>OY856413.1:1114932196-1115545784 GCA_963693085.1 Alisma plantago-aquatica
GAAGACGCCTGATGTAACGTCATGAGGGATGATGCTCGACAAGGAGTTGCAAAGAATGACGCCCGATGTAGCGTCACGAGGGATGATGCCCGACGCAGCATCGCAAGAGACAATGTCTGACAAGGTAATGCAAAGAATGACACCTGACATAGCATTGTGGAGGATGGAGGAGAGCCCAAAGGAGGTAGAAGATCATGGATGCATGTTCTGAAACAACCGTCAGGGGGCAACAAGGATGTGCAATTCCTATAGCCAAGGTGTTTGGAGGGCCAAGTTCATGTAGATATGGAGGTGGAGGAATTGAAACACATGAAGGATGGTTGGGAGTTCACGATGATGCTGTATGTACTGGGCAAGTGCCCCTTCTACCCTCATCTCAATGCGTGGATACAACATACATTGTGGCCAAAGGGAACCTTCAAACTTCTATCGAGAGAGAAAGGCATCTTTCTTCGCTTCTCTAATGCAACAGACAAACAGGCAGTTCTCAACATGGGCCCGAGATGGTTCGATGCCCAACTCGTGGTAGCTAAAGACTATCATCATAGAGATGTGCTGAAGCAGGATACATTCACTACAATCCCAATATGGTTAACGCTCAAGTCCTTTGGTAGAGCATGTATGAGGAAGGTTGCTGGAACAATTGCGACAGGTGTTGGAAAGGTACTCCACATTGACGAGAGATCACTCGAGCATGAAGAAGCAAGAGTACTGGTTGAAGTGAATGTTGATGATGAGTTGATAGACATTGTATGGATGAATGTACATGGACACGAGCCCATCCCAATGCAAGTTTAGACGGATTATATTCCTCCAAAGTGCAGTGGATGTAAAGCTTTTAGGCATACTGATAGAAACTGTGATAAGAAGGGGGAAGACAAAGGTGCTAAAGGTCCTAGGCAAGAATGGAGGGAAAAGAATAAGCCTGGACTTGAGTCCAGTATGGAGGATAAAACTAGCACGAAACATGGTCAGAATAGCAATGGAAGGAACGACCCTAGGAATGCAGTGCAAGTCGAAGAAGAGCCAGCAACACCTCACAAGGAGTCAGATAAAGCATAGGAGAAAGATGAATGCAGTAACCTAGGTGCTGAGAAGGAGGAAGGAGATTCCATGGCTTCTACAAAGAGGAAAATATTCAAGAAGAATGACATTCCCAAAAACCAAGGAGTGGGAAACATCTTAGACACAGGAAATAACTTTGAGGTTTTAACTGACTCGGATAGTGAAGATGTTGTTGTACCGAGGCACGATAAGAAAGAAGACAAGAGGAAGGATAACAAGAAGGAGTCGAGCAGGCAAACCAGATCCCAAAAAGCCCATTAATATGTCCATGCTTCTATGGAATATTAAAGGGGGTGCAAGAAGAAGGAAATATGGGAATGGATTACTACTAGTGGTCACTCTTTAACTACATTGGTGGAAACAAAAATAAAAGAAAAGAACAAAAACAACATTAAATACTTGACACCTATCTCATTTTTTTACTTTTTATTTGTTTTTTTATCTAGTTTAGAGTTTACTTGGTTTGCATACTTGCATGTCATGTAGGTTACTTTTTGTCATTTTTGCATAATTTTCAAAAATTTTGCTCTCTTTGCCATGAATTGCATACCATGTAGATTTTTGATAATTTTGCATGTTCTAGCTAGGATTTGCTTGTTTACAGCTTTAAGTTCAATAATACAGGCTTAGATGTGATTGAAGGCAACTTGGCACCGTTTTAGCCAATTTTGCCCAAATTTGAGATTTCTTGCCTAAAATTGTGTTTCAACCCAATCTCTACTTTTTGGATTAAAAATGATGACCTTTGACAAATACAAGTGAATTATCATTGTTTTTTTGCTAAATGGTATCAATTCTTGACTTTTTACATGTGCATCACCTCTCTTGTGTTTGTGAATGATTTGGTTGAATTGTGACTTGAGCAAGCTATGGGCATTTAGTACCTATGAAATCACTTGATTGAAGTATCAATTTATGTTTGTTCATTCATTTAGTGTGACATTGTTGGATGAAGTGTTGGATTAATTTTCATGTAGGATACCTTATGTTGAGAATCACGCTAGTGACCCCTCTTTGACCTGACTATTCACTCACCATCTTCTTACCCCTCTGCCTCATGAAAGGATACCAAAGTGCACATATCAGTCGTGGCCACCTCTAAAAGTTTGGTGTGGCCACATCTACATCTCACCACTTCACTCTCATCGCCATGTACCCTATCTACTAAAAGGGAAAAGAAAAAGAAAAAAATGCAAAAAGAAAATAAAATTTGATCCTATTTAAGAGAATCTAAGTAAAGAAATGATGAGTGCTCTATGTAATAGCATTCCAAAAATCTTACCGCAACCCCTTCTTCCATTTTCATACCCATTGAGCTAGGAAACATCAAACCTAGCTCATTTTTCCCATTTCTGCAACCACATGGGTCATTTGGTGTGATTCGAAACATAAGGTTGAAGGCATGAAGGTGAAACAACACTCCTAGTCATCCTTGACTAACACCATCATGAAATGGTCTACGTGGAACTACATGAAAGAAATATGGATAGCTTGTGTTTTATGTGCTATATTTGAAGTTCATATGCTTTGTTCTCTTTTCATAATTGGTTTGTGAAAGAAGGAGAGGAGAGAGGTGGAATGCATGTACTTAGTCATTTTTTATCCCATTTATCACTAATCATCCTTTGCATTGCATTAGTCATTTCTTGATTGTGGGAAAATTGCAAAGAGATTGAGTTGGAGCATACTTGAGGACAAGTATGTTTTAAGTTTGGGGTGGTGATGCATCCCTATTTTAAAGATACATCTTGTGTCATATTGCATTTCAATCACATTTATACATGTTAGATTACATGATGTTTCCCCTAATATGCATATTTGTGTAAATGCACTTATGGACATTATTTGCATGTTTTTAGGTACTTGGACCACACTTGGATGGACGAGAGAGATGGAGGGGCTGAAAGAAGGCCCCAAAGCTCCCCCAACCTACCCCTAGTTGCCAAGAGTCAATATTAAGCAAATAAGTACATGGATCGTTAAGTTTGAAGTTCAAAGTGCAAGCAAATCCCCCAGTACGACTGTGGTAACACAGGACCGTCGTGCTGCAAATGAAGAAATCACAGGATAAATCTCAGTTTTGAAGCAGTAATAAAATATACTGCAACATAGCCGTGTTGTGCAGCATAACCATGCTACAAGGCTCCAACATGGTCATGCCACACAGCATGTCCATGCTACCACTAACCCAACACGACAATGCCACTCAGCACGGCCGTGCCACATATAAACCAAAATGGTCATGCTACCCAGCGTGGTCGTGCTACTGTAACATAATGAATCTTAGATGTAATCTCCATGTAAACCTTTTTCCCAAGTTTCCCTTTCATTTCTATCCTTTATATCGTTTACGTTTAATTAGTGGAATTTATAGTGGTTTATTGAACATTTATTCACTAACTGTACCAATATAAGGGTTTATGCACAATTACCTCAGTAAAAGCTTAATTACCATAATTAAGTGCTCTAAACCTTAATATAACTTTTTTATATGATTTTAAAACATAAATTGAGCCTAAGTTTCAAATTTGGTTTGATTTGGATGTTGTTTGTGCAAGTTATGCAATTTTAGGTACATTCTGGACTTTTATGCAATTTACCCAATTGGTAGATTTTCTTTGCAAATTATCACCTGAATTTTAATCCTTAGATATTCCCTTACCATTCACGATATTTTGAACCATGGGTCACCTGGTTGCACCTTGGTTTTAAGGTGTTACATTCCAAGGGCATTATAAGGATTACCCTCTTTATAAATGTGCTTATCTTTAAAAGCTATCAACCAATGGGGTTATTTCTTTGTTTGAAGGGCGGTGGGGATGGAATTGAAGGCTCTAGGGGCTCTTAGGACCGACATTTGATATGCAATAAGAGTCCATGAGCTGTCCTCTTGCATGGCCATGAAGCCTTAGCCAAAGGACACATGGAAAGTCACATAGACACCTCATACTTGCCCCCTTCTTTATAAAGCCATGCCTACCCCTTCCCACCTCCCAATCCAAGAAGCAATCCTATCCTTCTCTTTCCCCCAGTCTCGAGCATCGTCCCTTCTATGTTTGGCCATGAGGTTGTTGTACCAAGGTAAAAGAAGGTGCCTACCTTGGTGGAGATGGCTCCTAGGGTTCCAAATTTCTCTATTTAGGATTTCATAAGCTCCTCCTTGGTGATTTTGACCAAAAATAGTAAGAATCCTCATTTACCTCCCTGTTTTCATGTTGTTAATATTCCTTTCACCTTCTTCCAGGTCGGAACCATGACCTTCCATGGTAAAACTCCACCTAAGAACCCTAAAACATCTCATCTCCATGCTCTTTTGCTAGGGTTTGCACCTCTAAAGTGGAGAAGGTGATCTTTGCTCAAGAAAGGAGCTTGTCTTGGAGAAACTAGACCTTCTAATCTCGGGATCCTTTCTGTTTGGACCTTCTTACCTTCCTATAGGCAAGTTTTGTTAACCCCCTTCTCTTATATTTCTTAGTACATGCTTAAAACTCATGCTTCTATGTTGAAAATCGATGATTTCCATCTCTTTTTACAATGTTCTTCTAGGGTTTTGGTTTCTTATTGTTTTACCTTCTCTAGAATCTCTAGTTTGGTTACATATGCAACTTAAAACCTGATCTTGGGTCAAATGGTGTTTTCTCCCTCTCCCTCTCTCTTTAATTATCTCGATCGGTTTGATGATGTGGCAATTTCCTATTGATCAATATTGAAAAATTCATATCTTCTAAACCATTTTTC
The DNA here is from genome assembly GCA_963693085.1 of Alisma plantago-aquatica. Lineage (NCBI taxonomy): Eukaryota > Viridiplantae > Streptophyta > Magnoliopsida > Alismatales > Alismataceae > Alisma > Alisma plantago-aquatica. The sequence continues at coordinate 1,114,937,000 of OY856413.1, forward strand.
CAAATTTGACAAATAAATATGTTTTGGAATTGGAAAATTGATCTCTATCTGATAAAAATATTTTCAAGGTCTGATTTTATGGTTTGACGAAGGGTGATTTTTGTAAAATGAATTTAATGCATAAAATCCATAAAAATTACATCTTAATCATCATAACTCCAAAATTAACATAAAAATATGTTTTCTTGATCGGGAGAACTTAATAAGTTTATTGGTGATGTTTTAAGAGTCTAAATAAGAGTTTTTCAAAAAAAGGTCTAAAATTAGGGTTTCTATACATTAATGTGCACTATGTACTCTAATACATGTTAATACATTGAAAATAGGCAAAGTGGAACTTGGACTCAATTAAAGTGGCGAAAGTTAGTAATTGATATCAGTAAGAGAGGTATGTGCATTCCTTACACCCTATGTTGGGATAATTGCAGACAAACACTATGTTTCCCTAATGAGTCTTAAATGAACCCTAAATCTTCTATTCTTAAATCCTAATGTTGTTCATGCCTCAAACCAGATTATAATTTCTTCTCGTTTGGGTTTTATACCCCACTGCCATTCTTATTGAGTATTATGACTACTATTTCCATGACTACTTTTCTAGCATGTGGATTTATGTTCTATTTAATTTAAAGTAGCAGTACTTATGTACAACCACCCACAGAGGGCATGTATTTAATCGCCTTGAGGAATGTTTTTATTCTCCCCTATATAATTGTGTAGGTGATTGGGAATGTCTTATTTTCCCCTCACCTATAGGTTAGAGGTCTGGTAGGTGGCTCAACCCTACTTAGTTAGGTAGACATAATTATCTTACATGCAAATCCTTTTTGATATAATTGTTAATGGCAAGTTTCTTTTGAATATAGCCTCATACTCTAGTTATATTCATGTTATGATGAACCCTAGCCTATTCTTATTTTCTTTACTTATCTTGTTATCCTAGACTAGTTTTGTGACACATTCCTTGTTTTTTTTTTCCTTTTTCTGGGTGCTTTCCCAACCACCCAGGTGCTGGTGCTGAGTAAGGAGAAGGACAAGTTTGAAGGAAGCCATCTCAGGAGTAGATCTCAAGCTTTCTGAAAGGATGTCTAGGGTGCTATATATAGATCCTTTTCTCTTATCTTTTTCTTTTGGGAACGATCATGTAATGAACAATGAAAGCCACGTAATAGGATTACAACTTTTATTTCCGCTGCAATTGACATTTTGTAATGTATCTGGTGCATGCTTATTTACTTAGAATATTATACATACATCCCTCAATATCTTTTGTCTTTCTAAAAAGATGGATGTTTTGTACTTCCTTTAAATTTTAGTAAGGAGGTGATCTCGTCTCTTTACAACAACCATCTCCGAATACGGTTGTGCTACCCAGCACGGCCGTGCTACCAGCCAGCCACTCCCCCAAAACAACCTGACATTTTTGACCATTTTACTTCACACGATCGTTGTACCCCACCATGACCATGCTCACCCCGACCCACCACAGCCGTGCTACTCACAAAACATAGCTACTTTTTCCACTACATTTTGCACTTTACCCCTACTTGACCTATTGCTTCATCCCACCTATATATATGTGGGTGGTAGCTAGAGGCTGAGAGAGACCCCAAAAGCTACTTTCCACCATCTCCTAGCTCCCCATTTTTGCCTCTTAGCCATTCCACTCCATTTCCACCTCCATTCCACTCCATTTCACCATTTCCACCACCAAAACACTAGTTTATCCTAGTTCCTATCCATAATCCCCTTCTTTCCATACCCTTGCACCATAGAGGACACATCTTGCAGTAGCTGGAGAGGAGGATTTCTTCATCTACACCGAGCTTCATGGATCCTTGTTACAACCTCAATTTTGCATATGTTTTCATAATTGAATTATAAAGATTTTGTGAATATGGACTTAATTGAAAAGATTGTATACTTTGCTTCAAAAGGTGGATTTCTTTGTGAATATCCCTTTTGATAGGAATTTCATGATTCCTATTATTAGATTAATCCATTAATGGATATAAAAGAGAAGAAAGGAAGAAAAGTCCAAATATTAGAAAAGGATACAAGACAATGAATATTAAGCAAAGTATTTAGGAGAAATACATAGAAATCTCTAGAAAGTGTCATTAATGGCCATAATTAAGTAAATTTCATTTACATATGATTTCTCATGAAGGAAATATGAAAAGAGGAAAGAAAATGAAAGATAATGAGAAATCCTTGAAAAAGAATATCTTAACAAAGAAATAAGTAAGATATTGAGAAATGAAGAATGTAGATGCATCTAGAAGGATAATAAGTATCCGTAAAAAGGAATTTCAAAATCTTAGGATTTCTTGGGTTCCAAGGAGTCCAAGTTGCAAGATAATAAGTGAAGAAATAGAAAATATGTGCGAAATAAGCCAAATTGATTAATTAATATCTTGCACCTAAAAAAATGGCACGTTTTCTTTTTGATAATGAGTCCAATTTTTGCAGAGAGGTAGACTAAGTCATGATTAAGTTTCCCTAAAAATTTGGGGTTAATTTGATGACTGGTTTGGGAGATATGAATTTTATAAAAATCCATAAAATGTAGAGGAAAGTATTAAAGTCACGATTTTGATTTCTACTGGGATTATTATTTGCTAATGTGTGTGGCATGACATCTATCGATCTAAGATCCAACGACATCTACATTGTCACCTACCTCAGGCTAGGTAAGGAAAGTAGCAGAGATTTCTAAAGAAATTTTCTCATGATTGAATGCATAGGCAAACTCGGGGACCTTTCCTTTAGATTTGGGAGACCAGGGAGAACCCACCTACCCTGGGTTTTGCCTGGTTTAGAGCTCTCTAGAAGCTTTTCCCAATCCATTTGTGCTGTGAAACGCAACCCTCAACCCTACAAGGTATATAAGCACATGGGAACCCAATATAAGAACACCCTGGTGATCGTGTATATCTTCCTGTATCTAGGCTACTTTCCCCGCCATCAATTTCTACCCTCTCCTCGTTTCCCTCTACCTCACCCAATCTTTGAAACTTCCAGAAAGTCACCTTCCCATCCTCTCTGGTTAAACCCTCTCAGGGAAAATCATCGTCTCCCTCAAGTTTGGAGAGGAGTGGCAGAGGGTGTGAGGTCTTCTCTAGTTGCTGGGGTGGCCAGATACTCAAAGTAAACATCCGGGTTGATTGATCTCGGAGGATGGCTTGTGAACGGGGACTCATCCCGAGGAAGAAGAAGAGAAAGGGGGAAAATACCTCCTTGCCCCCCAAAATTTGTGAAGGAAGGTAAGGCCACTTATGTCTTTGCTTTCTTTTAAATCCTAGGAGAGGCATGCGATTGTGAATCATTGGATCCAGTGTGATCTAGCGGATCATTGATCCAACGGCCAACGTTTTTCTAAAAATAACAGATAATTCAAGTTAATGTCTTTTCTTACAAAAATCAGAACTTTTGATAGGAAGCTCCGATGAATAAAGTCAAAATATGAAAATTGATCCTCAGAATGAGAGGAACACAAATAAATTATATTTGAAGCTCAATTCTACTTGAAATTCAAAAAGTATGTAAAGATGTTATCTTTAATGGTTTAATTGATGAAAAACCCTAATCTTTGATGATTATGAATTAGAAAGGGTTATATGGATGTTTAAAGTTGATATTAACATGTTGATTATAAAAAGACGCATTAGATATAAAAGGATGAACTTTATGTGTAATTTGATTAATTTATGGTTCCATGTACATAAATAAGCTTTAATGGGCCTTGAAACCCTAATGTTAGTAATTATGTTTCTTAATGGCTTTAATTGGTTCAATTCATGTATAAAGATGAGATTTGATGGTTCTAAGCTATTTTGAGTATAAAAGTTCCTAATTGAGGATGAATACCCTTAATTTAGTAATTAGGGTTTTCTAGTGGATTAATGTGGAATTAATGATAAATATATTTCATATATGAATTGAACTATAAGGAAATATGAGTTATTAATTTGAAAGAAACTAAATATGATAATTGGGCTTATGATGTTGAAATTAGGGTTTGTGAACTAAGAGAGCATTAAATGTGATAAAAGTATTATGGAGGTTAAAACCTTAATAAAACCCTAAAGTGGCCTAGAAAGCCTAAGATGGAATCCAAATCTATCTTGAGAATGTTTTGGATAAACTATAACACTTGGATGCATTGCATTAATTTTAGGATATTGTTGATTGCTTATTTTTTTGTTCTTTATCATTTTTGCTTGGACGTCAAGTTGCTCTGGATTAGGTATGTGGTTAATTATGGTTAATCACATTAGTTTCCCGAAGGTTTTCCGGATGATTGATCACATTGAATGCAACCTATCAGTTTGGATGTTCATACTTGCAAATCATAAAGTCACTATGGTTATCACAATTATAATATAAGTGTGTATTCTCACACCTACATGCCACCCTGATGGATGATGCAAAAAGGTCAATCCTAGGAGGGAACACCCATGGGTACCATGAGTGGTGACCCCAGACACCAAGATCGGGATTGAGAAGGTGGTCTTTGTTTCATGACTAATGGGCACCATGAGAGGTGACCCCAGGCACCAAGCTCAAGATTGAGAAGGTGGCCTTATGTCAATGGCAAAAGAGAAACCCTAAGGAGGGTATTCCAGGGTTTGTGCAAAAGCAGTGGAGAATGTCACATTGAAAGCATAAATTGTCTTGTTAACTAACTTGATTGTGTTATTTAGATTGTTAGCCATATTTGTGAAATTTTGGTTGTCCCCACATACCGGTGTATTCATTTATGCCGACCAACATTTTGTTTGTCAGCATTTTAGGTACAACCCTGAAAAGAATAAATAGTAAGTGACACATTGTGAAAATAAGAAATAAAGTGCAAGGAGGATTAGGTAGAATAGATTCAAGTTGTGGATAGAAGTATATATCCAAAGTTTTTAAAAGGTATGCAAAGTTTTATTTTATACCAGCTTTCAGTATAGTTTGATAGAATTTTATAATTATTACTGATTATTTGTCAAACCTTTGATCTTGTTAATTTGGATAACGACTCTGACCTCTTGGTCTCCCTTAATTAGGGGTTACTAGGAGGCGGAGTCATCACATTTGGTATTAGAGCATTGGTTCCTCATTTAGTCTTTAGTAATTATTAAATTTTACAAATTCCATAGAACCGAGGGAGTTATTAGAGGATTTTCTGAAAGATAGAGGTGTCTAGAAAAGGATCATGTCTGAGGGCTGTTAATATTTTCCTCCGCACCACTAGTCAGAATATGAGGACTCCCGAATCTGTGTGACTATTTGGCCAATGTCTTAGGATCTGACTCGAAATAAGATACCTTTAGGACTCTCTCATCTATTTTTGTCCCTTCTCAACCCTAATTCTGTTAAGATTCTAAGGTTTTGGGTTGTTATCTCTCTTCCTCACCCTCTTGAGGTCAGGGTATGTATAATAAGGTTAAGGAATCCTCCACCAAATTAATTAAAAGCATGTAAATAAGATGTCATGGACATAAGCTTAATAGTTTAAGTGTAAACTAAAGAATAGTTGCATGCTTAGATCATATGATATGTGTTGTCATGCCCTCAAGAGAGACCTGAGGTTAGACCCTCTGGTCAGGAGGACAAGTAGAGAGTTGGTTTTGGAGGCAAAGATCTCCACTAAAGGTAGAGACCTAGTACATCCTCTGAGGATGATGCTAATCCTAACCCTAAGTGAAGGTTAGATGAGCTAGATGTCATGGTAGACCATGTGTGTGAGTGGACATGCTTTTAGTTTGGATACACATGATGATATGAGCCATGTGAGGTTGGATGACCTAGTACCTTGGCGATCCAACCCTGTGAAGGGTCGTGCACATTAGGATGAAGGGTAACTCCTTCATTGATGATGTTAGGGAAGAACCTATAGAAACCCTATGATCTTATATGAGCAGGGCAAAGTTGCACCCAAAGTACGTCAGTAGGACTGGCAGTAGGCTAAAACCCTGGCCAGGAGTGTATGTTAGATAGCTTATGAGATAAGCATGAAGAGTTTTGGATAATCTTGGGAGAACATAGATTTCTCTCATGTAGGTGTACACTTGTGAGCTTGATCCACCTTAGAGAGAGGACCTCCAATAGTAAGGTTGTTGTAGGGTTAAGCTCTAGAGAGAGAGCAGGTCCCGAGCTAGAAGGTTGGAAGTTTAGACTCTGGGCTAGGAGAACCCTGAGAATTTGAGGATGATGTGACCTAAGAGGATGGTTGTGGTTTCCTCATGCATGATCCCTGGAGGCTGATGGTATCTTGGTTGCTTTTAGAGGAACCAAATTTAGAGAGAGGATGAGGCTGTTGGTACCTATGTGCCTATGGTATAGGTGTTTACCTTCTGAGATAGTAAGAAGAGTTCCTTAGACCCTGAAAAGGTTTAGTAAAAAGTTGTGAGGCCTAGTACCTAGTTTGTTGTCCTTGAGGAGGACTCCACTCTGAGGTGTTATTCAAGTGGAATGATAATAGGAAGTGCATGTTGTACCTTGTACATGCTTGGTACGTGGTTACAAGGTTGAGCATGCATTTGGACATCAGAAAGGTGAACCTAGGGTTCCTATACCTAAGAGGGGAAGTAGTAGTGTTGGGTGTACCTGATGATCATGACAAGATTTGAGTTTACATAGATTTGAGAATGGCACCCCTCATGTTTGGAGGAAAAGGAAATCCCTTGGTTAAGGTGTATGTTTGATGAACCCCTCGCCTTTAAGTTGGTGACATGGGCATGTATGATCTTGGTCTAATATTGAGGAATGAGAACAAGTATGACCTATCATGAAGACCTGGCTTGGTTTAGTAGGTGGTCTACCTACTAGCCTCATGCCCTAGTAGCTTGACAGGGTTAAGCATGCTCATGTGGATATAAACCTGAGACATAGGGACATTTGTGACCTTTGTTCCTATCAAGATGTAGTTTCCTCCCATCTTGGGAGAGGGACCCTTTTATAGGGTGTATACCGATTTTTGTTGGTTTTGGGGTAACCTAAAGAGGTTTCATATGATCTTGAGAAGCTAAGTGGAGAGTACATAGTATAAGAGTGAAACTGTAGACCCATAGATGATCATCTCTGGTGCATGTGGATGTGTTACCATGGAGGTAACCGGTATGGGGTTTGACCAAGGTAGATAGGTCACCATGACCCCTATGAAAGGACGTGAGTCAGACCATGAATGCTGAGAGAGATGATGGAGACTTGGGTAAGGTTTCAAGTTGGATGTGTACTATGTTAGAATCCTAAAGTCTATGCTAGGGTTAGGTAGGGATAAGACCGATGGAAGTAGGAGTTGCCTAATTCCCCAGTTGCACATGACCATAGGGTCGAGAGGTAACAACTATCATTGTCTGAGGGCCATGGGTTAGGAGATTGATCACCTTCATGAACTCATGGGACCCAAAGGGTAGATGAGGAGGGCACTCTCTAGATGTATAAGGGAAGAGGGATGACCCCAAAAGTGTCGACACCCTACAGACCTAGAGGAGATGACCAAGGATTGTGTGTGGACCCAAGTGGGTTCAAGACCAGTTTTCCATGGAAGTAACTTTGATATCAAGATGATCGTGATGTAGAGACATATGTTGCACATTTCAACTTAGATTTGAAGGTGTACTGGAAATGTGGGATGTACCACCTCTACTCTTGTAACAGGAAGAACTTTGTGTTTGGACGGACGCCAAATGCTTATTTCCTCTTGTTATGGGAGTGAGAGATAGGAAAGTACACATACCATACACCAGGGATAAAGATAATGTGAGTGGAAACGTTTCTATGATGCATGAGGAAGGAGATAATAACATACCCTTATGGAGTGTAAGATGTGTGAATATTGTGCAAACACTAAGAGAACTAAGGTAGTCATCTTATGAGTATGTTTTTATCATGAGCTATGTGGAATTTGCGAGCTATACAAGGTTGAGTTCAAAAACTAAGAGGATGAGCTCAGAGTTTTCTTGATGAAGATAGACTTAAAGTTTGAGATGAAATAATAAGTGGAGTACATGGTGGTGTATGTCTTCAACATTACCTAATACATAAGGATGTAAGGTGGTAATGGATGCTCTAGTTGAGATACAACTACCTAATTTAGCTAGAGGCTAGAAGAGGTTGTTAGGTTAGCCCTCAGTTTGAAAAAGGAGATATGTTTGGCTAACACTCATATGTAATAAGATATGTTGATCAAGTTAGTGATTGTTTGGTTAGCCAGTCTAGGCCTTGATGTGATATAAGGATGGTTGTAGAACCTCAGATGCACTTCTTTGGAAAAGAAGGTGATGAAACTCACGACTACATTTTTTTTGGGTTTTTGAGGAATCTACCTTAAGGAATCATGACATACATGAGATCATGATTTTAAGGTCATCATACACCGTGGTACTACTAAGATAGTAAGTGACAGTAGTACTTTGGATACGTAAGATGAAGTTGCATGTGGCTTGTCACCATGCATGCCAGGAGGTGAAGGACGAACACCAGTAACCCAGTGAGTTGATGTAGAGGATAAAAAGTCCCTGAGAGGGAATTGGAGTTCATCACTATGGATTTCGTGGTAAATCTCCCATGGACCAAGGAAGGTCAAGATGCAATATGGGTTATGGTAGATCGCCTTACCTAGATGACATAATCTAAGAGAAAGAGAGAATACTGTCAGGAGACGGATCCGGTTGAACTACAAGTAAGAGAGATGGTTCAACTGCACCAGGATGCAAGTTCAAAAGTTCTTAAATATGACTTAAAGGTTCACTTCCATAAGGTGGAAGTGGATACATGAAGAACTTAATGTGAGTACATCTTATCACCCCTAACTAATGGTTAGTATGATCTAGACAAGAGGGTTTGATGAGAGCATGTGTGCTCATTCAGGGTGATACATGGGGGGGCAGTTCTTGCCCTAAGAGAGATGTAATGATAACCACCATAGCCAGTATCGGGATGTAAAGAATCTCTGTAAGGGAGGTTGTGTTGGCCACCACTTCATTAAGATAATGTTGGTGAAGGGACCTCATGAAGTCTAGAAAAAGACCACAATGTGTGCAAATGAAGTCGCTTTGATCATGCGAAGGCTGAGGAAGCCCAGGGGCGACATGAGTTGTGAGATGATGCAAAGCAGACTCACATGCAGTTCACTGTGGGAGAATATGTGATGTGAAAATCCAACCCCTCTAAGCTACAACTGAGAAAGCTGAGTCCCCGATATTTGAGTCCTTTTGAGATGGTTTGGTAGATATGGTTATGTTTAGTCTTACCCCTCAGGATAACGTGATGTGTTCCATGAGTCCAATCTAGAGCACTATGTGAGGTACCCAAGCCATGTGTTGAGCCATGAACCCATTTGGCTTTGAGAGAAGATGAAATGTCCTGAGTCACCTATGAGGGTACAATGTACCAAGGTGAGAAAGAACTCAGATGCAAGAATATGAGATGATGAAGGTTCTTGGGAGGCACCATGGAGAGGGTAAAACCACATGGGAGCCATGATGGACATGAGGAAGTCTTATCCTGTTTGTTTGTATGTTTGAGGGAATTTTGAGGAAAAAATTCCTATAAGAGGGGAAGGATGTTACAGCCTCAATTTTGCATATGTTTTCATAATTGAATTATAAAGATTTTGTGAATATGGACTTAATTGAAAAGATTGTATACTTTACTTCAAAAGATGGATTTCTTTGCGAATATCCCTTTTGATAGGAATTTTGTGATTCCTATTATTATATTAATCCATTAATGAATATAAAAGAGAAGAAAGGAAGAAAAGTCCAAAGAATAGAAAAGGATACAAGATAATGAATATTAAGCAAAGTATTTAGGAGAAATACATAGAAATCTCTAGAAAGTGGCATTAATGACCATAATTAAGTAAATTTCGTTTACATATGATTTCTCATGAAGAAAATAGGAAAAGAGGAAAGCAAAATGAAAGATAATGAGAAATCCTTGAAAAAGAATATCTTAATAAAGAAATAAGTAAGATATTGAGAAATGAAGAATGTAGATGCATCTAGAAGGATAATAAGTATCCGTAAAAAGGAATTTCGAAATATTAGGATTTCTTGGGTTCCAAGGAGTCCAAGTTGCAAGATAATAAGTGAAGAAAGAGAAAAGATGTGAGAAATAAGCCTAATTGAGTAATATATTTCACCTAAAGAAAAGGCACGTTTTCTTTCAGCTAATGAGCCCAATTTTGGTAGAAAGGTAGATTATGTCATTATTAAGTTTCCCTCAAAATTTGGGGTTAATCGGATGAGTGGTTTGGTATATATGAATGTTACAAAAATCCATAAAATGTAGAGGAAAGTATTAAAAGTCGCGATTTTGATTTCTACTGGGATTATTATTTTCTAATGTGTGTGGCATGACAGGCGTTGATCTAAGATCCAATGACATCTGCATTGTCACCTACCTCGGGCTAGGTATGGAAAGTAGTAGAGATTTCCAAAGGGATTTTCTCACGATTGAATGCATAGGCAAACTCGGGGACCTTTCCTTTAGATTTGGGAGATGAGGGCGAACCCGCCTACCCTCGGTTTTGCCTGGTTTAGAGCTCTCTAGAAGCTTTTCCCAATCCACCTATTCTGTGAAACCTAACCCTGGACCCTAGAAGGTATATAAGCACATGGGAACCCAATATAAGAACACCCTAGTGATCGTGTATATATGCATGTATCTAGGCACCTTTCCCCACCATCAATTGCTACCCTCTCCTTGTTTCCCTCTATCTCATCCAATCTCTGAAACTACAGAACGTTACCTTCCCGTCCTCTCTGGTTACACCCTCTCAGGGAAAATCATCGTCGCCCTCGAGTTTGATGAGGAGTGGCAGAGGGTGCGAGGTCTTCTCCAGTTGTTGGGGCGGCCAGATACTCAAAGTCAACATCTGGGTTAACTGCTCTCGGAGGCTGGCTCGCAAACGGGGACTCATCACGAGGAAGAAGATGAGAAAGGGGGAAAGACCTCCTTGCCCCTGATATTTGTGAAGGAAGGTAAGGGCACTTATGTCTTTGGTTTCTTTTCAATCTTGGGAGAGGCGCGCGATCGTGAATCGTTGGATCCAGTGTGATCCAACAGATCATCGATCCAATGACCAACGTTTTTCTAAAAATAACAGATAATTCAAGTTAATGTCTTTTCTTGCAAAAATCATAACTTTTTATAGGAAGCTCTGATGAATAAAGTCAAAATATGAAAATTGATCCTCAGAACCGAGGAACACAAATAAATTATATATGAAGCTTAATTATGCTTGCAATTCAAAAAGTATGTAAAGATGCTATCTTTAATGGTTTAATTGATGAAAAACCCTAATCTTTGATGATTAATGAATTAGGAAGGGTTATATGGATGTTTAAAATTGATATTAATCTGTTGATTATAAAAAGATGCATTAGATCTAAATGGATGAACTTTATGAATAATTTGATTAAGTTAGGGTTCCATGTACATAAATAAGCTTTAATAGGACTTGAAACCCTAATGTTAGTAATTATGTTTCTTAATGGCTATAATTGGTCAAATTCATGTATAAAGCTGAGATTTGATGGTTCTAAGCTATTTTGAGTATAAAAGTTCCTAATTGTGGACGAATACTCTTAATTTAGTAATTAGGGTTTTCTATTGGATTAATGTGGAATTAATGATAAATATAGTTCATATATGAATTGAACAATAAGGAAATATTAGTTGTTAATTTGAAAGAAACTGAATATGATAACTGGGCTTATGATGTTGAAATTAGGGTTTGTGAAATAAGAGAGCATTAAATGTGATAAAAGTATTATGGAGGTTAAAACCTTAATAAAACCCTAAAGTGGCCTAGAAAGACTAAGATGGAATCCAAGTCTATCTTGAGAATGTTTTGGATAAACTATAACACTTAGATGTATTGCATTAATTTCAGGATATTGTTGATTGCTTGTTTTATTGTTCTTTATCATTATTGTTTGGACATCAAGTTGCTCTGGATCAGGTATGTGGTTAATTATGGTTAATCGCATTAGTTTCCCTAAGGTCTGGATGATTGATCGCATTAAATGCAACCTATCAGTTTGGATGTTCATACTTGCAAATCATAAAGTCACTATGGTTATCACAATTATAATATAAGTGTGTATTCTTGCACCTACATGCCACCCTGATGGATGATGCAAAAAGGTCAAGCCCAGGAGGGAAGACCCATGGGTACCATGAGTGGTGACCCCAGACACCAAGCTTGGGATTGAGAAGGTGGTCTTTGTTGCATGACTAATGGGCACCATGAGAGGTGACCCCAGGCACCAATCTCGGGATCGAGAAGGTGGCCTTAAGTCAATGGAAAAAGAGAAACCCTAAAGAGGGTATTCCAGGGTTAGGGTAAAAGTGGTGGAGAATGTCACATTGAAAGTGTAAATTGGCTTGTTAACTAAATTGATTGTGATATTCAGATTGTTACCCATATTTGTGAAATTTTGGTTGTCCCCACATACCGACATATTCATTTATGCTAATCGACGTTTTGTTTGTCGGCATTTTTGATACAACCCTAAAAAGAACAAACAGTAAGTGACACATTGTGAAAATAAGAAATAAAGTACAAGGAGGATTAGGTAGAATAGATTCAAGTTGTGGATAGAAGTAGATATCCAAAGTTTTTAAAAGGTATGCAAAGTTTTATTTTATACCAGCTTTCAGTATAGTTCGGTAGAACTATTATAATTATTATTGATTATTTGTTGAATCTTTGATCTTGTTAATTGGGATAATGGCTCTGACCTCTTGGTCTCCCTTAATTGGGGGTTACTGGGAGGTGGGGTCATTAAAATCCTTCTACCTCTTTCTCCTTTCTTTTTGTATTTTCATTCCCATGAGTAGCTAGGCCCCTTTTGGGGGGTTGTTTGGGGGAAATTATGTTACTTTGATACCATGTTGGGGGAAAATGATATGTAAACATTACAATTTCATTTGGCAATGGTTGTGTTCTATTTTCATCTTATTATTCATGAATTGCTTGTTGGTTTGTGTGTAAAATCATTTAGGAATTTAGGGAAATTGCTTATATGTATGAATTTTGGTATTTGCCCCTTGGTCCAATTCTTGGATCCCTAGGTTGCATCCCATATTTCTACATCCTAATCAATCTCACTAAGCCTAAGTGAGAGATCTAAGTAGCTAGTTTAGGTGATTCTAGTGCAATTAGCATGGATCCTTCTCTAGGCTAGAATGTGGGGGAATTGGGGTCCAAAACCCTAATTTCTAATCTAGAAACCATTACTACCCTCGGCCCCTAATTGCCCTAGGAATGTCTAATCTAGAAACCTTGACTTGATTAGACTCTAATTGAATTGAACCTAACCCCTAACCCAATTGAGCCTCGCAAGGGTAGTAGGGGGAGTGAGGGACTAGTTCCTCTATTCAAAACCTATCATATCCATGCCCAGTTAGTAGCTTAGGTTAATTCATTAGACTCTAACATGGTGTTTGGTTTAGATAATCTAAATGGAATCATAATGTTCATGTCACCTCCCAAATTAAGTGATAAGTGCATCCCCTAAACAACCCACACCTTTATTAATTGTTTTAAAACCCCAAATTTCATCTTGCTTAGCTAGTGCTAGTTTAGTTAGCTCTTTTCCTTCTTAGTTAGCTTCTTACCCTGTTTTTACCTTGTTCTTGCTAGTTTAGCTCTTTACTCGCTCTTGTGCATTTCTTTTGCTTGCCTTAGTGTAAGTTTCCATTTCATACCTAGCTTAGTCTTTTCTTGCATACTTAGTCTTAATGTAGTCTAGGGTTAATTTAGATTTCATTCTTACCTTTAATTGCTTTCTTGCTCACCTAGTTTAACAAAATCACCTTTAAACCCTTAACCCTAGTCTCCACAGTAGGAACCTAGACAAACTAACCTAGCTCTAGTGCCTCCTTTTCTCCCTGAGGATTGACCCCTATGCTTTCCCTTCACCTATGCTACAATAGTACCCTATGTTCTTGCGGGTGACCTATTTGGTAATGTGATCGACTGTGTTAGGGTTAATATAAATTTTGAAAGATCCACGCATGTGTTCGAGTCCCATGGAGTGCATCTAGTCATCCCTTGTTGGCTAGTGTGTACACCTCTGGCTCGACGCACCTAGGAGCCCGTTCAGAATGAGCTCAACAATGTCATATGTGATGATAAAATGGTAGCCATAGTAGCAAAACTCAAAAAAGCAGTGCTTGTGTCTCTATAAGTGACAAATCAGCGCATAGAAGAGTCTATTAAAGAAATTACCACTAACAACAAAATGCACATAGAACCATGTGAAAAGAAGATTATTGAAGAGCCTGCCCCAACTTCTATCGCACCAGCCACAATTACACATCAGAATGATGAAGGGACATCTAATGATGATGAAGGTGGCCTTGCATCATTCTTCATCAATGAACCAGCAAGAGAGCAAGACCTGCCTACTAAACAAGGAGAGTTAGATGCAACTCCTCCTCTTCCGTGCAAGTTGACAGGCATGGACATGGCCTCACTTTCCAGAATAAACTATCATGATGTTCACTTCCTAGCCAACATTTTAGATGAAAATCTTCCAAGAACATGCACATGGACAACAACAAGGGACATACACTGACTAGAGATCATATTAGTAGGATATTCAAAAAGTGAGCGTGAGTACACAAAAGCATGTTCAAAGTGCTCTGCTAACTTTACTAGAAGAGTTCCTTCATCTTGATAAAGTAAAATCAACATTCAATGAAATAATGCATCTTATAAGGATGTTTTATGAATACCAATTTAATTCTGAAGTGGTGAAGGAGCTTTAAGATGTTGTAAAGAGTGTGAAGACCCATTTTGTCACCTTTCCAATAAGAACTATCAAGCATTGGGGACTAATTATTGTGAACCTATATGACAGATGTACAACTATCTACAACTGTTGTGCTAGTGAGATCCCTAGCACTTCACTTATCTTCAAACACAAAGATGCATGTGACATATTGACAGTACCCCTCCATGTACAACTGGATATCCAGTTGGTAGGATACCGCCACAAACCTAACTGGAAAAACTTCTCCATCTCTACTTCAGTGCCTCAAGAGATGCTAGGATTAGGGGATTGTGCATTCATAGTGCTGAGAATGATGTAAGCCATCAATAAAGGTGTCCCGTTAGAAGACCTCTTCCTAGAATAATTGCAAGGCTTGTGAGGTACCTATGCTATGGAAGTAATATACGATCAGCAGTTCTTTAAGGACCCTACAATGCCCCCTGATGCCATTCCACACAGGTTGTATACATGCATCCCCTTACTAGAAAAGAAGCCACAGTAGGAACATCTATAGACCTTGTGGATAGACCCTACTGAACTTGCTAGGGCATCTAGTTAGAAGGTAAGGTGACCTACAGATAAGAACCAAGCTTAATTCAAACCATAGGAACAATAATGTCTCGAGGCTGCTGAAAATGTAATAACTGCAACAGATGCATCAAAAGAACAAGAAGCACCCACTGAAGATCACCCTGAGAAAGGTGAGATTACTAAAGAGGAACTGCTAGAAGTATGGCCAGATGGGGCACCTGGAGAGATAGAGCCCTCCTTCACTGACTTCAACAAATGGGCAGGCCAAGACCTCTCCTGGGATTCATTGCTGCTAATCATGGAAACTCTCAAAGAAGATAGTAATCATGGAGAAGTCATCTTTGAACGAGATGGCATCTGTTTCATCAAGGATGAACTTTGAGATATGTTGAAGATGGGAGGCTACCTAGCAGTAAGTGTGATGTCTACATATCAATCATTGCTAGGTGACAACATGCCAAATGTACATACGACATATTTCTTATTAGTCGATGTCATACTAAAGAAAAAAGAGTTAGGAGAAAAAGACCGCATACATCGATGTTTAAAGGACTCACTGCCTCATTTCATCTTCTTGTTGATACTACATGAGAATCACTGGACACTCCTTGTAGTCAATATTGAAGCAAAGACTGCCATCCTATACAACAGCTCAAATTTATCCTTTTCACTGAACAAACACACAAACAAGACTACACCAGAGACACCTACCGAAGATAAAGTAGCAACATGAGCAGAACTAATCATAGACATGATCCACAACCATGTCAAGGGGTAAAAAATCTCAAAGACAAAGGACTTCAAGAAAGTGCATTTCTACCATAGATGTCCACAACAAATGCCTCTGTCTAATTGATTGTAGTTTCTATATCATGGCATGGATGGAAGGCCTAGCCCTATGAGAGATTAAGGTTGAGAGCATGCAACATGAAAGATATCACACTCTCTGTGGAGGCTACATTGATATGTTGTTTTAGCTAAAATGGACACTTATTGAAAATCAACAAAAATAAAATAAGCTCTTTTATACCTAAACCTTCATCTTCAACACTCCTGGACAGAGTGAATGATAAGTTTGGGAGACAAGTTATAAACGGGCATGAATCGTACAATTTTTCCATTTAATTTATAACCCAATTTTTCCAATTCTGTAAGGTATTGTCTTGTACATATTCATACTTTTAACCCTTCATAGTAAGAAATTTTGAAAAATTTTAAAATTTTGAATTTTGAGCCTTCTTTTACCGCTTCACAATTTTGATATTTTGTAAGAATTATTCAAGTTCCCCTTTTCTTAGACTTGTTTGTCCTCCTTATACCTTTTAGCGTAATAATCTCTAGAGTGATGCAAATGAGCTACCAATCTACATAAAAAATATACAACAATACAATCTTATTCCATTCTTATAGCAAAATGTTACGTAAAGCGGAAGAACACCCCTGAATCTACTAAACCCCTAGAAATAAGGAGGACTCTAGCATTCACACTACATACCAACCATCCTAGCCTGACAGTACTAGCTATAAAGTCTACACCTCCCACAAAAAGGAAACATCTACCCCTTCCAGTTGTGATTATCCCCGCTTTGGGATGAAAAGAGGCTTGGCCGCCCAGAAATCCTACCAACCCCTTTCCCAAGCCTGAGAGTGTAATGAAAATCCAAAAAGAAAAAAAATCATGAGAGTTGTGCCTAAAAAGATGTCGATGAATTCCACATTGTTGGTTTATTGTAGCACTCATGAATGCAGATATATCGTGCCCGGAAGTGGAATCTTCAAGCCAAGTTATACCCACCTGCATTTTGAAACAAACCTCGTAGAACCACCTGACACTACATTAAAGCCAATGGTTGAGGCAGACTGAGGAGTGTAGGAAAACACTAAAAGAAAAACCTACCCAAGCATGATAGTTTAGGCACAACCAAAATAAAGGTAGGGTGAAGAGAAAGCTACCCCTTCCTGCAACTGTTTACAAGTATAGCCAAAAACTAAGGGCAGGAAGGTCATTGTGAAGGAGAGCCCTTTACTACAAAAGGTAGTGGCTAAGGTGCAAAGTCAATAAACTCTAGATATAAAGGGGAAGATCAAAGTTTAGGAAGAAAATTAAGCCTGCCACAGATGTTTTGTTGTAAGGATGGAAAAATTTGATAATGTTGTTTTATTAATATATATATATATATATATAGTTCGTCACTCAATGGTTTGATTCTGTCTATTATCCATAGGATAGGATAGACTCTAAGTTTGGGGGAGTTGATAACATCTCATTTTGTGAACTTTTTGCACCTATTTTGTTTCTATATTAACATCCCTTTTATGTATTTTTCTGTGTAATTTAATATCTTTGAACAATATATGGATTTCACTTAATACCCTTTCCCACTCCATGCAGACTCATAGCAAGCCATGACCGTGAAACCATCTTGACCGTAATGGTCCATGGATGTCTCGCTCGAGATAGAGCCAATGATCAGTAGTTCCTAGACACGATCGCGAGTGCACATCAGGAGCCTCAATGTTTACCAACCATGACACCAGTCACGACCGAGATGATACGTCGTGATTACAATGCATTATTTTGATTGAGAGAAGATGTCAAAACTAAGATGCGGACGTGACCTAGGAAGAAGAAGTGACGTTGAAGAAAGTGTGACCGTGACACTGGCTTTGACTAGAGTGATGGTCTTGGTAGTGACACGAGTCGTGACCATGACCCATCCCAACTGCGACAAGGGACTAAGTCGGTGGACGGTGCCTATAAATAGGCCCCCAACTCCACACAGTAGGGAGTTAGATCATCAAGAGTGACGAAGTGTTGCCCAACTCCAAAGCCATCCTCATTCATATCCATTGATCTTAGATCTCTAAAGATGAAAGCTAGAGGAGAGAGAAGACCTACCATCCTCTTTGAGAGAGAAGGAGTTGTCATCTTCCACGTCCACACTAGACCTAGATCTGAAGAAGAACCGTTGGTGTATTGCCTCCTTCCTTTTTTAGATCTATCATCTCCCTCATGATGTACCTTCACCCTCTTCGTTTATCTTGATGTATCTACACTTTTGTAACGTTCTTATGCTTCTTGTTAACATGAGTGGCTAAACATCTTCCTTGGGTTGTGATTAGCCACTAAGGCTCTCCCAAGATGTATATACTTACATCTATTATATATATATATATATATATATATATATATATATATATATATATATATATTCTCTTAGAAATGGTTATCTTCATACTCTTGTTCCTAAATGCTTCACTTGCATGATTAGCTACCATCTTGTGATGTATGATTTTTAATGCCCCAAAAGAGTATAATTAATCTTAGTAAGTGTTATGGAGTTGCATGAATGCATGAAAATGTTGGAATGCTAAACCTAATGATCATATAGTTTGTTTTGTGACTGTTTGTTTGTCATCTCGAGAGAGACACAACCTTATAATCTAGATATATTTTAATCTCCCGAAAGGAGGAAATAGACATATATGATGATTTCTTATAATCTTGCTAAGGGTATACAAAGGGGTGTGAGTATTGCATGGTAGTGAGAGATCTTAGTTGGTGAAACCCAATTCAAGTTCCCATCCATACTTTGGTTCCATTTTTCTTGTTTGATTTTAGTCTCTTGTTTTCTTACATCATCTTAATCTTTCCATATGTTTGGTGTATATGAGTCTATGATTCTACATTCCTAACACTTACCAACCTTGTCCCAGTGATTTGACCCCGAACAAATACCTCGAATCCACTATAATAGTTTTAGGGGCCAGAGTGTGGGTTATAAATTTAAGAGTCTAACTACTTTAGATCCACTCCATTTTGGACGTGTGATTTAGGTCAGTCACTACTCCTTCTACTTCGGTGATGGTAGTTAGCCTCTCAAAGCTCTAATCACCTTATCCTAATCACAAGAGAGGTAAGTATCCTCGACATGTTTCCTTTGTTTTAGCATCAACAATTTGTCATTCTTTTGCCCCATTGATGTACCCTACAGCTGAGGCTGGGGTACCTTGCCGACGCTAGTCTCCAGGCCACCTTAGTAATCCTATAGCCACAAAAACCTCAGTTTTAGCCTCCCCAGACCCCTTTAATTATTCCTTGGACTTGAAGGGCTCTTTTCCAATATTTCCTCTCCATTTTGGTTAGGACTTTAGTCTTCAACTATTTTGGTGTTGATTCCCGATGAGCCAATGAAACTCTGCAATTCTGGTCCACACTCTAGTCCTATTGATCCCAGCTTTGTTTTGCGAATGATTTTGCCTCGTTCTGTTGCTTCGTTCATAGAAGTTTTTAGTTTGGATGTGGACCTTCCCCTCGATCATGGCGGGAGGAGATCCTGGTGCTCCACGCCAAAAGATAGCCTGAATTGGGGCTCTCTGCCATTATGATAATATGAAGAACCTATTCTAAGTTTTCATTCTAAAAGAAGAGATCAAGAATCATATGGTTGTACCTTGAGTATTCTCTATATTTTTACCATTATTCACAGGTTGTGAGGGAGAAGAAACCCGGTCATGCAATGATCGTGGTGACCCTACATCCTTAATCAAATGATTAATATAGAAAGGATAGTTAGGGGATTTCTGCACTTTGTTTTCTTAGACCATTGATCTAGTAGGGTGAGTCCCCTTTGCTAGCTAGAGGACGTTGATTGGTCCACCTCAGGGCATGATCCCATGCTGATTTGGTTATTTCTACCCATGTGGATTTTTTGTGAATTTTAATTGGTTTGTTCTTCAAAAATTCTCAATAAAGCAATGGATGATCACAAAAATTTGTGTAAATACTCTTGGGAAATGATTTTTGACAAGGAATACGATTTTATGGTTTTCAAACCATGTTTTGAATATATGTTCTGATATTTTCATAGGGAACCCTAAACCTTAATTTTGAGTAATATGATCATTAATTCAGTAATATTAAATCATGTTTTTCCAAATTGAATGATCTAATCAGTAACCCTTACCATAATTTGATAGAGTAAGATGATGTTTTTCTAAAGACCAATTTAGGGTTAGAATGTTAATTAAAGTAGTAATTAATAGGAATTATCTTATTTTTAGGAGACTGAGGATTTGACTCAAGATCAAAGGACCAACTTAGGATCTATTTTTCTCCAAGGTAAATGGGTCACACTTCTGATCACATCTATTTATTGTTGATTGAATTCTGAGTATAAATATTATGATTTCAAGTTCAATGCTTTAATCATGTTCATTATATCAATTGTTTGATGATAGTTATATGTTATGTCCTATGGTTACAATGCTCACTAAGATTATAGATTATGATTAATGTTTCATGATTTAAATGTAAGTTTCAAGAGGGAGAAATCCTATCATGTTAAAGTTCAAATATCATGTTAATGCTAATGTTAATACATTTGGAATTAAATCCGTGTTTATATGCTTCTCGAATCATGGACCTTAAGAGGTCGTCAAGGGCTTTCCTAGCATCAAGGGCTATCTTAGCAATCATGTGATCTTAAGTGGGTGTCGTTGAGAGATGCCTATATTTACTACTAAATTCTTAATGTTGTTAATGATTCAAGAATGTTTATAATTAGCTTATGTCAACTTTTCTTTCATATCAAGTATAATTATTTTTATTATGTTATAAAGTATCAGTATCGTTTATTGATGTGTTGATTTTCTCATTTTCATGGCTAGGGACGAGATGTCCCCAGGAATTGGAGCAAATACGGATTAAAGAGAAGCAAGACAAAGATTTGAAGACCTTCAAGTGTCGATTGGTGTTGTTCCATCTACATTAGGTGATCCTATTATTTAGGATGGTTACTTACATGAATAGTTTTCAATGTTTAGGAATGTTAGAATCTTAGACTTGATAAAGAAGTCAGATATAGTTTTCCTATTCCAAGAACAATGTATGAATATTAATGGTGATTTATTTATTAATTTGCAATGATTATCTAAGTGTGACATCCCCCCTTCAAGATAAATTCTTCTGCTCAGTTATATTACATATTCAAAGGTGGGGTGTTACACATACATAGTTCTAAGAATTGTAGTAGGTTTGGATAAAAGTAGTTGTTGTAGTCACATCACTTTTAGCATTTTTTACTACATTCATATTATTTGAGAAGACTATATGTAGGAAAATAATGTATATGAAACACAAGTTAGATGTAAAAATCCAAAAAGATAGAATGCTCTTTATATGACATGCTCTGCATACATGCACAACATTTTTTATTTTTTGAATCTTTTAACTATTTGGTATTGAGCATTACATGTTGCTTCACAGAGTACCAACTGGTGGCATGGGGATAAAAGTTTAGAATGCTTGGTGGAATTAACATAAGCATATTCTGACAAAGATATATTACAAATAGAACTTGCTCAAATGACCATTGATTCGAGAGATTCACTTCATGTTGTTCCTACACAGCCTAAACCACTCTTCTTTTTTGTAGCCAGAACATTTCACTCATTCTTCTTGGTAGTACACAACCACTTGCTCACTTCTCCTTGTTGAGAAAGCCAATGTATGACAGTTGTTGGATGTACAGTTAACCATCTTCAGTCTAGAGCTAGATAGGGAAATTGTTTTTGGGTTCGTTAAGTTTTTCACTACTATATTGAACCAAAAATAGATATATAGATCTAAAGTATTAAAAAATGCTCCATTTATCAAAAGAAATAAATAATATATAACTTCTGCATACATTGTCAATCTGGAACCTGATACACAAAGATATGTATAGAAAAGAATTCACTCAATCATTCTAACTTGGCATCCACGATTAGTGTTGAGAGGTGTATTGGGTGAGACATTAATAGTTTCAAGACCTTTAAGGAATAAAATCAATGGAAAAGGTCAGCTTCTTTTTCTTAGTGGTTTCAAAAATGAGTGGTTACAAGGTATGATAAAAGATTTGATAAAGTATACTTACATGTTCATAACACAACTATGGAAAATTCTTTTTACAACAGTTCATTTTTCCATTTTACAGTAGATGTCAACCACTGTATTAGATCGTGTGGTCTCATGGGGGGTATTTATCCAACAGGTGTTTCACATGCTGTAAAAAATGTGTTAAATACAACATTTAATGCATGTAGTAATTCACATAACACTACCCATTGTAATAGAGGTGTCTTATACAACAAGCTGAGCTAAAGAGGAAAATACACCTAGACACATGTTTCAAACTTGAGGCCACATGAAAGTAGAGTGCTTCTCAAACTGTTGAACCTATTTTCTTATGGACTACATACATTCTTGTTGTACATATGCAATGATTCGCGTATACACATGTTGTGTGAATGTGGTCTATTACAATAGGTAACTATTACAACAGGTGAAAGCTTGTTGTGTGATTATGGTATATTACAATGGGTTAGAGTATGTTGTGTTATTATAGTCTATTAAAATAGAGTAGCATACGTGACTATTATAATGTGATAGAGCATGTTGTGTAATTATGGTCTCTTACAATGGGTTTGAGTATGTTGTAATATTATAGTCTATAATAATAGTTCAACACTTGTTGTAGTATCACATGTACTATAACAAGTTTGACCCGTTGTATATAACTTGTTTTATATAATATATACAACAAACATCACACAAATAGAGTTGTTGTCATAAATATGATAACTACACACAACCAGTAGAACTATTGTCTTTTACCCATTGTAAAAAGCATTTTCTATAGTAGTGTAATAACAAGAGTATCCCAAAATGTATGATTCAATCCATTGAGGTAGTTCATAGAGAGGTTAGTGTCAAGAATTTAGACAATATTTCAAACACATGTTGCCCCACTTCAAAACACACATACGCACAAAAAAAGAGAAAGAGACAGAGACAGAGAGAGAGAGAATTCATTAAATATCTTACATGTGACTCAATCATTTGAGGTTGGTTGACTCCTCTGGTAGAAATTCAACCAGGTTCTGGGACATGAGCTAGTTGTAAAAAGTACCATAGAGACATTGTCATCATATATTAGTTCCCTTAAAGAGTATGAAGGTTTCTACTAACAAATTAAATCAATATATCTAGAACCGTAGTAGATCAACAACTAATAATATGAGATGGTGTTGTTGTCATTGGCACTAGGTAAGCAAGCAACCTTTTTTGCTACTAAGACAAATAAAGAAAATTACTTAGAATGTATTACTGAGAACAAATTACTCGTAGACCCGTTAATGGAAGAATATGAGAGTCACACACCTTAATGACATTAGTTCTTGTTTCCCTATCCTCTAATACCAAATGATGTCAATCCAAACAACAACACTTCCAACATGTATTAATGACTAGGAACACATTTTTGCTATGCTACTAATACTTGTACTTGCTCTGCTATTCTACCCAAGCCTGGATGAGGAAGAGTTACGGGGAGTAAACAAATAGTCAGTTGTATTGTAGAATATGCTAAATTTGCAATATATATATATATATCAAATACAATAGATTTCAATTAGGCAAGAAAGGATGGTAGCCTTTCCCGGAAATCCTTTTTACAATGGAGCCGCCATCAAATTAGGGTCTGAAGTACCTTCCCCATGTCAAAACCGTAGCCATCTCTCTCACAGGTAGATGAGTATTGATAGTGTTGTGTGGTGTGCACATCCAGAGATGGTCGACAGAGTAACGACAACATTGAGAACGTTTGGAGACCTCTCCATCATGAACACATCCTTCTACAAGTTATCCCCTCTGAGATTCTAGTGTTCTTCATTATCCGGATGCTTCCATGTGTAGCTACACGTTTATGAAAATACATCCATGGACACTTATGGTTAGACTGAGTGAATCAGGCTATATGGACCCAAATCATATCCTATGAAGGCAACAAGAGTGATTGATGAAAAGACAAGTCTTTGGTGGTGGTGCATATGTCCATCAACAGTGCGAGGAGTATGGTTGTGTCAAAAGTGGATGATGTTGCTAGCGGCGCTCATCATGTGTTGTTCACACGGTAAATAATTATGTGTAAGAAGGAAGGTGATTACTTGCTATATTTAGAATTGTTGCCACCATGTTTTCAAAGGATGAGTACTAATATTCAAGTACCCACAAAGGAAATGAGTGAATGTCCATCAAAGAATGTATAACTTTATGACAATCACCAATGGCATATTTTATGGCATTTCCTCAAGGTAAACATCCCAACTTTCACATAATTAAAGTCACCGGTCTAACTTTATTTTTGGATATTTCCCTTATGATTAGTTTCAAAATAATACTTAATTAATCCAAAGGGAGAAGTGGTACTATGAAATAAAAATTCAGAAGAAAAATATAATAGAAAATTATTCATTGATTAATTTTATAGCAATATTTACATATGTCAACTAAGTAGACTTGAGTTGGATAGATAAGGATTCTTAGTTAGGTTCCAATTGAAATTTGGAATGTAATGGAAGTTCTAGACTAGAAAAGATATGGCTGACCCTACAGTTAGATTTCATTTTTAAAGATGTGTTTTAGATGTTCTTTGAATGTAATAATGGACCACCAAGCATAATTATGTGGTAAGAAAAGTAACTATTTGACATATAAAGTAATATTTAGTCTTTAAAAGTAACAACATGATAATAAAAAGTAACAAAACACATGTCACATATTAAAATTATTGATGGTTATATATATTATTACACACATGGAATGTAATTTTAGTGATGTTATTACAATGAGATATACCAATAAGTTAACATAACAAAATGAGTTAAATGAAAATTGATACAGTTAACAAAGTGAACAATAGATGGAATTCAATAAAAAGTAACTATGTGGTATATAAAGTAGTTGTGCAATATGAAAAGAACTTTTTATAACTAAAATTAATGTAGTGTCATAAAAAGTAAAATTTGCTGCTAGTAGTAAAATATTGAAAGTATGTTGGTTGCTACACTTCTAAATATATTGATTGTAAAACTACTAGCATTTGCTATTAAACGTAACTTTAATACATAGAAAAGTAAATATATTGTACCTAATGTAAATATTGAAAGTGAACAACACATGACTAAAAAATATTACAATACATGGACTTAATTCCAAATGAATCCTTCTCGCTTCTTGTCATGGTACAATGAATTCACATTTTCCTTAGTATTTGGAGTACGACAAGTGTCGTGTCCCTTCCTATTGGTCCTCGCAGTGAAACTTGTGACTAGCAAGTAAAAGTTCTCTTAAAACCTTGTTCACTATATAAACAGGGTCACCTAGCCCAGAACCGACTGAGAGTGGATTTTCAAGACTAGGACCAATAATAAAATTAACCCTGACTCAAATTTAATTCCACCACATATCGACCAGATTCATCAATATTGGGTTCACACATGAGGATGCATATCACTTGTGCATGTTATCCTCGTTTGGCCCCACCACTTGTTGTCCAGGATCTAGACATAGAAAAGCAAAGCATAACATAGACACGGTAGAGAAGTCTATGTACTACTAGGGTGCTCTACCCACTACTTACATTACCAACTGTAGATCTTAGTAATGAGGATGAGTGAAGCTTGACGGGCTAGATCCCTTAAACAAGGTCGTGGAGGTGTAATTGTTAGACAAAAATATAACTATATAGACAATAGAGTAACTATATATATACAAATATGCAACTATGTAGATAAAAATGTAACTATATAGAAAATAGTGTGACGATTCATACAAATTAGTAGCTACACCCTAAAATTACAGTCATGCATATAAAATTATATTTATCCTAAGTATAACCAACATTTTTGTTGCTTCAGGTAAACAAATTGTTGCTTTTAACTGCCCCATATTACGTTTCCGTGTCAAGTAATTCCTATTCAAGCCTTATAGTTACTTAGTATGCAGATAATTTCTGTTGAAATTATGTTGCTTGTTTTTTTAAAATTGTATTCATTTTTATTTTCCTAGATTCTTTTACATAATGGTTATTTGTTTATAACTGATCTCGTTTGATTGATCAAGATGTGACACTTCTTAGTCCCGTGTGTGTCAGTTTGGTGTTATAGCTGTTCTCACTTGTTTCTACCAATGGGGCATAAGTGTTCTCGTGTTGTGCTAATAGAGTCGATTCATTTGCTTGCGACAATTTGATTTTTCGGAGCTAATACATTTAACAAGTTATTCTTGATCGATACCAGTTGACACAGTTGATTGGTGGAGCATTTGTGCAAATTTACATAAAGTGAATAGAATCAAAACTATATGGATTGGAACATAAAATTTACAACCAACTAGTAAACAATGAATAATGTCAATCTTTCGAATACGTGAAGTGCGGGGCTAGTTGGACATATGGATTAAGAACAATAGACCAACGACTTCTTTACTTGTTTGGCAGCGGAATCATCGACACCACATTTTCTCGCGTGAATATACACTATAGGGGAAGTGGCTGGCTTATTATGAACGGGAACGAGCTTCCTCTCACCCTTACTAGACTCCAACCGAAAAGGTACGACAATGCAACGCTACGGTACAGAACATGCGCCTTGTTTCTGAAAAGAGACCACTAGGTTCAAGGTCGAACACCTTGTTGGCAAACCTTTCGCTCAGAGCTGTTCTGATCTCCATCTCATCCGCATGTGCCTGCATGGAGCCACACTATTCAGTTCACGGTGGATGGTCACGCCACACTCTTTGACAACAGTGCGTGAGGCATCATCGATGATCCTACAACTGCCGTGCCTCTCAACCCCCCCAAGTTTCATGAATAAATGAAGACGTGATGAGGGTGGGGAAAACTGAAGAGGGAGTTCTCCACACTCAACTCATATTATCAACGCACAAAATGGCGGGGACTGATCACTGCCGACATAGGGGACGTTTGGTTTGCCGAGTTTGACTATATTGGATTGTATCCGACGATCCAACAGGGGAAAAAATACGTTTGGTTTACAGGAGTGGTGAAATAAGAACAATCCTGCATTTTGGAAACGAGCAGTAAGTGCGGGACGGGTCTATTCATTTCAAATCTGCTGGGCGCCGAGCTCCAGCACGGCGGTCCATGCTCTCGCGCTGCTGCTGGGTGATAAAACGCTGCCAACTGCCCCGCGTCCGCAACGGAATTGCAGGCATACCAAACGTAAAGTATGTGCTGCAAGAATTTTCAAAATCAGAAATTGACCAATACAGGGATTTGCTAAATGTTGCATTCCTGCAAATCCAACTAGATACAGCAAATCAAACATGCCCATAGTCCAAACAGGAAAGTGGACGCGAAAATTTATCTGCTTACTCGCTGGTCCACGCTCACTTACTCGTTGGTTTCCAGGAGAGATCAGCTCATTGATTCACTTCGCACGGCCTGTTAGTGGGCCTTACCAGGAGTAGGGGTGAGCAAATATCAGTCCGGACGGACCGGACTAATCAGTTCCGTGTCCTAAACCTATTAGAGTTCAGTCCGGTCTGTGTCTGAAAAATTTAAAAATTCGTTCTACGTTCAGTTTGGTCTGAAATCGGTCAAACCGCAATCTGGACCGAAACCATACTTATATATAAAATGTATTTATATTTGAAGTTATATTATGTTACAAATACAAATACATCACATACATACACACTAGTAGTGTAATTGTTTGATATTTATGTCATAAAATGTTAATTAAGCTTATCCAATTTTTACCATTAAATAAGTTATAAATACATAAATATTTTGATTATACTTTAAATGGTCTGATCCACATTAAAACAATTTATTCGGTCTAATTTTCAAACGTCTGGTTTGCGGTCATAAATTCGTTGAAATTTTGTTGTTAGTTTAGTCTGATTTGGTCCAATGTGGTCCGATTCTGGACCCATGCTCACCCCTGGCCTAATCAGGATATTCTATGTAGCCGTTGTGGGAGGAAAGGTCCAAAATCGCAACCAACGTGATTCGTTGGAACTCCTTAGATTATACGGTTGTCGATTCCGATTGGAATCCAACTTCTGAACCTGAAATTAGGGTTAGGAAAGGGAATTTGGAGAATTGAAGGGAAGAGATAGAGATCATGACAGAATAGAAGGGCGAGAAGTAAACATCAGGAAGAGAAAGTATTCCAGTGAGTTACCTTCAAATGGGATTCAACCGACCCTTATATATTGGTCTCGCCTATTTAACCCATACAACCTTACAACTTATTAACCCCAGTTAGCTACTGGTTCAGAAGCACCCAACAACAACCACTTAAACAGCTATCCCAAGCCACTCCTGTTGACATGGATAGAACTAATTATCAAATTCGCTAATACATGTAACAAATACCCTCCCTCTTCACAATGGCCTTGTCCTCATGGTCAAAAACAACAATTGACAACCTTCCCTAACTGGTTGCTTGCTGGTGGCCTCTACTTATCTCCTGTTTCCGATTCTATGAAAATTAGTGTTGTGGGATATTATTTCTGTAGCTTGTAAAGTCATTCCCAGGTAGCTTCTAAAGAATCCTTTCCAGCGCATTGAACCAGAACTTCAGTCACAACTTTTCATCGACCGCGATCAAGAACCATTCGTCGATTCAAAATCTTCTCTGACATCAATGGTTGCGCTGCTGGTGATTGCGGAAGCTCAATCCCTCCCGGTGTTGACTTTCCCAACCTTTTCTTCAATAGAGACACATGGAAGATAGAATGTATAAGAGCGCTTGGAGGAAGTTGTAACTTATAAGAAATAGATCCAATCTTCTTAGTGATCTGGAAGGGCCCATAGAATAGAGGGCTGAGTTTCGTGTGTCGTTTACAAACCACTGATCCCTGTCTGACAAAGGCAATTTAAGATAAACTTAGCCACCCACATCAAATTTTCTCTACGATCTCCTTGAATCCACAAACTTCTTTGAGACTTTCTTAGTTTTGTCTGGAGGATCTCAAGTGTAACACCCCTGACCTGGGTTATGACCTAACCCTGGAAGTTTTGCCTAAATATGTAATTAATATACTTGTGAACACTCCCTGGCATGTAACTAAGTTCCTCAGGAACATTTACTTTCAATTTCGCTCCTTTTTGTATAAAGTTGTAGCATTGTGTTGTATGCAGGGACCTATGTGCAAATTACCCAGTTTAAGGGTTGAACTTGCAAAATTCACAACATAAGATGTTCCTTTGATGTTGAGACATCATGAGAATGGTTATGGTAAAGTTTGAGGGATTTCCCAAGCTTGAGCACCAAGGTGCAGTTGTGGAAGCAATTCCCATGCTCAGAAACCCTAATTTGGGGTCAAGTGCAATTTACCCAAATTGAGGGGTCCAAGTGTAATTCTTAATATCTAGAACATCTTTTATGACTCTTGTCATCATTTATAGTAGAAATGATGAAAGGGATACATCATTTAATAATCAGATGAGAAAAATGACCTTGTGATAGAAATCACCTAGAATGGGTATGAAACCCTTTCATGTATGTACCCTAGTTGAAGGTTGGATTCCTTTACCCTTAGATCTTGAGATTTCATGAGATTTGCATAAGGATAGATAGGTTTGGTCGTGCCCTTGAGCAAGGAGGGGCCTAGATGTGATTTCCAATCTTGTGAGGTCCTTAGGGTGTAAAAAAGGCTAAAGTATATAAGCCCTTTTCCCTTGCAATTAAGTGAACGAACTTTCTTTCCTTCACTTCTCTTCTTTTCTTTCTCAAACGGCCAAGGATAGCTCTAGAGCTCAGGTGGGGACGACCAACCTGTCCTAGGTAAGAGAACCCCACCTTCTAGCTCGAATTCATGGAGGAATTCACTTTCTAAGGTTGGTTTTGTGGTTAGCTTACTTAGTCTTCTTGTTCTAGCCGACCAAAGCAACGTTTCCTTGGAGAATTCACCCCTGACCAAGTTGTGGAAGCTCAAGGACGCCATTAAAGCTTGGAGCTTGAAGGCTTGGAGCTTTAGGATCAACTTTGAGGCGGGTTTTATAACTCTAAACTTATGCTTTATATGTATGTTCAGTTCTTGCAATTTACTTGGTAAATTCTCCTTCTACCTCCCTTCTTCCTTGCACGTTTGCAAGTAAATCAGTGGAGAAACCGACCTTGCTAGAGGTTGAAGATGAGGGGCGTGACTCCCTATGTTACTTTTTCAAACGACCTTGGACCTTTTGGTCCAAACGGTTGCAAACCGTTTGGGTTCAAACGGTTTCAAACCGTTTGCTCTCAAACGGTCTTGCAAGACCGTTTGGATTGAAATGGTCTCAAGACCATTTTAAAGGGTTGACCAAAGGACGACCATTTGAGGGTCTGTTCCTAACATATTATTTCATCTCTGCAAAGAATCAAAGTCTAATTCTTAACCAAGTGAAAGTTGAAGGCACTTCAACATGAAACCCTAATCGGGTGAAAGAGTGCTGATTTGACATATAGATCTTGTTGAGTTTTGGGTTGAAGGACCCAAACGGTCTCAAGACCGTTTGGGGATTTCTCCAAACGGTCCTAAGACCGTTTGGGCACAACCCAAGACCGTTTGAAGGTCTAGGGTTAAGTTAATCTAATGGTTTGAGGGTCCAATTGTAGGAAATTGATGAATTGATGAAAATTGCTGATTTTGACCTAATTAGACTTCAACCTTAGTCAAAACGACTTGGATTTTGGTCAAACTTTGGGCAAACGGTCTCAAGACCATTTGGATGAAGTCCAAACGACCTCAAGACCGTTTGGTCCAAGTTTGAGCCCAATTGGAGGTCAATTGATAGGTTCAAACCTTGAATTGATTCACATTGTTGAACATTGATGACCAATCGAATTGAAACCCTAATTGAGGAGGATTGAACCCTAATTGGCTTGAAATTGAGGGTCAATTAGATGTCTAAGTGGTTAAGGATAACCCTGACTAACTCAATTATAAGTGGTTAGCATAGCTTTAACCATTTAAGGACTTCAACACACATATCCATGAACATTGGTAACCTTTGAACCACTTTGGAGGTCCAAACGGTTTGAGCCCTTTTTGGACCAAACGGTCTCAAGACCGTTTGGATCCAAACGGTCTCAAGACCGTTTGAGACCAAACGGTCTCAATACCATTTGGGGCCAAACGGTCTCAAGACCGTTTGGGCTCAAACGACCTCAGGATCGTTTGGTCCAATCGATCTCAAGTAAGTTTGATCAAACGGTCTCAAACCGATTGAAGCTCCAAACGGTTGGGAAGTCAACCCTTCCAAACGGTCTTCACCTCCAAACGGTCTCAAATCCAAACGATCTCAAGACCGTTTGGGGTCAAACGGTCTCAAGACCGTTTGGGTGGTTGAAACCGTTTGAAGGTTGAAACCGTTTGGAGATTGGTGATGGTTTGTACTTAACCATTTGATGATGTAATTAGTTCAATGGTGATTCAATCTAAACCCTAATGGTAACCTAGGTCATTATGGGACTACGTGATTAGTGAGTTAACCCATGATGGTAACCATGTGGCAAATTACCAAAATACCCTTGAGGGGTCTAAAGGGGTAAAACCTTGTTCTAATCGAACCCTAATCACATGATGTTGATGTTTTGGATCATGTTAGTCAATGGAGACTTATCTCAACCTGATCTAGAGTGGTATTGTCACCATCTACCAGTGAGAGGAGAGAGAAAGTATTTCTAGAGAGAGAAAGTATCTTAGAGAGAGAAAGTACCCTTTTTAGGAGGAAACTCTAGTGAGATACTTCATTTACACATGAATGTGCATGATTAGGGAATGACCCACCTATGTGAGGTCATGGAAACCCTATTTATAATATCTAACGGATCTTAATTCTAATTAAGAGCCTTAATGATGATGTTTCTCTTACATAATGATGTAATGAGTACAATTCACCATGGAGTGAATAGTAAACCCTAATTTTAGGGTGATGACATGAAAGATGAACAATAAACCCTAATTGACAGGGTTATTGAATTAAACCCTAGTTGAGGGTGATTCCATGTGAAACCCAAGTTGAGGGTGATCCCATGTGAAACCCTAGTTGAGGGTGATTCCAAGTGAAACCCTAATTGGGAATGCATCCCTAACTATTGAATTGTTTATTATTATCTGTTGAACTAACCATGCAGGTTATTATGAGATAATGGTCCTACCCAGGTATGAAATACCATGTTATATTCATTGGAAGCATGTCTTAAGCTTTATGAATAGTGAATCATCTTGATGCACTGCTAAGTGACATCTTTTGTGATTTATGGGTTGTAAGAGCCATAAACACCATCAAGGTCATGCTTGACAGATGACTTGTGATGAGATAATTGAGAACTGGTAATTGAAATGAGTTAGGCCTGCTACATTTTAGTATTCTCATATATAGCTGTGTTGTTGTATGATGATAAGAATACTGAATGTACCTAACTAATCAAGTGAAATGTAGAGCCCTGATCATAGATCCATCATTGTCAGAGTCTAAATGATGGTGAAACAGGTTTTCCTCAGGGAACTCCTAGATCACATACTTTTGAGTATGTGGGGTACATGGATGTGTAGAACCTTACATCCTAGTGTAGGTATTTGATGTAGATTCTTGTAGTCCGTCATACCTTCACTATAAAAGAAAAGGTGAGAGGATGATGTAGATTCTAGTAGTCCATCAGACCCCACCATAAAGTCCTAAAGGTGAGATGTATATCTACACTCCCTTAAAGACACAAACACCGCATCGATAAAAGATAAACAAGAAATCTTCCGATGACGAAGAGAGTACAGAACGCCACTGTAACTCTAAAATAGCGAAGGTCCAGTTTACCCTGGAGAGCTATAACAAAAGATATCCCGCCAGATATCTAACATTCGATCCTCTAACTGACTGAGGAAGATGAGGTCATAAGAATCCGGCTCTTTTAATGACCTATGTATGATACTGATGTGACTTCTTAGCGATCAGTTGGAGTATGAGTGGTAAGCCTCATCTCCACAGGGCATAACAATAATGTTTGAAAAACATAATCAACAGCGTAGTATATCTGTTAGAGTTATCTACGAGATATTTGATTGATGTTATCTTGAATAGCATAGATGTTCTCATATTTTAATATTGATTGAACTCTTGCTCATCATCAGAACTGCTATTGAATATCTTGAAGGCTCTTATTGCTTTAGTTATTCCTTGCTTTGCTTATAAAGCCTAGTGGAGAGTTATAACTCTCGCTGGGGCAATTATGTATAATTGTCTCACCCCGTAGACTTCTACTTTTTAGGTGGTCGTCGAAGACGGAGGAACAAGAACACAGGTGACCAATCCCAGCAACAGCAGCATCAGGAGCAGTAAATATCTCAGGTGGAGATCTAGCCTACTTCATGGTGTAGTTAGAGTCAAGTCCTATGTGTCCTCTGTACTCTCAGGTCCTGGAGTGTTTTGGAGTATGAATTCTTGAGAATTTTGGTATCATGTTGTATATAATTACTCAAGAAGTAATTGTCAGTGATGTAAACAGTTAAATCCTTTTTCTATGGAAAAGGTTTGTGGTTTCAGGCTCTTGTCTCGAAAAGTTTTAATTTCCCGTGATTTTTGTCTTCCGCTGTTTACCGATTGCTTCCGCACATGATTAAATCGGGATTAATTCGTGGTTTGGAGATCGGAGCCCACAATTAGTGGTATCAGAGCTCCAGGTTCAGTCGAGTCTACAGAGGCATAGGACTTAGGATGTCAAGTCTACTTTTAGTACTCCTTCCTCATCTAATAGAATCTTCTGCTCCTCAGGAGAAGAAGATACTTAAGAATGTCAGAGCCACATGATGAGTATGTGGAAGAAAGTAGTGCCAGTGCACCTCAAGGCGGTGCAGGAGTACCAGAGGTGGAACAGCCTGTACCAGAACAACCTAGAGAGCCACCCCAGCTTGACCCAGCTGACATGGGTAACCCAGCAGTCCAGACAATGTTTGGGCAGTTCATGACTGCCATGACACATATAACCGACAGGTTGCCTATGCCTGCACCTAGGGCACCTGTCCAGCCTGAGGGGCAAGGTATCAGGAAGACGTTCGAGCGACTACGTCGTGTCGGAGCTACCGAGTACCATGGGACTGCTGACCCCGCAGATGCTGATCTGTGGTTGACAGAGCTGGAAAAGGCTTTTAGGATCCTCAACATCCCTGAAGCTGAGAAGGTTAGACATGCTGTCTATCTTCTCAAAGGAAGTGCTGGTCACTGGTGGACCATGGAAGAGCAGAAGAGACCTGGAATGGAGATCTTGTGGGAAGATTTTCGGCGGGAGTTTGTCCAAAGATATTTCCCAAAGACCTTCCTAGACGAGAAGATCTCTCAGTTTGAGAGACTGAGACAGGGTATGATGAACATTAGCGAGTATGGAGCTAAGTTTATGGAGTTGTTGCGGTTCTGTCCGCACATGGCTGCTACGGATGAAGAGAGAATCAGGAGATTTGAGAAGGGGTTGAATGCTGACATGTCTACCCCAGTGTCTGCCTTAGAGAACCGAGAGAGATTCTCTACCTTCGTTGAGTCAGTCCGAAGGATAGAGAGATCTGTGGTTGAGAAGAGGAAAACACAGAAGAGGTATCCACAGTTCCAGGGTTCTTCTTCTATGGACTTTAAGAAATCTAGATCCTCTGCACCTAACCCCCCACCATCTAGATCCAGTCCTCAGACTCAGTGGTCTTCTAGTAGAGGTAGAGGAAGAGGACAACCACCTCGGGGGACACAGAGTTCTGCATCAATGTCTGCTACCGGACCACAAAGACCGCAAGAAGGAAGATGCTACAACTGTGGTAAGGTGGGACATTTGATGAAGGACTGCCGATCTAGGCCTGTCAGTGTGACACAGCCTCCGAGACAAGGACAACAGGGATCACAGGGAGGACAATCTCAAGGAACAGGTCGAGGACGCGAGCAAGCGTCTCAAGCTGGATCATCAGCACCACCTCAACAACAGGCTACGGCGAGGTTCTATGCTATGAACCCACCAGAGGCAGTGGTCAATCCACAAGTAGTGACAGGTCAGATGGAACTTTTATATTATGATATGTCTAAATCTTGTGTAGTATCTGTTTTTATTGACCCGGGTGCTACGCACTCTTTCATTACTCGAAGAGTGATTCGTAACTGCAATATGATAACTAGTCATAGGGCAGATAAGTTGTTGTTGGAGACTCCGTTGAGTGGGTCTGCTGTTCTGCAAGAAGTATGCTCTCCTTGTGTACTTTCCTTTTCTAAGCATCGCATTCAAGTGGATCTTATACCGCTTGATATGCAAGGATTTGATATAATCCTAGGGATGGATACCTTGGAAAGGTATCGAGTTGTCTTGGATTGTGAGTCCAAGCTGGCTGTGTTTGCTGATGAAAGCAACACATGGATCTTTCAAGGTGAAAGAAAGATTCTGCCCACCTGTCTTGTATCAGCTATGGTTGCTGATAAGTTGATGAGGCAAGGATGCTACACATTCTTAGCCCATGTGGTAGATGTTACCAAGGGGAGTTCCAACCCTGCTGAAATTCCGATAGTCAGGGAATTCGAGGATGTGTTTCCCGAAGAACTTCCTGGTATACCACCACCCCGGGAAATTGATTTTGAGATCAATTTGGTTCCAGATACGAAACCCATAGCCCAGACTCCGTATAGGATGGTGCCTGCTGAGATGGCAGAACTCAAGAAACAGCTTCAAGAGTTACTTGAGAAGGGTTTCATCCGACCGAGTACCTCACCTTGGGGTGCTCCGGTTTTGTTTGTTAAAAAAAAGGATGGATCGATGCGGTTATGCATTGATTATAGACAACTCAATAAAGTAACAATAAAGAATAAGTATCCTTTGCCGAGGATTGATGATCTTTTCGACCAGTTGCGTGGGGCAACAGTCTTTTCCAAGATAGACTTAAGGTCTGGATATCATCAAATCCGCATTAAGGACAGTGACATATCCAAGTCTGCCTTTAGGACAAGATATGGTCACTATGAGTTCACAGTTATGTCGTTTGGACTAACCAATGCACCGGCTGCATTTATGGAACTCATGAATAGAGTCTTTCGACCTTTTCTTGATCAGTGTGTTGTCGTCTTCATAGATGACATACTAATTTATAGTAAGGATGCTCAGCAGCATGAGCAGCACCTTCGCCGGACTTTGACCTTGCTAAGGGAACATAAGCTATACGCTAAGTTTAGCAAGTGTGAATTTTGGTTATCTGAAGTATCCTTCCTTGGACATGTGGTATCTGCCTCGGGAATTCGTGTTGACCCTGCAAAGATAGAGTCTGTTCTGCAGTGGGAACAACCGAAGACACCGACGGAGATTAGAAGTTTCTTGGGGTTAGCTGGTTATTATCGAAGGTTTATTAAAAATTTCAGTTCTATAGCCTTACCTTTGACCAAGTTAACCTGAAAGGATGTTCCTTTTTCTTGGAGTGATAAGTGTCAACAGTCTTTTCAGCTGTTGAAGGAGAGGTTAACAAGTGCGCCTGTGCTTGTGTTACCTGAGCAAGGAAAGGAATATATAATCTTTTGTGATGCCTCCAAGAATGGACTTGGATGTGTGTTGATGCAGGATAAACAAGTGATTTCTTTTGCTTCCCGACAACTTAAGAAACACGAGGAGAATTATCCGACACACGATCAAGAGTTAGCTGCTGTGGTCCATGCTTTGAAAATCTGGAGACATTATCTCTACGGAGAAACTTTTCAGATTTTCACAGACCACAAGAACCTTAAGTACATCTTCACTCAGCATGAGCTTAATATGAGGCAACGTCGCTGGATGGAGTTAATCAAGGACTACGATTGTACAATTGATTACCATCCGGGCAAAGCCAATGTGGTTGCTGATGCCTTGAGTAGGAAATCAGCAACATCAACCATGGATAGGGCACAACTAAGTTCCTTAGTATGCTCTAGAAGAGATATGTTTATCTCTTTAAGGCAAGACAATGTGCAGTTAAAGACATCATTGTTAGCTGGTCTGTTAGCTGAGATGCAGATTAAACCTACCTTAAGAGAGCAGATAAAGGAGGCACAACAAGTAGATGTTTTTGTACAGCAGATTAGATCTAAGTTTGGAGATGAGAAGCGAGAAGGTTTTCATGAGTCAGATGACCAGATGGCATGCTATCATGGAAGGATGATAGTGCCAGAAGTAGACAACCTGAGGAAGTTAGTTCTGGAAGAAGCTCATTCTTCGATGTATGCTATGCATCCAGGGAGCACCAAGATGTATCGAAACTTGAAGGATATGTATTGGTGGCCTGGGATGAAGAAGGATGTAGCTGAGTTTGTTCTGAGGTGTTCTGTGTGTCAGCAGGTCAAGGCTGAACACCAGAGACCTCCAGGAACAATGCAACCCTTACCCATACCACAGTGGAAGTGGGACCATGTGACCATGGACTTTGTTGTTGGCCTACCTAGGACAAACAAAGGACATGATTCCATTTGGGTAGTTGTTGATAGGTTGACAAAGACAGCGCATTTCTTACCTGTCAAAACAACCTATACTGCTGAAAGGTTATCCCAGATATATGTCCAAGAGATAGTGCGTTTGCACGGAGTTCCTGTCACTATAGTTTCTGACAGAGGTCCCCAGTTTACAAGTCACTTTTGGGAACAGTTACACAGAGCCCTAGGCACCAAGCTAAGGTTTAGTACAGCCTTTCATCCCCAGACTGATGGACAGTCAGAAAGAACTATACAGACCTTAGAAGATCTGTTGAGAGCATGTGTTCTCCAGTTTACCGGGAGTTGGGATCTACATCTAAGCTTGATAGAGTTTGCCTATAACAATAGCTATCAACATAGCATTGATATGGCACCATATGAAGCCTTATATGGTAGACGTTGTAGATCACCCTTGTGTTGGTATGAAACTGGTGAGCACCAGTTGTTAGGCCCTGATCTTGTGCAGCAAACTACAGAAAAGATTAAAGTTATACAACAACAGCTTAAGACTGCACAAGATAGGCAGAAGTCGTTGCCGATAAACGTCGTAGACCCCTAGAATTTCAAGTTGGAGACAAAGTGTATCTCAAGGTCTCACCTTGGAAAGGAGTCCTTCGTTTTGGGAAGAAAGGAAAGTTAGCTCCTAGATTTATGGGACCTTATCCAATTGTTGAAAAAGTTGGAAAGGTGGCCTATGGACTAGAGTTACCTCAGGAGTTGCAGAAGCTGCACCCTGTGTTTCACATTTCCATGCTGAGGAAATGTCATCCAGATACCGAGTCAGTTCTACAACCTATGGAAGTAGAATTGAATGAAGATATAACGTATGAGGAGGGACCAGTGTCAATCCTCGATAGCAGAACTAAAAAGTTAAAGAAGAAGGATATAAGCCTTGTAAAAGTCCTCTGGAACCATCGTGGTGTTGAAGAAGCTACTTGGGAACTAGAAGATGAAATGAGAAGAAAATATCCTGCTCTTTTCTTATAATATGCTTTATCGATTTCGGGGACGAAATCCTTTTGAAGGGGTAAAGAATTTGTAACACCCCTGACCTGGGTTATGACCTAACCCTGGAAGTTTTGCCTAAATATGTAATTAATATACTTGTGAACACTCCCTGGCATGTAACTAAGTTCCTCAGGAACATTTACTTTCAATTTCGCTCCTTTTTGTATAAAGTTGTAGCATTGTGTTGTATGCAGGGACCTATGTGCAAATTACCCAGTTTAAGGGTTGAACTTGCAAAATTCACAACATAAGATGTTCCTTTGATGTTGAGACATCATGAGAATGGTTATGGTAAAGTTTGAGGGATTTCCCAAGCTTGAGCACCAAGGTGCAGCTGTGGAAGCAATTCCCATGCTTAGAAACCCTAATTTGGGGTAAAGTGCAATTTACCCAAATTGAGGGGTCCAAGTGTAATTCTTAATATCTAGAACATCTTTTATGACTCTTGTCATCATTTAGAGTAGAAATGATGAAAGGGATACATCATTTAATAATCAGATGAGAAAAATGACCTTGTGATAGAAATCACCTAGAATGGGTATGAAACCCTTTCATGTGTGTACCCTAGTTGAAGGTTGGATTCCTTTACCCTTAGATCTTGAGATTTCATGAGATTTACATAAGGATAGATAGGTTTGGTCGTGCCCTTGAGCAAGGAGGGGCCTAGATGTGATTTCCAATCTTGTGAGGTCCTTAGGGTGTAAAAGAGGCTAAAGTATATAAGCCCTTTT
Source organism: Alisma plantago-aquatica (assembly GCA_963693085.1). Classification (NCBI taxonomy): domain Eukaryota; kingdom Viridiplantae; phylum Streptophyta; class Magnoliopsida; order Alismatales; family Alismataceae; genus Alisma; species Alisma plantago-aquatica. The sequence goes on from OY856413.1 coordinate 1,114,976,336, forward strand.
CCCTTGCAATTAAGTGAACGAACTTTCTTTCCTTCACTTCTCTTCTTTTCTTGCTCAAACGGCCAAGGATAGCTCTGGATCTCAGGGGGGGGACGACCAACCTGTCCTAGGTAAGAGAACCCCACCTTCTAGCTCGAATTCATGGAGGAATTCACTTTCTAAGGTTGGTTTTGTTGTTAGCTTACTTAGTCTTCTTGTTCTAGCCGACCAAAGCAACGTTTCCTTGGAGAATTCACCCCTGACCAAGTTGTGGAAGCTCAAGGACGCCATTAAAGCTTGGAGCTTGAAGGCTTGGAGCTTTAGGATCAACTTTGAGGCGGGTTTTATAACTCTAAACTTATGCTTTATATGTATGTTCAGTTCTTGCAATTTACTTGGTAAATTCTCCTTCTACCTCCCTTCTTCCTTGCACGTTTGCAGGTAAATCAGTGGAGAAACCGACCTTGCTAGAGGTTGAAGATGAGGGGCGTGACTCCCTATGTTACTTTTTCAAACGACCTTGGACCTTTTGGTCCAAACGGTTGCAAACCGTTTGGGTTCAAACGGTTTCAAACCGTTTTCTCTCAAACGGTCTTGCAAGACCGTTTGGATTGAAACGGTCTCAAGACCATTTGAAAGGGTTGACCAAAGGACGACCGTTTGAGGGTCTGTTCCTAACATATTGAATTTCATCTCTGCAAAGAATCAAAGTCTAATTCTTAACCAAGTGAAAGTTGAAGGCACTTCAACATGAAACCCTAATCGGGTGAAAGAGTGCTGATTTGACATATAGATCTTGTTGAGTTTTGGGTTGAAGGACCCAAACGGTCTCAAGACCGTTTGGGGATTTCTCCAAACGGTCCTAAGACCGTTTGGGCACAACCCAAGACCGTTTGAAGGTCTAGGGTTAAGTTAATCTAATGGTTTGAGGGTCCAATTGTAGGAAATTGATGAATTGATGAAAATTGCTGATTTTGACCTAATTGGACTTCAACCTTAGTCAAAACGACTTGGATTTTGGTCAAACTTTGGGCAAACGGTCTCAAGACCATTTGGATGAAGTCCAAACGACCTCAAGACCGTTTGGTCCAAGTTTGAGCCCAATTGGAGGTCAATTGATAGGTTCAAACCTTGAATTGATTCACATTGTTGAACATTGATGACCAATCGAATTAAAACCCTAATTGAGGAGGATTGAACCCTAATTGGCTTGCAATTGAGGGTCAATTAGATGTCTAAGTGGTTAAGGATAACCCTGACTAACTCAATTATAAGTGGTTAGCATAGCTTTAACCATTTAAGGACTTCAACACACATATCCATGAACATTGGTAACCTTTGAACCACTTTGGAGGTCCAAACGGTTTGAGCCCTTTTTGGACCAAACGGTCTCAAGACCGTTTGGATCCAAATGGTCTCAAGACAGTTTGAGACCAAACGGTCTCAAGACCGTTTGGGGCCAAACGGTCTCAAGACCGTTTGGGCTCAAACGACCTCAGGATCGTTTGGTCCAATCGATCTCAAGTAAGTTTGATCAAACGGTCTCGAACCGATTGAAGCTCCAAACGGTTGGGAAGTCAACCCTTCCAAACGGTCTTCACCTCCAAATGGTCTCAAGACCGTTTGGGGTCAAACGGTCTCAAGACCGTTTGGGTGGTTGAAACCGTTTGAAGGTTGAAACCGTTTGGAGATTGGTGATGGTTTGTACTTAACCATTTGATGATGTAATTAGTTCAATGATGATTCAATCTAAACCCTAATGGTAACCTAGGTCATTAAGGGACTATGTGATTAGTGAGTTAACCCATGATGGTAACCATGTGGCAAATTACCAAAATACCCTTGAGGGGTCTAAAGGGGTAAAACCTTGTTCTAATCGAACCCTAATCACATGATGTTGATGTTTTGGATCATGTTAGTCAATGGAGACTTATCTCAACCTGATCTATAGTGGTATTGTCACCATCTACCAGTGAGAGGAGAGAGAAAGTATTTCTAGAGAGAGAAAGTATCTTAGAGAGAGAAAGTACCCTTTTTAGGAGGAAACTCTAGTGAGATACTTCATTTACACATGAATGTGCATGATTAGGGAATGACCCACCTATGTGAGGTCATGGAAACCCTATTTATAATATCTAACGGATCTTAATTCTAATTAAGAGCCTTAATGATGATGTTTCTCTTACATAATGATGTAATGAGTACAATTCACCATGGAGTGAATAGTAAACCCTAATTTTAGGGTGATGACATGAAAGATGAACAGTAAACCCTAATTGACAGGGTTATTGAATTAAACCCTAGTTGAGGGTGATTCCATGTGAAACCCAAGTTGAGGGTGATCCCATGTGAAACCCTAGTTGAGGGTGATTCCAAGTGAAACCCTAATTGGGAATGCATCCCTAACTATTGAATTGTTTATTATTATCTGTTGAACTAACCATGCATGTTATTATGAGATAATGGTCATACCCAGGTATGAAATACCATGTTATATTCATTGGAAGCATGTCTTAAGCTTTATGAATAGTGAATCATCTTGATGCACTGCTAAGTGACATCTTTTGTGATTTATGGGTTGTAAGAGCCATAAACACCATCAAGGTCATGCTTGACAGATGACTTGTGATGAGATAATTGAGAACTGGTAATTGAAATGAGTTAGGCCTGCTACATTTTAGTATTCTCATATATAGCTGTGTTGTTGTATGATGATAAGAATACTGAATGTACCTAACTAATCAAGTGAAATGTAGAGCCCTGATCATAGATCCATCATTGTCAGAGTCTAAATGATGGTGAAACAGGTTTTCCTCAGGGAACTCCTGGATCACATACTTTTGAGTATGTGGGGTACATGGATGTGTAGAACCTTACATCCTAGTGTAGGTATTTGATGTAGATTCTTGTAGTCCGTCATACCTTCACTATAAAAGAAAAGGTGAGAGGATGATGTAGATTCTAGTAGTCCATCAGACCCCACCATAAAGTCCTAAAGGTGAGATGTATATCTACACTCCCTTAAAGACACAAACACCGCATCGATAAAAGATAAACAAGAAATCTTCCGATGACGAAGAGAGTACAGAACGCCACTGTAACTCTAAAATAGCGAAGGTCCAGTTTACCCTGGAGAGCTATAACAAAAGATATCCCGCCAGATATCTAACATTCGATCCTCTAACTGACTGAGGAAGATGAGGTCATAAGAATCCGGCTCTTTTAATGACCTATGTATGATACTGATGTGACTTCTTAGCGATCAGTTGGAGTATGAGTGGTAAGCCTCATCTCCACAGGGCATAACAATAATGTTTGAAAAACATAATCAACAATGTAGTATATCTGTTAGAGTTATCTACGAGATATTTGATTGATGTTATCTTGAATAGCATAGATGTTCTCATATTTTAATATTGATTGAACTCTTGCTCATCATCAGAACTGCTATTGAATATCTTGAAGGCTCTTATTGCTTTAGTTATTCTTTGCTTTGCTTATAAAGCCTAGTGGAGAGTTATAACTCTCGCTGGGGCAATTATGTATAATTGTCTCACCCCGTAGACTTCTACTTTTTAGGTGGTCGTCGAAGACGGAGGAACAAGAACACAGGTGACCAATCCCAGCAACAGCAGCATCAGGAGCAGTAAATATCTCAGGTGGAGATCTAGCCTGCTTCATGGTGTAGTTAGAGTCAAGTCCTATGTGTCCTCTGTACTCTCAGGTCCTGGAGTGTTTTGGAGTATGAATTCTTGAGAATTTTGGTATCATGTTGTATATAATTACTCAAGAAGTAATTGTCAGTGATGTAAACAGTTAAATCCTTTTTCTATGGAAAAGGTTTGTGGTTTCAGGCTCTTGTCTCGAAAAGTTTTAATTTCCCGTGATTTTTGTCTTCCGCTGTTTACCGATTGCTTCCGCACATGATTAAATCGGGATTAATTCGTGGTTTGGAGATCGGAGCCCACATCAAGTATCTCATCTCTAGTTTGAAGTACAATATCTACTCCCACCACCCTAGATTGGCTGGGAACATATGACAACAATGTAGGAGGGGGTCTTCCAAAAACTGCTTCAAATAGAGACATCTTTGTAGATGAATGTAGAGAAGTGTTGTAACACCATTCTACCCATGGTAAAAATTTCACCCAGTCATGAGGTCTGTGGGCACAATAGCATCATAAATAGCACTACATGTTGTTGTTTAAGACCTCACTCTATCCATCTGATTGAGGATGATATGTTGTGCTCATTTTCAATTGAGTACCTTATAGTTTGAAGAAATCTTGCCAAAAATTACCAGAAAAATAGTATCTCTATTAGAGACAACCGAGGTAGGAATGCCATGATGCTTAAAGACTCCATTAATGAAAACATCCAAATCTGATTGAGTTGTATACGGGTGTTTTAGTGCAAAAAAATTTACTACTTTTGAAAGGCAATCTACAACCACCAAAATGAATGAATGCCCTTGAGATAAACGTAGTGCATCAATAAAATCTGTTGCTAAATCAGCCCAAATTTGAGTAGGAATCGGCAAGGGTTGAAGCAAGCCCGGAGGTGGAAAATTTTCAAACTTGTTGGCTTGACAAGTACTACATTCCCTAATAATTGACGTAATTGTCCGCGCATGCCCTTCTACCAGAAAACCTCCCTTAACTTTTGAAGAGTTTTTTCATTGACGAAATGACCCTCAGTAGTTGCATTATACATCTCATATATCACCTTGCCACTCAGATCAATATCCACTACTAACACCACCTTGCCTTTCTTAAATAGTATGCCATTCTTCATTTGAAATTTGTTGGTTCCAACTCCCCTTTTTCCCATCTGTCTTTTAACTGGACTAGGGTCGAATCAGAGCCAACCAAAGATTTAACCTCCTCTCACTAATATGGAATTGGAATGGTAATGGATTGAAGAAATACCTCACCTTCTGAGTTCCTCTCCAGATCTTCCCTTCGTGATAGAGCATATGCTACTTTGTTCGAAGCTCCTAGTTTGTACTCAATTTCACATCGGTACCCCAGAAGTTTTGACAGCCACCTTTTTTGGGTATGTGTATAAAGTTTCTGGTCCATCGTGTATTTGATGCGCCTCTGATATGTTCTAATGATAAATTTTGAATCCACCAGATAATGTATCCATTTAGTCAAGCTAACAAGATGGCATGTATTTCTTTCTCATAGATTGACCATCCCAAATGCCTTCCCTTCAATGCATAACTCATAAAGGCTATGGGTCGACACCCTTGCATCCATACAACTCCCACCACGTACCCAGATGCATCTGTCTCAATGATAAAATTCGAATCAAAATTTGGCATAGCTAAAATAGGTGGATAACTCATCATTTCTTTTAAGATTTCAAAGTCTATAGTAGCTTTCTCCTCCCATTCGAACCCATTTTTCTTTAATACTTTTTTGAAAGATTGAGCCACCTATCCATATCCCCTAATTCATTTCCGATAGTACCCTATGAGACCCAAGAATCCTCTTCAACCTTCACTGATGTAGGTCTCAACCATTCTTGTATGCTCTTGATCTTACTAGTGTCAGCAACCACCCCCTCTTGGGAAATTATGTGACCCAAATATTCTATCTTTGTAGCACCAAATTGACATTTGTTACGTTTCCCATACAACCTATTATATCTCAATATCTCAATCACAATGTGAATATGATGACAGTGAAAACTAGAATTCTGACTATACACTAAAACATCATCAAAGAATACCAGTATGAATTTCCTCAAAAACTTTTTGAAAATATCATTCATCAATGACTAAAAAGTAGTCAGAGCATTTGTGAGACCAAAAGGCATTACTAGATACTTATAATGACCTTGGTGTGTCCTAAAGGATGTTTTCTAGATATCCTCTTCTTTGACTCTCACTTGATGATACCCTACACCTAAGTCCATTATAGAAAATAGCATGGACCCATGAAGTTCATCCAGGATTCAATCAATTCGAGGAATGGGAAACTTATTAGGAATGGTGACTTGATTTAGACCCCTATAATCAACACACATCCTCCATATGCCATCTGATTTCTTTACCAAAAGTATAGGTGATGAATATGGGTTATTGTTGTTCCTAATTAAGCTAGCTTTCATTTGCTCTTCAAGTTGTCTCTCAATCTCATTCTTTTGGAAATGAGGGTACGCATAGGGTCTTTTTGAAATTTGTTTCCTGCCTTATATCAAAGGAATTTTGTGGTCATGGCTTCTCTTTGGTGGTAAACTCATTGGTTCTTCAAAAACATCCTGGAATTCATTCAACAGTTGGTTCAATCCTTCCAACTCTTCCTAGAGTTCTTGTTCCACAGAATGAACAACTGAATTAGCATTTATAAGTCATCAACTGGACAACTACCACTATTTTTCTCCTCCTTAAATCCTTAGAAAAACAAGATGCATTGACAACCTGTGATTTTCCTTGCACTCCACTAATAGTCACTGATACTTCATGGAAATTCAAATCCACAACTTACTTGTTGAAATCCCACCACATTGGGTTGACTTGACACAGCCACTTCACTCCCAATACCACATCACGGCTCCCCAACTGTAAGTTTAAGAATTCATCCTCCATGTGTATTTCAGATATTTAAAACTCCACCCCATCACATTTTCCCTTAGATCAGATCTTCTTACCATTGGATACTGTCACTGTGTATTCTCAATTTTCATCAATATTAAAACTTCCTTTCTTCATCACAGGAGGATCCAAGAAATTATGTGTGCTCCCTGAATCGAGCAAGGATTCCAAGTCTGTTCCCTAAATTTAGACTTTAACCCTCATCGTCTGAGGTGCATCCTCACATGTCAAATCCTGTAATGATATCCTTGGATCCTTGACACGACTAAACTGTACGTGTAAAACGCAAGCGTACACGTCGAAGAAATGCATGCTAAAGAGGCCTGGATATCCAACATAGGGAAACACAATTCAAGAAACTACTACTAACTATTTTTTCAATTAGCTAAGCCAAAGAAAAGTTTAATTTAAGAGTTATTAAACTAATTGCAAGAAAGAAAACTAATTTAATAGGTTGTGATCACAATGAGAAGAAATTCTCTAGGACAATGGTTTCACCACGATTGACAATGCAATTTTAACCTAAGATTAATATATTTTCCTCCCACTCCTGGACAAAGAGCCTGTAGTAAGAACTACCCACTCTCGTAGTGTAGTTCACTACCTATGCTAATGCCAATCCCATTTCAATAGTAATTGGTTGATTAGTTAGGTTCTTTATGAATAATCTCTGGGTAATCTGTTCACATTCGTAAGCCACCTTTCCCAAAGGGCGATATAAAATGTGTGTTACTATAGATTTCAAATCCTTAATCATCCTCCCAAAGTTATTAAGAATCTAATTAATCACCTATGGTGCGCAACATAGACAATTCAAAATGATTTCATAGCAACATGCCCAAGAATAAGGAGAAAACAATATATTAATGTAAAAGATCCATATACAGTGTACAATCGGGCTACTCCCGGGTCCTAAAGAATATGGGGATTAGCCCCTCATGATTTCCATGGACAAAAACATGCTAGAAAGAAGGAAAAATTTAAAAACATAGAAAATCAATGAGCCCCTTGGAGAAACATGATTAGGACGCTCGACGGGATGAACGGATCCGCAATCTGCAAATTCTACCCACTGAACGTGCCTAGAACCTCCCAAACGTGCGGTTTTCCTCCTCGTTCTCCTCTTTTGTATCATCACCTTCTTGCAATAGAATAGAACATGATTCATTAGGTCTAGCCGAACTCCCTTTAAGTCATAGTAGTGACTTAGGGCAAAATAAATCCTCAACTATTGGATTAAACTTGATTTTCCGGACAGTCTGATCGGGCAGACTCAACAGTACTAACTTTTGGAATTGATAGTACCGAGTCTAAAAGTCAAATCTGTTCTCTCTGATACAAAGTTGGTAGTATTGACTTTTGAAGTCGGTAGTACTGAGTCTGTGAGACTCTTGTGGTGCCTGAAATCACACAAAAATGTACATAAGTACTTGTAGTATAATAATTCATTCAAAAATGTTAAAATTATGCTTATTTGATGCAATTGAGCAAAATAGGATAATATTAATAAATCAAGCAAAAATTAATATGAAAATGAATAGTAAGTGCATAAAAAGTAATATAAAAATAGCCTGTGAAAACGAAAAATATACAGTGCATCAAACTCCTCTAAGCTTAAATGTTGCTCATCCTCGAGAAACACACTCTCAAATCTGTTTGAGAATAGTTAGCAAAAGGAGAAGGAACATGAACTTCATTTCTCAACTATCCCCACTTGGCGGTCCCAAACTGGCCTTTAATGATCATTGAACAATCAACTACTCTGTAGCGATATAAAATTCCATAAAAGTTGTCCACCCTTAGATCAATGAACACTATCAAGAAAGTAGTTAACGTCATAATCAATCAGGCATTCACTTGGTACATTATGTGATTCCCTATTCTATATTGCTCTTTCCTAACTACCAATCTACTTGGAAGTAGTTCTTCATATAAAACTAAATGAGGAGAATGGTATGAAATGGGTGGAAATTGAAGAATCACAAGTAACATCCAAATCATTTATGCAAGCTAAAGCATGATGAACCTATATGGTGATAAGAATGAGAAATGCATGAGTCCTCATGCCTACTTTATTGGTAGAATGATGCACGGTCAAATATGTCGTCCATTTGACAATTTTTTTTTGATGAAAAGAATGCATAATGTGTATGTTTCCCTCATTTTTGTGAAGAGTTGAGGGCATCCTTTCTCCCTCTTAACTTGAAAACATAAACATACTCTTTTTTTCTATTTCCTTTTTTTTTCATTTTTTTGGCTCATTATTTTAGCATGATGGAACGTTATGCTTGGGCTTTACTACACATCACTCTTTTTTTTCTGAGGGTATGGATGTGTATCCCTGCACTCAAATTTCAAAGGAAAATGATACCCTCATGATATAGCAATGGATGATGAAAAATGCATGCAATCTACATGTAATTGTGTATGCAACTAGAATGATGTGTACATAAATTGTTGAAGTACACAACTTAGTATATATATTTTTTTTTCATTTTTGTAATGAATGCAATAAAAGCAAACTAACTTATCATTCCACCTATTATGTAATGCAATGCAACAAGAAGAAATAATTTGGAGTACTTGTTCATCTTAAGGTGGTGAGTCAATAATGAGTGGAGGATGGGTGAAATCACATAACTAAGAGACAAAGCCTTTCATGAATTTATGATATGTCCCTCTCTAATGATCTGTGTACGGGGTAACCTTAGGGTTTCTTTCTTAAACTTCAATTTAAGGTCCTGCTAATTTTTTGATCAATTCCAACTCAAACCCCATCTTCATCCACATTTCATGAACAATTGAGGTGTCCATTCATTTAAATGTCCTTAAGCTGACGAACCCATAGACTTACTCTTAGTGAGTTTATTCAAGTACTCACAACTAAGCCCCCAAAAATATTTTCAATTTCCATTGCAAACTTGATAGCACACATGATAATTGCTAGGAACAAACAAAATTTAAACTCCACTTTACACTAGATAGCTTGTGGATCCTACAAATTTCGAAAATAAAAACTAAAAGCAAGTAAAAAGGGAAGATAAAGCCATTCGAACACCTACCTCCCCAATCTTGAATTTGACCATGTCCTCATACTCAAAAATCCAAACATAAAGGTGGAACAGTTAAACCAGATTCTCTGAAGGGTGGTGGAGGTGGATGATTGGTGTCTCTTTGGTTCAAGTTGTGCAAGAATATATCCCTCTTGTTGGTGCCACTAATTTATGTCTTTTTGGCATCTATATATGGCATTCTCTCTCCTTCTTTGAACTTTGAAAATTGGTGCCCACCGACATGTGTATCGGTGGTTCTGACAACTTCTTCTTATAGATTTTGTCACCTTTTTACTGAAAAATTTCGATTGTACTGGGTTTGGACTCGGTAGTACTGACTTTGGTTCAGGGTTCAGGTGATTTTCTAGGAACAATTTTGGTAGTATCGACTTTGAAAGTCGATAGTACTAACTTTCTATAGAGAGTGAAGAATTTTAACTGATAAGGATTTGGTAGTACTGAGTTTAGACTCAGTAGTACCGACTTTGGCCCTACCTGCACACCAAACAAGAGCATCAAGGTACCTTCTTTACATCAAATAAAAATCTAAAAAAATAAGTGCAAAAATTACACAACAAAAGGTCCTAACAAAATGTAAATGACTAAAATGAAATTGGGTTGCCTCCCAAGAAGTGCCCTTGTTTAATGTCCTAGGCTCGACATGAATGTTCCTCCTCAGCCTGGGTTGTCCTAAGATGGTAGTGAAGATTCATCCAGAAGTCTGAACTCCACTCTATCATCATCTATCCCAAGTTTCAAATAGTCTCTACTAATAGCAGTTATCACATCAGCCATAGCTTGGAACATCCTTCCTAACAACATCTCAAATCCTTGTATCTCACACATATCCATCACCACAGAGTCAATAGGAAAGATGAAATTGTCGACTTTAACCAACACGTCCTCGCATATGTCATATGGCCTCACAATAGAGCCATCCACCAACTCGATTTCTATGGATGTTCTTGTTGGTTCCTTCAATCCTAACTTTTAGAAGGTGGTAAGAGGCATGATATTAAGACTCACTCTTGAATCACATCATGCCTGCTTGAAATGTTTTCCACCTATAGAACATGGGATATAGAAGCATTCAGGATCCTTCCTCTTCCTTGGAAGCTTCCCCTTAATTAGTGCACCCATCACCTCATCAACTTGTACAATATCTGTGTCTTTAATCTACCACTTTCTATTGATGATATCTTTCAAAAATCTCCCATCAGCAAGAATTTGTTCCATCGCCTGCACCAATGGAAAATTCATGTCGAGCATTCAGAAGATGTCCAAGAACTTTTTGAATTGTACTTCCTTTTTCCTTGGCTTCTGACTATCCATGTATGGAAAATTTGAATTCTCTTCTCACTTTTATGGGGGAATATATGACACTTTGTGAACTTCCCCCCTAAGCTTGCTTTATCACCACCGCCTGGAATAGAAATCAGCACATCCTATGTGGGTGGGGTTACTGATGGCTGTTCCTTCTGAATTGTTGGTGCCCCTTTATTGACTGTTACTGTTCCACTATGTAGTAAAACCTTCACCTGCTCTTGTTGGATAGGTACCCTCTCAAGAACTGTAGTTGGTGATTTAACAAGAATGGGATCTTGAAGTGCACTGTCCATTGGCATTCTGCATCCTCTTGGTAATCCCAATAGACTACAGAAATGGGACTTTAGGCACATACACCCAATCAGACTCCTGAGTGTGTTGCTTGGGTTCCTCCTTGGTATGATGTTCTCACTCTTCGAAAATAGAGATGAATTTTTCTTGGTGATGTTGATGGGCTACAACTACATTTCTAGGTGCTCCTTATTGAATGGACTTCTTCAAGGAAGCTACTTCGGCTGCCAATTGATAAATTTGATATTCAATGTTGTTGAATCGGGCATCTTGGTTTTGTAGCTCCCTCTGTGTCTCACCCATAAATGCTTCATTTTGGCTCACCAACTTTCCTAGCATGTTCTCAATTTTGTCAATCTTACTAGGGCCCATGTCCTACTGGTGTTGCTGGTGCATATACATACAATTCTCTTCTTCACCCCCAGATGATGTTACATCCTTCTCGCACAACTTCACAGCAATGAGGTCAAGCTTCTCATTGAATGCCGAGATGACTTTAGGTTCTTCAATGCTTTTAATGGTTGCCAGACATTCTCTTTCTTCCCCCCATGACTGATTCTTAGCCATGTTCTTCAGGATCTCATGGCATCTACAAGGCTCGTTGTTCAAGAAAAATCCAACTCTTGCACTGTCCAGGGTGGTCCTCTTACCCTGATGTAGGCCATAATAGAAGTTCTTTCCTTGGCCATATAAATCTATACCATAGTGAGGCACCTTTCACATCATATTCTGAAAGTGCTCCCAAGCCTCTGAATATGACTCTTCAACCTGTTGCTTGAAGTTGTAAATCTTTCATGTCAATTCATTTGTCTTTTTTGGAGGGAAGTAACGCTCAAAGAAAAGGTTTGTCATCTGGTCCTATATCTCTATAGATTCCAGCTTGATGTTACAAAACCAGGACTTAGCATGGTCTGCCAAAGATGCTAGAAATAGCTTCATGTATATCACAGTGGCGGGAACCTTGTCTAGCTTCACCATGTCACAACTTTCAACAAAATTACTGATGTGAGTCACTAGGTCTTTAGTACTGTGGCCATGGAAAGCATGTTGTTTGACTAACTCCACCAACCCAGGATCAATCTTGTAGCTTCCCACATTTATTGCTTATCGATTGATTGGCCCAAGCTGAGTTGTTGAGGATGACACCTTGATCCTCTCCCAGATGGTTTGTTCTTCTTCTGTGTCACCCATACCTTCCAGTTGTGGATTTTCTGTGGGAGTGTAATCAATGGTTCATGTTTGAACCATGTACTAGTACCTAAAATTTGTAAATTCAATGTGAGAATAAGCACCTAGCAATTGAATTAAGAAAATATTTGCAATTCAACTTTAGACAAAATAAAATAAGAAAGAAAAAAAAGGTGGCCTAGAGTGGCCGATTACAGCACTCGTAGTGCTTGAATATGTCGTTTCCCTGGCAATGGTGCCAAAAACTTGACACGACTAAACTATATGTGTAAAACGCAAGAATACGCATCGAAGTAATACAGGCCAAAGAGTCCCAAATATCAAACATGTTGGATCCTAGATGGGTGATAAGATGCTCTAAGGGGAAGGGGGTGAATAGAGCTGAATACACTTAAACAAAATTCATTAGACCTTCAAGATATATCACAAGATAAGGTTGCTAAATAGGAAATTTGCGTGCAACTAAAACATACATAGAAAGGGAGAGAGAGATTGAACATACACCAATTGACAAGCTATTTAGAGTGGTTCCACACTTCAAACTAGAAGTGAGTTAGTCCACTACCTAGAGAGGTCAACCTCTAGGATTTCTTAACCTTGCACCTTCATTATATTCATTATGAGACATACAGTACATGACCACCAAAGGACTTACCTGTAACATCCCTGACCTGGGTTATAACCTAACCCTAGAAGTTTTTCCTAAATATGTAATTAAACACTTGTAATTATCTTTTAGCAGGTAATAAAAGCTCCTAAGGAACATATGTTTCCATTCCTGTCCCCTAGGAACAATGTTGTAGTATTGTTTTGCAAAGCAGGGACCTATGTGCAATTATCCATTTAAGAGGTTTAACTTGTAGAGTTCACAAGTTAAGATGTACCCTTGATGATGAAACATCATAAGAGTGAATCTGATGAGGAATGATGGATTTTTCAAGCTTGGGCATTAAGATGCAGCTTGTGGAATGATCCTGGTGCTTAAAAACCCTAATTTGGAGTAAAGTGCAATTTACCCAAATTATGAGTGAAACTTGTAAAGTACACATTCTAGAGCATCTTATATGACTCTTGGCATCATTTAGAGTAGAAATGATGAAAGAGATGCATCAATAAATAATCAGATAAGAAAAGTAATCTTTGTGCATAAAATTCACCATGTATGTGTATGAAGACCTTCATATGTGTACCCTAGTTGAAAGTTGATCTTTTCTACCCTTAAATCTTGATCTTTGATGAACTTGGTCTAAGTTTAGATGGCTTGGACGTGCCTAAGAAGCAAGGAGGGACTTAGATGAAAATCCCATGCTTTAGAGGTCCTTATGGTGTAAAATGGCCTAAAGTATATAAGCCCTTTTCCTTGTAAACCAAGTGAACGATCCTTCTTTTCTCTTCACTTCTCTTCTTTCTCAAAACTTCTAAGGCAAGCTCTGGAGCTCAGGGAGGTGACCAAGTAGTTCTAAGGTGAGAAGAACCATCTTCAAGCTCGGATTCTTGGGTGAATTCATCATGCAAGCTTGGTTTTGTGGATAACTCACTTAGTTTTCTTGTTCTAGCCATCCATTCCTACCTTTCTTTGTAGGAATCACCCTTGACCAAGTTTTGGAGTTCAAGACGCCATTAGAGGCTTGAAGCTTGTAAGCTTCGAGCTCCAAGAACATTGTTTAAGGCGGGTTTTATAATTCTAAACTCTACACTTTATATGCATGTTTTGTTCTTGCAATTCTAGTACTTAGTTCTTCTTCTACCTCCCTTCTTCCTTGCACTTTTGCAAGTAAAACGGTGGAATAACCGACCTTGACAAAGGTTGAAGAAGATGGGCGTGATTACCAAAGTTACTTTATCAAACAGTCCTGTTTTCCCCCCCTCTGACCAAACCGTTTGAAGGGCAAACGGGTTCAAAAGGTCGGTTGGAGCAAACGCGTTCAACCCATTTGAGGGCGTTTACCAAGCATTGACTGTTTGGGTTTCCTGTTCATAATCATGTAGGCTAATGACCCACCAAATTTGAGGGGTTAACTCCAAAGGAATCGTAGGTTGAAGGCCAATCAATTAGGCAATCAAATTGAATTAAGTGTTGATATTTCCAACTGATTAACTTGAACTTTTTGGGCAAACGGGTTCAACCCATTCGAGTGAGTTGACCAAGTGTTGACCATTTGAGATTCCTGTTCATAATATGTTGAGTTTCTTTTCTACAAAGAATCATAATCCAATTCCTAACCAATTGAGAGTTGAAGGCATTTCAACACCCTAACCCTAATCGGGTTAAAATTGATGTTTTCAAGAATAGATCTTGTTGAGTTTTGGGTTGAAGGACCCAAACGGGTTCAAAACCATTTGGGGGTTCACCCAAACGGGTTCACTCTCGTTTAGTGACACCCCAAGACCCTTTGGAGGTCTAAGGTTAAGGAAATTTAATGGTTTGAGGGTTTAATTTCAATAGGTTGACGATTTGATAAAAATGCTGATTTTAGAACTATTTAGGGTTCAACCCTTATCCAACCAACTTGGTTTATGGTCAAACTTTGGGAAAATGGTCTCAAGATCGTTTGGAGGTCATCCAAACGATATCAAGACCGTTTGGGCCAAGTTTGGGCCCAATTGGAGTTCAATTGATAGATTCAACCTTGATTTGATTCACATTGTTAAAAATTGATGATTAACCGATTGGAAACCTTAATTGAGTTAGATTTAACTCTAATTGGCTTTCAATTGAAGGTCAAATTGGTGTCCAATTGTTTGAGGCTCATCCTAATTGACTCAATTTGTAAGTGGTTAACATGGCTTGGGCCAATTGAAGGCTTCAACATAGGATATCCTATTTTATCATAACCTTTATATCACCTTTCATGTCCACACTCGTTTCAATCCAAACGAGTTCACACCCGTTTCAACTCAAACGAGTCCACACCCGTTTCAACTCAAACGAGTCCACACCCGTTTCAACTCAAATGAGTCCACACCCATTTCAACTCAAACGAGTTCACACCCGTTTCAACTCAAACGAGTCCACACCCGTTTCAATCCAAATGGGTTCACACCCGTTTCAATTCAAATGGGTTCACACCCGTTTCAATTCAAATGGGTTCACACTCGTTTCAACTTAAATGGGTTCTATTGAGTGATACCTTGTTTTAATCAAACCCTAATCACATGATGGTGATGTGTTGACTTGTGTTAGTCAATGAGGACTTAACCCAACCTAATCTAGAGTGGTGTAATCACCATCTACTAGTTAGAGGAGAGAGGAAGTACCAATTATGGTGGAAACTCAAGTAAAATACCTTCAATATACATGAATGTACATGAATAGGGTATGATCCACTATGTGAAATCATGGAAACCCTAATTATGATAATTGATGAATCTTAATCTTATCTGAGTCTTTAATGATGATGTTTCTCATACATGGTGATGTTATGAGATAAATTCACCATGAGGTGAATAGTAAACCCTAATTCTAGGTTGATGACATGTATTACGAATAGTAAACCCTAATTCTAGGGTGATGACATGTATTGTGAATAGTAAACCCTAATTGATGAAAATCAGGGAAACCTAGCTCTCGTATGAGTAGGGAGATACAACTTCTTTAAATGAGTTATTTACTGTTATCAGTTGAATTGACCGTGCAAGTTCCTATATGAGGATGATCATATCCAGGTATGGATAATGATGCTATATTCATTGAAAGCATGTTGTTAGCTTTATGAATAGTGATATATCCTAGTGCCTTGTTAGTGGCATCTTATGAGATTGATGGGCTGTGAGAGCCATGAGTACCATCAAGGTCATGCTTAACAGATGACTTGTGATGAGAGAATTGAGAAATGGTAATTGATGTAAGTTAGACTTGTTACATTTAGTATCCTTCTTTCTTAGCTGCTATGCTAATGTTTAATATTCAAGAACATGTATGTTATCTGATAAGTGATAACTTATGAGTTTGATAGGTTGAATGAGTCATGAGTAATATGCACTGATGATCATCAAAGGTCATATTATTTAGATGACCAGATAAAATAATATGTTATTGGTAATAAATGTTATAATTAGTCCAGGGGTTGGACTCTCACTTTCCGGATTCTTAGTGATAAGATGTTTAGGGATTGATATCCCTATGTTAAATTATGAAATGTGATCCTAGTATAGAGTGTTACTATGTGAAATTCTATTACAAGATAATCCTATGAAAGGCTTAACTGCAGACTTATGGGTGATGAATGTAAATAACCCTTGTGTCACTTGAGTATGGTTAAGTATGATTTCATGTGTACTAATCATACAGTTATGTTGTGGATTTGGAATCCTAACACCTCGTAGGAAAGGGTATGGCTACAGGCCATGATATCCCTTATTATAATGCCAGGTGATGGATATATGGTCTAAGCTTGAAGAGAGCCAGTGTGGTGAAGATGGATTTATAATAAATAGATGTTATACATGTCCTTTTATTTCTAAAAGAAAAGAGATATGTGGGTTTATCTTAGAGATGCTTTGCTTCTACGAGGAGGAATAGATTACAATCTGTGAAACATTGTTCTAACTACTTCTAAAATATATATGATTTCTTTGTGTACTGTTATTCTCTTATTCTGTAATAATCATGTTTCTGGCGAAGAGTTATAACTCCCTCTGGGACAATTATTTAAAATTGTCTCACCCCGTAGATTTAAACTTTTTAGGTGGTCGCCAAGGACGAAGGGACCAATCTCTAGGTGACCAGTATCAGCAGCAGCAGTACTCGGAGAAGCAGTAAATCTCAGGTGGAGATTCAGACTGCTGAGTTATATAGATAGATAGTCAGTCCTATGCGTCCTCTGTACTCTCAGGTCCTTGGAGTCATGGTCTGAGTTTTGATTCGTCTCTTGAGATTTTGTAGCATGCTGTGTATAATTACTCAAGAAGTAATTAACAGAGATGTAAACAGTTTATCTTGAATCTATGAAAGGAGTTTTTATGGTTTCAATGTCTTATCTCAAAAAGTTTTAATTTCCGCTGATTTTTGGTATTCCGCTGCTAAACGAATCGCTTCCGCTATGTTTACTTCGAAGTTCATGTGTTCATCTCGGACTTTGGAGATCAGAGCCCACAATTAGTGGTATCAGAGCTCTAGGTTTGCTGAGTCTACAGAGACATATGACTTAGGATGTCGAGTCTATCCTTAGTGTTCCTTCCTTATCTAATAGAACCTTCTGCTCCTCAGGAGAAGAAGATATATAAGGATGTCTGAGCCACATGAAGAGTACGTGGTGGAAAGTAGCGTTGCTGCACCACAGGGAGGTGCAAGGCACCCATAAATGGAGCAACCCTTACCTGAGCAACCCAGGGAGCCACCCCAGTTTGACCCAGCTGAGATAGAAAACCCAGCTGTCCATGCCTTATTTGATAAGTTTCTGACAGCCATAACACACATAGCAGATAGGGTGCCACCATCTGCATCTAGGGTACCAGCCCATCAGGAAGGTTATGGAGCTGGCAAGACTTTCGAGAGACTTCACCGGGTGGGAACCATAGACTATGCTGGTACATCTGACCCAGCAGATGCTGATCTATGGTTGACAGAGCTGGAAAAGGCTTTCAGGATCCTTGATATTCCTGAAGCTGAAAAGGTAAAACATGCGGTATACCTCCTAAAAGGGAGTGTTGGTAATTGGTGGATGATAGAGGAGGATAAGAGACCAGACGAAGAAATAGGATGCGAGGTTTTTCGACGAGAATTCGTCAATAGATACTTCCCTAGGACGTATCTAGATGAGAAGATCTCTCAATTTGAGAAGATCACACAAGGACTCATGAACGTTAGCGAGTATGAAGCTAAGTTCATGGAGTTACTATGATTTTGTCCACAAATGGCAGTTACCGATGAAGAAAGAATTCGACATTTTGAAAAGGGTTTGAACTCTGAACTAGCCACTCCTGTGTCTGCTCTATAGAATAGAGAAAGGTTTGCCACCTTTGTGGAGTCAGTAAGAAGGATAGAGAGGTCAGAAACCATGAAACAACAGACAAGTAGTAAGAAGATGTACACCCAACCTCAAGAACAAGGGCCTGAAAGTTTTAAGAAACCAAGATTTTCTACACCATCAGCTTTGTCAGGACTTCCTACCCAGACACAATGGGTGTCAAGTGGAAGTAGGGATCATAGTAGTATTCCAAGAGGACCCTCCGACATAGCATCAACATCGGTAACTGGATCGTATAGACACTTTGCACCCAGGATCTGTTACCTATGTAGACATCCGGGACACCTGGCAAGGGATTGTCCAGACAGGAATACAATAATGACTCAGCCCCAAGGACAGAGTCTGCAAGGCTCACAAGGGAGGCTCTATAATAATAGAGGATGTGGACAAACGTCCCATACAGGTCAGATGAAATAAGTTTTGTTTTAATATTACATATCAGGATTCTATGTGTAAAAGATATGTAAATTTGCTACTTTTGATTTCCTTGTCTAAGTCCCTGAAGAACACAAGGGAGATAAGAACTTGTATCTTACTCAGTATTCTTTAAAACAATTTATAATCTCCCTTAAACTATGTATGAAAAGGATGAAATATAGATGTGATACCTGAAGAATAATCTAGTATGGTAAATTTTGTGTGTATAATGATATGAAGAACGAGGAATATGATGATAAGCAAAATACATACTACCTAATCTCAATGCTCATATACCCTGGCCAGGTATATGGTTATTGTAGATAAGGCAAGTATGAAACTCCTAAATTGTTATCTTTTGATTACTCTGATCAGGTTATTATTCTAAAACAATCTAGAGAGTATAGGGAAAATTAAATGAGAAAAGCTGAGTGAATCTTTTAAGTGAATATACTTGGTGAACATGCTTAGTGAATATACTCAGTGAACATACTCAGTGAATACTTAGTGAATATACTCAGTGAACATACTCAGTGAATGCTTAGTGAATATTCTCAGTGAACATACTCAGTGAATACTTAGTGAATATACTCAGTGAACATACTCAGTGAATACTTAGTGAATATACTCAGTGAACATACTCAGTGAATACTTAGTGAATATACTCAGTGATCATACTCAGTGAATACTTAGTGAATATACTCAGTGAACATACTCAGTGAATACTTAGTGAATATACTCAGTGAACATACTCAGTGAATACTTAGTGAATATACTCAGTGAACATACTCAGTGAATACTTAGTGAATATACTCAGTGAACATACTCAGTGAATACTTGGTGAATATACTCAGTGAATACTTAGTGAATATACTCAGTGAACATACTCAGTGAATACTTAGTGAATATACTCAGTGAACATACTCAGTGAATACTTAGTGAATATACTCAGTGAACATACTCAGTGAATACTTAGTGAATATACCCAGTGAACATACTCAGTGAATACTTAGTGAATATACTCAGTGAACATACTCAGTGAATACTTAGTGAATATACTCAGTGAACATACTCAGTGAATACTTAGTGAATATACTCAGTGATCATACTCAGTGAATACTTAGTGAATATACTCAGTGAACATACTCAGTGAATACTTAGTGAATATACTCAGTGAACATACTCAGTGAATACTTAGTGAATATACCCAGTGAACATACTCAGTGAATACTTAGTGAATATACTTAGTGAACATACTCAGTGAATACTTAGTGAATATATTCAGTGAAAACTTAGTGAATATACTTAGTGAACAAACTTAGTGAATATACTCAGTGAACATACTCAGTGAATACTTAGTGAATATACTCAGTGAACATACTCTGTGAATACTTAGTGAATATACCCAGTGAACATACTCAGTGAATACTTAGTGAATATACTTAGTGAGCATACTCAGTGAATACTTAGTGAATATATTCAGTGAAAACTTAGTGAATATACTTAGTGAACAAACTTAGTGAATATACTCGGTGAATTTCCTCAGTAACTACTTAGTAAGCATACTCAATGAACTCCTTCAGTGAAGCCTTTGAGACAATATAATGAGTAAAATATCTGTGTTAAGGTATGTATGTTCCTCTGATGGTAAGCATTCTTGAGTAATTTTGGAAGAATGTTATTTTATGCTTTTTCCTTTCAAAAAGTATGGACATCTTATGTTAGGGGTTTATGCTTTACACAAGCATAAACAGTGATAAGAAGTAATTAACAAAAGGGACTTTGTACGAATTACAAACCCATAATAT
Source organism: Alisma plantago-aquatica (assembly GCA_963693085.1). Lineage (NCBI taxonomy): Eukaryota > Viridiplantae > Streptophyta > Magnoliopsida > Alismatales > Alismataceae > Alisma > Alisma plantago-aquatica. The sequence goes on from OY856413.1 coordinate 1,114,996,968, forward strand.
CATCATAATGATCAATATGTTCTTCCTTTCCCTGGGATTTCGAGGACGAAATCCTTGTTAGGGGTTTATAATTTGTAACATCCCTGACCTGGGTTATAACCTAACCCTAGAAGTTTTTCCTAAATATGTAATTAAACACTTGTAATTATCTTTTAGCAGGTAATAAAAGCTCCTAAGGAACATATGTTTCCATTCCTGTCCCCTAGGAACAATGTTGTAGTATTGTTTTGCAATGCAGGGACCTATGTACAATTATCCAGTTAAGAGGTTTAACTAGCAGAGTTCACATGTTAAGATGTACCCTTGATGATGAAACATCATAAGAGTGAATCTGATGAGGCATGATGGATTTTTCAAGCTTGGGCATTCATATGCAGCTTGTGGAATGATCCTGGTGCTTAAAAACCCTAATTTGGAGTAAAGTGCAATTTACCCAAATTATGGGTGAAACTTGTAAAGTACACCTTCTAGAGCATCTTATATGACTCTTGGCATCATTTAGAGTAGAAATTATGAAAGAGATGCATCAATAAATAATCAGATAAGAAAAGTAATCTTTGTGCATAAAATTCACCATGTATGTGTATGAAGACCTTCATATGTGTACCCTAGTTGAAAGTTGATCTTTTCTACCCTTAAATCTTGAGCTTTGACGAACTTGGTCTAATTTTAGATGGCTTGGACGTGCCTAAGAAGCAAGGAGGGACTTAGATGAAAATCCCATGCTTTAGAGGTCCTTATGGTGTAAAATGGCCTAAAGTATATAAGCCCTTTTCCTTGTAAACCAAGTGAACGATCCTTCTTTTCTCTCCACTTATCTTCTTTCTCAAAACGTCTAAGGCAAGCTCTGGAGCTCAGGGAGGTGACCAAGTAGTTCTAAGGTGAGAAGAACCATCTTCAAGCTCGGATTCTTGGGTGAATTCATCATGCAAGCTTGGTTTTGTGGACAACTCACTTAGTTTTCTTATTCTAGCCATCCATTCCTACCTTTCTTTGGAGGAATCACCCTTTACCAAGTTGTGGAGTTCAATACGCCATTAGAGGCTTGAAGCTTGGAAGCTTGGAGCTCCAAGAACATCGTTTAAGGCGGGTTTTATAATTCTAAACTCTACACTTTATATGCATGTTTTGTTCTTGCAATTCTAGTACTTAGTTCTTCTTCTACCTCCCTTCTTCCTTGCACTTTTGCAAGTAAAACGGTGGAATAACTAACCTTGACAGAGGTTGAAGAAGATGGGCGTGATTACCAAAGTTACTTTATGAAACGGTCCTGTTTCCTCCCCCCCCCCCCCCTGACAAAACCGTTTGAAGGGCAAACGGGTTCACAAGGTCGGTTGGAGCAAACGGGTTCAACCCATTTGAGGGCGTTGACCAAGCATTGACCGTTTGGGTTTCCTGTTCATAATCATGTAGGCTAATGACCCACCAAATTTGAGGGGTTAACTCCAAAGGAATCGTAGGTTGAAGGCCAATCAATTAGGCAATCGAATTGAATTAAGTGCTGATTTTTCCAACTGATTAACTTGAACTTTTTGGGCAAACGTGTTCAACCCGTTTGAGTGAGTTGACCAAGCATTGACCGTTTGAGAGTCATGTTCATAATATGTTGAATTTATTTTCTACAAAGAATCATAATCCAATTCCTAACCAATTGAGAGTTGAAGGCACTTCAACACCCTAACCCTAATCGGGTTAAAATTGCTGTTTTCAAGAATAGATCTTATTGAGTTTTGGGTTGAAGGACCCAAACGGGTTCAAAACCGTTTGGGGGTTCACCCAAATGGGTTCACACTCGTTTAGTGACACCCCAAGACCCTTTGGAGGTCTAAGGTTAAGGAAATTTAATGGTTTGAGGGATTAATTTCAATAGGTTGACGATTTGATAAAAATGCTGATTTTAGACCTATTTAGGGTTCAACCCTTATCCAACCAACTTGGTTTTTGGTCAAACTTTGGGAAAACGGTCTCAAGATCGTTTGGAGGTCATCCAAACGATCTCAAGACTGTTTGGGCCAAGTTTAGGCCCAATTGGAGTTCAATTGATAGGTTCAACCTTGATTTGATTCACATTGTTTCAAATTGATGATTAGCCGATTGGAAACCTTAATTGAGTTAGATTTAACTCTAATTGGCTTTCAATTGAAGGTCAAATTGGTGTCCAATTGTTTGAGGCTCATCCTAATTGACTCAATTTGTAAGTGGTTAACATGGCTTGGGCCAATTGAAGGCTTCAACATAGGATATCCTATTCTATCATAACCTTTATATCACCTTTCATGTCCACACTCGTTTCAATCCAAACGAGTTCACACCCGTTTCAACTCAAACGAGTCCACACCCGTTTCAACTCAAACGAGTCCACACCTGTTTCAACTCAAACGAGTCCACACCCGTTTCAACTCAAACGAGTTCACACCCGTTTCAACTCAAACGAGTCCACACCCGTTTCAATCCAAATGGGTTCACACCCGTTTCAATTCAAATGGGTTCACACCCGTTTCAATTCAAATGGGTTCACACTCGTTTCAACTTAAATGGATTCTATTGAGTGATACCTTGTTTTAATCAAACACTAATCACATGATGGTGATGTGTTGACTTGTGTTAGTCAATGAGGACTTAACCCAACCTAATCTAGAGTGGTGTAATCACCATCTACTAGTTAGAGGAGAGAGGAAGTACCAATTATGGTGGAAACTCAAGTAAACTACCTTCAATATACATGAATGTACATGAATAGGGTATGATCCACTATGTGAAATCATGGAAACCCTAATTATGATAATTGATGAATCTTAATCTTATCTGAGTCTTTAATGATGATGTTTCTCATACATGGTGATGTTATGAGATCAATTCACCATGAGGTGAATAGTAAACCCTAATTCTAGGGTGATGACATGTATGATGAATAGTAAACCCTAATTCTAGGGTGATGACATGTATTGTGAATAGTAAACCCTCATTGATGAAAATCAGGGAAACCTAGCTCTCGTATGAGTAGGGAGATACAACTTCTTTGAATGAGTTATTTACTGTTATCAGTTGAATTGACCGTGCATGTTCCTATATGAGGATGATCATATCCAGGTATGGATAATGATGCTATATTCATTGAAAGCATGTTGTTAGCTTTATGAATAGTGATATATCCTGGTGCCTTGTTAGTGGCATCTTATGAGATTGATGGGATGTGAGAGCCATGAGTACCATCAAGGTCATGCTTAACAGATGACTTGTGATGAGAGAATTGAGAAATGGTAATTGATGTAAGTTAGACTTGTTACATTTAGTATCCTTCTTTCTTAGCTGCTATGCTAATGTTTAATATTCAAGAACATGTATGTTATCTGATAAGTGATAACTTATGAGTTTGATAGGTTGTATGAGTCATGAGTAATATGCACTGATGATCATCAAAGATCATATTATTTAGATGACCAGATAAAATAATATGTTATTGGTAATAAATGTTATAATTAGTCCAGGGGTTGGACTCTCACTTTCCGGATTCTTAGTGCTAAGATGTTTAGGGATTGATATCCCTATGTTAAATTATGAAATGTGATCCTAATATAGAGTGTTACTATGTGAAATTCTATTACAAGATAATCCTATGAAAGGCTTAACTGCAGACTTATGGGTGATGAATGTAAATAACCCTTGTGTCACTTGAGTATGGTTAAGTATGATTTCATGTGTACTAATCATACAATTATGTTGTGGATTTGGAATCCTAACACCTCGTAGGAAAGGGTATGGCTACAGGCCATGATATCCCTTATTATAATGCCAGGTGATGGATATATGGTCTAAGCCTGAAGAGAGCCAGTGTGGTGAAGATGGATTTATAATAAATAGATGTTATACATGTCCTTTTATTTCTAAAAGAAAAGAGATATGTGGGTTTATCTTAGAGATGCTTTGCTTCTAGGAGGAGGAATAGATTACAATCTGTGAAACATTGTTCTAACTACTCCTAAAATATATATGATTTCTTTGTGTACTGTTATTCTCTTATTTTGTAATAATCATGTTTCTGGCGAAGAGTTATAACTCCCACTGGGACAATTATTTAAAATTGTCTCACCCCGTAGATTTCAACTTTTTAGGCGGTCGCCAAGGACGAAGGGACCAATCTCCAGGTGACCAATATCAACAGCAGCAGTACCCAGAGCAGTAGTAAATCTCAGGTGGAGATTCAGACTGCTGAGTTATATAGATAGATAGTCACTCCTATGTGTCCTCTGTACTCTCAGGTCCTTGGAGTCATGGTCTGAGTTTTGATTCGTCTCTTAGATTTTGTAGCATGCTGTGTATAATTACTCAAGAAGTAATTAACAGAGATGTAAACAGTTTATCTTGAATCTATGAAAGGAGTTTTTATGGTTTCAATGTCTTATCTCAAAAAGTTTTAATTTACGCTGATTTTTGGTATTCCGCTGCTAAACGAATCGCTTCCGCTATGTTTACTTAGAAGTTCATGTGTTCATCTCGGACTTTGGAGATCAGAGCCCACAATTAGTGGTATCAGAGCTCTAGGTTCGCTGAGTCTATAGAGACATAGGACTTAGGATGTCGAGTCTATCCTTAGTGTTCCTTCCTTATCTAATAGAACCTTCTGCTCCTCAGGAGAAGAAGATATATAAGGATGTCTGAGCCACATGAAGAGTACGTGGTGGAAAGTAGCGTTGTTGTACCACAGGGAGGTGCAAGGCACCCATAAATGGAGCAACCCTTACCTGAGCAACCCAGGGAGCCACCCCAGTTTGATCCAGTTGAGATAGAAAACCCATATGTCCATGCCTTATTTGATAAGTTTCTGACAGCCATAACACACATAGAAGATAGGGTTCCACCATCTGCATCTAGGGTACCAGCCCATCAGGAAGGTTATGGAGCTGGCAAGACTTTCGAGAGACTTCGCCGGGTGGGAACCATAGACTATGCTGGTACATCTGACCCAGCAGATGCTGATCTATGGTTGACAGAGCTAGAAAAGGCTTTCAGGATCCTTGATATTCCTGAAGCTGAAAAGGGAAAACATGTGGTATACCTCCTAAAAGGGAGTGCTGGTAATTGGTGGATGATAGAGGAGGATAAGAGACCAGGCGAAGAAATAGGATGGGAGGTTTTCCGATGAGAATTCGTCAATAGATACTTCCCTAGGACATATCTAGATGAGAAGATCTCTCAATTTGAGAAGATCACACAAGGACTAATGAACGTTAGCGAGTATGAAGCTAAGTTCATGGAGTTACTACGGTTTTGTCCACAAATGGCAGTTACCGATGAAGAAAGAATTCGACGTTTTGAAAAGGGTTTGAACTCTGAACTAGCCACTCCTGTGTCTGCTCTAGAGAATAGAGAAAGGTTTGACACCTTTGTGGAGTCAGTAAGAAGGATAGAGAGGTCAGAAACCATGAAACAATAGACAAGTAGTAAGAAGATGTACACCCAGCCTCAAGAACAAGGGCCTGAAAGTTTTAAGAAACCAAGATTTTCTACACCATCAGCTTTGTCAGGACTTCCTACCCAGACACAATGGGTGTCAAGTGGAAGTAGGGATCATAGTAGTATTCCAAGAGGACCCTCCGACATAGCATCACCATCGGTAACTGGATCGTATAGACACTTTGCACCCAGGATCTGTTACCTATGTAGACAGTCGGGACACCTGGCAAGGGATTGTCCAGACAGGAAAACAATAATGACTCAGCCCCAAGGACAGAGTCTGCAAGGCTCACAAGGGAGGCTCTATAATAATAGAGGACGTGGACAAACGTCCCATACAGGTCAGATGAAATAAGTTTTGTTTTAATATTACATATCAGGATTCTATGTGTAAAAGATATGTAAATTTGCTGCTTTTGATTTCCTTGTCTAAGTCCCTGAAGAACACAAGGGAGATAAGAACTTGTATCTTACTCAATATTCTTTAAAACAATTTATAATCTCCCTTAAACTATGTATGAAAAGGATGAAATATAGATGTGATACCTGAAGAATAATCTAGTATGGTAAATTTTGTGTGTATAATGATATGAAGAACGAGGAATATGATGATAAGCAAAATACATAATACCTAATCTCAATGCTCATATACCCTGGCCAGGTATATGGTTATTGTAGATAAGGCAAGTATGAAACTCCTAAATTGTTATCTTTTGATTACTCTGATCAGGTAATTATTCTAAAACAATCTAGAAGTATAGGGAAAATTAAATGAGAAAAGCTGAGTGAATCTTTTAAGTGAATGGATATAGATCATAGCAAGAGATATCAGAAGATACACAAGATAAAGAATGGCTATGAGTAGATGAAGAGATATATCCAAACAAAGAGATATGTAATTTTAGAAGCATGAATGGATATAACTCACATACAAATATGCATCATTACCAAAAGATGATTACCACTAAGAACCTCAAGGTTGTATGAACACAAGGTATACACCAATACATATGTAGCAAGTTAGAGTACAACAGAAGCAATTTTTAGACACAACTAAGAGATCCAAAGAGATCATCATCAAAACCTGCAAAACAACTCAAAGTAAGTAATTGCAAGATATAGATATACCAATTTAGAGCAATTAGAGAGATAGAGTTGTAAGTAAGATAGGCAATTTAGAACATGGAAATATGCATATATAAAGGTACCAAATGAGAGTGCCAAAGAATAAGGCCATTGGTTGAGAAAATCTAGTTGAGAGGGAAATTCTCATTCAATAAACCAAATGTATATTCTGTGCACAGTGTTATCGGTCAAGTTCTGTATATTGACAACTCGACCGATGATAGTTGCTGGCAACACCCATTGGTGCCTATCGATTGAGTTTCAAACAGGGCAAACTCGACCGACATAGATGCTGTCAAAAAGCACATATATATATATATCATAAAAACATATTTAAAAGCATGTTAAAAATACAAACCATATCCAAACATGTGTAAGCCAGTTAGTAATGCACTATAAAAGCATTAGAAATAGTTTTTGAGCAGGAGTGTGAAGAGAAACACAAAATACCATTTTTGACTCAAAAACCACATGCATAGTGCACACTAACTTGACAAAAAAAATGTTATAAATGGTTATAAGCAAGAAAGCATTTACCTTTATTCTTACCATTCCTTTTTCCATTTGTTGTCACCCTCTACACATCTCCCCTTTCTTCTTTCATGTGGATTGACAAGTCAATTTGCAATTCAATAGCTCAAGTCAATCCATTTACATGTACCTACAAGAAGAAAGATGAAATGGTCCCCAATCATGTTTTTGGGTCCAGAGGGGTTAGCTTAGAAACTCAAGTCATATTGCTCTTGGGTGCTTTCCTAAAAGGATAACAAGTAGAATAATGACCAAAATCATTGCAATAGTTACATGTGCCCATAGTCTTGGAACTAGAGGATTCTCCATAGAATATTGGAGGTCCTTTACCTTTGTTGTTTCTTTGACTACTACCATGCCCTAAATCATGTCTACCAATTTGTTTAGTAAAATGGTGTAGGATGTCATTAAGATTCTTTTTACCAACTAAGAATCTTTACAAAGAAGATCTCAAACCATCATTATCATACATAAGAGAAGTAATAGTGGAATACAAATGATTTATATTATCTCTAGCATGCAAAATATCATTTTCTAAGCAAAGAGATTTAGTTAAATAAGAATCTCTATCAATATGAAGATCAACAACATCATTCTCTCTACTAGTAGAACTAGAACAAGATTCATGCACATTGATTTTAGCAAGCAAGGAGGCATTTTCTGTTTCAAGCAAGGCAATCTTAGACAGATAAACACCATTTTCAGATTTTAATTCTTGCAAAACAAAATTTGTGTCCATGTTTTCATATTTAAGAATATCAATATCATGCATGAGAGAATCAACAATTAAAGTATGCTCTTCATTAGAACTAGGCATAAGAGGTTGAGCTTCTAGAAATCTAACCTTATCAAGTAAACTAATATTTTCAAGTTTAAGAGAATCTACTTGACTAAGACAAGCATTTTAGTCATCAAGCAAGAAAAAATTAGCATGCTCAAGATCACCTAGTTCTACATGCAAATTATCAACAATTCTAGCAAGCTTTTTCTTTTTCCTTTTATAAGACTTAAGAGAGGCACAAGTATCATGAATAATAGCAATCAAAGATTCTTTATCTAAAGAGTTTAGATTTACCTCACTTGAGTCTTTACTTGTTGATGCCATGAGAGAAAAATGGCATTCTCCTTCTTCACTAGAGCTTGAGCTTGATCCTCCACTTGACTCTACACTTGATTCTTCACTTGATCTTGAGTTGGAGGAGTCACTGGAGATTGAGTGACATTTCTCCTTCTTCTTGTACTTCTCTTCTCTTCTCTTGTGAAGATGGGTCTTTTTGCCTTGTGGAAAATCTTCCTTGTAGTGACCCTTCTTTCCACATGTGAAGCACCATATGGATGATGACTTGCCTTTGTAGATTTTACCCTTGGAGTACATGTCATCTTCTTTAACTTGAGAGGATGGAGAAGCTTGACCAACAATAGCCTTGATTTAAGCTTTGATTTCAGCCTTCTTCCTTCTCTTGAGTTCTTTCTCTTCTTGTCTTTCAACTTCCTGCCTCTTGTCAAGTGTAGCTTCATGTGCTTGTAGATTTCCAAAGAGCTGTTCAATAGGAATATCCTTAAGAGACCTTGTTTCTTCAATGGAAGTCACCTTGGGTTCCCACCTCTTTGGGAGAGTTCTAAGGATCTTTGAGTTGATCTCTCCTCTAGACATAGGATGACCTAGAACTACAAGACCATTCACAATGGTATTGAGCCTTGAGTACATGTTGGCTATCTTCTCCTCCTTTCCCATCTTGAAGTTCTCAAGCAGCCCTTTGAGCATGTAGACTTTGCTTTCCTTCACTTGATCTGTCCCCTCATAGATGATGCATAGATTTCTCCATACCTCATAGGCTGTATCACATGAAGAAATCTAGTTGAACTCGGTGGAAGTCATGGAGGCAAAGAGGATGTGCATCGCTCTAGCATTCAAGGTTGCTTTCTTCAAAGTAGCATCATCTCATTCTTCAATCTTTGTCTTTGGTAGCTTGTATGGGTTGTTCACCATTTGCCACATCTCAAGACTTGATCCTTGGATGTAGAATTGAAGCCTTCTTCTCCAATAGAGGAAATTTCTCCCATCAAAGATGGGTAGGCTGATCAAGTATCTCCCTCCTTGGTAGTCACTCATCTTCTCCTACTTGTTGAAGTATGCTTGGAGAAGCCCGCTCTGATACCAATTGTTGGATCCTAGTTGGTGATAAGATGCTCAAGAAGGGGGGGTGAATAGAGTTGAATGCACTTAAACAAAATTCATTAGACCTTCAAGATATATCACAAGATAAGGTTGCTAAATAGGAAATTTGAGTGCAACTAAAACATGCATTGCAAGGGAGAGAGAGATTGAACATACACCAATTGACAAGCTGTTTAGAGTGGTTCCACACTTCAAACTAGAAGCGAGTCAGTCCACTACCTAGAGAGGTCAATCTCTAGTATTTCTTAACCTTTCACCTTCATTATATTCATTATGAGAGATACAATACATGACCACTAAAGGACTTACCTATCCAATACAAAGAGTATTCAACCTTACCAAAGACTTACCCACTTTGCAAGGAGTCTTCCACCTTCTTCCAAGGACTTACCTACTCTTACACAAGTCTTCAGCCTTGTAGGGATTACCCACTCTTCTTGGATCTTCCACCTTTGACTTCACCTTCACTTGGAGAAGCTTCCACCAAGGATTTACCCACTTGATCAAGGAGTCTGCTGCCTTCACTAAGGGCTTACCCACTCTTACTTTAAGTCTTCATCCTTGATCTTCACCAAGGGATGCCTTCCCTTGTTCTTCTTCACCTCTCTTAGTCAAGAGAGAGATCCTTCATCTTCATGGTTGAAATGAGAGATAGGGAGGTGGTGGAAGTGAGAGCCTCACAAGATATACATGTAGGACTAACTCTCTTATAGATTTTCTACTCACTCTAATGAATGTAGCAAGTGATTAAGCTTAGAGAGAGAGAGGAGGCTTTAGGAAGCACTCAAATATAGAATAGGAACAACACATAGAGTTTTGCATTGAATGCTCAACCTTAGAATGAAGCCCAAGGGGTCCTATTTATAGCTGGGGATGCGTCTTAGTCTTTGGGAACACTTGAGAATGAAAAATAATCATTTTGTACCTTACAATGGATATATTTTCATTTGTTGCAACTCCACAACGAATAGAAGCACCATTCTGCACTTTTCTGTACAGTGCAATCGGTCGAGTTTCTATAAGGCTCCTATTGGTTTGGTGTAAGTCATGAGTTCCGTGCAACTCATTTTCTGGGAACTCTAATTCAATTTCTGGAACTTAAGTTCCATTCACTTCCATTCACTTCCATGTAAGTGTAAATATGAAAATCATTAAAAATTTTGTTAATTTTATTGTATAATACAAATAAGTGAGGATGGCAAAAATATAAAAAAAGGAATCATATCTGTAAAAAAATCATAATATTCTTAAATCATAATAACCACAACAAGTAGTTATGGTGCAGATGTTTCTCCTTTAAAAATATTTTATTATAATACAATTATAATCTTAATAAAAATATTATGATTAAAATCACATTACAATATTTTTATTTCACATTATGTATACAAAATATTTTAATAATATCAACATTTCATGTGCTTGTAAATATAAATTTTGGTTCATCAATGTTTAATATAATGTAGAATATTAACTTTTACATTTAATTTTTACTATATTATTCATGTATGGTTACAGTTAATTATCATTTTTTGCATCTTATTGTTTAAACATGAAGAATAAAAATATATTACGTACATGTTCACATTGTTTGTACATGGTGCGGTGTTTATTTTTTTATGATGTTTGTATTTTTTATTTTGTAGATTGTACTGATAATGTTGGTTATAGTGTTAAATATTTTACATAGTTCAAATATAGTGTATAATATTTTGTCATATTATGTTGTGATTTTAGCAACGAACTATATCATCACCATTAATATTTCTAGTCATAAATATTTTTACATGTATCACTTATAATGAATGAAGAATATAATTGTATAAAAAATACTGTTAGTTTTCTCGGAACTCATTTTCCTCTCTTTTTAAGAAGGAACTCATGAACTGTGTTTTGTATGTAAGTTTGTAAGTCCCCAGAAGTCACAAAACTCAAGTTCGAACACTTACTTTAAACCAATCATGAAAAACCGCTCAAGAAACTCCACTTCATGTGTTTTTCGGACTAGTTACGACAAACCAATTGGAGCCTAAGGGTAACTCGATCGATAGAGTAAAAGACAAAGCTGATATTCAGACCATCGATCGAGTTTGTCCTGGGGAAACTTGACCGACCAATGAAAATCGAATTGGTCAGGTACTCCATCAGTCGAGTTCCATGAAGTGTAAACTCGACCGATCAAAAGTCATTTTCAAGATCCAATCAGGATTGGTCGAGTTCTATGTATTGACAACTCGACCGATGAACAACCTGATGTGAATTTTAAAAAATGGCTTTTGAGTACTTAAACATTCGATCTAAGTGCTCCTGCTTTTTTCCAAGCTTAATTACAAGTCATACAATCATTACTAGTGATTTACAACATGATTCTAATGGATTTACATTATATTACAAAAACATGCACTTGTATTGACTTTGATTTGTCTTTTCTCCAATTTGATATGTGCAAGTTAGGGCATTTGGAGTGTGTCTATATCTAATATGAAATTGGTCAAGTGGAGACATTAGACACAAATATGTGGACTGGTTAGTCATCATCAAAACATGGGTTTAGCCAATTTAGACGTGAGTCAACATTGACCTAATTGACCTTGAGTCAACAAAATAGATGGAAACGTAATTCAAGAAACTACTACTAACTACAGTTCGATCAGATAAGCCAAAGAAAACTTTGATTTAAGAGTTATTAAACTGATTGCAAAAAAGAAAACTAATTTAATGGGTTGTGATCACAATGAGAAAAAATTCCTAGGACAATGGTTTCACCACGATTGACACTGTAATTTTAACTTAAGATCTGTATATCTTCCTCCTACTCCTAGACAAAGAGCCTATAGCAAGAACTACCCACTCCCGCAGTGTAGTTCACTACCTATGCTAATGCCAATCCCATTTCTATAGTAATTGGTTGATTAGTTATGTTCTTTACGAATAATATCTGAGTAATCTCTTCACATTCGTAAGCCACCTTTCCCAAGTGGTGATATAAAATGTGTGTTACTATGAATTTTCAATCCTTAATCCTCTTCCCAAAGTTATTCAGGATCTAATTAATCACCTATGGTGCACAACATAGACAATTCAATATGATTTCATAGCAACATGCCCAAGAATAAGGAGAAAACAATATGTTAATGCAAAAGATCAATACACATTGTACAACCGGGATACTCCTAGGTCCTAAAGAACATGGGGATTAGCCCATCATGGTTTCCATGGATAAAAACATACTAGAAAGAAGGAAAAATATAGAGAACATAGAAAACCGATGAATCCCCTGGAGAAACATGATTAGGACGCTCCACACCGTTGAATGGATCCACAATCCGCAAATTTTACCCACCGAACGTGCCCGTAACCTCCCGAATGTGCAGTTCTCCTCCTCGTTCTCCTCTCCCGTGTCGTCTCCATCTTACAATGGAATAGAAAGTGCTTCATTAGGTCTAGACGAACTCCCCTTAAGTCATAGAAGTGACTTAGGGCGAAATAAATCCTCAACCGTTGGATTAAACATGATTTTTCGGACTGCCTGATTGGGCAAACTCGGTAGTGCTGACTTTTGGACTCGGTAGTACCTAGTCTGGAAGTCAAATATGCTTTTTCTCTGATGCAAATTTGATAGTACCGACTTTTGAAGTCAGTTGTACGGAGTCTGTGAGACTTTTGTGGTACCTGAAATCGCACAAAAATGTACATAAGTACTTGAAGTATAACAATTCATTCAAAAACATTAAAATTATGCTTATTTGATGCAATAGAGTAACACTGACTAATATTAATAAATCATAAACAAATTAATATGAAAATGAATAGTAAGTGCACAAAAACCAATATAAAATTGCTTCTAAAAATGACAAATATACAATGCATCAATCCTCTTCTGTGGTAACCCACTAACATACCTTTCCATCATCTTCAGTATTAGATTTCTCCTCATGTATCAGGTAAAGCTTTCCCTTGACTTTACACTTATGTTCCGGCCCTCGTTTCTCACTACACATGAAACAGAGGTTGTTCTTTCTTCTAAATTTCTCCTCCTCCATCGTCAACCTCTTTGACCCTAAATTCGTGCCTTCACCATTTGACTTAGTCTTCGTCACAACATCTTCCTTCCACAATGCTTTTTCTATGGTCTTCTTGGTTAGATATTTCTCTTTTTTCACCAAAGCCAAACTAATTGCTTCCCCCATGGTTAGCAACCTATTACCCTTTGCATGACACCTTAGTTTATTGTTTCAACCACTAATGAAGGTACCAATCCTAAAAGATTCATCCAATCCAGGCGAGAGTCTATTAGAGAGATTCTCAAATTTTGAAAGGAAACCCTCATTGAACCATCATGTTTTAGTTTTGTGAACTCTCCCGCAACATCTTCATATGGATTTCCAAAATGAACATGCAACTACGACTCAAATTCACTCCAGGACTTCCCCAGATTCGAGTCAATCATCCAATTCCACCATTGCAATGCATTTCAGATCATGTAATACGGTATGAGATCCAATTTTTCTAGGTCAAAATCCATACTGTAGAAATGAAAAAAATGTTGAGCTTGGCTAATCTAGTCAATAGGTGCAGAAATTTTGTCGTACTTGTCTAATTTCAGGTGGAGTCTTCTTCCCGACTTCTTATCTGATACCAATGATGATGAGCTTCTTTCTCTGTCCTCCTTGTCCAATGGAACTCGTTCTCTTTCTATCGTCAAACTCAAGGACTCCAATCGTACACAAATGAAGTCGAGCTTCTACGTGAATTCTGCCTTCAATTTGATGTAGGCTTTCTTTGTACCTCCCTCCGTTTCGGAACATCGCCGGTCTACTGTCCGGTTTAGCGATTCCATGAGCTCACACAACTCCGTCCTTGACACACCATTTTGTTGAGGATCCTCACCAGAAGGCGCCATGCAATCCAATGTTTGCTCTGATACCACTTTGGAACTCCTTAGATTATACGGGTGTCAATTCTGATTGGAATCCAACTTCTCAACCTGAAATTAGGGTTAGGAAAGGGAATTTGGAGAATTGAGGGAAAGAGATAGAGATCATGATAGAATAGAAGGGCAAGAAGTAAATAGCAGGCAGAGAAAGTATTCATAGCGAGGGAACATTTTTGTTCAAAGATTCGAAACCCTCAAATGGGATTCGGCTGACCCTTATATATTGTTCCTGCCGGTTTAACCCATACAGCCTTACGACTTATTAACCCCGGTTCGCTACTGGTTCAAAAGCACCCAACAGCAGCCACTAAAATAGCTGTCCTGAGGTACCCCTACTAACATGGATGGAACTAATTAGCAAATTCGCTAATACATGTAACATTCGCAAAACATAAAAGTTTAGTTTAACTTAGATACCAATGAGGAGAAGTAGGATGATGCACAATACCACATGTGGATGAGATGGAGCAAAGACGGGTCCGAATCTGCTGTCCCAGTTCTTGCTGTATCGTCGTTGTCTTGTCAATGACCGTGTGGCACATAGTCTCGCAGTAGAATTCTGGCATAAGCGGCTTTCTCACTTTTTGTATAAATAATTCTGCGGCTTGGGTCATTGAACTGGGAAAAAGAAATGAAACTCTACCCCTCTCATCCATATATGATGTGGAACCTATCTCCGACTGGAGTGTGGCGACACTTCACAGACAAAACCGCTGAGTCGCTGTAAGATTGCACCTACTACCAGAGAAGTTGAACGCTAAAAGCAAGCTATTGATTCTGCAGATCAACAACGGTTCTAACTAGAACTCAGAGGCATCTCTGGAATGAACTAAGCACAAAGGTCAATCTAACTAGGCGGCATTGATCCTGATGCTAAAATCTTGACTGAAGCATGCGCTGATGCTGACGGAAGAACCACAAAGGATTGTGCCTTGTTTGCGGAAGCTTGACAAGGAAATATATGATCGAGACTACAACTGCATTCTGCTTCCGCTGGGTTCCGATGCTGCTAGTAAATGTATGGAGGATTCAATCTACTCATGTTCCTACTTGAAATACCTGGCATTAGCTAAAGGACTACCACTTTATGCCGATGCTATTCTTGATTTGCAGGAATGCACGATGCCATGCCCAGGAATCACGTACAACGCAGAAGGGGAAGCAATTGAAGATGAGATTGGGTTGGGGTTTTCCATTGAACCTAGTTATACGATGAATTTTAATTTAAGTGGAACAACGAGTCAACATAATATTAAAATGTTATTAATTTGACCTGATTACTATGGTAATCGGTCCTGGTTACCAGCTAATTCCAGTATGATTTGGATACAAAGACACACTAACGCAGAGTCATGGACCCCTCGATTCATGTGTGGACATTGTATGCATGGTGAAGTGTTTCACATGTTTATCTAGTTGTCCATGATGTGTGAGCGATTGTCTTGGACATAGCTTGTCGAGCAAGCAATTTACAAGTAGAAAAATAATTATGTCTCTTCATCAATGCACTAATGCTAATTCAGTGATACTGATTTCGTATGTTTTAGCAGACTGCACACATTAATTTCAGAAAATTGTACATGGTACATGTTACTAAGTATAAATTAGTAGGATGTCAGTACCATTTGTCAACACAAAGTCTAACTTGATTTGAATTTGTACAATATACTTTGTTCACTAATGTTCATTGTCACATGTCAAAAGTAGCATGCATATGACAAGTTGAAAAGATGATCCTTTAATTTCTTCATGTATTCTTATATAAGAGTATTAAAGAACGTTTCATTTTATTTGTAACAAACAATTATCTAGAGATGGATCATTATTTGTAATCCTTTCTTCACACTATCATCTAAAGTAAGAAAACTAGATATATTTGTTGAGTATTGAAGAAATTATATATTATTGTTGTGTAAATATATAATGGAAAAAGATTGTACTTGGATTCCCAAAAAGTTACATAATTATGAAAAAGAAGATAATTTGAACATGAAATGATGATGTCACGTAATCTTTTAACTAGGACTATGAAATCTGGTATTCTTTGACATTAAACTTTAGTCATGTCCAGCTGAATCCTCCTGTCAATGTAAACACATGTTATGAATATTATTAAATAATTTAATGACCAGAAGTATCTATAAATGTATTCTTAGTACCTGTTGTAAAAGTTGCATGAAACCTCCTGGTATACTAGCAATATTACATGTAGAGCTGAATTCCTTATTATGAAAATATCAATTTTGGAATTTTATATTCTTTTGTAATATAAATATAAAAATCTAATACAATTAAATAAAATTATATAATCATACATTTCTAGAGCTAGTCCCTTGAGGTGTATCATGGTTTTCATGTTCATGCTCATTATATCCATCATGATCATCAATATTAGCATCCTAATAAAAAAATATTCTCAGTAAGTCATCTTCAAATATCAAGTAAAGTTAAAAAATATTGAATCTAATATTGCATGTGTACTAGAGAATATTAATCTACCTCGACAATTTTATGTTCTTCTATTTTTTTGTCTTTTTGAATCTTTTCTTTCTACAAACTCTCTCCAATGCACTTACTACCATGGTTGTCTATTCTCCTTGAATTTACATTCTTGTCTTTTGTATGATCATCCATAGACAACTCCTTCAGCTTACTTTCTATAGCATCAAATAAGTTTCCATGATATGACGAAGCAAGTGCATAAGTTTCTTCTGTCAATGAAGCTCTTGAGGCTACTTGTATATACATATGACATAAGTGCTTGTATCACAATATTACACTTGATTTCTGATCTAAGGATGTATCACATAAGACTTTTTCCTTATACAAATTTGATCTTGCCTTTTTTGTCCATCTTCTCAGTATATACATGTCAGGAATCCTCTTGATATTATGAAAAGATAGAACTTTTAATGCATGTGAACACAAAATTCCAACAAAAGTAATTTTCTTGCAACTACACTCAATACTTCCATTCGCAGAGTCAAATGTAACAATATGGAAAAATGACTTCTTGGGAGGAAAAAATTTATATGTTGATATTGATCCAATTGAGCTAATAAAATGAAAATTGCAATCCCATGCTAGCCATAAATCACTTTGAAACATCTTGAAAATTGTAGGAGTATATACTTCACTTGCATGCATTAAAATTTCAACTTCATGTTGCATTGTAGGCCTAGTTTGATCTGCTTTTACATCAGCCTTCATTTGAGCATACCTTCTATCATCAACCAAGTTTTCAAAATGTTGGAAGAAACGTAATAAATCATATTGATAACCAATATATCTCTTTACTTGACTATTCATGCTCTCGCTACGTTGGGTGCTAAACATGTCAGCACAAAATGTTTCTCTTCCATATACCAAAGCCCATTTTTCTTTCAACTCAAATTGTTGCTTTAGCCAAGAATTATCATTCAACTCATACTTATCAAGCAGTATCTTCCAAGAATCTAAGAACTCAACCTCATTATCATGATCATAAATGCAACTACTAAAATTTTTACCGAAATCATGAAATTTATCAAACACGTCACCGAGGTGCTTAGTTGCATTTTGATACATGTGCCAAATACATAAACGATGAACTGTTTTAGGCCACTCATAAGATAATGCTTTTGCCATGGTTGAATCTTGATTTGTAAGGATAGTCTTTGGTTTCTTTCCTGACATTGTCTTCGCAAATGTGTTATATAACCACACAAATGTTTCAGATGTTTCATCATATAATAAAGCAGCTCCAAAAATAATAGTTTGTTTATGATTATTTACACCAACAAAAAGAGCAAAGGGACGTCCTTCTTTATTTTTTTTATATGTTGTGTCAAAACAAATGACATCTCCAAAATATGTATAGTCAAGTTTCTTCTTGCATCTGCCTAGAAAATGTTAGTTATAAGATCATCAACATCAACTTGAATAACATAAGAGAAATTTGGATCATCTAACTGTCTATTTTGTAAGTACTCCAAAACACCACCTGTATCACCAACCGTCATTGACATTGATCGTTTTTTAGAGAGATAATTTTTATAGTCCTCTAAAATGAAGCCGAGATTTTGTATTCCACCAACTCTTTTTGCCATGAGAGACATACTTGCTTTTGGAGTTATGCCTGACTGGTCTGCTAAGTCCACTTCAACAATATGGGAAAGATCCAATTTTCTATGTGAACGCAATATAAAAATTTTACTAGGAGAAACCAAATTATGTGAATGTTCTGGGACAAAATTTATAATAACATATTTTCCATTTTGTTGCCTCTAAATTTTCATATTAGCCAAACACCCACATCTACTTTCTGGTTGAGGATTCTTAACATCCTCTCGCCTCTTATCTGCCCCTCTTTGGCCTTGAGATGAGCAACAAAAGATTCTATCTAGTAAAATGCCATGTGTGTCTTTGTGGAACTTACTTCTCCTTATGCTAAATCCAACACACTTAGCATATTCATTATAAAAATTGTAAGCATCTGGTTCATCTCTCTCAAACTCCATACCTACTTTAGGAACTTTATCTTGATCTATAGTAGAATGAATGGATATAGTGTCATTCAAGTTGTGACCAACATCTTCAATAACATTAGAAGAGTCATTTCTTTGAGGTGTGGACTGTTCTAGGTTGAAATTATTGTTATTGTCAACATCAATCTCATGAACAAAATTATTTTGTTCCATAATTGAATCAGTTCTGCAAGTAAAAACAATATAAAAACAATAAGATACACAACTATTTTTCTTTACAACAAATCCTTGATAGAAACACTACTTTGTATTTATAGTTAACTAGTCTCTACATTGGATGCTTAGAAGAAAAAAAATGAAATATTTATTTCCTAGTACGTGAAACAATAAATCAATGCTGTAAATACAAATTTAGGACCTAATCGTTTACATATTTCATATATGTTAGAAAGTTTATATGTATGTTTGTATGAGATGTGGCTTGCCCAACTTTATTGGTGATATATTCATGACATATACGGGTTGTAACCTAATAGATGTAAGATTGTCACAATGTATAGCTTTTAGTAATCATGCACATATCATGCGATTGTGGTAACAACTGTCATCTCTTTGTCACTAAAAAGTTATGCAGAAATAAATAGGAAGGAAGACGTGAAGTATGGTATTCTACTTTTACTAATGAATAAACAACACGTTGTATGAATATCACATTGCATACCTCCACCGTGATGATATCAAAGAACTACCAACTAATCAGACTTGGTTTTATTGGACAAAGTCGCTGAGATGAAGCATGCATTGACAAACGAGCACAGAACTTTTTGAACGCTACCAACACACAAATTGGCACCGGCGCAACAGAAAGCACTAAGAGGCAATTATCAAAAGGCAAGGGTTAATGGATGCGTGAACCTTTATTTATAGAATCGTAACTCTGATTTGAATACGTTTAGGATTGAATAAAATAGACAAGGAATTCGAAAGCAAGTAGTGTGTGAATAGAACAGTTTACTCACACGGGGTTTAGTTTTTATAATATGTTTTTATTTCAACCTAGACAAGGAAACATGTCTCTATTTTTTAGTTGGTTGCAGTCCTGATTATATTGAGTTCCTTGTTGCGTTCCAGAACTGAGACTTAGGGCTAGTTTGGTTCCTTGTAAAACGAAGCCACAACAGGAATTTCAACACGCAAAAGTAAAAGGGATGAGCTGAGAGTACACTGTTTTTGTTTGGTTGGGAAGAAAGTTAACTCATATAGTTAGTCTGCAACCATTTGGTTGGACATAGAACTTAGTACAACATCACGCAGAGAAGGCTACCATGCCGAGCAACTATGCTCTGTTTCATGGAGCAGAACGTGCTACTGTTTTCGGGAGATAACTAGCTGACAGCAAGGAAACAAACCGCGCCCATATTGGGCGCAGTTCCAGTTCCCAATTTTCTACATCATGGAAGACACCGTGCAGTTCGAGTTCCTACCGGTTTGTTGGAAGCACACAGTACCAAACGTTTGAAGTTGAAAAATACATGCAGTTGCAACTGCGATACTTGCAACACAGCTCAACCAAATTAGCCCTCAGATTAATTTCCCAACGGTGTTTTCATATTGATTCCATGAATAAGTTATGCAAGCGTGTTTGACGAGATACATGGACATGACATCATGTTGAACAGGAATATGATTGGCTTATAGTGGGACTCCCTTAGCCAACGCCAAGCATCTATCGAGTCGGAGTATGAGCAGATTGAACCTTCCAAACATTTATCAGCAGCCGGGTACCGGCACGTATTTCCTAGTACGACATAATGAAGCCGGATGCAGTTGCAGTTTCCGGCCGTCATATATTTCCTTGTCAAGCTTCCGCAAACAAGGCACAATCCTTTGTGGTTCTTCCGTCAGCATCAGCGCATGCTTCAGTCAAGATTTTAGCATCTGGATCAATACCGCTTGGTTAGATCGACCTTTGTGCTTAGTTAATGCCAAAGATGCCTCTGAGTTCCAGTTAGAACCGTTGTTGATCTGCAGAATCAACAGCTTGCTTTTAGCGTTCAACTTCTCTGGTAGTAGGCGCAATCTTACAGCGACTCAGCGGTTTTGTCTGTGAAGCGCCGCCACACTCTAGTCGGAGATAGGTTCCACATCATATATGGACGAGAGGGGTAGAATTTCATTTCTTTTTTCCGGTTCAATGACCCGAGCCGCAAAATTGTTTAGACGAAAAGTGAGAAAGCCGCTTATGTCAGAATTCTACTGCGAGACTACGTGTCACACGGTCATTGACGGGACAACGACGATACAGCAAGAACTGAGACAGCAGATTCGGACCCAGCAAAGACGAGGTGGGTGAATGGTGATCCTCCCAGCCTGACTTCAAGCCACTACAGAAACAAGATTTACGAAGCTGGACACGAGCCGTGAAAATTAGACGCGGATAGGGACTCATCCATGGAGTGGGAGCCCGTTCCAGAGGGTGTGCAGGTCAGGTCTGGACGAGGTACGACAACTTCCTCTGCGCCTACGGCCGACAACTTCTGTGGTGAAACTCCGTGTTGGACGATGGGCCGCAACAATGTGGACGAAGAGACTGGACGATGGTAGGGGAAATTATCGGGCGGAAGGAATGGATCATATTCTGTACTTGCTTTGCACGTGAGATTTTAAAAGAGTCGACAACAACTCCAACGTATATGTTTTCGTGATTTACATATATATCTAAAAGTTCAATTATATCTTGCATAATGAGCTTTAAAATAGGAACTTTCACAGAGAAGAAACTTTGATTTACATATCACATACTACTTTTCTAATTATATGTAAAAATGTTAGCTTAATAGTATTCATGGTTGTAAGTTAAGTTATACACATACCTTTGAGTAAATTGACAAAAACTGTAACTACCCTTCTATGAAATGTTTTATGTAACATGAAACCTATCATAATCAATTCAAAGACATATAAATGATTTATAAACATAAAATTTGTTCTTTTTTCCACTTTATACATGGCTAGTTATATGAAAATTGTGATGTCAATAATATTTATTGAAGCAAGTTGATTTATACAAATATACACATATTTGATCTTTGACCAATGAGAAAAATATGTAAAAACTAATTGATGAAATGTTTGATGTTGTATGAAACCTCTCACATTTATCATCTAATATAAAATTATATTAGGTTTTAAAATGTGATCACACTTAATAACAGTTTCAATCTATTCGATAGAAAATGTAATAAGGATGTTTGCATGGATGTTAATGTAGCACAATGAGACAACATCTCATTGGGCCATGACATGCTATTCATCACTTCATATGGGTTCAAGATTATGGTCATGTAAAAGGATGTTTGGCTAGTTCATTTCATCTTACTACGTCTAAAGTTGTCATTAATATTAATACAAGACATACTATATTAAAGTGCATCTCCTCCACCTTTGATGTCATGACTAATGATTGGCTTTTATTTCATAAGTGTATGTATGTAAATATGGCCACAAAAACTATTGAAGTTCATGTCGTTGTTCAAGAATGGTATCTAAAGATCCTCTTCTCTTTAATAGTCATCGGTTTTGTGGGCCCACCAAGCTTATAAAAGTTCTATGGTGGATCAAGTGACAAGCAACATGTATTGAATATGATTTCTTTTATTGTTATTAGATGCTATGTGTTTATATTAAATTTTACTTATTGGAATCACTACTCATATCACTTTCTGATTTCAATGATGTTTGTGGCTGACTTTCTTAGAATAAGGATCGATGACGTGAATCTGATATTCAATATGACAAATGGAAAACTGATTTTATTTCAACTCTTAACTTATCATTTCAATTAATTTTCAAAATTTTTGTAAAAGAATGTTACTTGTGAACGATATTATACTAAAAATGAAAATAAATTGAAAGACTACATTTTTGTTATTGTTCAAAAATATCAGTGAAACTAATCTTAATTCAGCAACTTTAGCATTTATGACCTATGATGGATCATACCTTCTCACGGTGACGAAAGAACCTACCATTGTTGATGTTTGGAATAAAACCAACAAGCTGCTCCACATCCCAATCATTCATAATCAATTAGAGTTTATAATCTCAGTTCTATATGTACAAGCATAAATATATACCATCAGAATGACAAATGCTATGGGAATTAGTAATAAACAATGATATCATGGCCCTGAGGCCATGTATGTCACCTTTCCTCTATATTAAGAGGAATTGATAAAAGAAGCATATATACTTGACTGATAATGCAACTTGAGTCATCAATAAATATCTTGGTAAATATCTCGAAAGATATTCAAAGTAATCAATTTAATTGTACATGTAGGGATTGTGTTATTAAAAACGTGTTAATAGCTTTATGTGGGTACCAGTTAAACAAACAATAATAGATGGAGAAGATTAAATCATTTACCTTGAGTTGCTTCTCCCTTAATGACATCTAAAATGGGTTCAAAAGATAGCAGGGATGATACATGTGGCTGATAAATTAGGCATTATGATAAGGTGGCATTTAGTGGAGCATGGAATTCATTGATATCCTGACCTTCAAGATGAGTGTTGCAATAACAAGGTATATGAAAAATTGTAAAATTTGGTGGATAGTATAAGAAAAGTGAAAATTCAAACATCATTCAAAGTATAACTCACCGATAAGTAGCATAGTTATGAGAAATTATAAGTATGAATCCATTCGAGTGTTGGCCCATCCAAGTTTCAATAATCCATCCTACTTTCCTAAACAAACGAAAGTCAAAGTTGTCAATTTTGTATTATAAAATTCAGGCCCTTTCCCTCAAGATCCTACATGCATACTTCATGTATATCTCTATCCTAAACATGCTGATGACTGTCATAGCATCAAAGGCGTAGATGATGTTTTCTTCAAATAGTCCAATAATTTAGGGGTCATCTATGAAACATAATTTAGAGATAAGTAACACCGAATATTTGCAAGAATGATTAGTATTCCTATTGTTTGGTAATACCATCGACACAACAGGAAGGGGGCATGAAGGAACGACTTTGAAGAAGTATGATACTTGCAGATATGTAAAACAGTTCTTAAAGGAAGGAGTAGGACTTTTAGCCACATAGCTGGCCCCAAGCCCCTGCAACCTTGGTGGCCCGTTACTTCTAAGGGCTCGATGTGGATGCACACATGAAAAAGAGCTAACGGATGCTACAATGGAATAAGGAAATGATATGTCTTCGTACCAATGGAAATTTTTTATAGAAATTCAAAGAAGCTCCAGTTGAAGCTCCAGTTGGTCTTCGTTCTCAATAAAATTTTCAGGTATCACATCTTTGAAACTTGAAGCAACTCGAAAGTACACAGGATCAAAGCCATAGCAAATTCCAGTTAATAGTCAGTCTTCCGAATCTAATTGATCAAATATTGAAGCATATGATTTAGAAGGAAAATCGTAGCAGTCTTGGACAATGTGCATAATCAAGTCGGAAAGAGATCACGTACATATGCAGCCGTCGTCATACATTGTAAGCAGAGTTTGGGGACGGACTCCCCGTCGGTGATGTCCGGCACGGTAAGTGTGCTGCCGAATATGACCCTACCCTCGTCATTGTGGTTTGTTGCCCCACACTCGAACTCCACAATCCAGCTCTCAATACCACCATGATACTGAAGTTTTCCGAGTCAGATTCACAACACAGACGATGTTAAAGTTAGTTGTGGTTATATTCTACCCTTAAGCAACAGACCCAAACCACCCCAACTTCTGCCGTACCAAAGAGCGGGTCTGAATCCTGCTGGTGATTCCATACGTCCTGGTGATGGGAGAAGCCCTCCCATGATGCACTATGTGACCCTCATCTCATCGTTGCTATCAAATATTAACAATTCTTACGCTTCTCTCTAACTATCTTTCGGCGTCCATTTATTCCGGAAAAAAAAAACTCTCCTATATTGATTAGTTGTGCGTGTCTCTGCCCTCACTTCCCTTTGATTCTAGTCGATGGTCTTGAGGGCTTCTACATAATCATAATTCATAATGGTCGTCCTCACCGAAGCCATACTCGCTGCTACGGAAATCAATGTCGTCGAAGGCCATGTGGTATTCCTGATGTGGTGTTAGTAATCTGGTGCAGTATTCGTAGTAATTAGCCACTGCTCTGGAAGATAGTCCTGATGATTTATTGGGAAATGACTTCCTGCTCATCTGCCTGCCATGGTAACTTGCAAGAACGGTTTCGTGGTTTGCTTAAGAAGGAAGCAAGACGGCTAATTTGTGGATTTCATGCACCACGAGATTAGAAGCATGGAAGAATAGTTACACGGAAAAGTAGGATACTCATTGATTGATATATATGCCCGAGGAGTCCATCCATCAGCAAATTCAAGGAGTGTTTATCGGAGAGGGATAACTATCCATTATCAATACACATAGCCATTAATTCATGGTCTAATTAATTAACGGGATTGAAAGGACGAAGATGAGTTGTGCACAAAGTGATTATTTCACGGAGTCTAACTGATTAAGGGGAGTTAAAGGACGGAGACGAGTTGTGGTATTTAGTATGATAGAATAGTAGATTTACAAATGATGTCACCGTATTTTCGTGTTTGGGTAGTATTACGACGGCACCTGCATCGGCAATGAATAAATGACTTACATATGTTTGATTAATCACTAATCTACTGTTAATTTATATTTATTTACGTGAAATGTCATAATGTGGTTTATTTAAGAAAGAATTATGCATCAAGGTATACACATATTACAATTTAGCATATAACCAAGTAATCTTGCAATGGCCTACAAGTCTAAACGCCAAACCTATACGAAGCGAGAGCACATTGCTTTTGTTTTTTTATAGAATGTAGAATCATATATGTTAAACAAGTAAACAACCCTTAGGCCTTAACTTTGTGTCTTTTTTATGTTAACACATAAAACTTGTAAAAGATGTTACTCAGGTGTATTATAATTGCTCTTTATTGTAACTAAATTTCCACAACTAATTATACTTACACATGTTGTTATGCACGGAATTGATGTCGAAAGTAAAAGCGAGACTTTTATTCACGTGATACGACACAAAACACCAATTACAATAATTGAGGAGGAATGCATGAAAATCTTGATATGTAAACGAGAAAGATCCATGTTCAAAGCATACCGCAGAAGACGAAGAATATGAAAGAACCATCATGTATGATGTATATGTTAACAATGGTAGTTTTTTGAAAAGGTAAATAAAAATAATAGTAGATATCAAGCATTAGTTTGTAACCATAATAAAAACTTGCGGTGTAATTGCGTATGTTTTATTATAGTATATCACGGTAATAATAAGCTTATAGAACAGCTATACGGCCAGCCGTGTTCTATGACAGTGAATGTTGGTCGGTGAATAAATAAGGTCTCAATAAGATGAATGTGGATGAAATGTATATGCTGAGATGGATATGTGAGAAGACAAGAAAAGATCGCTTGATAAATGACTATATCAGGAATAAAATGGGAGTGGACAGTATTGAGGACAAGTTGGGTGAGGGCCGACTCAGATGGTACGACAT
The DNA here is from genome assembly GCA_963693085.1 of Alisma plantago-aquatica. Classification (NCBI taxonomy): domain Eukaryota; kingdom Viridiplantae; phylum Streptophyta; class Magnoliopsida; order Alismatales; family Alismataceae; genus Alisma; species Alisma plantago-aquatica. The sequence continues at coordinate 1,115,023,214 of OY856413.1, forward strand.
GTGCAACGCCGACCGACTAATGTGCCTATACAAAATAATGCTATTGAGTCAAGCACAATAAATAGAAGAGGAGGGCAGCCTAAATTGACATGGTATGAGCTTATAAAGAGAGATTTTGAATATGTACATCTCAACCAGAATATGACCCATGATATAATTGAATGGAAACGAAGGATACATTTAGCCGACCCCAACATAGTTGAGACCGAGGCTTAGATGATGATGATGATGATGATGATGATCACGGTAATAATAAGCCTTTGCATAAATAGTTTGTGTTGTTGTGATTTAAGGCCTTTAAGTTATAGTTACTAGTTTGTAGAGAGCAACGTATATAATAATCACATGAGTTAGGCGCAAGGCACGTGAATTAATAGTAAATTAAATATGTGTTATGCGCAAGAAATGTAAATGAAAAATATGATAGTTTCCATTTTGTAAAATGTCAATATTAATTAATTATCAATTAATCTATTGGTTGATTGTCAATTATTGTTAATATTTATTGTATTTATATTAATAGATTGTAAGTTTCTTTCACACATTCATTGAATTTATTTTTTCTCTCATTACTCTTTGATTTTTTATCACCTCTTATACTACATCGTAAAGAGGTCTCCTCCCCTATATAAATAGACATACTTCATCAATACATATACAATGCAATTTCCTATATTTTAAGTTTTATGGTATCAAAGCATTAAAATAAGGATGACTAGTCTCTTGTTGTCTGTAATTTTTTACACACTCATTCATCTTTTTTCTTTTCTTATGCATTATCCTCTCTTCAAAACTCAATCTTATGAAAATTGAGATTGAACGGAAGAGGGATATTATCCCTTTATAAGAATATTACTTGAAGATTCTTTCTAATGGATTGCATGGTCTTAAACGGTCAACACCACTCTATTTTTTGTCAACTAAGAAGATCATCTTTTTGGGCAAATAAAACCTCCCAATGCCATAATTGTAGAAATTGTACTACTGATGTTGATACAGCAGGAAAGGAAGTGATACCGACATGTAGTATATGTCAAATGAAAAATTCACAATCATCTTGTTAGATCCTATATTGTGAATTCAATTCACCATGCCATCTGACATTTTTAATGACATAGAAAGGCTTATGCTACTCAATTATGGACAAACATTTCTCACAATATTCTTGAAAAAAAATCACATGAATTTCAAATCTGTTGTGATATTATGGTCGTTTCTCGAGGAGACAAGTAATACATCAATTTCACACAATGATGACGAATATCTGGAAGGTTGTCTAGTCCTTGTGCCCTTTCCTTTTCTTCACATGAAAAAGTCATAGTGCGTGCACAGTCAAACAACATGATGAGTCTGATCGTAGACATTTATCCGAATTTACTATTGGTGTTTGTTCAGAATTTCAAATTTTAACACAAAAGCTTCTTTCTCGTGATCTAGTTTCATGTCTCAAGGATGCCTTGGTGGAGATTATCTTTGTTGAGACACGTATCAAGATGTTATCCTCCTCTGGTAGTGGACTTTCTTTAATCCATGTTGCTCCCATTCCTACCACTAAGGACTATTGGATTTAGGGCTCTAGAGCAGCGGGTGAATAGAGTTTCAAAATTCTCACAAGAATAGTTAGACCTTCAAATTGTATCATTTGAAACCAAATGCTTAAGATTAATTTGAAGTTTTATATAAGAAAGCATAGAAAGGATGAGAGAAATTGAAACATGCACTTGGACAAGGTGGTTATAGTGGTTCTAATCTCCAAACTAGGAGATAATCAATCCACTACCTAGAGAGGTTAACCTCTAGGACTTTGCAATCTGTGTATACTTATATTCCATCATAATAGATATAAGGAGACCACCATACATCCAAGGACTTACCTACTCAAGACAAGAGTCTTTCACCTACACAAGGACTTACCCACTTGATTAAGATCTCTTCAGCCTTCACCAAGGACTTACCCACACTTACATCAAGTCTTTGGCCTTGAAGAAATTACCCACTCTTCTTGAATCTTTGCCTTGCCCTTCTCATTCACTAGGAGAAGATCTTCACCTCTTCTTCAACCTTGAAGAATATCAATAGCTTCACCTTCACTCGTAGTATCTTGCGTCAACCTTTGCTCATTGAGAAAGGGGATGGGGAACATGGAAGGAATGATATCTTTACAAGCACATGGAGGTAGCTCTCTTAAAACATGCCTAACTCACTCATAATCACAAATTTTTTTTTTAAATCTGAGAGAGAAAGGGGCTCAAAGGGTTGTATCACACTCAACTATAGCATGGACTTAGGATAACATGAATGAGAAAACTTAGAATGAACTCCAAGGGCTCCTTTTATAGTTGGGGGTGTTCCTTTGAGTGTGGGATCACTTAGGAATGAAACATATCTGTTATACAACTTGCAATGGACCTTTTTTTATTTATAACAACTCTTGAACGGTTACAATCACTTTTTCTACATTTTCTTTACAGTACATTCAGTCGAGTTTCAATAAAGATAACTTGACCGATCCACTAACCGACAAAGTCAATTTTCAAACTATCGGTCGAGATTGTTCTGGGAAACTCATCGATGAGTTAAAATCAATTTTGGTTAGTGAGTCAACCAATTGAGTTCTATGAGTGTACAACTTGACCGATTGATCATTTCAAAAAATCCGGTCGAGTTACAAACTCGACCGACAGAGGGCCTATGACAAATTTTCCAACTTGATTTTAAGTGACCAAATGTTGGAATTAAGTGTCCCTAATTCTTTTCTCATCTTAGTTACAAGTCATGTCATCAATACAAGAGATTACAAAAATAATCTAAGGTGGTTTGGAATGATTTCCCAAATTGCACACTTGCATTGCTTTTGACTTGAACTTGGACAAACTAGGGCTTGTGTAATTTGATCCTTTTCATGTACCTAAAGCCTGAAATCAATCTTGAACAAACATATTAGATACATATGAATGGAATGGTTAAATCGTTTTTAAAATTTTGACAATGTATAACTCTCAATTCAACAACAACGCTACCGCAAAAAAATGTATACCAATATGTTTTTCAAAAAGGACTAAATAAATGTTTGTGTGCATTGTAAGAAAATAGGTCACAACAAGACAATTTGTTACAGTATACATGAAAAAAGAACAACATATTTAAAGAAGCATGCTCCTCAGGAGGTTTCTACAACCTCTACGATCAACCCATCTTCACCAAGTTTCAACAAATATTGCATATGCGCCAACATATGCAATCTTCTGGTCAAGAGTATGTAGTATAATTGACTTTTTAAAAGGAAAATGATAAAAAAAATTGATATTTGGTATATGGATTCTAAGGCATATAGATATATGACTCATGAAAATACATTCATTACATCACACTCTTCTTCTACTCATATGACCCCTTGTCACATTATTAATGGCACATCTTTGCCCATTAAGCAGTTTGGGACACTTCACAATAAAGAAAAAATATTGTACCTTTTGTTCTACCCATACCATATCTGACGATGAATTTATCATTAATATGTGATATGGGTTACAAAGTGAAGTTTGAATCCTCCTTATGTATTGTGTAGGATCCAAGTAATAAGGAGGTCATTGTTTAAGCACATTCAAAGGGAGATTTATATCATGTAGATCAACTGTGAAATCCAATATCTCCTTCAACTATTGTAGCCACTACTTTCTTTTATCTCCAGTTTTCCTTTGGCATCGACGTCTTAGCCTCATGCCAAAGTCACATCTTAGAGTTCTCCTTGATTCAGGAGTCATAGGCCACTTTTCAAATATTAAATTTAGGCCTTGTATTGGTTATGAGCTAGCAAAACAATTGCAAGTACTCTTTTTGAAATCATTCAGTAAATTATCTTCCACCTTTGATCTTGTGCATTTCAAATTTGGGGTCCAACACCAATCAAATATCTCAGTGGTTTTTGATACTATGTCATTTTTATTGATGACAATTCAAGATATACTTTTATATACTTAATGGAAAATACATCAGAGTTGTCCTCTGTATACTCCATTTTTACCAATTGAGTTTATACCTAATATTATAAGCCTATCAATATTTTTGGATCTAATAATGCACATTCATATACTTCTTCAGTAATGTACTTCATGTTACAGGACCATGGCAGGAAACTTTCCCACATACTCATCAACAAAATTGTGTGACAAAGAGAAATCATAATCATATTTTTGAAACAACTAGATCCTTTCTTTTTTATGCTTCTTTCTTCGATCATATTGGGTAGACGTTGTTGCCACATCTGCCCACATCATCAATAGGATGCCTACAATTTTAAGTGGCATTTATTTGTTCAGAGTTTTTGTTCTAACTACATATTACTTCTTTCTTATCGTTTTTAGCTCCATAGATTTCGTCCTTCTTCTTGGACATGAGAGAGACAAACTATCACCCAAATCAGTTTGTTGTGCTTTTATTGGCTATATGCCAGAGCACAAGGAATATCATTGCTATCATCTTCCTACTAGACATATGTTCTCATATAGAAATGTTTTATTCATTGAAGACTCTCCTTATTTTCTCCCAAGTCTCATTATTTATAGTTTCTATCCATGCATGGTCTTCTTCATTCACCTTCAAATGACATTCTCTTATTAGTTTGTTCAGATGACTTGGTGCATGAAAGAGTATTGATGCATGAAACACATGAAAAGATCACAACTATGAGTCCAAATTCAATATTGGAACCTGGTGAGGTGTATTACCTATTGACATCCTCTCTTTATCATCATATGATAGAATCTCATTAGTCATGATATGTCTATACCAAAACAAGCACATAGATACATGTTGGAGAATAGTGTAGTGTACAGACCCACCGTGAGACTAACACATGGAATCCATCATCATAGAATTCATAGTCAACTTTCAGAGTGATGGTGGTGGTTGTAGTTTATAGAACTAAAATCACTGCATTCATCACATGTCGTTTGATACGCTTTGACATCATCACACATAGTCCTAAAACATGGGTTGTTATAACGGCGATGACTGGGTGACTGTGACACATGGGGATACATTGTGAGTGATAGAGATGGGTTTTCCGCTCCTACAAGAGTAATATATCCTAGGCCTCTTGATTAGAGAGACTGAGAAATGCATGCACATGCACATGTGAGTCAATATGTGATATTGAGCTTACATATATCTCAGACTGTCATCTCTTGGTCCAAGAAATAAGATTGAATGTTGAATAGGGTGACTACTCCATGCCTTGAGTTCAATCTGGATATCGGTGACAAAGGAACTATACAAGCACTATTATAATATCCCAAGATTTGAGGCATCATATATAATGATCTTAAAAGGAATGATTGAACTAACCATATCACCAAGGTGCACCTCCTTTTCATGGAACCCATCACTAAAGAACTCCATAGTTAAGCATGCTCATCTTAGAGTAGTACTAGGATGGGTGACCAATCAGAAAGTTTATCCTGGCTTGCGCATGAGTGAGGACAAAGCACATAGTTAAGGCTAGTGGTGGTCTGTGGAGCCAATCATCATTCTTGAAACCCTACTAGTGTTGATATGTATGCCCATAGAGTAAGTCATGTGATGATTGTAATGGGATACTTTGTAAATGATTTGAATAATAATAAAGGAAATTTCCGATCTATATGTTTTAACTATTTTTGATATGATAGTGTAACATGATAGATGTCTAAAGAATTGTTTTACTCAATGACGTATGCTTTTAGGTTAAGGACCTAAATGATGAGATCATAAGGATGTTAAGAGTATACATTCTTGTTTAGTCCCTAGTCAGTTGTTATTGTGGAATTAACCATAGACATCAATAACACTAAAGACTAGATTGTGTGTTGGTTGATGAAAGAATCTCATTAGTCATGATATAGTGATATCAAACCAAGCACATAGGTATTTGTTAGAGAACAAGTGTACCGGACAGACCCACCATGAGAGTGACACATGGAACTATGATTTGGTAGTCACAGTCAGATCTCACAGTGATGGTGGTGAATGTGATTCCTCGACCTGAAATCACTACACTCAACACATGTCATTCAGTACACTTTGATATCATCAAACGCAGTCCTGAAACATGGGTTGTTATAAAGGTGATGATTGGGTGGCTTTGACACATGGGGCTTTTGAGGGGTGAGTGATAGATATGGGATTTGTCCTTCCTAAGGGAGTTTAATGTCCATGGCCACTTGATGAGTAGGATTGAGAAAGGCATGCCACTACTACAGAAACAACATTCAGTGTTGCTTTTCTGGGCGTCGGTTATTTAGGAAAACTGACGCCTATAAATTTAAATGTCGGTTATTTATGCAAAACGACGTCTATATTCGAAGACCACACACATCTCACCCAGTCTACTCTCAGATCAAGGAAATGGATGAACGTTGAAAGGATGACTGTACCATGCCTTGAGTTCATTCAGGACATTAGTGACAAAGGAATTATACATTCGTTGTAACACCATTCATGGATTGTAGGATTGAAAGTTGTTATCCAACTTTCTATTTCACTTGGGTAGCACTGATGTGCGACTAGGCACCACTCTTTGCTTGTGAAGTCATAAGTGTTATGGACTTTCACTACCAACGTGAAATGGACCTGTAGGGTCACACACACATAGGATTTAACCTGGAAGAGGAGTTTATCCACAAATCATGTTTAGATTGATTACTAAAGGAGTTTAGTAGTTCAATTAAACACTCAGTTGTTTGATAGCTCAAAATCATAGTGTTCAAGGTGTTGGACCAATTGATTAGAGTATCAGATTGATTGAAACTACGATTGACTAATTTCGCACAGTCTGCACTTCCAACCGATCGACTCATGTGATGAACCGATAGGCTCAGGTTGGTGAACCGATCAGCTCAACTGGTGAGACGATCGGCTCATGTATCAATGAGATGATCGAATCATGTATCAATGAGACAATCGACTCAATTGTTGAATCGGTCAGTTCATGTGACCAATGGAGATCGTTTGGAAAGTCAATTTTGCAAATACAATTTGTTTCACTTGTACAAATTCGATTTGAACAAGGATTAATATTTGATTAATTGGAAACAAATATGAGAGTCAATTTGAGTTGGACCAGGACCACGAACCGATCGGCTCAGGTGTCCCAAATGATCGGTTCAGGTGTGAACTGATCGGTTGAGGTCACCAAATGATCGTTTCAGGGTTGAAACGATCGGTTCAGCTGGCACAGTTGTTTGTTTTGTGGAAAATTTCGAACCCTTCTACTCCTACTTTAATCCCACATTGCCCGAGATAGAGAACCCTGTCCCATGACCCTCCTATATATATAGGGGTATTGGGGGCTTCTCAAAGTACAACTCAGAACACTAGTTGCTCTGCAAAGTTGTTGTTCTCTCTGGTTTTGGTAACCGAGAGTGCCCAAGCAAGTGCTATCTGATAAGGGAGGCACAACAAGGGAATGACAACTATAGAAAAGAAACTGGTTGCAAGAGAGTGTGTCGGTGACCAGTACACTGATAGGAGGGTGCAACTCCTTCTTGTTTCCTTGTGGGACAAGGAGATCGGAGTTCTAGGCAGTCCGTGTGGACGACTGTAGAGGCGGGAGACTTCTTCCGCTCGGAGGACAACTATCAATCCCGACAGTCCCGGTGAGACCAGGAGCTGCACAAACACTGTCCAAGACCAGAGGTGAAGACTACGCAAGCCGCGAGGTAACATTGCCGAGTAACCCTTGGGACAAGGTACACCTCTACAAACCATCCTTCCTATTGTATAGAAGTTGACGTGATTCCTTTATTCAGGGTTTGGGAGGAGAAATTTTTTGTTTCCGCTGTCTTCTCTGTCTCCCCTAAAACCCAATAGTGGTATCAGAGCCACGTCAACTGCTCTATACTTTAGGATTATCGATGTGACCGATTTTGGTTTGTCATCTTTATTTATTGCATATGATGCGAATAAAATTGGCTTTATGCATGTCCAATCCTAAATCCACAAATCCCAATATACATATATGATATGAAATATGAATGCACTCGATACGCGTCGCCCTTAAACCATTTTTGTGGTGGATGTATAGCATTGTTATGGCCAATAAACCCTATGTATGTGTGCATGGTTGAATGTGGTTGCTTGCATCTCGGTCTGCGCACTGATTCCCTATCTCCTATTCCTGATGTAACTTGAGATAACTTGATATTTCTTTCCTACCTTTCCTCCCCTCAAATGTAACTCGGGGTTTCCCTTTACAAATGTAAAATAGGATAGATTTTTATTTCCTATTATGTCAAAGAGCGGAAGACATCTTGACGACCAGTTCAAGGAGTGAGACGAGCGGGTGGCGGCCTGAGGAGATGCACGATGATTAGTGAATCGATTGGCTGGAGGCACCAACCAACCTGATGGAGAGCAGATCAATCATGGAGATGAGTTGATCAAACCCAGAAAGGAAAAGCACATAGTTCATCTTGTACAGGTTGCATATGATGTGGACCTAGATGATCGTGATTCCTCTTGGCTCGAGGAATCACATTAGGATGGCCATAATCATTGCTTTTATCGTTTTGCATGTTTTTTGTGGGATATAGCGTGTATATGATACGTACTATATATTGTGGTGATTGGATATATATATGTACCTATAAAAACCAAATCCCTCATCTAAATATTAAGTCTTTTAAACCTTCCATTAGCGGCACACATGAAAAACTCGATCGACCAAGCATAGGTTACACCAAAGTGTGGTCCACCGTCTATCTCGCGGAAGTGTGAAGGGTAAACATGTAGGTTCTGCCAAAGTAGGGTGCATGTTTACCGTGTCGACTTTTAGGTTAGACTTAACTGGTAATTCTTAGAGTGTCTAAGCCTAGAGGCACGAAATGTTCATGGCAAAGTGTTGTGCATGTTCATTCATCAAGAGTTGCATATGATGCAATTGGCATGATGGCCTACCTAAATAGTCAAGTTGTGGGCGATCAGCCAAAGCTGACTCATGACTTGATGAAATATGGATCTTGACCCACTAGAAGGTTGTACGCTGCAATCTTCCAAATTGATGGTGAGGGTTGTCAATTTGAATCAAAATAGAGGGAGCGGTAATTAATTAAAGGCCTAATTAACTACTGTCAAATTTTATTCAAATCAAATCAAATCAAAATGAGTTTTGACAAATGCTATTTTCTCTTGTAGAATGGCAAAAGAATCATCTTTTAAAATGGGAAAATTAATTGAGAATAAATTCCATAATTGGTTGAAGATTGTGAGAAGTGTTCTGCACAATCTAGAAATATCGGTAGCCTTCGAGTCCACTCTATGTGCGCTTAAGAAGAAGGATAGTTCATTGATGGAGATCAATGGAACAAAGTGTAAGGACAAAGGTGAGGGAGAGAAGGGTTCTCTCGCCAAACCAATGTCAGAATCTTTTGCGCTGAAAACATGGGAGAGGATGGAAGGAATGATGGAAGAAGAAGCGAGAGATAGAGATCTATACTTCTAGTGTATATGTGACAGAGATTAACTTTACTACTTCTTTGTCATGGGTACTTGATACCGTATGTGGATCTCACATTTGTTCAAATGTGAAGGATCTTGAAAGAAGTAGGTCTTTGGGGAAAGGCGAGGTTGAACTACGAGTTGCCAATGGGGAAAGAGTTGCCTCCAGTGCTGTAGGAACCTATGAGTTAACTCTGCCTAGTGGGCTAATAATAGAGTTGAAGAACTGCTATTATGTACCTACCATAAATAGGAATATCATTTCTGTCTCTTGTTTGAACAAGGATGGTTTTGCATTTCTTATTAAGAATGGAAAGTGTTCTATTTTAAAAGATGGGATCTTTTATGGCAGTGCCCCGATGTCTTATGGACTATACTTGATAGATCTAGAGATAAGTGTATACAACGTAAACACCAAAAGGCAAAAACTCAACAACGCAAACAAAATGTATCTTTGGCATTGTCATCTAGGGCACATAAATGAGAAGCACATTTCTAGACTCCATAAAGATGGTTATCTAGACTCTTTTGATTATGAATAAATAGAGACATGTGAATCTTGTTTGTTGGGAAAGATGACGAAGACTCCCTTTTCAGGTAAAGGTGAGAGAGCTAGTGATCTATTAGAACTCATACATACTGATGTATGTGGGCCTTTTAGAACAAATGCTAGAAATGGGTATTAGTACTTCATTACCTTCACTGATGACTTTAGTAGGTATGGCTATGTGTACCTGATGAAACATAATTTAGAAACCCTTGAAAGGTTCAAGGATTTCATGAATGAAGTACAAAACCAACTTGGTAAAAGTATTAAAGAACTTCGATCCGATCGAGGTGGAGATTACTTGAGCCAGGAGTTTGAGGACCTTCTGTGAGCCCGTGGTATCGTATCATAATGGACTCCGCTTGGAACACCACAGCATAATGGTGTGTCCGAAAGAAGGAATCAAACTTTACTAGATATGGTTTGATCAATGATGAGTTTTGTTGATCTTCCGATTTCCTTCTGGGGTCATGCTCTTGAAACCGCCACGTTTACACTAAACAGAGTACCATCTAAATCGGTTCAAAAGACACCATATGAGATATGGAATGGGAAGCGTCCCAATATGTCTTTTATGAGGATTTGGGGGTGTGAGGCATATGTCAAGAAATTTTTTTCCTGACAAGCTAGGCCCTAGATCTGATAAATGTTATTTTGTTGGATATCCTAAGGAAACCAAGGGATATTACTTATACCACCCAACTGACAACAAAGTGTTTGTTGCCAAGGATGCTGCGTTCCTAGAAAAGGAATTTATTTCCAAAGGAAGCAGTGGGAGGAAAATAGTGCTTGAAGAGGTTCAAGCCCAATAAGAAAACATTGAACCGGTAGATGTATAAGAGGAACATAGAGATTCACATGGTGTTGTGGAATCTCAGTCTCCTCAAGTAATACAAAGACCTCATAGATCTAGTAGAACACACCTTGAACCTGAGAGGTTTGGATACCTTGTGACTCAGGAAGGCAATGATTTGATCATAGATGATGATCCAACTACCTATCTAGAGGCTATGGAGGGACCAGATTCTAAGAAATGGCTTGAGGCCATGAAATTTGAGATGGAATCCATGTACTCCAACAAAGTATGGACTTTGGTGGAACCACCCGAAGGGGTAAAACCCATAGGGTGCAAGTGGGTCTTCAAGAAGAAGACTGGCATGGATGGCAATGTGCAAACTTATAAAGGGAGATTGGTTGCAAAGGGTTTCCGACAAGTTCAAGGTGTTGACTATGACAAAACCTTTTCTCCAATTGCCATGATTAAGTCCATCAGGATCATGCTTACTATTATAGCTTACTATGACTATGAGATTTGGCAAATGTATGTTAAAACCACATTTCTTAATGGGAATATAAATGAGGATGTGTACATGATACAACCTGAAGGTTTTATAGATCCAAAGAATGCCAATAAAGTTTGTAAGCTACAAAGGTCAATCTATGGATTGAAGCAAGCGTCTCGGAGTTGTAATCTTCGATTTGATGAGGAAGTCAAAGTGTTTGGATTTATTAAAAATGAAGATGAACCTTGTGTGTACAAGAAGGTTAGTGGGAGCACGACCACATTCCTTATATTGTATGTTGATGGCATACTATTGATGGGGAATGATGTCTCAGCCTTAGAGAAGGTAAAGACTTGGCTTGGGAATACTTTCTCAATGAAGGAATTAGGAGAAGCATCCTACATTCTAGGCATTAAGATCTATAGAGATAGATCTAAAAGGCTTCTCGGACTAATTCAAAGCACGTACATTAACAAAGTGTTGAAGCGGTTCAACATGGAGAACTCAAAAAGAGGAAACATCCCCATGCTACATGGAGTCACCATCTCTAGAGCTCAATGTCCCCAATCTTGTGAAGAGAGGGAGCGTATGAATGGGATCACATATGCATAAGCCATAAGATCCATCATGTATGCTATGTTGTGCACACGCCCAGATGTCTCGTATGCCCTCAACATGACGAGCAGGTACCAGTCAAATCCTGGGGATGCTCACTGGAAAGCCGTAAAGAACATCCTCAAGTACTTGCGAAGGACTAAGGATCAATTCCTTGTATACGACAATGAGGAAGAACTGGTTGTAAAGGGTTACACCGATGCAAGCTTCCAAACTGACAAAGATGATTACAGATTGCAATCAAGATTTGTGTTCTGCCTAAACAATGGAGCTGTGAGCTAGAAGATTTCCAAGTAAGAAACAATTGTCGATTCTACTACAGAGGTCGAGTATATTATTGCTTCACATGCAGCAAAGGAAGCTGTGTGGATCACGAAGTTCATCACTGAACATGGTGTGGTTCCCAGTAGTTGTGATGCAATTGAGCTTTATTGTGACAATTATGGAGTTATTTCTCAAGCTAAGGAGCCCAGATCACATCAGCGGTCCAAGCACATACTGTGGTGCTTCCATCTCATACAAGAGATTGTATAGCGAGGAGATGTGAAGATTTTCAAAGTACCAACTGAGGACAACATAGTTGATCCACTGACTAAGGCCATTTCTCAATAGAAGTATGATGGTCATGCTAGGTCACAAGGACTGAGGTTCCTAGGTGACTGGCTCTAAGTACAAGTGGGAGTTTGTTGGTATGTATGACCATAGAGCAAGTCATGTAATGAATGTAATGGGATACTTTGTAAATGATTTGAATAATAATAAAGGCAATTTCCGATCTATATGTTTTAACTGTTTCTGAGATGATTGTGTAACATGATAGATGTCTAAAGAATTGTTTTACTCAATGACGTATGCTTTTAGGTTAAGGACCTAAATGATGAGATCATACGGATGTTAAGAGTATACATTCTTGTTTAGTCCCTATTTGGTTGTTATTGTGGAAATAACCATAGACATCAATAACACTAAAGACTAGATTGTGTGTTGGTTGATGACAAAATCTCATTAGTTATGATATAGTGATATCAAACCAAGCTCATAAGTACTTGTTAGAGAACAAGTGTACCAGATAGACCCACCGTGAGAGTGACACATGGAACCATGATTTGGTAGTCACAGTTAGCTCTCATAGTGATGGTGGTGAATGTGATTCTTTGACCTGAAATCACTACACTCAACACATGTCGTTGGGTATACTTTGATATCATCAAACACAATCTTGAAACATGGGTTATTATAAAGGTGATGATTGGGTGGCTTTGACACATGGGGCTTTTGAGGGGTGAGTGATAGATATGTGATTTGTCCCTCCTAGGAGAGTTTAATGTCCATGGCCACTTGATGAGTAGGATTGAGAAAGTCATGCACATGAATGTGTGAATCAATATGAGATATTGATGTCACACACATCTCACCCAGTCTGCTCTGAGATCAAGGAAATGGTTGAATGTTGAAAGGATGAATGTACCATGCCTTGAGTTCATTCAGGACATTAGTGACAAAGGAATTATACATTCGTTGTAACACCATTCATGGATAGTAGGATTGAAAGTTGTTCTCCAACTTTCTATTTCACTTGGGTAGCACTGATGTGCGACTAGGCACCGCTCTTTGCTTGTGAAGTTATAAGTGTTATGGAATTTCATTGCCAACGTGAAATGGAAGGGTCACACACATAGGATTTATCCTGGAAGAGGAGTTTATCCACAAATCATGTTTAGATTGATTACTAAAGGAGTTTAGTAGTTAAATTAAACACTCAATTGATTGATAGCTCAAAATCATAGTGTTCAAGGTGTTGGACCAATTGATTAGAGTATCAGATTGATTGAAACTACGATTGAATGACTTTGCATAGTCTGCACTTCCAACCGATCGGCTCATGTGATGAACCGATCGGCTCGGGTTGGTGAACCGATCAACTCAACTGGTGAGACGATCGGCTCATGTATCAATGAGATGATCGAATCATGTATCAATGAGACGATCAACTCAATTGTTGAATCGGTCAATTCATGTGACCAACGGAGATCGTTTGGAAAGTCAATTTTGCAAATACAATTTGTTTCACTTGTACAAATTCGATTTGAACAAGGATTAATATTTGATTAATCAGAAACAAATATGAAAGTCAATTTGAGTTGGACCAGGACCACGAACCGATTAGCTCAGGTGTCCCAAATGATCGGTTTTTTTTTTTTAAGATCGGTTCAGGTGTTAACCGATCGGTTGAGGTCACCAAATGATCGTTTCAGGGTTGAAACGATCGGTTTAGCTGGCACAGTTGTTTGTTTTGTGGAAAATTTCGAACCCTTCTACTCCTTTAATCCTGCATTGCCCGGGATAGAGAACCCTGTCCCATGACCCTCCTATATATAGGGGTATTGGGGGCTTCTCAAAGTACAACTCAGAACACCAGTTGATCTGCAAAATTGTCGTTCTCTCTAGTTTTGGTAACCGAGAGAGCCCAAGCAAGTGTTATCCGATAAGGGAGGCATAACAAGGGAATGACAACTGTAGAAAAGCAACTGGTTGCAAGAGAGTGTGTCAGTGACCAGTACACCGATAGGAGGGTGCGACTCCTTCTTGTTTCCTTGTGGTACAAGGAGATCGGAGTTCCAGGAAGTCCGTGTGGATGACTGTAGAGGTGGGAGACTTCTTCCGCTCGGAGGACAACTATCAACCCCGACAGTCCCGGTGAGACCAGGAGCTGCTCAAACACCATGCAAGACTAGAGGTGAAGACTACGCAAGCCACGAGGTAACGTTGCCGAGTAAGCCTCGGGACAAGGTACGCCTCTACAAACCATCCTTCCTATTGTATAAGAGTTGACGTGATTCCTTTATTTTGGGTTTGGGAGGAGAAATTTTTTGTTTCCGCTGCCTTCTCTATCTCCCCTAAAACCCAACAGTGGTATCAGAGCCACGTCAACTGCTCTATACTTTAGGATTATCGATGTGATCGATTTTGGTTTGTCACCTTTATTTATTGCATACGATGTGAATAAAATTGGCTTTATGCGTGTCCAATCCTAAATCCACAAATCCCAATATAGATATATGATATGAAATATGAATGCACTCGATACGCGTCGCCCTTAAACGAGTTTTGTGGTGGATGTATAGCATGGTTATGGCCAATAAACCCTATGTATGTGTGCATGGTTGAATGTGGTTTCTTACATCTCAGTCTACGCACTGTGTCCCTATCTCCTATTCCTGATGTAACTTGAGATAACTTGATATTTCTTTCCTACCTTTCCTCCCCCCAAATGTAACTCGAGGTTTCCCTTTACAAATGTAAAATATGATAGATTTTTATTTCCTATTATGTCAAAGAGTGGCAGACATCTTGAAGACCAATTCGAGGAGCGATACGAGCGAGAGGCGGCTTGAGGAGATGCACGATGACTAGTGAACCGATCAGCTGGAGGCACCAGACGATCGACTGGTGGAACCCAACCAACCAACCTGATGGAGAGCAGATCAATCATGGAGATGAGTTGATCAAACCCAGAAAGGAAAAGCACATAGTTCATCTTGTACAGGTTGCATATGATGTGGACCTAGATGATTGTGATTCCTCTTGGCTCGAGGAATCACATTAGGATGGCCATAATCATTGCTTTTATCGTTTCACATGTTTTTTGTGGGATATAGCGTGTATATGATACATACTATATATTGTGGTGATTGGATATGTATATGTACCTATAAAAACCAAATCCCTCATCTAAATATTAAGTCTTTTACACCTTCCATTAGCGGCACACATGAAAAACTTGATCGACCAAGCGTAGGTTACACCAAAGTGTGGTGCACCGTCTATCTCGCGGAAGTGTGAAGGGTAAACATGTAGGTTCTGCCAAAGTAGGGTACATGTTTAAGGTGTTGAACCAATTGATTAGAGTATCAGATTGATTGAATATGCGATTGACTGATTTTGCACAATCTGCACTTCCAACCGATCGACTCATGTGATGAACTGATCGGCTCAGGTTGGTGAACCGATCGACTCAACTGGTGAGACGATCGACTCATGTATCAATGAGATGATCGACTCAATTTTTGAACCGGTCAATTCATGTGACCAACAGAGATCGTTTGGAAAGTCAATTTTGCAAATACAATTTGTTTCACTTGTACAAATTCAATTTGAACAAGGATTAATATTTGATTAATCGGAAGCAAATATGAAAGTCAATTTGAGTTGGACCAGGACCACGAACTAATCGGCTCATAAGTGAACTGATCAACTCAGGTGTCCTAAACGATCGGTTCCGGTGTGAACTGATCGGTTGAGGTCACCAAACGATCATTTCAAGGTTGAAACGATCGGTTCAGCTGGCACAGTTGGTTGTTTTGTGGAAAATTTTGAACCCTTCTACTCCAGTTTTAATCCTGCATTTCCCGGGATAGAGAACCCTGTCCCATGACCCTCCTATATATAGGGGTATTGGGGGCTTCTCAAAGTACAACTCAGAACACCAATTGCTCTGCAAAGTTATCATTCTCTCTAGTTTTGGTAACCGAGAGAGATCAAGCAAGTGCTACCCAATAAGGGAGGCACAACAAGGGAATGACAACTATAGAAAAGCAACTGGTTGTAGGAGTGTGTGTCAGTGACTAGTACGTTGATAGGAGGGTGTGACTCCTTCCGATTCCTTGTGGGACAAGGAGATCAGAGTTCCAGGAAGTCTGTG
This sequence comes from Alisma plantago-aquatica, assembly GCA_963693085.1. NCBI lineage: Eukaryota > Viridiplantae > Streptophyta > Magnoliopsida > Alismatales > Alismataceae > Alisma > Alisma plantago-aquatica. Next base: position 1,115,039,835 of record OY856413.1, read on the forward strand.
TGGATGACTGTAGACGTGAGAGACTTTTGCCGCTCGGAGGATAGTTGTCAATCTCGACAGTCCCGGTGAGACCAGGAGCTGCACAGACACTATCCAAGACCGGAGGTGAAGACCGCGCAAGCCGTGAGGTAACGTCACCGATCAAGCCTCGCGACAAGGTAAACCTCTACAAACCATCCTTCCTATTGTATAGACGTTGACATGATTCTTTTATTCTGGGTTTGGGAGGAGAAAATTGTTGTTTCCACCGCCTTCTCTTTCTCCCCTAAAACCCAATAGCTAGAGCCTTGGGCAGTGCGCCCAGGAGTTACAATTGGTATCAGAGTCAAGACCCCTCTAGTAGGTTGGGCCCACATGGGTATGTGACATGCCAGTCTTGAGTCGTACGGTCCAGGCATGTGGTAAAGGGTTGTCCATAGTTGATGTAGCTACCCTTGCACTGGTATTTTGTGATCAGGGGTTGGGTGTCCATGGCCATTCTGGGTCTACACTGAAATGGGGAAATATTGTGAGGCCATATAGGTGAGCCTTAACGAGGATGTCAAGAGTCTAAGTGGGGGAGATTATAATGACCTAGAATTTTTGAGGCCTTAGTAGATATAAGATCTTAAAAAAAATGATTGGACTACCCATATCACCAAGGTGCACCTCCTTTTTAGGGATCCTATCACTAATGAACTCCATAGTTAAGCATGCTCAACTTGGATTAGTACTAGGATAGGTGACTAGTCTAGAAGTTTATCCTGGCTTGCGAATGAGTGAGGACAAAGTGCACAGTTAAGGCTAGTGGATATCTGTGGGGTCAGTCATCATTCTTGAAATGCTGCTAGAACCTTGGATAGTGGGCCCACATGTTACAACTGTAACATCATACACAAATTGTAGGTTGAAGTTGTTCCCCAAATTTTCATTTACTTGGGTACCATTGATGTGTGACTAGGCACCAATCATTTCTTTTGATGTCATAAGTTGTTATGTACATTTACTAGCCAACATAATATGGGACCTATAAAGTCACACACATATGTATCGACTTAGAAGAGGAGTTTAATCTTGAATGATGATTGAATTGGTTACTAGAGATCTTAGGTATTCAATCCACGCAACACATCAGCTGGCTACACTAATAGACGATCGACTCACTAGGTGAGACGACTATCTAGAGTGCTAAGTAGTCGTATCAAGGGTTGAGATGGGTTTTTGGATTGTCAGGTTGATCAGAATATGAATTGGCAAGTTCTGAACTGACCGATTCATTCAGATGAACTGACCGACTCAGGTTGGGTCACCATATGACCATCTCGGTGACCAAAACGATCATCTCACATGTAAGAGAATGCTCAGTTGGGCCAAGGGAAGGTTCTAGATACATTCCTAGATTCATTTTGATTACACAATACTTGTAGTGTAAGGAATTAATGTTCAACATTAATGTGAAACGAATTGCCAATTTCGTATGTGATTGGGAAACTACAAAATGACCATATCACATGCTAGACTACCATCTGAGTTTCCAGTCGAACATTCCAATTGTTGCATGTTGTGAAAATTCAAGATATTTCAGTCCCTTCCACTCCCACATAGACTGAGAACCCTAACCTAAAACCCTCCTATAAATAGATGGGCATTAATGGCTTCCCAGAGCACAACACAAATAATTGAGAATTAGTTGCTCTGTAAATTTTTGTCCTCTCTAGTTGTGATAACCAAGACAGCCCAAGCAAGTCCTACCTAACTAGGGAGGGATAGCAAGGGAGAGAAAAATTGAGAATCATTTTTATGGGAGGACAAGTTGATGACTAGTATGCCAACTAAAGGGATGACTCCTTCATGTACGTTTTGGTAGGACGAGAGGAGTTCAAAGCAGTCCGCGTGGACTTCCCTAGATGTGGGAGGTTGTTATCTTCCGCTAGGAGAACAATATAAACCAGTAGTCTGTGGAGAGAGGAACTACTATAGACAATGATGTTTGAGGCTACAGTCTATGGTGCAAACCAGGAGGCGCAATAGTCAGACAAGTCTGAGTGCAACTAGAAGACGGTTAAACATCTACAACAAGGAGGAGATGCTGTTGAACTTTCTCTATGACCAGGTATATCCTCAAAACCATCCTTCCTATATTATAGTAATTGACACGATTCTCTAGTTCATGGGAAATATAATAGATAATTTTTTGTTTCCGCTATCTATTCTGTAGCCATATTTCCCTATAGTGATATTAGAGCCAACATCAATTTACTATATTATGGGATAATATTATATGATCAGATTTTGATTTTTCTATTCTATTATTGCATGCGATGCGAATAATTTTTGTCCAATCAAATACCACAATTATCCCAAACTAATTTATATATATATATATATCCAATTTACATGCATCACCCTAAAAGTAGTTTTGATGGTGGATGTGTATTATTTTTATGGCCAATAACCCCTATTATATGTGCATGGTTGTGTGGTTAGTTTATCCTTCAGTCTCGGTCTGTGTACCGAGCCTCTATCTTATATTCCAATGTAAAGTTAATTCTTTCCTACCCTTGCTATCCTCAAACGTGACTCAAGGTTTCTCTATATTCATGTTATAGTAGAATAGTTTACTTTCATGTTATGATGAAGAAGATGACGTCTCAAAGATGAGCTGATAAGATGGAGAACCAAGGAGGATTAGATGGACGAGCTGAACAAATCTACTGGTGGACCCAACCGATTAGTTGGAGGAGTCAGTAGATGGTGGACCGACAAAACTAAATGACCATTGAGACAACCAAACAACCAAGCAAGAGGCAATTTGATCAGTTCAAGGGTTGAACCGATCAACTCGGATTGGCAAGAACATATCTTCATCAACAAAAAATTTCTACATGTGATGTAGACCTAGGATGACTTAATTCCTTGTGGCTCTTAGGAATTACATTAGGATATCCACAACCATCACTTTTGTTTATTGCATGTTTTTGTTGTGGGATATAGCATGTATATGATACGTACTATATGTGGTGATTGGATAAAGTATATGTATTTATACAAATTCTCTCAATTAAAATATTAAGTCTTAGATGCTTTCCAATAGAAGCACACATGAAAAGCTTGATCAAACAAGCATAGGATACACAAAAGTGTAATGCACCATCTATCTTGTGGAAGTGTGATGGTTGTAATGTAGGATCCACAAAAGTGGGATGCATTATTATTGTATTGGCTTTTGGATCAGGCTTAACAGATGATGCCATAGTGATACTAAGCACCAGAAGCATGAAGATGATTATGGCAAAGAGTTGCACATATCATCTATCCAAGAGTTGCATATGGTTCAATTGGCATGATTGCCTACATAAATAGTCAAGTTGTGGGTGATCGGAAAAAGCTAACTCATGATTTGATGAAATATGGATCTTGGCCCACTATAATATTGTACGATGTAATATTATAAATTGATATGTGAGGGATATCAATTTGAAAAAAAATATTAGGGTCTATAATATGTAAAGACCTAATTAATATCGTCAAAATTTTCAAATCAAATCAAAAGTATTTGACAAATGAAAATTTTCTCTAGTAGAATCAAATGACAAATAAATCTATATTGAGATTGTTCCTTCAGAAGGACAAACTTGATGGGACAAATTTCCATGACTTGTTTTGGACTTGGAGAAGGGTTCTCAATGAAGAGTGCAAGATCTACATTCTTGACAAACCAGTTCCAGCAATACCTGCTCCTGATGCACCTAGGGAACAAGTAGATTCTTACTGGAAGCATGCCAATGATGCATTGGAGATAAAGTAACATATGCTTAGCTTCATGAACTATGAGTTGCATGACCAATGTGAGGACATGCGTGTTCTTGATATGGTAACTCATCTTATGAAAGTGACACTTGGTCTTACAAAGCAAGAAAAGGATGATATCCTAAAGGTTCTACATGAGTCTAAGATGACAGAGGGAACCTCAATAGAAGAACATGTGCTCAATATGATTGGACATGTGTATCATATTGAAGAACTAGGATTCACCTTGAGCCCAGAGTTGGACACTGATATGATTATAAAGACTATGCCAAAATCATATAGACAATTTATTGCATGTTATCATGTGAATAATATGGTTGGACAGATGTCAAACTTGCTTGCCATGTTGATTCATGCTGAAGCAAGATTGAAGAAAGATAAGCCCGTAATGGTTATCAGTGGATTTGAGTCCAAGGATCAAAGAAAGATCAAGAAGAGTTTTGAGGTCAAGCCTAAATCCAAATATTCAACACTCAAGATAAGGAGAAAGAAAATTATAAGAGGAACTCATCCTTTATACTTGAAGGCATTTATGAAGAAGATGATACAGATGGTGATCTCTACTTTAGGTATATATATTATTGAGATAAACCTATATACTTCATCATCATGGGTACTAGAAACTGGATGTGGATCTCACATATGTTCTCATTTGAAGGATCTAAAAGGAAGTAGGCATTTGGAAAAAGGTGAGGTGGAACTGTGAGTTCCTGGTGGCACAAGAGTTGCGGCCAGCGTCGTTGGAACATATAGTATATCTCTGCCCACAAGGCTTGTAATAGAGTTAAAGAACTGCTAATATGTACCTACTATAAATAGAAACATCATTTCTGTATCTTGTATGGACAAGGATGCATTTTAATGCCATATTAAAAATTATCAATGTTCTATTTCAAGAGATGGGATCTTTTATGATAGTGCCCCAATGGCTTATGGTATTTATTTGATATATCTAAAGATAGATGTTTATAATGTAAATACCAAAAAACTACAACTAAAAAAAAACATACCTTTGGCATTGTCGTCTAGGGCCCATAAACAGGAATCACATATCTAGACTCAAAAAAGTGGTTATCTGGACTCTTTTGATTTTGAATCAATAGAGACATGTGAATATTATTTGTTGGGAAAGATGACTAAGACCCCTTTCACTAGAAAAAATGAGAGGTCTAGTGATCTATTAGGACTCATACATACTGAAGTGTGTGGACCTTATAGAACAACCACTAGAGGTGAGTATCAATACTTCATTACTTTCACTGATGACTTCAGTAGCTATGACTATGTTTATTTAATGAAACATAAGTCAGAAACTCTTGAAAAGTTCAAGGAGTTTATGAATGAAGTACATAACCAACTTGGTAAAAGTATTAAGGCACTTTGTTTTGATTGAGGTGGAGAGTACTTGAACGAAGAGGTTGAGAACCTTCTTAGTGCCAATGGGATTGTATCCCAGTGGAATCCACCTAGAACACCTCAGCATAATGGTGTGTCCAAAAGAAGGAATCACACATTATTGGATATGGTGTGATCAATGATGAGTTTAGTTGAGCTTTTGACTACCTTCTAGGGATATGCTCCAAAAAGTGCTGCATTTACACTATACTGAGAATCATCTAAATCGGTTCAAAGACACCATATGAGATATTGACTGGGAAGCATCCCAAAATGAGTTTTATGAGGATTTGGGGGTGTGAAGCTTATGTCAAGAAAATGTTTCCTAAAAAGCTTGTACCTATATCTAATAAATGTTACTTTGTTGGATATCCCAAAGAAAACATGGAATATTGCTTGTATAATCCATTTGGCAACAAAGTGTATGTTGCCAGTGATGTTGTATTCCCAGAAAAGGCATTTATTTCCAAAGGAATCAGTGGGAGGCAAGTGGAACTCAAAGCAGTTTGAGACCAATAAGAAAATACTGAACCAATAGATGAATAAGAGGAACAAAGATAATCACAAAGTGTTGTGGAATCTCAAAATCCTTAAGTAACACAGGAACCTCTTAGATCTAATAGGACACACCTTGAGACTAAAAGATTTGGATATCTTGTGACTTAGGAAGGTAGTGAATTGGTTAAATATGATGTGCCAATATCCTATCAAGATGATATTGAGGGACCAGAGTCTAAGAAATGGCTTGAGGCCATGAGATCTGAGATGGAATCCATGTATACCAACAAAGTATGGATTTTGGTGGATCCACCTGAATGGGTAAAACCCATAGGGTACAAATGGGTCTTCAAGAATAAGACTGACATGAATGGAAAAGTTAAAACCTATAAATGCAGATTAGTAGCAAAGGGTTTCATACAAGTTCAAGGTGTTTACTATGATGAAACCTTTTTGTCCAGTGGCCATGGTTAAATTAATCAGGATCATGCTTTCCATTGCAGCTTATCATGACTATGAGATTTGGCAGACGGATGTTAAAACCACATTCCTTAACTGGAATCTTCTTGAGGATATGTATATGACACAGCCTGAGGGTTTTATAAATTTAAAGGATGCAAATAAAGTATGTAAGCTACAAAAGTCAATCTATGGATTGAAACAAACATCTCAGAGCTAGAATCTACATTTTGACGAGATGGCCAAAGAGTTTGCTTTATTCAAAATGAAGATGAACCTTATGTGTACAATAAGGTTAGTGAGGGCATAGTAACATTCCTCATATTATATGTGAATGACATATTATTGATGGAAAATGACATCCCTACTTTATAAAAGGTAAAGACATGGCTTAGAAGTACATTTTCCATGATATACTTGGGAGAAGAATCCTACATCTTGGGGATAAATATGTATAGAGATAGATTCAAGACCCTTCTTGGACTAATTCAAAGCACATACATTGACAAAGTGTTGAAGCGGTTCAACATGGAGTACTCCAAGAGAGGAAGCCTACTTTAGCGTCATGGAGTCCCCATCTCTAGAGCTCAATGTCCCAGTTCTTGTGGAGAAAGTGAATGCATGAGTTTGATTCCATATGCCTCAACAATTGGATCAATCATGTATGTAATGTTGTGTACCTATCAAGACGTCTTGTATGTCGTGAGCATGATGAGAATATATCAGTCAATTCTAGGTGTTTCTAACTGGATAGTTGTGAAGAACTTTCTCAAGTACTTGAGAAGGACTAAGGAACAGTTCTAGATCTACAGAGGAGAGGAAGAGTTGGTGATAAAGGGTTACATGAATGCAAGCTTCCAGAGTGATCAAGATGATTACAAATCATAATCAGGATTCATGTTTTAGCCAAACAATAGAGATTGAAGCTAGAAGAGTTCCAAGCAAGTGACAATTGTTGATCCTACAATAGAGGCCACGTATATTGCTACATCAAATGAAAAAAGGATATTGTATGGATCAAGAAGTTCATTAGAGAACTTGGGGTCGTTCCAAGCATAAGCGACACAATCAAGCTGTATTGTGACAATAATGGAGCTATTGCACAAGCTAAGGAATGCCAATCGCATCAGCGCTCAATGCATACACAAAGGCAGTTACATCTCATATTAGAGATTGTACAATGAGGAGATGTAAAGATTTGCAGAGTATCAACTAAGCGCAATGTTGTTAGCCTCTTGACAAAGGAACTTTCACACCAGAAGCATGATGGACATGTTAGATCACTTGGAATATGATTCGTAGGTGATTGGATTTATGTGCATGTGGGAGTCTGTTGGTTTGTATACCAAGAGAGCCAATCATGTGATGATTGTAATGGCATAATTTGTAAATGATTTGATTAATAAATAAAGTCAAGCTTCCAATTATTCTATTTAATTCAATTATGAGGCAATGGTGTAACATTATAAATGTCTAGAGAATAATATTACTCAATGATGTATGTCTTCAAGTACGTGACTTGAGGAAATGACATCATATGGATGTTAAGAGTACATATATATATATATATATATATATATATATATATATATATATATTCTGATTATGTCCCTGATAAGATGTTATTGTTGAAGGTTGATAGACAACAATAACACACAAGATTAGAGTGTGAGTTGGTTGATGACAAAATCTCATTAGTCATGATATGGCTATATCAAACCAAGTACACAAATACATGTTGGAGAATAGTGTATCAGATAGACTCACCATGAGACTGACACATGGAATCCATCATCATGGAAGTCATAGTCAGCTCTCACAGTAATGGTGGTGGTTGTGTTTCTTAGTCCTGAAGTCACTACACTCATCACATGTCATTCGGTACGCTTTGGCATCATCGAACGCAGTCCTAGAACATGTGTTGTTATAATGGTGATGATTGGGTGGATGTGACACATGGTTTGACTATAAGTGATAGAGATGGGATTTGTCCCTCCTATAGGTGTATGATATCCTAGGCCTCTTGATTAGCAAGATTGAGAAATGCATGGCCATACACATGTGAGTCAAAATGTGATATTAAGCTTACATATATCTCAGATAGTCTACTCTTAGTTCAAGAAATAAGATTGAATGTTGAAGTGGGTGACTACTCCATGCCTTGAGTTCAATCTGGATATCAGTGACAAAGGAACTATCCAAGCGTTGTAATACCATACACATATTGTAGGTTGAAATTGTTCTCCAACTTTCCATTTACTTGGGTAGTATTAATGTGTGACTAGGCACCACTCATTGCTTGTGATGCCATAAGTTGTTATGGACATTCATTGGCAACGTAATATAGGACCCATTGGGTCATACACATAGGTCTCAACCTAGAAGAGGTGTTTAAACTTGAATGATGATTGAATTGATTACTAAAGCATTTAGGTATTCGATTCACGCAACACATCATCTGGCTACACTTCCAGACGATCAACTCACATGGTGTGACGACCGTCTAGAGTGCCAAACGGTTGTCTCAAGGGTTAAGATGGGCATTTGGATTGTCAGGCTGATTAAAATATGAATTGTCAAGTTCTAAACTGACCGGTTCATTTAGATGAACCAACTGGCTCGACTCAAGTCACTAGACGATCATCTGGGTGACTGAGACAACCGTCTCGCATGTGAGAGAATGATCGGTTGGGATGAGGGAAGGTTCTAGATACTTTCCCAAATTTGTTTTTATTACACAATACGTTTAGTGCAAAGAATTAATGTTCAACATTAATGGGAAATGAATTGCCAATTTTGTATGCGATAAAGAAACTACGAAATGATTGTCTTGCATGCCAAATGACCATCTGGGTTGTCAAACAACCATTTCAGTTGCCTTGGGTTGCAAAAATTCAAGATCTTTCAGTTCCTTCCACTCCCGCACAAGCTGAGAACCCTGACCCAAACCCTTCCTATACATAGAGGGGTACTAGGGGCTTCCTAGAGCACAAAACAGACAATTGAGAATCAATTTCTCTCACAATAGTTGTCCTCTCTAGTTTTGGATATGAAGAGAGCCTAAGCAAGTTCTACCCAACTAGGGAGGGATAGCAAGGGAGAGAACAACTAAGAATCATTATTGTGTGAGAGCAAGTTGGTGACTAGTACACCAACAGAAGGGAAAAATCCTTCTTGTCCATTTTAGCAGGATGATCGGAGTTCTAGGCTTTGCTTGTGAACTTCTCTAGAGGTTGGAGGTTGTTGTCTGCCGGTAGGAGAACAACCTCGACTAGCAATATATTGAGAGAGGAACTACTATAGATGACAACATTTGAGGTTGTAGTCCATGGTGCAGACTAGGAGGCGCAATAGTCAGATGAGTCCCGGTGCAACTAGAAGATGGTTGCACATCTACAATGATGAGGAGATGTCACTGGACTTGCTCCAGGACAAGGTATATCCTCAAAACTATCCTTCCTATCTTATAGTAATTGACGTGATTTGTTGGTTCATGGGGAATATGGTTGATAAAAAAAATTCCATTGCCTATTCTATATCTATATTTCCCTACAGTTATATGTAGAGTAACCATGACCACTCAATGTTTATTAGAACATCTATAGAAAGGACATGTCATTCTTCTTCTCTATGTTGATGCCATGATCATCAGTAGAGATAACATTGTTGGTATCACTAATCTGTGAGAGTTATTAGCAAGCCATTTTCAAATGAAATATCTAAGAATTGTTTACAATTTCTTAGGTCTTGAGATTCAAGAAAATCATTTTGGTATTTTTGCATATCAACAATAGTGAGCATCAAAAATTATTTCTAGGGTAACAATTTCTGATGATAGGGAAGTTGAGGAACCACTAGAGTTTCATGGAAATCTCACTCCTAATGGTGGGACACCTCTAGTAGATAGTACTTGATATAGGCAATTGGTTGGTCAAAGCATCTTCCTCACAATAACTAGGCCTGATATTTCTTATGCAATGAACACTATTAAACATTTCATGAGTTGTCTTTGTCCATGTCATTATTTCATTGTTTTCCAAATTCTTTGTTATTCCAAAGGAAAAATACAAAGATAACTTATGATGTGTAGAAATTTGGATCTCACCCTTAGAGCATATTCAGATGCAGATAAGACTCGATGCCAACCATGAAATACACAAGGAAGGGTTTTTATTTGTTTTTGGGACCATCACTAACTTCTTAGTGTACTAGGAAGCAAGACATCACTGCAAGATCTAGTTGTGAGGCAATATATAGAGTTATTTTTTAAATAACAACTGAGATCATCCACTTGGGATGGCTTCTTTCCAACATCAGTGTTGTTATGAATAATAATACTTTACTCTTTTGTGCTAATAAAAGTGACATTTACATTGTAATAAATCCCATGTTCCATGATAGAACAAATCACATTGAAGTGGATTTTCACTTCATACTAGGAAAATTATAGAATGGTGTCATCTCTATACCTCATATATCTTTGACAGATCAAATTACTAATGTCCTTACAAAGTCACTTATGTCGCCTAGACATAACATTCTCATTTCTAGACATAAGGTGTTTGATCTATTTGAGTTTGAGGGGGAAATATTAATTAATTATCAATTAATCTATTGATTGATTCTCACATAATGTTAACATTGATTGTATTTATATTGATAAAATATTAGTTTCAATCGCATCTGCATTGTGATTTATTAGTTCTCTCACATATCTTCAATTCTTCCTCCCCTCTTATACCATATTGTAAATAGGGTGTCATCCTCTGCATAAAGGGACATACTCCTTATTACATGTATACAGCAAAATATACTCACAATTTAAGTTTCAGGATGATACAAAGATAATGTGCATGTATGAAAGTGTGTATCTAAATACAAAAAGGGTCATTCGAGCATATTCGATAAGTACAAACAATAACATAAGTAACAATTGAAAATACCATTTTATTGAAGAAACATAAATTAATGAAGTTAAAGTTCAATATTGACATAAAAACATAATTAGAATGAAAAAAGTGTAAACATATCGCACAAAATATTAGAGTTCCAATTTTTGTGAATTTCAAATATATTTATAAAAGAAATAAAACACACAATAAAAATTTAATAAAAATATGTTAATCAATTATCCATGTATCTTTGGTTGAATCTCGTCATTATACACTGGTCTCATGATTTTGAATAATGACATGACTATTGTTATACCAGTCGATATATTCAAGTGGTTGACCCACTCCTCAGATAGAAGTATAAAGCTTCACAAGGATGGAAAAAGTATGGCCCTTTGCATCCAGTGTTCATATTAAGCCAATGATCCCAACCAAAAAATAATCAAAGAGTACTTGACTATGAGGAATGGATACACCCATTTAGCTAACCTGCTTAAACAAGAAATAGAGGTTCTACCAGGCCATATACTCTACATTACGTCTACACCTGGAATCAATGACCATAGTTACTAATCACATATGTTTATATGTAGCACAATCATTATTGATGCCAATGCAATATCAATGGAAACATGACGAGTATTTCAGTGACAATAGGGGACCCAAATTGTTCCTTCTTTGATTAGAGAAACCGTAGTATTCATTGGTCTACATGTTAGATTATTTCTCCTAGGATGTCATTTTATTATGGGAAGTAGAGGGAAAGTGTTTTATCTACTAGACTTCAACATAAAATGATTCATCTTCAACTGCATATAGAAGATGGAACTGCTAGAATGAACTCTACATTGTGTAGCATAAGATGACATTCATGATGCCATTTGTCTAGATTATCTATGTCTTTTTTAACTAGGAAGTGTATTTCATTATTCAATCAATGTCCCAGTTTTCCTGCTCTATAATTAGAGAAGATAAAGGAATAACACATATTTGGGTTTGGGAAGTCAGGAAGGCATCACTCACCATAGTAGTGGGCTAACATGTTCCTCTCCCTTTTTACATGTGTTATAGAAATACTCCCAAAATCCCAAGCTATCATAACTTGAGAGTAAAGATCCCAAGGACACCCCTATTCTCTAAGTCCTTGTTTAAGCGGCTAGCCACCTGTAACAAGTCTCTATTAAAGATCGCATGTCTCAAACATGACTCAACTACATAGATGATAGCCAAGAGGACCGCCTCCACTTTTTCTATGGTTGGGTCCATCGAGTAGTGTATGCATCTCATGCCCAGTAGGATAGGTGTGTCTGAGTTGTCCCCTGCCAAGTAACCTAGTTTTTTCTACTCTTCATGCCTCTAGGATACATTCACATTGATTTTCACATAGCCATCTGGTGGTCTCTCCCATCTGATGGTTGTGGTGGACATGTTGGGGAGCTCGAGACCACTGCTAGTCATATTGTTGTATTGCATGTAGTCTTCAATAAGGGACATTATGCCAGGTTTGATCCCTTAGAGTCTATACATTTCTGAATTGAAGGTAGACTCATTCCTCCACATCCATTTTGCCCAATAGAGAACAAGGATGTTCTCCTCTTAGGGGAGCTACATCCTGTCCAAAACCCAGCAACAAAACTAGGGGAACTTGGCACTTGGGATGTTCCATGGTCCCTCACTTGGCCTCAAGGTGTCCCACACTTGCCTACAAGCTCTAAAAGACATGAGGGCATGTCAAATTGTCTCTCGCTCTTTGTTTCACTATGGGAACATATTGCCTTATAGAATATGTCGCTCCCATAGACTATGTGAGGTATCTAGAGAGGATGTAGCTACTCTTCAGAGAAAGTGCTTAAGCTTGGGTGGTTAGTTCATGTATGACATCTTCTTCCAACCTTCCCCTTCTTCTTCCTAGGGATTCAGATTCCATGGTTGAGTGTTTCCCAAAAGGATAGACCATTACACCAATCTGATCGAGAGATCCCATTCTTAAATAAATACCAAGTCGGCCTTTCTTTTTGTTTTGTGTGTGGTAGCGGGAGTGCTCATATCATATTATCTAGGCATGGGCTAACATACTTGTATGGAGATCTCTTCTCCATATTGTTGGTAAGGTATTCCCCTAGAGCCAATCATATGATGATTAAAATGGCATAATTACCTAAAAGGATTTGATTAATAATAACATATATATAAAGACAAGCTTCCAATTCATCTATTTCACTCAATTATGAGATAACTAGGATACAGAGTGAATGTCTAGAGAATGATATTTCTCAATGACGTATGTCTTCATGTATTAGCCTTGTTGAAATGAGATCATATGGATGTTAAGAGTACATATACATATTCTCATTATGTGCCTAGTCAGTTGTTACTGTGGAAGTTAGATAGACACCAGTAACACATAAGACTGGAGTGTGAGTTGGTTGATGACTGAGTCTCACTAAGTCATGATATGGCAATATCAAACCAAGCACACATATACATGTTAGGGAACAGTGTATCGAATAGATCCACCTTGAGAGTGACACATGGTTTTTTTGGTCATAGTCTTATCTCATAGTGAAGGTGGTGATTGTGATTCTTATACCTGAAATCACTACACTCGTCACATGTCATTGGGTACGCTTTGACATCATCAAACACAGTCCTGAAAAATGGGTTTTTATAACAGTGATAATTGGGTGACTTTGACATATGGATATATTGTAAATTATTGATATGGGATTTGTCCCTTCTACTGGACTGTGATATCATGGCCACTTGTTAAGAGAAACTAAAAAATGCATGTGCATGCACATGTGAATCAATATGTGATATGGATGTTACATTATCTCAGACACTCTACTTTGAGTTCAAGAAACATGGATTGAGCATTAAGAGGATGACCAAACATGCCTCGAGTTCATCCTGAATATCAGAGATAAAGGAATTATATAATCACTAAAACACCTTACACAGATTGTAGGTTGAAGTTGTTCTCCAACTTTCCATTCACTTCGGTAGAACTGATGTGCGACTAGGCACCACACTCTGCTTGTGATGTCATAAGCTAGTTATGGACACTCACTGCCAATGAGATATGAGACCTATAGGGTCACACACATAGGAACTCATCTAGAAGAGGAGTTTGATCTAGAATACCTAATGGTTTGATTACTAAAGTGATTAGGAATTCAATTCATGAAATAGATTGCTTGATTTGCTTACTAGGTCTGCCAAACGAGGATCTAACTAGTGACACAGCCGTTTGGGCAGCCAGACGGGTGTTTCAAGTAGTTGAGGGGGTTCAGGATGATCGAAGTTTGAATTGTCTTAGTTCTTCCCTTGAATTGATCGACTCAATAGGATTGAACCGACCAACTCATCTCAACTCATCAGACAGGTGTCTGGGTGAGTGAGATGGGTGTCTCTCCTAGGTAAGATGGCCCGGTTGGGTCAAACAAAGGTTTGGGATGTTTCCCAGATAGTTTGATAACACTTAATTGAGATTTAATTAAAATTAGTATGTATATTAATTGGAATCAAAATTGCCAAATTCATGTGTGATTGGGAAACTACCAAACAGTTTTTTGGTAGTGTGAGACAACCGTCTCACACACCAAATGACCATATGGGTGTGTGAAATGACCATTTTGACTATTGCAGGTTGTGAAAGTTCAAGTTCTTCTAGTCCTTTACACTCCCGCACAATCTCATACATATTGGGAACCCAGACCCAAACCCCACCTATAAAAGGAGGTCCATTGGGGCTTCCCAAGACGTAACATAGACAACTGAGAATCAACTCCTCTGACAACTATTTTCCTCTCTAGTTGTGGTAACCAAGAGAGCCCAAGAAAATCCTACCCGATAGGGAGGGATAACCAAAGGGAGAAAGCAACTGATAGTTGTCATTGTGGGAGAGCAAGTTGGTGACTAGTACACCAATGTAGGGACAACTCTTTCCTGAATGACAGGAGTTCTAGTTGGTCCGTGTGGAATACTCTATAGGCAGGAGTCCTTTGGCTACTACTCGAAGAGAAAAGTCAACCTACAGTCCATTGTGCCATTGTGAGACCACCAGAGTCACTGTAGAGGTTGCACAAACATCTGTTCATGGTGAAGACTAGGATCTGCACAACCACCGTCTAAGTGCAACTTGTCAATAGTTGAAAAGAAGTGAGTTTTTTCAATGGACTTGCTCCCAGACCAGGTATAACTCGCTAAAATCATCCTTCCTATTTCATAGTAGTTGACACAATTTTTCTTTTATGGGAATATGGAAAGATAAAAATTTTGTTTTCGCTCCTATACTCTATGCCCATTCCCCAACAGTGGTATCAGAGCCACGTCATTTTACTATGTTTTAGGATAATCGATATGATTGTATTTTTAGTTTTATCATTTGTTTATTGCATATGATGTGAATATTTAAACTTCTCTCATATGCATATCCAGTCAAAGACCACATAATCCCAATATATATATATATATATATATATATATATATATATATATATATATGAAATTTACATGTGTCATCCTAAAATTAGTTTTTGATGGTGGATATGTAGCCTGGTTATGGTATAAACCCTATATTTGTGTTTGGTTGGATGGTTTGGTTCCTGTTTATCTCATTTTACATACTGAGCCTCTACCTCCCTCTTTCCAATGTAAAGTTAATGCCTTCCTACCTTTGATCCCCTCGAATGTAACTCAAGGTATTTTTTATGAAATCTAATAAAGTAGCAATGGGATAGTTTCATTTTCATTCAACGACAAGGAAGATGTTCATCGTCAGTTCAGACGACCAATTTGTGAGACGAGCCGACCGTCTGGAGGACCTAGGAGGATAGGACGATGGAACTAGACTGTAAGACCCCTGACCTAAGTTTTGGGGTAACCTTGTTTTCTTTAGTGTGATCATGTGCCTAGAACATTTCTCTAATCCTTTGATATGTAATTAGGGTTTGTGGGGATCTTGAGTTTCAAGTTTTAGCTTGTTTGGATGATGTTTGTGCTTTACGTGCTAGTTTTGGTGCCAATTGCAATTTACCCAATGTAGGGGGTTGATGTGCAATTTTTCACCTCTACAATGTTCCCATTCTTTCTTGACATCATTTGTATGAGAGATAAAGAGGTGGGCACCTTTTTTAATCCTTGTATGAGGAGTATCACCCTAGGTGGTGATTAGGGTTTCTATGGGTGTTGAGTGTCTCGACCCATGTGTGTTTGGTGTGTTTTCTCGACCTTGTATTGCAATCTAGGTTGTCTTTGGTGGGTGTCGTGTTCGATACACCTCCTCTAGATGTTGGGGTTGTGACCAGGGAGGTCTAAGGTGGTCTTGGGTCAATATGGTTGTCCTTACATAGGTTTCCTCGACCTAGGGTTTGTGAAGGACCCTTATCTCGACCATGTGGTGATGATGGTTGGAGGTATCGCAACCATGGATGGTGCTCCATGAATGGGTCATGACCGTGACCATGTGGGTGACCATGGTGGTTGATACCCAACATAGACTGTATCACCATGCCTTGCATGCATGGCTAGAGTGGTTGCATGCATGTTGGTCTTTTGAGTGGACAAGTGTCCCTTTGGCTCCTTGGAGTGTTGACACATCATCCTTTGCCTTCTCTTTCATATTCCATCTATATAAACCCTCTTCTCTCCACATAAGTGACCCCTTTTGGCACTTCATCATCCTTCTTCTCTATTTCTTGTTCTTGAAGCTTGGGAGATCAAGAAGATCTGACCTTGGAACTTGGTGACCAAACCCTTCTTGCATGTGGTGCTTGTGGTGACCATAGTTCATCATCTACCTTGGTAAGTGTTTACCTTTCCTTGATGGTGTTTTGTTTGATCTATTACCTCCATATCCTTATATTTTCTATACCCTAGATCATGGTTCATCCATTATGGACGTTTGGGAGAGAAACTTCTCATCACAAGGGTCATAGACCATGTTTTGACAAGGTAGACCCAAGTGAGAGGAAGATTTCTTCTCTCTTTCTCTCTTTTTATTTTGCTTCAGCCTAGAGCTCTTTGTTCTCTTCTCTTAAGATAGCTTTGACCTTGGTACCTTCTTGTTCTTGAGGTTCTCTTGTGGCTAAGAGTGGAGCCTTTGGAGGTGCTTCTTCAGCCATTGGATCGTGTACTTGGAGCCCTTGATCTTAGAGCTTGAAATTCTTGGTGGAGAACTTCCTAAGGCGGGCTATATAACGTTTTGACCTCTCTATTATTTGCACTCTTTCATACATTCAAGATATTATTTCTCTCTCTCTAAAATGCTCCCTTAACAACATAGTGGAGGATGCTTAACTATAGGAATTGGTTGATGTTTGAACCATGCTTGGTTTGGCAGAAATACGAGACCCTAATTTTAAATGTCCAATTGTGGTGATTGTGGTCTTATAGTGATATTCCTCCATCCGTTGACCTTAGTCTTGATTTCATGCATGATGTTCGAGTACGTAGATGTTTAAGACAGTTTATGTTCTATTCGGATACCTTAATCATGGTTTCCTCTCTCTTAGCTTAGATCATTTCTTGTGGTTTAATGATGCATGACTTAGGATTTATGGTGATCATTTTGCATGAGCTTTTTTCCTTCATGTTGATCATTGTCTTCCTTGACCTTGCTTTCTATTTGGAACCAAGACATCACACCTTTAGGGGGTGGGTCAAGACATATATCTCCATGTAGATCATGACCCATAGTTGGTCTTGGTTGAGATGCTTCCCTTTGGATGAGTTGGACCTATTGTGGAAAGATGTCGCCATACTTGGTGTTGAAGGTTATGTTAATCCCTATTTTGGTTGGGTTTTTTCCTAGCTTTTGGCTCTTGGTCTTGATCATGAGAGTGGTCATGACATGAGTGGTATTTTGTCTATGACATGGCATCATGGCTTGGGGTCATGATAGGGTGTCAGCTCTTGGGGTCGCGACATGGTGTCATGTTTGGTTGTCAAGATAGCCTTGAGGTCGAGACACTTCTAGGAAGAGATGTTTGTGAACCCCTAGTCCTAGATGTCATGGTCGTGACATGGTCTAAGTGGTAGAGGTTGCGACATGGACCAGTGGGTGATCGCAACCTAGATGTTTATGTATTCGAGACACATGGTGATGTTAGTGGTTGAGGAACATGTTAATGGTGGTGGTTGAGAGGTATGCTTGGATATTTAATGATACTTTAGCATAAGTAATGTATGAGCCTGAAGTGTTCCATTTGGAGTAATGTCTAAAAATCCCTAATGATGTTCCTTGATCCTAATACACCCCGGGATGGTAGGAGGTGGTGAACCTAGGATTTGTGATTGAGCTTATCCTCAAAACACTAATCGGATATGAATAGAAAACTCTAACCTTAATGATGAGTATTGTTATGACCCACATCAATGTTAACTAATAAGTACAATGATAATAGAATCATCATGTTAATTAAGTGGAGTTAAGTACTCACATATGCAATTAGTGCTTTGATATAGTATTCAAGTCTATTTAGCATGCTTTGTTTCCTTGAGGTTGTAGAGCATTTCAAGCTTGAAACTTTGCAAAAGAAATCATCTCAATCAGACCCCCGATGTCATAGTTATGGCATTTTTAAATTTCTTGGACCAATAACGTAAATTACCCATTTAATTGGCTATTAGTTCCTTTCTTCCTTATCTTCTTCCCCGATTGATTCACTGGGACCGCTTGAGCGGTGCCCAAAGCAGCCGAACGAGAGTAGTAGGGGGTGTGTGGGTGATTTTGAGCTCCTTAGATCCGATCCGCAAGCACCCTACTTCCCTTCTCCTTCCTCCATCCTTTCCCTTCCTCTTCCTCTTCCAATCATGCCTAGGGCAGTGCCCCTATAACTGCAGCCAGCAGCAGCAACAGCTGCTGTGTAGTGATGCGATGATTCTGAGTCACATTTGTAGACTGGTTTTACTTGCGTTTTATGCGTTTATTGGTCACTTTGGTGGTTAATATTGCATAATTCACTTACTTTAGTCTATGATCCTTCTCAGTGTCAAATCTCTCTTATATATTGTTTTGAGCATAAATGATTACAATAATAGGTTTTATCTCGGCTGATGTGGTTTTGTTTTGCAATTTCAGGAAAACCACATATATGTTGCTGCCGATACCATCGACAGCAGTCGATATTATCGACACAGCCACAGGTAGGCAGCCGCAAGGAGGAGCGCAGAGTCGATACCATCGACAGGGAAGTCGATGGTATCGAGTTACCATTAGGTTTCCAGTGACCAGCCAGTCGATACTATCAACCCCAAAGTCGATACTATCGACACATTCAGCTTCAGCGACAGAAAAGGGACAAAACTGACGCCTAAGGGTGTCGACACCATCGACCCAAGTCGATGGTATCGTGTCAGCATCAGGTACAATGATGAAAAGAAAGGAAGGCTTGCCGATATCGTGAGGGGTCGATATCAACAACTTCAGATCAGAGTTTGTTTCAGATCGACTCTAATCCAACGGATGTGATATTTTTGCAACCTAACTCGATGATTATACCTAATGACGGAGGCCAAGAGTAGGGAATCATGTCATTAGCTGCTGCACACGTTCCAAGAAGGTGTGGAGAGAAGAACGGAGCCCAGAAGCATTCCCCAACCATTCCGGAAGCTGAAGAAGATGTTTTCCACCGCCGAAAGGCTGTAGATCGCACATTCTATGCTGAGGAACGCTTGGATCTTCTCCGTTCAGGGGTTTCATCACTTATTCACATTTTTCTCCATGTTTCCCCTTTCTTCAACCATGTCTTGCTCTGAGATGAACATGCGGGGCTAATCCCCTTTATCTTTAGGACCGAGAATAGCCCGGGGAAGCTTTGTATGATATTTTTATCATATTAATTCATAATTTATCTCTTAAATCCGTGGTATGATTTCATTTTCTCAATTATATTGTTATGTTTGATCACCATAATGATAGTCTAATGCCTTTAATTACTTTGAAAGAAGAATTAACGGTTGAAAAGAGACAAAATTCACATTAATTAACAAATCCCTTGAACAAGGTGATGTAAGGTTAATGGTGGAAACCCAGAGGTCGATTCTAATGCACCTAGTTTAGGGTATAGGTTACTACGATGGTGGAACCGACCTAGACATAGGTAGTGAATTGTACCACGATAGTGGACAATTCTGACTACAGGCCACTACCCGGATTGAGAGATGAACATGTTTAACTATGTGGAAATTCATATAATGAAAACCTGCAGTGTAACCGCAATCCTAAAGATCTCCATTTGAATTGATTAAACTAAACACTTAATCGATTGCTTTGTTTTATTTTATTTTTGTTTATTTCACAACAACTCTCATAACCTTTTTATTGGTCTAGCTGATTGCGAGTAGTTAGTAGTAGTCTACCGATAATTTAGTGTCCCTGAGTTCGACTCGAGCCTCACAAGGGCTTGTACTACATTGACGCATGCACTTGCGCTCTACGCACGGTAAAATCGTGTCAAGTTTTTGGCACCATTGCTGGGGACATGGCAATTGTCGACACTACGAGTGTTGTGAGTGGCCACTCTAGGCCACATTTTTATTTTATTATTTTATTATCATTTTTGAAATTCATAGTTTTATCTTTCATATTATCGTAATCATCTTGCACTGTACTGAACTGAAATTATCATCTTGTAGGTACTGGTGCATGGTGAGGACGTGTAGCACAGACTACATGTAGCAATCACCAGAGGTTTCACTGCCGGGACTAGACGACGAGCAGAACTATATTCAAGACCAATCAAAAGAAATAGATTCCAACTCAAAACAAGAAGCCATGGCAGAAGAGCAGACGATATGGGAGAAGATCAAGGCATCTTCTGCATCTGCATCTAAAGGGCCGATCAAGAGGCAGGCGATCAACATTCCCAACTATAAGATCGATCCAGGCTTGATAAATTTGGCCAAATCAAATGCATTTCATAGCCTCAAAAATGAAGACCCGGTGACTCACATTAGCCAGTTCGTGGAGAACTGCGACATGATCAAGATAGATAGGTTTCCACAGGAGACATTGTACTTGAAGTTGTTCCCCATCTCTCTGGCAGGAAATGCACGAGAATGGCTACATAATCTTGATGATGCATATGTGGAATCGTGGGATCATATGGTCGAGGTGTTCTTCGAGCTGTTCTTTCCGCCCGAGAAGACCAACAATTTGGTCCGGAAGATCCATAATTTCAGCCAGAAGGTAGGGGAGACTTATTCTGAGACCTGGGAACGGTTTCAGGTCATGTTAAGGAGGTGCCCACATCATGGGCTTGACAAGGAGAAGCAGGTTAAAATATTCTATTTTGCTCTTTATGAGCATGATAGAAGCAACTTAGATTCTGCAGGTTCATGTTTCTTCTTAAACAACACAGGCACGAGGTGTTGGGAAATTTTGAAGAACATGGATAAGAAGCAATCTTGGGGCGACAGAGACACCGTAGAGCATGTTCGGCTATAGGTGAGTCAAAGGCCATCAAAGAGCTTAATGAGAAGATGGACCTTCTCACCAAGAAACTGCTTGCATAAGAAGATACCGAATCTGAGGATGAAGCTCAAGTAAAATTCATGCGCCAACAGCAGGGGTATAGAAACAACGACTACTCGTATAGGAAAGACAAGACATTCTCCTGGAAGGACCCAAATAATTTCTTGCAGGACCCTGACGCAAAACCCCAACCGGCGCCAGAGGATAAGAGAAATGAGTTGCTCAACCAAGTGATCAAGCAGAATCAAGAACTAATGAGCACGTTTGGTCAGCAGATCAAGCAACAAGGAGAATTTATGAACCAATTTGGGCAGACCTTACAAAGTCACGGGGCTCAGATGAGGACTATAGAGACATCCTTGGCGCAAATGGCAGCTGAGATAGCAAATCTGAAGAAGCCAGCACAGCAAGGCTTTCCGGGTAATACAAACATTCCAGGAGGAAACCAACAGGCTAAGGAAATTTTGCTATGGAGCGGTAAGAAGATTTTAAACCCCAGGGCCGATGAACCAAGCAAACCCCAGTCAGCAACCACATGTGAGGCCACATAGGAGGTTCCGATTCCAATCACAGAGTCAGTTGAGGATATAGCAGAGGATGTCACAGCGGGATCAGTTGTTGAGGAGGAGACATAGAAGAGGACGCCATATGTGCCGCCACATCAAAGGGAAAAGAATGTCCCGGTCCCATATCCCAATAGTGTGAAAGCCAAGAAAGTGGACGCTCAGTTCAAGAAATATCTAGATAGCTTTAGAAAGCTTTCTGTTAACATTCCTCTTTTAGAAGAAATAGAGCAAATTCCCTATTACGGAAAGTTTCTTAAAGACATCATTACAAAGAAGAGGAAAATCCCAGATACCGAGGTTGTGGTTCTTAAGGAACAAGTGAGTGCTTTCATCATGTGCAAATTGCCACCTAAAAGGCAAGATCCAGGCTGCTTCAATATTTCATGCTATATTGGTAAAGTGAAATTCAGCGAAGCACTATGTGATTCAGGGGCAAGTATAAACCTGATGCCTCTCTCTACGTTCAAGAAGCTGGGACTGAAAGAATCAAGGCCAAGCAATATGACAATATAGTTGGCAGATAATTCCATGGTGAAGTCGGATGGTATTTGTGAAGATGTGTTAGTTAAAGTCGATTGGTTTGTGTTTCCAGCAAACTTTGTAGTGATGGAAATGCAATATGAACAGGGTAATGAGCTACTCCTTGGAAGACCCTTCCTAGCTACTGTTGATATGATACTTGAGATGGGAAGAGGTCGTTTGACCTTGGGTATCACTGATGATCGGTTTGAGATGGTCATGCCATCCAACACAACACAATAAAAAATGAAGGAGCACTGCCGCATGGTGAAACACTTTGATCAGAATATCTCTCTCTGTCTAGGGAAGCCGTTTTTGGATATGGCTCATGTAATGACTAAGGTGGAGAAGGGGACACTGGTTGTAGACATCATGGAGCAGACCAAGGTTGTGTCTCATAGCAAGGTGGTGGGTTTTCCCAATGATGAAGAGGAGGACATCCCGCCTTCTACTGAAGATGAGGCCATAGCAAGTTCTATTTTCAATGCATATCTAGAACAGCCTCTTGAAGTCTGCCTGGTTAATATAACACATGATTGGATGAGAAGCAAGTCACTACAAGAATGCGCCAAGATGCTTCAGGTGCTGCCGTGTTTCTACGTTAGGTACTATGAAGACCTTGGAGAACTCCTACCACCGCTTCAGTCATCCTTGATCAACCCGCCAGATTTAGAATTGAAGCCACTGCCATCTCATTTGAAATATGCATTTCTAGATGAGGGTGAGAAGCTGCCAGTGATTATTTTGTCATATCTTAGTGTCGAGGAGGAGGATCAACTATTGATTGTGCTGAAGAACCACCAGGGTGCATTCGGGTGGTCGGTTGCAGACATCAAGGGGATCTCCCCTACATTGTGCCAACACAAGATTCGGCTCGAGGAGGGAGCCAAACCTGTAATCCAGCCACAACACAGATTAAATCCTAGCATGATGGAGGTCGTCAAGAAGGAGGTGATCAAGCTCCTTTATGCAGGTATCATCTATGCTATATCCGACTCGACGTGGGCGAGTCCTATACAGGTAGTCCCTAAAAGGGGGGAATTACTGTTACACATAATTTGTTAAATGAGCCAATCACAACCCATCTGGTAACCGGGTGGCGTGTATGTATAGATTACCGTAGATTGAATGTTGCCATGCTTAAGGATCATTTTCCTCTCCCATTCATTGATCAGATTTTAGAGCGATTAGCAGGTCGATCTCTATTTTGTTTTCTCGATGGTTATTCGGGCTACAATCAGATTTCCATTTATCCTAAGGACCAAGAGAAGTCCACCTTCACTTGTCCTTATGGAACATTTGCATACCGCCGTATGCCCTTTGGTTTGTGTAACGCACCAGCAACCTTTCAGCGTTGCATGCTTGCCTTTTTCTCCGATATGGTTGAACGCTGTTTGGAAGTCTTTATGAACGATTTCTCCGTCTATGGTGCGTATTTTGATGAATGTTTATACAATTTGGATAAGGTCTTACAACAATGTGAGGACACAAATTTGGTTCTCAACTGTGAAAAATGTCATATGATGGTTAGCGAAGGGATCGTGCTTGGACATAAAGTGTCTAGCAAGGGGTTGGAGGTAGATCCTGTGAAGATTGAAGTTATTTCCAAATTGCCCCAACCGAATTCGGTAAAAGGGGTAAGAAGTTTTCTAGGTCACGTCGGGTTTTATCGCTGCTTTATAAAAGATTTCTCAAAAATCGCCAAACCATTATCTGAGCTGTTGGAGAAGGATGTTGTCTTTGATTTTGACGAAAAGTGTTTACATGATTTTAATGTGCTTAAAGAAAAATTAATTTCTACTCTGGTTGTGCAAACACCGGACTAGACAAAACCGTTTGAATTGATGTGTGATGCGTCATATTTCGTAGTAGGGGCTGTTTTAGGACAACGTGTGGACAATAAACCCGCTGTGATTTTCTATGCGTCTAAAACTTTAAATGAAGCACAACCGAATTACACGACAACTGAAAAAGAGCTTCTCGCTCTTGTTTTTTCTTTTGAAAAATTTCGGCAATATCTTGTAGGATCTAAAGTCGTGGTATGGACGGACCACGCCGCCATAAAGTACTTGATGGAAAAGAAAGATGCCAAACCTAGACTGATTAGGTGGATCTTACTGTTACAAGAATTTGATATTGAAATCAAAGATAAGGTGGGAATAGAAAATGTGGTTGCGGACCATTTGTCTAGGTTGGAAAGGGTAGATGAGAAGGACATGCATATACCCATTACCGAGACATTTCTTGATGAACAACTTCTATCTGTGAAATCTAAAGATCCTTGGTTTTCTTATATTGTTAATTATCTTGCCTGCAAAATTATCCCAGATGATTGGACATACCAAGATAAAAAGAAATTTTTCCATTCTTTGCGATATTATTTCTGGGATGACCCCATTCTGTTGAAGCAGTGCAGGGACGGTGTGTTGTGCAGGTGTGTACTGGAGGTGGAATATGAAAGTGTCCTTCGTCATTGCCATACTCTACCGACTGGTGGCCACCATGCTAGTTCTAGAACGACGGCCAAGGTACTTAAGAGTGGCCTTTACTGGCCTATTATGTTCCGGGACGCATATGACTATGTGTGACAATGCGATTCCTGCCAATGACCAGGTAACATTTCAAAGCGACAGGAGATGCCCATCAATGTATTTCAATAGGTCGAGGTGTTCGATCTGTGGGGTATTGATTTTATGGGACCCTTTGTGTCCTCCAAATCTAACTTGTACATTCTATTAGCTGTTGACTATGTATCGAAGTGGGTAGAGGAAATACCCACTAGGACTAATGATGTTGTTGTAGTGTGCAGGTTTGTCAAAGAATACATTTTCTGCAGGTTTGGTGTACCTAGAATGATTATTAGTGATGGAGGTACACATTTCCAAAATCAGAAGTTCATAGCATTGTTGAGAAAGTACGGGGTAAAGCACAACATCGGTACCCCATACCACCCGCAGACACAGGGGCAAGTGGAAGTCTCCAATAGAGAGATTAAGAAGATCTTGGAGCGCACTGTGGCTTCGACGAGAAAAAACTGGAGTACCTTGCTACCATACGCTTTGTGGGCATACAGGACGGCATTTAAGACACCTATATGCACTACGCCTTTTAGGTTGGCTTACGGTCGGGCCTGCCATTTGCCTGTGGAATTGGAGCATAAGGCGCACTGGGCGCTGAGGAAGCTGAATTTGAACTATAATGAGGCAGGAAAGAAACGTTTGCTAGAGCTAAATGAACTTGACGAGTTGAGGATGAATGCATATGAAAGCTCGTGGATTTACAAGGAGCGAACAAAGCTGATTCATGATTGGCACATTCAGATGTGTTTCTTCAAGAAGGGAGATCGTGTGCTCTTGTTCAACTCAAGGTTGAAGATGCATCCTGGGAAATTGAAATCTCGATGGAGTGGACCCTTCACTGTAGAGGAGGTCAGGACACATGGAGCAATCATGGTGCGTGATGGTGAGACAACATTTTTGGTTAATGGACAACTATTAAAGTTGTACTTCGGTGAGGATTACATGAGGAAAGTGCATGAGGTCAAAGTCATTGTGCTTACGGATGCATGAGGAGCTTGATTTCGTCTAGCCTAAGACGTTAAATAAGGGCGCTTGTTGGGAGGCAGCCCATCCATTGGTAGTTTCATTTAGTTTCTTTCACATTTATAAGTTAGTTTGATTCGATTTCATTTTTAGTGTAAACAAGATACCTTGATCGTTTGTTCAGTTTGTAGGCCTGAGGCAGGGTCGATACTATCGACCTTTGTGTCGATGGTATCAACATAGGCAAAGTTAGGCGACTGCAAAGATCTCTCTGAGTTGATACTATCGATGGCCTCGTCGATGGTATCGACCTACCATCAGGTTTCTCGCCAAAACGGGGTCGATAGTATCGACATGGCTGTCGATACTCGTGAGATTCCTGAAGATATTAAGACAAAATTTGTCTCAGTGAAGTCGATACCATCGATAGGCTTGTCGATGGTATCGACCCAGTTACATGCAGAAAGCGGCGGCCGGGCCTCGCGAGGGTGTGTGCCCTAAGAAGAGTCGATACTATCGACTTGCGTCGATGGTATCGAAGCAACATGTCACCGATCCGCGAGAGGAAATCAACAATGATTGTTACATCAAGAGAATCGATCAGTGGGATGGGTCGATACCATCGATACCCGTCGATGGTATCAATGTGTCATTGATCCGGGCCCCCACATCAAACTATCGACAACCGTCGATACTAGCGGAAGACCGGATTGTGCTACAGGTGTCAATACAATCGACCCGCATCGATGGTATCGACGGGTGCACAGCAGCACCAGATGTGGTTATAAAAGAGAGGGATGGTTGTCATATGATGTCACACCTTCAGAGCCTTTGCCCTCCACTTGTGCCATGCATCTTGTTGTGCGACCGGAGCCTGACTACGAGCATCCTAGGAGTACGATTTTCCCTGAGCCTTCACCGAGCGGAGATTGTCTTCTCTGACCTTCACCATGCTCCATCTTCCATTCCTTCTTTCTCGGCGACGATGGTGTGTACAACCAGTGCATATTCTTCACGGGCAGATCCTATGGAGATCCCTGAGTTCATTCCTCCACCTACTGCATCTATTCCTCATCCGAGGATTGTCCATCCTTTCGCAGAGGTCCGGAAGGTCTGTGACGAACTGATGAAGAGAAAGATCGAGCCTACGCACTATGTTGATCGGGCGATGGTCCGGGAGCTGGGGTTTGAGGCCAACCTCACCTACGTCTTGAAGGGGCAGGCGATACACACATCTAGGAGGCCCGGTGAGCTACAGTACCACACCGACAGCCAGCCATTCTTCGGCGAGTGTCCAACTTACAAGGAACTCGTGGCGGAGTTCATGGCATCATTGGACATCAATGTGGTGCCCAATGACTTGATCACCACCGACAGAGAGTGGAGGAAAGGGTGGGTGTCGTTTAGACTCTAAAACAACAACTACACCCTCACTCTCACCCAGTTCAATTCAGTTTATAACTGGTTTCATAATGACTACCAGCATCGGCGACCAGACAACATGACAGACTACGATGATATCTTCGCCCAGCTCGTGACTGTGCCTCCGGGAAAATCCGTCAGCTACCACAACACCGCAGTTGCTCATTTCGAGCATCCATTTGTGCGGATTCTGCACCGCATGCTCTGCACAACACTGTTCGCTCGCGGCGACTTGTCTCTCTGCAAATTTCAAGAGACAGATTTGTTCTTCCTGCACAAATTTTTGAAGCACGAGGAGTGCAATTGGGGCACGTTCTTCTTGACGCACGTGTTGGCCGTAAAGAGGAGTACGCAGAAGGCTCCAATCCACTTTGGAAAGCTCATCACACCGTTGGCCCTCTACCTTCAGTTAGATTTCTCACAGCTTACTCCCCTTTCTAATAGGAGTAAGGTCAACCTCCAGCATCTGCACCGCTCCAACCTCCTCCTGCTCCGTGATGGCTTGGCATATGCAAATTACCATGTTAATCACACATATCAAGAGTGTTCACTTCCAGACCCCGTCTTCAATATTGAGGGCGCTCAGCATTTCTGATGGCCTGTCATTGCCATGGACGACTCCAATGAATACGACGGTGATGATGACAACAATGATGAAGGCGACGAGCATGAAGAGGAAGAGGAAGCTTTCACTCCTCTTCGGGCACGAGTAGCACCCCGGAAGCATCCCTGCATGCATCTGGGTGCATCTTCATCGTCACAGCCTTTGCCACCT
The DNA here is from genome assembly GCA_963693085.1 of Alisma plantago-aquatica. NCBI lineage: Eukaryota > Viridiplantae > Streptophyta > Magnoliopsida > Alismatales > Alismataceae > Alisma > Alisma plantago-aquatica. Next base: position 1,115,068,169 of record OY856413.1, read on the forward strand.
CAACCCTCTCATCAGGGAGAGGATGCCTACTCCATGCAAGGGATGTACTCAATGCTGCAGGAGATTCATCAGACCCAGTAGCAGCATACAACTTCATACGTCAGTATTCAGGATACAACGAACCAGTTGTTAGATAACCAGAGGGCCATTTTTGAGAATGAGCGCCTCCTCCTCGACAACCAACAAAACATCCATGACAGGTTGCATAGGATGGAGATGCAGCAGCAGCCCTTCTACGACAATTATTGGAGCCAAAATTATTTTGGGGGTATCCACAACCTCCACCAATGCCCCAGTACGATCTGAGTTTTCAAGGGCAATACCCATCTTGGGACCCCACAGCTCCACAGTACCCGCCTCCTCATGAAGAATGATCGGTATCACTGTTCCACCTTTTAAGGTTGTTTTTTACTTTGAGGACGTAGTCAAATTCAAGCTTAGGGGGGGGAGTTGGAACAACTCTATCCTTTGTTTTTCCTAGTTTTTCATTTTTATTGTTTTGTCTTTTGTCATTTATTTGTTTTAGTTTTTAGTTTGTTCGTAGGATCCACACTCTATCTAGTGTAATTGTGGATGTCTAATGTCTTGTGTCATCTCGTTGCTTGTACATGGAAATTAGGGGTAAATTTGAAAATTTTTAGTGCTTTTGCAAGCTTGGGTTGTTTAACTTTGAGCATATCACTTAAGGAAATAATTGGGTTTGTCAACTCTAAAATGGGAAATCACAACTGTACATTCCTGTGATTCATGAAAAGTGGACGGAACTGGTTGTTTGATCCTAAACTGACCAAATGATAATGAGACCTTAATTTGAAATAAGAGAGAGAAACCTCTTAATTACTACACAAGTCAGTAAGGAGGGACACATAATAATTTCCAAAGATTCAGTCAATTAATCTTGTGATCTATCCACCCCATTGTTTTCATACTCCACCATAAGAACTGGAAGCACATTATGGTTTTAATCTCTTTGATTGCATCCCATGTAGGTAGGTTTTGCAATGCAACTATTTTCACATATTTTGCATGAAAATGAAAAAATAGACTAGTTATACATGCACATTATCCTTAGGTGCGTGTCATTTAGTTGCATAACTATTATTTTGTAGCCGCATTCACATCTTTTGTGCATATAGTACATCATGCATCTTATATCTTCTGACATAAAAGGTGATGAACTTGTTCCATACCTTCTGAATGCTTCAAATGTATAAGTTATGTAGCAATAAGTGAGCCTGACAAATAATTCGTTGTCAGCTACGAAAATAAGGGCTTGAAAAAAAAATAAAGTTAAAAAAAAGAGTATTGAGAAGCAAGTAGTAATGAGAGGGAGAAAGGAACATGTTCTCACTTGAATACTAAGAAGAATAAGTACATGATGTAGTTCTCTTAGATATTCCATCTCACCTTGAGATGGAATGATAGTGCATGCATCATCCCACCCAAATGTAGGCATTAGGGCATTTTCACTTGCATATGCATCATTTAGGTCATGATTGTTTTTGTGCATTTTCGAACCGTATAATGCTTCCATTTCTTCCACAAGCCACCCATTCCATCCACCCGTTGCTCGAATTGGTAGGCCACCGTGATTTTCTCCTCACTTGTTAATACCAGGAGAGATGCTTCCATGTAGATGGTAGTTAGGGTGAGCAACGTAGATAGGAGATCACAAGATGCACCGAGTCTGGACTGGAGGAATTTTATTATGTTAACTGTCTTATGTGATAGTGTTCATCAATTTTGAGGTAGATATATTTTATGGATGATTATTGTTGCCTTTAGGGTAATTATCATTCCGTGGTTAGTGAGGGCCGGAATGTGAATGTCTTGCGGGGATCATAGGGTGATGTATGTTGTGATAATCTGTTCTCTAGTCTACCCTCACAATTCTATTCTACAGTTTTGTTGCTCGAGGACGAGCAATGTTCAAGCTTAGGGGAGTTTGATGTGATGATTCTGAGTCGCATTTATAGACTGGTTTTACTTGTGTTTTATGTGTTTATTGGTCACTTTGGTGGTTAATATTGCATAATTCAATTACTTTAGTCTATGATCCTTCTCAGTGTCAAATTTCTCTTATTTTATTATTTTGAGCATAAATGATTACAATAATAGGTTTTATCTCGGCTGATGTGGTTTTGTTTTGCAATTTCAAGAAAAACACATATCTACTGTTGTCGATACCATCGATAGCAGTCGATACTATCGACACAGCCACAGGCAGGCAGCTGCAAGGAGGAGCGCAGAGTCGATACCATCGACAAGGAAGTCGATGGTATCGAGTTACCATCAGGTTGCTAGCGACCATCCAGTCGATACTATCGACCCCAAAGTCGATACTATCGACACATTCAGCTTCAGCGACAGAAAAGGGATAAAATCGACGCCTAAGGGTGTCGATACCATCGACCCGCGTCGATGGTATCGAGTCAGCATCAGGCGCAATGACAAAAAGAAAGGAAGGCTTGCCGATATCGCGAGGGGTCGATACCATCAACCTGCGTCAATGGTATCGACACCGTCAGATTAGAGTTTGTTTCAGATCGGCTCTATTCCAATGGTTGTGATATTTTTGCAACCTAACTCGGTGATTATACCTAATGACGGCGGCCAAGAGCATGGAATCACGTCATTAGCCACTGCACACATTCCAAGAAGGTGTGGAGAGAAGAACGGAGCCCAGAAGCACAGCCCAGTCATTCTGGAAGCCGAAGAAGATGTTTTCCACTGCCGAAAGGTTGTAGATCACGCATTCTACACCGAGGAATGCTTGGATCTTCTCCGTTCAGGGGTTTCATCACTTATCCACGTTTTTCTCCATGTTTCCCCTTTCTTCAACCATGTCTTGCTCTGAGATGAACATGCGGGGCTAATCCCCTTTATCTTTAGGACCGGGAGTAGCTCGGGGAAGTTTTGTATGATATTTTTATCATAGTAATTCATAATTTATCTCTTAAATCCGTGGTCTGATTTTTTTTCTCAATTATATTGTTATGCTTGATCACCATAATGATAGTCTAATGCCTTTAATTACTTTGAAAGAAGAATTAACAGTTGAAAAGAGACGAAATTCACATTAATTAACAAATCCCTTAAACAAGGTGATGTAAGGTTAATGGTGGAAACCCAGAGGTCGATTCTAATGCACCTAGTTTACGGTATAGGTTACTATGACGGTGGAACCGAACTAGACATAGGTAGTGAATTGTACCACGACAGTGGACAATTCTGACTACAGGCCACTACCCGAATTGAGATATGAACATGTTTAACTATGTGGAAATTCATACAATGAAAACCTGCAGTGAAACCGCAATCCTAAAGATCTCCATTTGAATTGATTAAACTAAACACTTAATTGATTGCTTTGTTTTATTTTATTTTTGTTTATTTCACAACAACTATCATAACCTTTTTATTGGTCTAGCTGATTGTGAGTAGTTAGTAGTAGTCTACCGATAATTTAGTGTCCCTGAGTTTGACTCGGGCCTCACAAGGGCCTGTACTACATTGACGCGTGCACTTGCGTTCTACGCACGGTAAAATCATGTCACGAAGGCAGTGGCCAGGAGCCCGATTGGGTGAGCAAGCATCACAAAAATGTTGTCCTGACTTCGTCTTTGAGGTCTATGCTTGAATCCGCAGCCCTAGCTACGAGCAGCGACCCAACCAGCTTCCCCTTCAACCTGTACGTGAGAAGAACGGCTGCTTGTAGCAGTATGTCTGGCCAGGGGCAGTTCTACCCAGGAAACACCACAGAAATGGTGGCTTTGACTTTAGTCGTGATCCCAAAGCAAGCATCCACAGCCAATAGCCCCAGTTAGCACCTTGCCCAGGCCCCTCTTTAATCTGTGTGTGAAGCAGGTTGAATCCAAGGCAAACTAGTGGTAGAAGAAGACCTACTAATGCCCGAAAACTGGACTCTGGATGCATTTCAAGTCGATTTCAGTCATCTTGGACCACTGTGAGTAGAATCTCACTCCCTAACACAAGTATAACTCAAATAATCAGACATTTCGGTTGAAATCAGTGTTATTCGTGGATGTCAGTGTTTACCTAGGTGTTGGGCAGTGTCGGCGTTGCTTAATTTCTATATTTCACGAATTTCTTAGTTACGCTTGCACGATGATAGTTAATTGATTGAAGAGTGTGATTTAGATTAATGAAATTACATGATTGATCGAAACTTAAATTCCTTACTTAAATGTTGAAAATAGTAGCACACGACCAATAACAGAACATTTTGGGTATAAACCCAGGCTGTATGATTTTAACAATTTAATAGATGCATGATTTCAAAGAAATAGCGATGACATGATAATGTCAATGGAAACCTAGTTGCACACTCCCTATTATATTTAATGTGCATGGGTCAGTCTTAACACGAATTGGCACATTTCTCAAGGTTATTAGAAATTCCCAATAATTAATATTAAATCTTGCCATGACAAGTAATTAACCCTTAATTATGTTATGTGAGGCACAACTCAGGATTTGGGTTAATGTGCACGTTTTTTGAGGAATTATAGATAATTTACAAGTGCTACTGATGATTTCTCATATGTTGAGTAATAAACCCTAATCAGTATATTAAGATGTTTAATTACATGATTTCAGTATGTATGTGCCAAGTTGACAAGTATTCTATTTATTTAAAGCTTCCTACAAGTACAATATGTTGATTTCTCAATAAATTATAGTGTTTGAGCGTATTGCCCTGCCAAGTTAGAAATGATATACATGTTGTATTTATAAGTTTTAGTTAAATAGACTCAGTACCATAGAGATATCAAATCCATAAATAAGTATGAGAGAGATGTAATGTAGTAAGAGCTTTTCTAGAATAATAAAATAATAGATTTAAGGGCGCTGACACCGTAGAATCCCTATGAGAGGTTTGTGCCTTAAGGATGAAACAAACTACCCTGGCTGTGCATCCAGTATACGGGGGTTGGAACGTACTAACAGGTGGTACGGGGGACAAAGCCCTAGTGGAGGTCTCCTTAAATTATAGTTTGTAGTGTCCAACATCAACTAGAAGTCATGGTGGCACTAGAGTATAGAAAAGCCAATAGGTGGCTTGACTCTCCGCCTGTGTGCTCAAGTTAGAGGAGGAGTCCAGTTTACAACACAATAGGAGTGTCGAGGCCAGAGAGCCAGTTTCCCTATTGCAGACCAAGAGAGTAGTCAGACTTAGCTATCCCGGGGTGTTGGCTAAGTCTTGTACAGTGGGATCGTAGTTCGCTACGAGCCTTCATATGTAGAGTACACTACATATGATCAGGGCATCAGATAAAATAAGTTCATATAGGTTCACAAAGTTTCTTATAAGTTACAGAGTTAAGAAAGATCTGAGTTAGTTTCATAGCAGTTGTCCTTTAAATGAAATTTTAGTATTCTCTGTTATTTAATCGTATCTACTGCTTTGCAGCAGTTGTTATCTTAATGAAATGTTGACATCTCTTGTCGTTTAAATTATATTTCTTAGATATGCTCAGTATAGTATTATCTTGTATTTTATTCCAATTAATAATCATAAAATGAGTTATCTATGATGGTTGGGTGAAATTCTATTCACTGAGCTAGTAGCTCACCAACCTACTGAAACATTTTTTTCAGGTCTACGTCAACACGAGGAAGTTGAAGGATCATATCACCCAAGTTCTTAGAAGGTAGTACGTAGTTAGATAGATGTCTCTTAGTCCTCTCCCCTCGGTCCTTGGGCATGTGATGTGGTAGAGAGAGAATATAATGTAATATGTAGTTTAGATTTCAGTTATCTGTTGTGTTTTACTTTTTGCATGAACAATGTAATATATCGTGTAAGTTTGGTTTTCTTCCAAGTAAGGTTCATGGTAAGTTGCTTCTGTAGTTAATACGATTCAGTGTTATTCAAGTTATAAGACTTTCATTTAAGTTAAGTTTAAGTCACTACGAAAAGAAAAAGTTAAGGGTGTATTGGTATTACGTTGAATCCTCTAGTTAGGCGCTAATCTCATGATTAGTGGAAATTATGAGATCAGGGTGTGACAATTAATTTGGTATCAGAGCATAGGTTGAGTATGTAGTTACTCTAAGTCAAGGTCAGGGGATGATAAGAGACCAATAGGATTAGAACTTAGGTGTTTTCCTTCTAACTGCAATTTTCTAACAGGAAGTGTTCTGTTATACTATTGTAGATGGCAGGAAGAGGACGTGGTCATGAGGACCAAGATGAGAGCCACATTGGACTTGATCCTCAGGTGATGGTTCTAGGTGGTGGAGATGATGTGGATGAGGCATCAAGGATGTATAGGGTGCTTCTTGAGACCAGGGAAAAGTATAAGATGGAGAGGTGAGCTTCTACCTCAAGCAGCAAGGAACTGATGAGATCCTATGAGCTGGTTAAGAAGCTTGGGGGTACTGAGTTCAATGGAACTACATACCCTATAGTGGAAGATGAATGGCTGAGACAGTTAGAGAAAGTGTTCCGTCTGATGGAGCTGCCTGAGGAAAGACAAATAAATCACGTAGTTTATTTTCTTAAAGGTGATGCAAAGCTCTGGTGGCGTGGAGTGGAAGATAAAAGGAGGGACACAGTATTGACTTGGAAGGATTTTTTGGATGAATTCCATCTTAAGTACTACCCACCTACCTTTCTGAGTGAGAAGATAAGACAACTACAGAATATCAAACAAGGAAGTATGACAATTGGTGAATACAAGGCACATTTCATAAGGTTGGCAAATTTCTATCCGAACTTGTTCCTAATGATGTAGAAAAGTGCACAAGATTTCAAGAAGGATATTATCAGAGATTAGACACACCATTTCATCCATTGGTCGAAGAGATTGGGAAAACTTTGTGGAATTTGTAGAGGCAGCAAGATGTGTAGAGGAGTTTGTGAATGCTGATAAGCGTTATGAGAATAGAAAGAGACTTGCAGACTTCAGAAGAGGACAAGCTAGTAGTGGACACTGAGGAGGTGGTGGTGGTTTCTTCTTGAAGCTTGGATGAGGATTTGGTTGTTTCAGTAAGTAAGGATCTGAAGATGTGATATCTTCTCAGAGTAGGGGAAGATCCAGACCAGGGAGATGGAGCAACGCGTCTAGAGGAAGGTCTTCTGGATCATCGGTCTCAGTGACAGGTCAACCAAAGAAAGAGATATCAATGTGTGATATTTGTGGAAGGTCGCACTCTGCTCAGTGTTGGGCTGCAAATTTTTAGGGTTGTTATATCTGTGGATAGGTGGGACACTTTAGAAGGCAATGCCCCAGTTACAGCAAGTGGCAACACAGAGTTCCCAGTGACAGTACTAGAATGTCTCAAGACAGGCTCTAGCTGGAGGACCCGATTCCTCTGTAGCTTCAGGTTCCTAAGGTGGTGCAGTACCCAGTGCTAGGGAAGGACAGTGAGGACATCATGGGAGAGGAAGAGCTTTAAGACACTTCTATTCTTTGACACCACAAGAAGGTATTCTTTCTTCTCAAGTGATTATAAGAGATGCTTTTCTTTAACAAAATTTTAGTTACAGTTTTGATAGATCTGGGTGCTACTCACTCATTTATACAACATTCTTTAGCTTGTGAGCTTAACGTGTTAACCTAGGAGTTATCAGTTGAGTTGTTGTTGAGGGTTCTATTAGGTGAATCGATAGTGTTGACAGATTTTTGTCTCGGATGTTTGTTGACTTTTAGTGGTTACACCATTGTGGTTAATCTTATACCCCTAGATATTAACTCTTTTCAAATTATCTTGGGTATGGATTACCTAGAGATGCATCGAGTTCAACTCGACTGTTGGAAGAAGGAGGTTGTCTTTCAATAGGGTGGATTTTCTTGTGTCTTCACTAGAGATAGGAAGGTTTTGCCTACATGTATTATATCAACTGATGTAGCTGATAAGATGTTGCAGAAAGGTTGTGAGGTGTTCTTGGTAGATTTAGTAGATACCATAGTAGAGAAGAGCACAGTCAGCCTATGGGATTTGCCAGTGGTTTGTGAGTTCCCATATGTTTTTCCAGATGAGTTCCCAGGTCTACCACCTGAAAGAGAGACAGACTTTGAGATCTAGGTGTTGCCAGGTAGTCAACCTATAGCGCTACCAGCCTATAGAATGGCACCTGCAGAGTTGAAGGAACTCAAGATTCAGTTGCAAGAGTTACTAGATAAGGGTTTCATTTGACCTAGTTCTTCACCATGGGGAGCTCCAGTCTTGTTTGTGAAAAAGAAAGATGGTACTATGAGGCTATGTATAGACTACAGATAGTTGAATCAGATCACCATCAAGAATATGTACCCATTGCCAAGAATAGATGATCTGTTTGATTAGTTGCATGGAGCAATAATCTTTTCTAAGATAGACTTGAGATCTGGATATCATCAGTTGAGGATAAAGGCTTCAGATATTCCTAAGTCGGATTTTAGAACAAGATACATGCATTGTGAGTATCTGGTCATGTCGATTGGGCTGACAAATGCCCTAGCAGCTTTCATGGATATGATGAAATGGATTTTCAAGCCGTTCTTGGATCACTTCATAGTGGTTTTCATAGATGACATTTTGATCTATTCCATAGATGATGAGTAGCATCTGAGGATAGCATTACAGTTGTTGAGACAACACTAGTTATATGCTAAGTTCAGTAAGTGTGAGTTCTGGTTAGTTGAGGTGTCTTTTCTTGGACATGTCATCTTAGGAGAGGGAGTAAGTGTTGACCCTAAGAAAGTCAAATCTGTTCTACAGTGGGAGCAGCTTAAGACTCCTACTGAGATCAGAAGCTTCTTAGTATTGGCAGGTTACTACAGGAGGTTCATCCATAACTTCAGTGTTGTAGTGTCACCTCTGACATGCTTAATGAGAAATAATGCACCGTTTCTTTGGTCAGACAATCGTGAGAAGGGTTTTCAGATCTTGAAGAAGAGGTTGACTACAACACCAGTGTTGATCCTACCCAAGGCAGATAAAGGCTACACAGTGTTTTTTAATGCTTCCAGGAGAGGATTAGGCTGTGTGTTGATGCAGGTTGGCAAAGTAGTAGCTTATGCATCTAGACAACTTAAGAAGAGTGAGGAGAATTACCCGACACATGATTTGGAGTTAGCTATAGTAGTTCATGTTCTTAAGACATGGCGTCACTATCTTTATGGTGAGGCATGTTAGGTGTTTACGGATCATAAGAGTTTGAAATATATCTTTACCCAGAAGAATCTGAATCTTAGACAGTGGAGATGGTTAGAATTGATCAAGGATTATGCTGTGATGATAGATTATCATCCTGGTAAGGCGAATGTGGTAGCAGATGCCCTCAGTAGGAAGTCAAGTTCAACAACAGATGTATTCTCTATGGCATGCTTCAAGAGAGACCTTCTAGTAGATATGCAGAAGTTGAACTTAGACTTAGGGGTGATAGAGCAGAGGGGTTTGATTGCACAGATGCAAGTCAAGCCTACTTTTTATGATCAGATCAAGGAAATTCAGCAGAGTGACAGTGAGTTACAGTAGATCATACAGGATATGACAAAGGGAAAAAAATCAGAGTTTAGGTTTTTAGATGACGGTTTGTTATATCAGCATGATAGGTTGTGTGTACCTGAAGACAGTGGTTTGAAAGAAAGGATTCTTGAGGAAGTGCATGCATCGATGTACTCTATGCATCCATGCAACACTAAGATGTACAAGAATCTTAAGGAGTTGTATTGGTGGTCAGGTATGAAAAAGGATGTAGCTGAGTACATAGCTAGATGTAGTGTGTGCCAGCAGCTTAAGGCTGAACATCAGAAACCTCCAGGTACCTTGCAATCTCTTCCTATACCTGAATGGAAGTGGGAACATATCACAATTGATTTTGTGGTAGGGTTGCCCAGGACACCTAGAGGTTGTGACTCAATATGGGTGATTGTGGATAGAGTGACTAAGTCTGCTCACTTTTTTCCTATTAAGTCAACCTTTGATGTCCCAAAGTTGGCTAAGATATACATGGATGAGATAGTCAGGCTTCATGGTATCCTAATTTCAATTATATCAGATAGAGATCCTATGTTCACATCCAAGTATTGGAATCAGTTGCATCATTATTTGGGTACAAAGTTGAGGTTCAGTACAACTTTTCACCCACAAACAGATGGTTAGTCAGAGAGGACCATTCAGACTCTTGAGGACATGCTGAGAGCATGTGTCTTGCTTTTTAGTGGAAATTGGGAAGAACACTTGAGCCTTATAGAGTTTGTATACAACAATAGTCACCATTCCAGTCTTGGTATGGCTCCGTATGAAACGATGTATGGCAAAAAGTGTAGATCACCTGTATGTTGGTACGAGGTGAGTGAAAAAGAGATTCTTGGACCAGAGATAGTGGATTTGACTACATAAAAGATTACAGTGATTAGAGAATAGTTGAAAGCTGCACACGATAGGCAGAAGAGTTACACTGAGAAGAGGCATATACCTCTTGAGTTTGAGGTTGGTGATGAAGTGTATTTGAAAGTTTCACCATGGAAAGGAGTGTTGAGGTTTGGTAAGAGATGAAAATTGACTCCTAGGTTTGTGGGCCCATATCCTGTCATTGAGAGGATTGGACCTATAGCTTACAGGTTGGATTTGCCATCTAAGTAGGCTAATCTACGTGATGTGTTCCATGTATCAATGTTGAAGAAGTGTTACCCTGGTACAAGGAAGATAGTGGACCCAGAACCTACACAGCTCAGATCAGATGTGTGCTATGTTGAAGGACATAATCAGATAGTTGATCAGAGGATCAAGAAGCTCAAGAATCATGATATACCATTAGTGAAGGTTTTGTGGAGGAACCATAACCTAGAAGAAGCCACGTGGGAGCTTGAGTCTGATATGCGTAACAAGTTTCCTTTTCTCTTTTAGGAATTTTGGGATAAATTCTTATAAGAAAGGTAGATAGTTATGACCCACATCAAAGTTGACTAATAAGTACAATGATAATAACATCATCATGTTAATTAAGTTGAGTTAAGTACTCACAGATGCAATTAGTGCTTTTATCTAGTGTTATAGTCTATTTAGCATGCTTTCTTCCCTTGAGCTTGTAGAGGATTTCATGCTTGAAACTTTACAAAAGAAATCATCTCAATAGGACCCCTGAGGCCATAGTTATGGCATTTTTAAATTTCTTGGACCAGTAATGTAAATTACCCATTTAATTGGCTATTAGTTCCTTTCTTCCTTATCTTTTCCCCGATTGATTCATAGGGACCGCTTGAGCGGCGCCCAAAGCAACTGAACGAGAGCAGCATAGGGTGTGTGTGGGCAATTTTGAGCTCCTTAGCTTCGATCCGCAGGCGCCCTACTTCCCTTCTCCATCCTCCATCCTTTCCCTTCCTCTTCCTCTTCCAATCGTGCCTAGGGCAGCACCCCTGGAGCTACGGCCAGCAGCAGTAGTAGAAGCTGCACGGGAAGTGGCCAGGAGCCTGATTGGGTGAGCAAGAAGCACAAAAATGTCACCCCGACTTCATCCTTGAGGTCTATGCTTGAATCCACATCCTTAGCTATGAGCAGCAACCCAGCCAACTTCCCCTTTAACCTGTACGTGAGAAGAATGGTTGCTTGCGGTAGAAGGTCTGGCCAGGGGCAGTTCTGCCCAAGAAACACCACTGAAAACGTGGCTTTGACTTTAGTCGTGAGCCCAAAGCAACCATTCATAGCCAATAGCCCCAGTTAGCACCTTGCCCAGTCGCCTCTTCAATCTGTATGTGAAGCAAGTTGAATCCAGGGAAAGCTAGAGACAGAAGAAGACCTGCTGACGCCCGGAAACTAGACTCTGGACACATTTCAAGTCAATTTCGGTCATCTTGGACCACTGTGAGTAGAATCTCACTCCCAAACACAAGTATAACTCAAATAATCAGAAATTTTGGTTGAAATCGGTGTTATTCTTAGATGTCAGCATTTACCCAGGTGTGGGGCAGTGTCAGTGTCGCTTAATTTCTAAATTTCACAAATTTCTTAGTTACGCTTGCTCGACACTAGTTAGTTGATTGATGAGTGTGATTTAGATTAGTGAAATTACACGATTGATTGAAACCTAAATTGCTTAGTTAAATGCTGAAAACAGTAGCACACGACCAATAACGGAACGGTTTGGGTATAAACCCAGGTTGTACAATTTTAATAATTTAATAGATGCATGATTTCAAAGAAATGACGATGAATGATAATGTCAATGGAAACCTAGTTGCACGCACCCAATTATATTTAATGTGTGTGGGTCCGTCTTAACACGAATTGGCACATTTCTCGAGGTTATTATTAGAAATTCCCAATAATTAATATTAAATCTTGCCATGACAAGTAATTAACCCTTAATTATGGTATGTGAGGCACAACTCAAGATTTGGGTTGATGTGCACATTTTTCAAGGAATTACAGATAATTTACAAGTGCTACTGATGATTTCTCATATGTTGAGTAATCAACCCTTATTAGTATATTAAGATGTTTAATTGCATGATTTTAGTATGTATGTGTCAAGTTGACAAGTATTATATTTATTTAAATCTACCTGCAAGTACGGTATGTTGATTTCTCAGTAAATTACAGTGTTTGAGCATATTGCACTGCCAAGTTAGAAATATTATACATGTTGTATTCATAAGTTTTAGTTAAATAGACTCAGTACCAAATAGATACCAAAGCCAAGAATAAGTAAGAGATAGATGTAATGTAGTAAGAGCTTTTCTAGAATAATAAAATAATAGATTTAAGGGCCCTGGCACCGTAGAATCCCTAGGAGAGGTCTGCACCTTAGGGATGAAACGACCTACCCTGGCGGTACGTCCAGTATATGGGGGTCAGAACGTACTAATAGGTGGTACGGGGGACGAAGCCCTAGTGGAAGTCTTCATAAATTATAGTTTGTAGTGTCCAACATCAACCAGAAGTCTTGGTGGCACCAGAGTACAGAAAAGCCAATAGGTGGCTTGACTCTCCGTCTGTGTGCTCAGGTTAGAGGAGGAGTCCAGGTTATGGCACAATAGGAGTGTCGAGGCCAGAGAGACAGTTTCCCTATTGCAGACCAGGAGAGTAGTCAGACTTAGCTATCCCGGCGTGTTGGCTAAGTGTTGAACAGTGGGATCGTAGTTCGCTATGAGTCTTCATATGTAGTGTACACTACATATGATCAGGGCATAAGATAAAATATGTTCATATAGGTTCACAGAGTTTCTTATAAGTTAAAGAGTTAAGAATGATCTGAGTTAGTTTCACAACAGTTGTCCTTTAAATGAAATTTTAGTATTCTCTATTATTTAATTGTATCTACAGCTTTGCAGCAGTTGTTATCTTAATGAAATGTTGACATCTCTTGTCATTTAAATTATATTTCTTATATCTGCTCAGTATAGTATTATCATGTATTTTATTCCAATTAATAATCATTAAATGAGTTATCTGCGATGGTTGGGTGAAATTCTATTCATTGAGCCAGTAGCTTACCAACCTACTAAAACATTTTTTTAGGTTTGCATCAGCATGAGGAAGATGAAGGATCGTATCACTCAAGTTCTTAGAAGGTAGTATGTAGTTAGTTAGAGGTCTCTTAGTCCTTTCCCCTCGGTCCTTGGGCATGTGGTGTGGTAGAGAGAGAATATAATGTAATATGTAGTTTAGATTTTAGTTATCTGTTGTGTTTTACTTTCTACATGAACAATGTAATATATCGTGTAAGTTTGGTTTTCTTCCAAGTAAGGTTAATGGTAAGTTGCTTCCGCAGTTGATACGATTCAGTGTTATTCAAGTTATAAGACTTTCTTTTAAGTTAATTTTAAGTCACTAAGAAAAGAAAAATTTAAGGGTGTATTGGTATTACGTTGAATCCTCTTGTTATGCCCTAATCTCATGATTAGTGGAAATTGTGAGATCGAGGTGTGACAAGTATCGTAATATGATTGCTTCTATTTCTTGGAATGGCTATTATTATGATGATATCTTTCTCTTGTGCTTGAACCCTAACCCTATGAGTTGAATGCATGTAATTTCTAGGGTATACTATGGTAATGATTATGAATAATGAAGTCATGAGGAGATAATGACGTCACATAAGGATTTAGATATTTCCTCCCTCTTGTGTATCAATTTCTAACCATGCAGGAGATATGAACTTTAATATCATAGCTAGTGCATGTTATGATGAGTATGATGTGAATGGGTCCTATGACCTGGTGATGTCTTGATGCCTATTGTGATGTGATACCTTCTAGTGCTATGATTAAGGGGTTGATATCCCACAATGATGTGAAGATAGCCTTGAGTGGTTGTGCAAAAGTGTTGATGGTCTAGTGAATGATAGTGTACATGTGTTATGTGGTGATAGTGTGACAAGTTCACACCTTATTAGTCTTAGATCTTTGAAAATTGTATCATGCCTTTATCTTCTTAGTTCTTATTACAGTCTTGTACAATATAACTTGATTGATGCTAAAAGACACTTAATTGGCATAACTAAGAGACAACCATGTGTGAGCCAATCTTGTTGTGATATATGGAATGGCAATGCATGAGCTAGTTTCCTTATTTAGATATATGGATGGCCATGCGTGAGTCACTGCTTGTTTTTGGGATGGCCATGCGTGTGTTGATTCCCTTGTGATATATGGATGGCCATGCATGAGCCACTCCTTTTTGGGATGGTCATGCATGCCCCTATGAGATATGGATGGCCATGTGTGAGTCAATCCATTTATTTACTATATGTCACTTGTACAAGTTGAATAATATGACATTGTAGTGTCACTCTCATGCTAGCCGAGAGGTGTTGGGAAGGTCATGGGATCTGGCTCTTCCATTGACCATGAGTGGCACCAATATGGACTTGGTGGTGGTACTTTTGTATAATCAAATACAAAAATTATTGGATGAGTCATTGCTTTCTTTTGTGTAGTTTGGTTGGTAGAAAATGTACATGTTCTACATATTCCTTCTTAGTTTATAAAATTATACACTACTCTATCATAGTTACTTTAATGCTAAGAGGATGATAATTGCCCTACTTTCATTCATAATTGAATCCTCTTAGCATAGATGTAGCTTTAATTTTGTTCTTTAGTTACTTTATTTGTGCTTTAATAGCGTTGGAAGAGAGTTATATCTCTCACCGAGACATTTGGTCTCACCCTATGGGTTTCCACATCTTTTAGGTGGTTGTGCACAGTGTGGTGGTGATTGTGCAGCCGAGAAGGAGCAGTGACAAGATAAGTAGTTGTTAAGGTGGATATGTTTGCTTGTCTTTTGGTGTTAGAGTCCTAGAGTAGTCCCTAAACACTAAGGTCTTGGGGGTAGTGCTAAATTTTTAGTGGTTGCGATATCATTTTGAGTTTCTGGTATGTATGCCTCTTGTTGTATATAGTTGGCAGATGTGTGTGTCTATATAATTGGAAAAGATATCATGTGTGATCTGAATGTAATGGAATAGGTTATAAGCACATTGTTTTATAATATATAATACAGATGGCAGGTTATGGATCCTTATATCATAAGTTTTTGGATTATGGTTCCTTAATGAAATTGATTTTAATTTTTAGTCATTTTTGGTAATCTACTGCTAGGGTTTTGCTTTAATCTCATGGTTTGGGGCATGTGTTGTGATATAGACGACCACCTGGGAGGGCCCAACCAATCATTTGAAAGGAGTCCTAACATTGAATGGATAGGAGGCCAGACCACCATCCCAGTAGGCCCATCCAATCGTTTGGAAGGAGTCTAAACATCGGCTGGATAGGAGGACCAACTAACCGGACAAGAGGTGAGACGACCGATTCAAAGGTTGAACCGATCTACCCAGATTGGAAACCACAGATCTACATCAACCATAGATTCATACATGTGATGTGATGATTGAACTAGGTGGTAGTAATTCCTTGTGGATCCATGTAATTACAAGTAGACATGGCCATAACTGTCGCTTTTTGTTTTATATTGCATGTTTAATTTGTGGGATATAGCACGTATATGATATGTACTATATATGTGGTGATTCAATACAATATGTGTATATATATGATATATATAAAAACCCCTCAATCAAACATATTAAGTCTAAGATGCTTTCCAATTGCAATACACATGAAAAGGTTGTTCAACAAAGTGCAGGTTATTCCAAAGCATGGTGTGTCGTCTGCCTCATGGAAGTGTGATGGTAGTAATATGGGTGCAGTGAAAGCGGGGAGCATTATTATAATATTGGATATTGGATCAGGCTCAACTGGTGATTCTTAGAGTGTTTGGGCCCAGAAGCATGAAGATGATTATGGCAAGGAGTTGTGCATATCATTTATCCAAGACTTGCATATGATATAATTGGCATGATTGCCTACCTTAATAGTTGATTATAGACGTCAGTGTAGGCCAGGTAATAATTGAATCATTTTAGATCTTAGCTCATTAGAAAATTGCTCACTGCAACATTCCAAATTGATACTTGAGGGTTATCAATTTGAACAAAATAATGAGAATAATAATTAATTAAAGATCTAATTATTATCACCCAAATTTTAATCAAATCAAATCAGAAGGTTGAGTTTTGACAAAATTACAAATTCTTTTGTAGAACCAAATGGCAACAACAAACAATCACTTGTTGATAACCTCCAATTTCGTGATGATATCTTAGTAATTTTCTTTAGTTTTTCACACTCTTCCCTAGATATATTAGATAGAATCTCTAACTATTCTCTTTGATTGCAAACATACTATTAGATTAACTTTTTCCTTTTTACTTATAGAAAAAGACACAAAAAAGTCAGAAAAAAGACCCAAACGGTCCCAAGACCGCATGGACTCAAACGGTCTCAAGACCGCATGAAGTCACACGGTCCCAAGACCACATGGACTCACACGGTCCCAAGATCGCATGGACTCATACGGTCCCAAGACCACATGGCCTGACACGGTCCCAAGACCGCATTGACTCACACGGTCCCAAGACCGTATGAAGCCGAACGGTCCCAAGACCGTATGAAGCCGAACGGTCCCAAGACCGCATGGACTCACACGGTCCCAAGACTGCATGAAGCTGAACGGTCCCAAGACCGCATGGACTCACATGGTCCCAAGACCGCATGAAGCCAACTGATCTCAAGATGAAATGGACTCACACGGTCCCAAGACCACATGGAGTCACACAATCTCAAGACCGCATGAGTCTAAACGGTCTCAGAGTCCAAATAGTATCAGATTCCAAATGGTCTTCAAGACCGTTTGGACCCAAAAGCCGCCCAAGCTGTTTGGACTTCACTTAAAGCCTATAAATAAGACCCGTGGGGTCCTCTAAAAAAAAGGTTTCAGATGCCCAGAGGCTACCTCTACTACTCCAGAGCTTTTCCAACTTCCATCCTCTGCCCAATGGTTGCCGATCTGAGATCCACACTCCATCTTGAAGCTGCTTTCTCTCTCTTCGTCAAAGAAGGTGGGAAGAGGAGACCTCATCATTGAGCAACCTATGAAGTTTGAAGATCGTCACTCTCTCTCTTTCCAAGGGGTTGACTTTCCTCTCTCCTTTGTGGGGATGACGCTCTCTCTCTCTCTTCTCGCCTCCTTCTTTGTCCTAGCTATGAGCGAGTAGTCTCTTTCACGAGGGTGCGGGGAGTAGCCCCGCTACCCATGTTTTCATTTCATATAATGTAATCCATAGTTTGCAATATAGAGATGCTTTCTTTTCAGCTCAACATCAATCGTTTAATGAATGCTTGTTGCTTGATCACCAACTTGTGTTATCTTTTATGTTTTAGTATGAATTGTCTATGTTTGTACTATTAGATTCGAATCTCGATTGAATGTTGGTTCTTGATGCATGTATCCACCATGCATCTGTTTCTGTATCTAGGAGTGTTGTACAAGAAGTGGAGTAAACTCACTTCCATCGTTGTACTTTCATACTATGAAATGGAATCAGTTGACATATGAAAGAACAACCTTGATAAAGTCAAGGAACACACTTTGTGAAGGGAATGATGCAAAGTATGTGACCATTCGTTCGGGGATGGTGGGCGTTGCAACATTCCCACACTTCTCGTACTTAGTTCTCCGAAAGGAAACTAAATCTACAAAGATACTAGCTGTTTAGACTCTTGTTGTAGGTTATGTTTTATTTTGCATGTTTTGATCCATGAGTAGTGGCGGTGAAAGCCGATCACATCCTAGTGGTCCCTTATCATAGTTGACATCCTTAAATTTACGTATTTGCTTTACTTTACTTGCTCTTAGTTTAAAAACAACCAAATCAAACCTTTCGATCTAGATACCAACTACTAAGAGATTAAGTGAGATTCTAATGTTTTCCATCTTGTTGCTCCCAACAAGACCGTTGTGTCGTGGATTCGACCCTTAACTATACTACGATAAGACTTCCACATATCTTAGTATACGTGGGTGGAGTTCTCAATCTAGTATAAGCAAGGCTAAACTTAAAGACTTACCATCTTTAGGATTTTTAGTGGTGCACGCAATTCCACGTGAGTGGAAGCTCCATCAAAAATTGGCTCCGTTGCCGGGGAAAACGGAACATTTTTTTATTTCATTTAGTATCTTGCTAGTTGGTTAGGGTTTTACACTTTCCTTTAATCATTACTCCATATCTTCTTAAGTTCATCATATCTTTGGCATCATCTAAAAGGTGTGTTCTTTTCTCTACTCAGGTAGAAAATGTGTATGCAATCATCGCATAACCTCGGATTCTCCCCTGATCCAGAGTACGACTCTGAGGTAGAGAGAAGCTTCCACCGCCGCATCAGACTTAACCGTCAGAGAGCTAGGCAAATGGCTAAAGATCAATGCCAAGCTGCACTAGTCATGGAAAGGGTCAATGCCGCCATAGCTGCTCAAAGAGCACAACTCATTGCTGACACCCGCGCTCAGATTCAAGCAGAGATCCGAGCGGAAGAATAGGCTCGCATCCGAGATGAAAACGAAGTAGCTAACCAAGATGCCCAGTTAGAGCTAAGAAACAAGCAATTGAGGGATTATGCTGTCCCTAAGAACTACGAAGACAATCATCCAGTTCGGCCTCCGATCATCAACATACCCAACTTCGAGATTCGGACACAATGGATTCAGATCATGCAGGGCATCTCATTCTCTGGAGGTTCTGGAGATGACTGTATGGATCACTTGAAGAGGTTCAAGGCACTTTGCCGACTGGTCCCACAGGCCGAAGTTGCTTTCGACGCAATAATGCTACATCGTTTCCACTTCACTCTATCAGGAAGAGCTTTGAGTTGGTACAACTCGCTTGATAGGGAGCCAATAATCACCACATGGGTTCCCTTGGAAGAAAAGTTCCTTGAGAAGTTCTTCCCCCCTTCGTTTACTTATGAAATTAGGGGGAAGATTAACCACTTCACCCAACTTCTTGGAGAATCACTCGCAGAAGCTTGGGAAAGGTTCAAAGAGCTTCTAAGAAAGTGTCCTCATCACGATATCTCCCAAAATCAATTAATAGAAACATTCTATAGGGCAGTGAGTGATGACATCAAGCAATTTCTGGATTCCTCATATGGAGGGAATTTTATGAGAAAGAACTACGAGGATGCCTGGAAAATCATCACACTTGGAGCTGAGAATCAATCCAATTGGGGACGATCATCTGGCAAGGGAATCCTCAAAGTTTATAAAGCTGAGGAATCAATGGAAATGAAGGCTATTGCTGAAGCCTTAAAGACCATAGCTCATAAATAGAAGGCTCTTGAAACTTCACTTGGAGAATTTGATAAGAAGAAAAACCCTCAAATTCAAAAGGTTAAAGCTGCCAGAGGGACCTGTGAATCCTGTCATGCATCCGATCACCCAACTCTATCATGCGGTCTGCTATACAATGTGATGATGGATATGCACCCACCACAACAGTAGTACGAACCAATCATTGAACAAACTGAATAGCAAATACTCGAACAAGTTAATTCCATTCATTCCATACCGGGACAAGCTTACTATAACCCAAGCCAACCAAGAATCCACCCCGAGTTTCAATATGGAAATCATGTGGGGACTGCCAATCCACAACACCAAATGCAAGGAGGATCCTCTAATAGGCTGCCACCAGGATTTCAAAGCAACTTTAACCAGAATCAAGGGAACCTTAGAAATAACCTACCAAGATCCAACTACCAAAGGAATCCCTCTGCTTACTACCAATACACCCATCCTCCTCTGCACCCACAACTACCCCCTCAGCTACAACAATCACAGCAGCCTTAGTTAGCACCACCTCCACAACATCCACATCAAGGACAACAACAATTTCAACAGAAAAATATCCCTTCCCAGCCCACTGATGAGATAACTATGATCAAGCAAATGCTACAATCACAACAAAATATGCTCGCTAATCAACAAGCTCAGCAGAAGGCTGTAGAGGCTCAACTAGCACAAATTGCTGCCCAGTTGAAACCTCCAGCAGGCACTTTTGCTGGCCAACCAGAGTCAACCCAAGACATGACCAGAATAGACCACAGCAACTGAATGTTGTCACTACCAGATTAGGTTTTGTCTTTCACAAAGTTAGAAGGATCACTCATGATAATGATGATACATCTGTATTTGTTCCAAATGCAAGTCCAAATCTAGCAACTGAGAATTCTGTAGAGACTAAAAAAGGCAAGGAAAAGGAACAACCCCCAAGGAGTCAGAGGTCCTGCAATATAAACCTAGGATACCATATCTAGGTAGATTGAAATAGACTAAGATGGACACTAGATTCCAAAAATTCAAGGAGGCAATGAAGAAACTCTATATTGACATCCCTCTCCTCGATGCCCTCTCTGAAGTACCCACTTGGGCTAAATACCTAAAAACTTTGCTATCAAGGAAGTACATTACTGAGGAGAAAGAGACAGTCAAATTGGCTCAGACCACCTCCGATATCATTCTCAACAAGATGCCCAAGAAAAAGAAGGACCCTGGTTCTTTCGGTATCCAGTGTTGTATTGGAAATGCTTCAAGCAAGAAGGGATTAGCTGACTTAGGAGCTAGCATATCAATTATGCCTTACTCCATGTGTAAAAGATTGGGCTTTACTGATTTATTACCCACAACAATGACGATTCAGTTAGCTGATTCTACTATCACTGCACCCCTAGGAATTATTGAAGATATTCCGGTCAGGATAGGTAAACATGCTTATGTCCCATGTGATTTTGTCATCATGGATATCAAGGAGGATTTAATATACCCGATAATGTTTAATAGACCCTTCCTTGCCACCGCTAGGGCACTCATTGATGTTGAAGTGGGTACGATCATTCTGAGACTGGGAAAAGAAGCAATTCAGTTTCGAGTCCTCAACAGCATGAAAGGACCCAACATTCAAGAGGAGGTTTTTCTCCTAGATGCAATTCACCAAATGTCCCAATTGGAAATATCTAAGCCATCTGATGAGTTAGAGAATGTTCTTACAAACGCATAAGTTGAATTATCGGCCAATGAATTGGTTCAACAATGCTTGCAACACTTAGAGAAAGCCGAAGAAGCGCCAACGACCACCTTTGAGGAGCTCAAATCTGTCACTATTTTAGAAACAACAGAAGTGCCCAAGGCTCCCGAGATGAAGACTCTACCCACGGGACTTAAACACGTCTTCTTGGACAAAGAAAAATTATGTCCAGTTATCATCAGTTCTGACAGGAGACCAAGAAGAAATGCTTCTCGACAAATTAAAGAAGCGCAAGAAGGCCATGGGGTACAAAATAACTGACTTGATAGGTATAAACCCTTCCTTATGCATGCATAGACTACCCATGGTCAAGGAATTCAAGCCTTTAAGAGAACACCAGAGGAAGCTGAACCCCAATCTTAAAGAAGTGGTTCACCTTGAAGTCCTCAAATTGTTGAAAGCCGGCATAATTTACCCAATTTCAAACTCCCAATCGGTCATCCCCGTCCAAGTCATCCCCAAAAAGGGAGGAACCACCGTCTTGCTAAACGAAAAAAATGAGTTAGTTCCCACAAGGACTGTTACAGGGTGGAAGATGTGTATCAACTACAGGAAACTAAACAAATCAACGCGAAAAGATCACTACCCTCTGCCCTTTCTTGACGAAGTCCTAGAATGCTTAGCCCATCAAAAATACTTCTGCTATCTCGACGGTTATTCCGGGTTCTACCAAATCCCTATACACCCAGAAGACCAAGAGAAAACTACCTTTACCTGCCCCTTTGGGACCTATGCTTTCAGAAGAATGCCATTCGGGTTGTGCAACGCACCTGCTACATTCCAAAGGTGTATGTCTGCCATTTTTGCAGGATTAACAGAATCTATAATGGAAGTATTTATGGATGATTTTTCAGTTTATGGAGATTCCTTCGATAACTATCTACTCAATCTTGGACAAGTCTTACAACAATGCGAGGAGACGAACCTCATCCTGAATTGGGAAAAATGCCATTTTATGGTAACTGGAGGTGTCGTCCTCGGGCATAGAGTGAGTGACAGAGGGATTGAAGTCGACAAGGCAAAAATCGATGTTATCTCAAAGTTGTCACCACCAAAAGATATAAAAGGAGTACGAGCATTCCTGGGTCATGCTGGGTTTTACAGAAGATTTATTAAAGATTTCTCAAAAATAGCAAAACCCATGACCAAACTTCTTACCAAAGACACCGAGTTCAACTTTAATCAAGAATTCTTACAAAGTTTCTCAACTCTGAAAAATGCGTTAATCTCTGCACCCATACTAAGAGCCCCAGATTGCTCACAACCTTTTGAAATCATGTGTGACGCCAGCGATTACGTCATAGGGGCCATATTAGGATAGAGAATCGACAAGAAACCTTATGTAATCTACTACGCGTCTAAAATGCTTGATGAAGCACAGAAGAACTACACTACTACAGAGAAGGAGTTCTTAGTTGTCATCTATGCGTTCGAGAAATTCCGCTCTTACTTGATTGGATCCAAGGTCATCGTCTACACTGACCACTCCGCCATACGATATCTAATTCAGAACCAAGATGTAAAACCCAGACTTATCCGCTGGGTGTTGATGCTTCAGGAATTTGATTTGGAAATCAAAGACAAAAGTGGAGTGGAAAACGTCGTAGCTGATCATCTCAACCGCATTGAAGTTGAGGATGAAGATAAAGTACCAATCTGAGACTCCCTTCCAGATGACCAACTAATGAAAGCTACCAATGGTTTCCCCTGGTATGCTGACATTGTTAATTATCTGGCTACAGGAATCATTCACCCTTCCGCCTCCCATCATGACAAAAGGAAATTCCTCCATGATGTAAAGCAATACTATTGGGATGAACCTTACCTTTTTCGCCTATGTGCAGACGGACTTTTCTGTCACTGCTTACCTGAAGAGGAGATTACCCCCATCTTAGAGCATTGCCATTCCGGCCCCACTGAGGGGCACATGAGTGCAAAGAAAACCGCTATGAAAGTTTTTCAATCAGGTTTCTTTTGGCCAACCATAGCAAAAGATTCTCACAATTTTGTAAAAGCCTGCAACAAATGTCAACTTTCTGGCAGCATATCTAAAAGGAATGAAATGCCCCTCACCTTGTGGCAAGAGATTGAACTTTTCGACGATGGGGGATAGACTATATGGGCCCCTTTCCCTCTTCATATGGTTTCTCCTACATTCTGGTTGCAGTAGACTATGTCTCGAAATGGGTCGAAGCTATACCCTCAGTGTCCAGCGATTCCAAACCAGTCATTAAGAGGTTTAAAGATATCATTTTTCACAGATTTGGAGTTCCCCGAACCGTCATATCCGACGGAGGGACCCATTTTCTGGAATGAAGCTTTGAATCCCTCTTAAAGAAATACGGCGTTAACCATAAAGTTGCCACACCTTACCATCCACAGACCAGTGGTCAGGTTGAGGTTTCAAATAGACAACTAAAGGCAATCTTAGAAAAAATAGTCAATAGACACCGCACTGACTGGTCCACCAAGCTTCCCGATTCCCTTTGGGCTTACCGAACTGCTTATAAAACACCAATCGGGACAACCCCGTTCCATTTGGTATACGGAAAGTCATGTCATCTTCCAGTGGAACTGGAACATAAGGCTTGGTGGGCCATTAAACAACTGAATTTTGATTTCAAAAGTGTCAGAGAAAACAGACAACTCCAATTATAAGAGCTAGAGGAGCTCAGAATGACTTCTTATCAAAGTGCCAAGATTTATAAAGAACAAACCAAAATGTGGCACGACGATCATCTAAAAAGGAAAGACATCACCATTGGTGACAAAGTACTCCTTTTCAACTCCAAGCTCAAACTGTTCCCCGGAAAACTCCGCACAAAGTGGTCCAGGCCCTTCATCACCAAACATATATACCCGACTGGAGCTGTCATGATTGTTGACGACAATGGAGGTGAAATGACAGTCAATGGCCATCGATTGAAAAAATACTACACTATAGCAGATAAAATGCCGAGACAGACTATTGAGATCATAGCAGCCAGAACATCATCATAACAGCTTCCAAACCTCATCGAGCCAATGACGTAAAACCCAGGCGCTACTTGGGAGGCAACCCAAGATCTGAGCTTCTTCTTTTATCTTCTATTCTTTTAAGTTACCTTAGGATTATCTCCTGAAAAAATAATCATTTATATAACCAAAACAAATATAAAAAATATAAAAATCATAATAACCTTAAACCTCCCAAACGGTCCTGAAAACCATTTGGAGCCAAACGGTCCTGACACCGTTTGGAGCCAAATGATCCTGAAACCGTTTGAGCCAAACGGTCTTGAAACCATTTGGAGCCAAACGGTCTTGAAACCATTTGGAGTCCAAACGGTCTTGAAACTGTTTGGAGCCAAACGGTCTCAAAATCATTTGGAGTCCAAACGGTCTTGAAATCATTTGGAGTCCAAACGGTCGCTAAACCGTTTGACCTAAGGGTTTTATAAGCTCAACCCCCCCCCCCAAATACTATAAATAGAACCCCCCTCCTTCTTCTTTCTTTCGACTCCAGACCTTTCTTAAACCCTCGCGCAAACGGTTATTCCTATTCCATGTCTGCTCCCGTTCCCGCACGACCCACGACCAAGTTTCTTCTCACCGTCTCCCTTCCCGGCTCCGTGTGTCTCCATGGTGATCACACCTCTGTCTCCGCCTCTCCTCTCATCACTATCGTCATCTCCGACCGTTTCCGCAAGGTACCTCAGCACGCAACTTCAGTGACGCTTCTGTCTGTGCACCGCCGCCGTCTTTTCTATAACTGACATCTACGACACCGCCGCAATTCCCTTTTCTATCACCACCGTCGTCCTTATCGCCGCCATCTTTGCTTTCACCGTCGGTTCCGCCTCTCTTCCATCTGCTGCGCCCCCGGCGTTTCAGCTTCCAAATGGTCCTGAAACCATTTGGAGCCAAACGGTCTCGAAACCGTTTGGAGCCAAACGGTCTCGAAACCATTTGGAGCCAAACGGTCCTGAAACCGTTTGGAGCCAAATGATCATGAAACCATTTCGAGCCAACCGGCCCTGAAACCATTTGGAACCAAATGGTCTTCAAACCGTTTAGAACCAAACGATCTTCAAAACTATTTGATCTTTTTAGCATCATCTGCTTTTCGTTAAAACATGAAAATATATAAACTCATACAAAATCAATCTTTATGCTAACACATGACTTTCCATTTTCAGAAATGGCATCACCAGCTAAGGAAGCAACATGAACTACCGACGCTCCATTTTGGACAAAGGAGCAATTGATGGAAGACCAAGCCAAACTCCAAAAGATCGTAGATAACTACAACAAGACTGGAAAGGCCCCACCAAAGGTCAACATCATAGCAATCTTGAGTGAAATTGATCGCATCAACAAATGCCTAGATGAGGAGCCTGAAGAAGAAGTGGAAGAAATCTCCTCCAATGATGAAGGCTCCGAATACGAGCCTAACTACGAAGACGAATCCCCAACCGAAAAATCCAAAGGGAAACAAATAGCCCAGGAAGCTGCAAAAGAACAACCAATGAAGAAACGGGCAAGGAAACAGGTCCACCCTGCCACTGCTAGGGAACAAACCCTAGCAGGCTATATCCCATCAACTACCACCACGACCCCCAGTACCACTCCAACTACCACCACTACCCCCGTCTTCTCAGTACTCACCACCACCGCACCACCACCAGAAAACCTCTACATCCATACCCTCTCCTCCATCGATAAAATACTAAAACCAACAAAGTACGTCTGCTCAAGCGTACTCCTCAAGATGGGGATCTACGATAGAATCCTCACCATGCTTGACAATGCTTATCTCTCCAGACTATTCTTTGTCCCCGAAATTTCATATGTCGAACCCACTATAGAATTCTTCACACATCTCACCTAAGAAGCTGTCGACATTATGGATAGATCAAGGGATGGAGGTGACCATAGGCTAGTCACCAAGCTCTTTGGCAGTAAGGTTGTCATCACAGAAAACATGATGAATGAAATCTTTATAGACATCCAGGAGCATCTCAAGAAAGCCAAAGTTGTTGGAACAGAGAATACCAATTTCAACAGACATAACTTCTGGAAATCCCTGACAGGGATCCCCACCTACGAGACAAAGACATACAAGGCCTCAAACATACAATCTGGATTAATGTGAACGTTGCATAAAACTCTCACAAGCGCACTCTTCCCCAGGACGGAGGGCGGGAATGTCATAATTTCAGATCTTTTTGTCCTCTGGTCAGTCCTACACGGGATGCCAGTCAACATTGGACGTCATATGATCAAGAAGCTATCCGCTTATTCCCTGGGGAAGGAAATTTGCATGGGGGGTCATATCACATCCACTATCAAATATCTCAAGATGGACAGACCTTTATCAAGATGCAAGCAGATAAAGGGTGACATCCTAACCAACGAACAAACTTTGAAAAACTCCTACATCATCAAAGATAAGGATGCAAAGTTATATTACATTTTCTGCCCTACAGTCAAATCATCTAGAACCCTGCTACCTCTCCCGGAGCTTGCAGATTACGACAAGGAAAAGCTCCTCTTCACTCACGAGGAGCTTACAAAACTAATAGCTACTGTCAAAGCACCAGAACAAAAAGCAAAGGCGGGGCAAACAGAACTTAGCATAACCGCCCCGACAGCTAGGGTAACAAAAATTCCAGTACAACGTCCCTCCAAAAGACTTTCATAGAAACAACAGCTGTCGGGGACACCAACATCAAAACCGCATCCAGAGACAGAAACCCCCCTCCCCGAAGAACAAATCACCACCTCATCTCTAGACTCCTTCATTATGAGTCTAAATGATGAGCTTACCACCACCACCTCACCACCCTCCACCTTTCCACAATCCACCACTCTTCCATCTTTCTCTATAACTACACCACCACCCGCATCCTCCTCTTCACCCTTTTTCTCTTCGGGCTTCCCCTTCTCTACTCCTACACCCGACTTCACCACCTTCGCCTCCATCCCCACAGTCTTTCCCCCAACACTATCAATCCTACCATTTTCATCACCTTTCCCATCCACCACCACCCTGACACCGCTGGTGACCCCATCTATAGTCACCACACAGTTCGCGGAACCATCAATAGTGTCTGTTCTGCAAGACACTACAACATTCCCACCCAGACCCCAACCACCCCACCCTTCCATAACTGGGGTCCCTTTCACAAATGTCGGTGAGGAATTCAGACGTCAATTTGACATCATTCGAAACCTCCTCACCGACCCTTCTAACATAATTCATTCCATTTTTTCTTGTATGCAGGGAATATCTAAACAGGTCGCCAAGATCGACGAGCAGAACCGTGCCTTGCCAAGCATCTTCTAAGGTTTTCAGCAACGAAAAGATGTAGTGGCCAGGCAAGTTGATCACATCGACAACCACTACAACAACTTGCCTGAGTTGGTCCTTGGAGTAAAAAGCCAGCAAGAAGCGATGGCCAAGAAAGTCGATGAGATCTCTACACAGACTCAACCTCTGCCTGAGACTCTCTGCGAGCTCAAGTAGCAACAAACAGCTCTTAGCACGCACTTGGATAACATCAGCAACACTCTCACACAACTCAACAATCGCCAAGAGGAGTCGACAAACAATGAAATCCAACAATTAAGAGCTACAGTAACAGATCATACAGCGTGACTCCTCTCTGACAAGGGTCGATACAAAGATCTCAAGGAAACACACGACGCACTGCTCGAAACACACGAGCATGTGCAAGTGGCGTTTGACGAGTTACAAACCATCCATCGGCAGTGCAAAAAGACAGCACACAAGAAGCTAACAGACAAAGCAGCAGCTGATAAAGAAGGCGATGATGAAGATGAAGATGACTCCGACTCTTGAGTTGATTCTAACAATGATACCACCTCCTCAGATGACAAATCTGATGGCCCATACAATGTTGGGGAGGGCCCAAGCCAAGGAGCAGAACCTTCTCAGAAAGGATATGACAAAGACCACCA
This sequence comes from Alisma plantago-aquatica, assembly GCA_963693085.1. NCBI lineage: Eukaryota > Viridiplantae > Streptophyta > Magnoliopsida > Alismatales > Alismataceae > Alisma > Alisma plantago-aquatica. Next base: position 1,115,096,565 of record OY856413.1, read on the forward strand.
AGAAGGTGGACATCATCCCAAGTCCCCCACCCACAATGAAAATGTAAATATATCATTTGGGGACCAATTCCTCGATTACTCTGCCTTGGGATCCATAGGGGCGTATGCAAAAGATGTGGCTTTTGCTGAGTTCCACCAATGTATTTTAGGAACCAGCGCAAGCCCACCAGCAACAGCCACTCAACATTTTTCCGCACTTGATCAATCAGTGCCCTTTCCCCCAGAACAAGAAGAATCAGAACGAGTACGTTAAGATATAGATGAAGAACTCAATTATGTTTCCGATTTAGAAGACGATCTGTAAGGCTATATAAAATATTCAGAACAAACTTCTTCACCCCCTCCGCAGGAGCTTCCCCCGCCACCACCTCTACCACATAAGATGCACGATTTAGATATGGCGTCCATCTCTACACTAGATGCTCAGGACATATTTATCCTAAATACTATTTTCGACGATGCCAAAGAGGGGGGAGACATCATCTACCACAATACAAAGACTAAGCGCAAGTTGACACGCGAAGATTTCCGCAACATCCTGCGACCACGGTCAACGATGTCAATGTTAATCTTCCGTGTCCTACTTGCCAACTGCATAGAAGTTTATAGAAGCTCAAATATGCAGCAACCAGTATTTAACGCCTCACCTACTCTGTCTATAGGCTTGTTATACAAAGAAATACGAGAAAAGTCAATAGAGCGGTTGCGTGCTGGTTTAGCACGGAGGGCACGATATGTTACCGTGCATTTCAAGTTTCCGATCACTGGTTGTTTATGATTGTGGACACCGAGGCTCGGGATGCCAAGGTGTACAATTTTTGCACCACTGAGCTATCGGCCGGAACAATAAATTTTGTTGGAGAAGAAGCAGGAGAGGCAAGATGTATACCTTTCCGGCTTCTTAAGCTAATTTGGGTTGCACACCCATCCCTCTGTCAAGACTGGAGCCAATCCTGGTTCTAAATAATAAACCTGCAAGTCCAAACTACTGAAGGATCTGGGGATTGCACTTTCTGCACTATCCGTCACATTCAAGCACTAAACCAAGAAATCCCCTTTACCGAGCTGGTCGCCGAAGATTTTCACTCCCTACGAGGGCGTTACACCATGGAGCTTATTTATGATAGAAGGTTCTTCAAGGACCCGACAATGGCACCAGATGACGTCCCCCGTTACCTCTTTTCAACAATCCAATGTCCCCAAAGGCGACCTTTCAGACAAACTTTAAAAGAATTGGAGAAAAACAAACAACCAGCCATAGTTCCTGAGCAAAGAAAATGGGACCCTTCCCCCTTTGATCTGGTGCAGGATAAAGTGGGCATAGATCTTTTGTCAGGGGCAACCATTAGGAGATCTCCATCACAAATGGTGCCCCTATCTGTCATAGAACCAACTTTCCCAGATTTTGACCTCAGTGCTTGCAAAAGTCTCTCCGACAATGAACTCCGTCTCATCATGTCAAAGCTTTACGCTGAGAAAGATGACCTCATTTTCATGTCTGGTGACATTTTGGTCATGGCAGACGCGTTACGAGAAACTTTACAGTTCAAAGGGTCTCTATCTGTGAGCTTGATGGCTGCCTATAAATTTCTTCTCGGACGGAATCACCCTACAACCTATATGGCATCCACATATATGAAGGACGATCTCCTAAAGCTAAAGAACTTCAGAACAACTGAAGTACTAATTTCCTTCCTACAACATAAAACACTGAAGTTTATCATACTACCCTTCCTTCACCATGAGCACAGGATGCTTCTGGCAACAAACCTACCTGAAGGAACAACTACCATCTACAACAGTTCTGACTGCCAGTTCAATCCACGACAAAAGAAATATGTAGTGACACCAAAGACGCCCACAGAGGAAGTGGCGAAGGAATGTGCAGACAGACTAGTCGATATTCTAAGTCAGCACACAGGGGCTTACGGCAAAGAAAACTTTCATCGCCCATCCTTCAACCACAAATGTCCCCAACAAATTTGGGAATCAAACGATTGCATCTTCCACATCCTCTATTGGATGTACACCATCATGGTCCTTCAAAGACCAGTAGAGGATATGACAGACGTGGATTACCAGGCCTAACGTGGAAAGTTTGCAGCTAATCTACTTAGAACACCAGGGGCAAACTCAGGATTAACAGAAGCCTGACGCCCTTGTCCTTGTACTTCTCAACCTATCACTTTGATACTCTGAGGACAGAGTGAGTGATAAGTTAGGGTGGGAGTACATTAGACAAGGGCGAGGTATCATTTCTATATCCTTCTTTCTCCATCTTCTCTTTCAGTTTTATACAAAATTTTCTTAGTTTCCTTTACACATTTAGTTTTTGTTTTAAATAAATCATCTGATAATAAATCTTTGGAATAAAGTCATCCCCCACTAACTTTAGAATCAAGTCAGTCTTCAAGAATAATAACTATAATAGCACTTAGACATATAATGGTGACTTAATAAATTCTCTTCACTCTTGATTTTCATGCTTTTGTTTCACTTCTACATCTGACTCTCCATAGGTCAATATCAAGGCCAAAATAAGCCAAGCACTCTCAAGGACAAGAGGGGCATCAGGTGACATCCAAATCAAGAAGTCTCGCAAGTGGACCATTAAAAAGAAATCAAAAAGTGCATGTCGAGAAACTCTAAGAACAACTTTCCTCTCTTCAAATAAAAGAGGCTTGGCCGCCCAAAAATATTTTCCCTAAAAACCCCAAATCCTAAGCTTGAGAGTTTACGAATAAAAGCTAGAGAGTCGAATAAAACTATGAGAGTTGTGCCATAAATAAGGACCTATATACAGAACCAATGAAGGTCTCACCCGGACGGCACATTCAGCTGCCCTCACGAAGGGAGATGTGTCGTGCCCGGTAGTGAAACCCTAAGGTATCTAAATATATGAAAGGCTTATAAAGGACTCGCCCGACCGGTACATTCAGCTGCCCTCACGAAGGCAGATGTATCGTGCCCGGTAGTGAGATCCTAAAAGCATAGACCACCCCTCCCTCACTTGAAGGGGGAGTTACACATCAAGCCTTTAGCCAACCCTCATACCCACTCTAGCTTCCAATAGGTTTTTCAGAGAGGTATAAAGCTGATTAGAGTCCACAACATGCACAAAATAAAAAGTGGTCCCAATGCAGGCTACGAGATACGGAAGAAACATGAGACCCAAGCAACTCTAAATACCTGAAAGAGTTAAGGCAAACAATAAGACCCGATACAACCTTAGGAGAGCTCGGCTTTATAATTGAAGCAAGAGTATGGAAATCTTAACTAAATAAAATCACCTCGCCATTACATGCCTCAACTCTATCTAACTTGAGGACAAGCTAGACTCTAAGTTAGGGGGGTGATAATCTCCAATTTTGTGATGATATCTTAGTAATTTTCTTTAGTTTTCCACACTCTTCCCCAAATATATTAGATAGAATCTCTAACTATTCTCTTTTATTGCAAACATACTATTAGATTAACTTTTTCCTTTTTACTTATAGAAAAAGACACAAAAAAGTCACAAAAAAGACCCAAACGGTCCCAAGACCGCATGGACTCAAACGGTCTCAAGACCGCATGAAGCCACACGGTCCCAAGACCGCATGGACTCACACGGTCCCAAGACCGCATGAAGCCAAATGGTCCCAAGACCGCATGGAGTCACACAGTCCCAAGACCGCATGAAGCCGAACGGTCCCAAGATCGCATGGACTCACACGGTCCCAAGACTGCATGAATCGGAACGGTCCCAAGACCGTATGGAATCACACGGTCCCAAGAGCGCATGAACCCAACCGATCTCAAGACCACATGGACTCACACGGTCCCAAGACCGCATGGAGTCACACGATCTCAAGACCGCATGAGTCCAAATGGTCTCAGAGTCCAAACGGTCTTCAAGACCGTTTGGACCCAAAAACCGCCCAAATCGTTTGGACTTCACTTAAAGCCTATAAATAAGACCCAAGGGGTCCTCTAAAAAAAAGGTTTCAGATGCCCAGAGGCTGCCTCTACTACTCCAGAGCTTTTCCAACTTCCATCCTCCGCCCAAAGGTTGTCGGTTTGAGATCCACGCTCCATCCTGAGGCTGCTTTCTCTCTCTTCGTCAAAGAAGGTGGGAAGAGGAGACCCCATCATCGAGCAACCTGTGCAGTTTGAAGATCGTCACTCTCTCTTTCCAAGGGGTTGACTTTCCTCTCTCCTTTTTGGGGATGATGCTCTCTCTCTCTTCTCACCTCCTTCTTTATCCTAGATATGAGCGAGTAGTCTCTTTCACTAGGGTGCGGGGAGTAGCCCCGCTACCCATGTTTTCATTTCATGTAATGTAATCCATAGTTTGCAATATAGAGATGCTTTCTTTTCAGCTCAACATCAATCGTTTAATGAATGCTTGTTGCTTGATCACCAACTTGTGTTATCTTTTATCTTTTAGTATGAATTGTCTATGTTTGTACTATTAGATTCGAATCTCGATTGAATGTTGGTTCTTGATGCATGTATCCACCATGCATCTGTTTCGGTATCTAGGAGTGTTTTTCAAGAAGTGGAGTAAACTCACTTCCATCATTGTACTTTCATACTATGAAATGGAATCAGTTGACGTATGAAAGAACAACCTTGATAAAGTCGAGGAACACACTTTACGAAGGGAATGATGCAAAGTAGGTGACCATTCATTCGGGGATGGCTGGCGTTGCAACATTCCCGCACTTCTCATAGTAAGTTCTCTGAAAGGAAACTAAATCTACAAAGATACTAGCTGTTTAGAATCTTGTTGTAGGTTATGTTTTATTTTGCATGTTTTGATCCATGAGTAGTGGCGGTGAAATCCGATCACATCCTAGTGGTCCCCTATCATTGTTGACATCCTTAAATTTACTTATTTTCTTTACTTTACTTGCTTTTAGTTTAAAAACAACCAAATCAAACCTTTCGATCTAGATACCAACTACGAAGAGATTATGTGAGATTCTAACATTTTCCATCTTGTTGCTCCCAACAAGGCCGTTGTCCCGTGGATTCGACCCTTAACTATACTACGATAAGACTTCCACGTATCTTAGTATACGTGGGTGGAGTTCTCAATCTAGTATAAGCAAGGCTAAACTTAAAGACTTACCATCTTTATGATTTTTAGTGGTGCACGCAATTCCACATGAGTGGAAGCTCCATCACTTGTCTATGTGATCGATCCTTGAGAAGGATAAACTTACTGGGAAAACCTTCCATGACTGGTCCAGGAAGCTGAGAGTTGTTCTCACACAGGAGCACAAGCTATGTGTCCTATAAATGCCAGAACCACATGAACTAGCTCAAAATGATCCAAGGTCTGACAAGGATGTTTATAAGAAGCATATTGAGGATGTCGTGGATGTTAAGTGTCTAATTTTATGCTCCATGAACCATGAGTTGTAAAGGAAACATGAAAACATGGGGGTGATTGGGATGGTCACACAACTCAAGAACTTGTACCAAGATCAGGCAAGATAGGAGAGATATGATGTCTCCAAGGCATTGTTCAAGTGAAACATTACAGAAAGAGATCCAATAGGTCCTCATGTACTCAAGCTCATTGGATATATGGAGAACCTAGATAGACTAGGATTCTCCTTGGGCCAAGTGTTGGTCACTGATGTGATTCTGCAGTCCCTTCCAGAGTCATATAAACTACAACATGAATGACTTTGACAAACCATTGACAGAGTTGTTGGGTATGTTGAGAACAACTAAAACATAGATGAAGAAAGTCTAATCCAAGTATATGATGGTGTTCAGCAAGACAAAGTGGAAGTCTAAAGGCAAAGGAAAAGGTAAGAAGAGTTCTAAAGCTAGCCAAAAGCCCAAGTCTTCAGATCTCAAGGAAAAAGGTGGAGTAAAGAAACAAAGAGGCGATTGTCACCATTTTCACCAGCCTGGACAATGGAAGAGAAATTTCCCACTCTAGTTAGAGGAACTAAAGAAAAAGAATGATGGCATTGAGGCCTCCACTTTAGGTATAAACAACATAAGATAAATTTAATTACTTCCTAAATTTTGGTATATGATACTAGATAAGAGATTTGACATACAGATGTGCAGCATCTGACAAGAATTAAAAGCCCTCTTACAAGTACAAATATGGACAAGGTGGAGTAAGTGTTGTGGAAGAGATATTCTACATTTAAATTTATCTTAGCCTAATGGACATGTAACAAAGTTATTAGAACTTCTATTTTTTATTATGCCATTAGAATAGAAACATTTTCTTTATGCATCTTGTATGGACAAGTATGATTATCAATAAAGAATTGTTATTGCTTCTATTTCAAAGATATGATCTTGCATGGCATTGGCCCTAAACCATCTTGTGATATTTATGCAAAATGATCCAAAGATGAATGTTTATAATGTTTATACCAAAGGATTATAATTGATAACTCAAGACTATTAGTAGAATTAGTCATCTTGTGTGAATATGAGAATTGCATGCCTAGAATACATATGGATGTTGATCTAGATTCCCTTCATTATTTAACCTAAGGAAACATCAAAGTCTTATTCATGCACAATGTGACATTACATCCTTCACTAGATGTAGTGGGAGGATAACCTTTTCATTAGACCTCATACATATGATGCATGAAAATCTTATGGAATAAATGCTATAGATAATTACATATGCTACATATTTATTTACTCATAATATGATGATATATACTCAGTAAAATGGAAATTTCTTGAAGTGTTCAAAGAGATTATAAATGAAGTATAACTTTGATGAAAGTATTAAAGAACTTTGATGAAATCAAATGTTGGAGTAATTTACATCAATACATTGAGTACCTTCAGGAATGAACTATGATAAGGTATCACAAGTCAAATCCATCTGAATATAATGACGTGTCAAATAAAGTCATGATATAACTATCAGTTAAATCTAGTCTTTTTATATCCTCACTAATATATACCTATCACTAAATAATGTACCATCTAAATGGTTTGTAGGACATCATATATGATATGATTTGGGAATGTCCCAATACATCTGAGGGATTGAAACTGATGTGCAGAAATTATATCATCTTTTGGATCATGTTTGGTTGCATATCCATGTTGTTTTGACTCAATTATCACTCTCATTCATGCTTGATTCTATATTTTTAGCTATTCTTACTTGTCTCATGGTTTGGATTGTAGGTACTATATTTTGCAATGAAATGATAAGGAATATATCATATTATCTCTTATTGGATCACTCCCCAAGTATCTACATGTTTTGGGGTTCGAAATTGCGCAAATACCACTTTTTACGGCATGTAAATCGGACCTACACACTGAAAGTTACGAGCAAAATACACAACAGCCCAGAACAGCGAGGTGCACGCCGTGCACCTGGGAATTTCAGGCAGATAAAAGTTTCTGGAATGTTGCACGGCGTGCACCTGGGAGCCAGAAGTTTCTGGAAAGTTGCACGGCATGCATTTCCAAAGTGCACGCCGTGCACAGTGTATTCTGGAGCAAACTAAAAGTTTCTGGAAAGTTGCACGACGTGCATTTCCAAAGTGCACGCCGTGCACCTGGCAGTTTCAGCATTTTGTAAAATATGAGTTTTTATTTAAAACGAAGGGGGAACTTAATGGGCAGTTACGGACGGTCATTTGCAGAAGTTCTCTCATCCCAGAGCAAGTCTAGAGCAGAGGAGGGCGATTTTGAGGGGAAAGGAGGTGGTTTCTTGCCAAAGGAGTCCATTTCTTCTTCTCTTCTTCTCCATTGTCTTCTCCAAGGTGCAGCCAAGCTTCCCCAACTTCGTGCAGCTTCTCGGGAGAGGAGCCAGTCCTTTTTGGAGCAGCTTTAGGAGTGGAATTTCGTCCCCAAGACGGAATTCTACTTCTCTTGGGTTACACATTCAATTCTCCTAGATTTTCCTTCTCTAAACCATGTTAAACTCTGAAAATTCTGTAGCATTTCTGCAATACATAATCATAGACGAGTAGAATCCAAATCTTAGACATGGGAGAGTAACTCCCATGTCATAGCTTGTATGGACATATGAATTTCGTACAAAATGTTAGTTTCTTGCATGTTCCAAGAGTTGTTTCAGATCTGAAATTCTTGTTTGTGTGATTGGCCATCATACTTGCATGTTTTATGCTTTCTTTCATAATCTGAGAAGGTGTGTTTGAGAGTATGGAGTTACTCTTTTGGCAACTTTTCCTTGACCGCGAGAGTGGCTGGGATTATGTTGAGGAGCAAGGTTTGTGATTTGAAATGAAATACATACATGAGAGTGATGTATGGAGTTAAAATCATCATCACTTCACCGGGAGGTGAGTGATGACTACAAACCTCCTTTGCAAGTTAATTAACATGTTTAAATTCATATTTTAATATAAGCTATGATGTGATAGTGAAATCCCAAGTCTAAGATCCTTCCAAATCTAAATCTTAACCTTTCTTAAGTGATAATTTACTGTTTTGTTTTAAATCTATAATTTAGTTGTTCTAATCCAACCATCTTGTGTACAACGATCTAGATTATTGAAAATCATAACTCTTGCGCCTAACTAACCAACGCTCCTTGTGTTCGACCTCGACTACAACTACTCTCGTATACTTGCGGGATATAGCTAGTTGAGTAAAAGATCATTTTTAATGATTGAAACTCGTTAGTGTAAACTACCAACAAGTTTTTGGCACCGTTGCCGGGGAGCATCGGTATTCCTGTTAGAGTAAGAGTTTTTGATAAGTAAATGAGACTAGATCACATCCTTCATATCCACCATCATATCCATAAATCATAATTCATCATGATCATCATAATTTGTTGTATCTTCCATGTTTGTTTTTGTATATCACTCACCTTGTTTATTTGCAGGAGCATATGGGGTGTTCATAAAAAGATCCTTGAACCGTGCATATCTCTACATTCAGAAAATGAACACACTATTTGCAGCCCTCATGGAGCAAGAAGGAGTGAAACCCAAACATGTATGGAGGAATCACAACCCACACAACCATCATCCATGTCACCATCATATAAACAACATTCACCCATGCCACCTTCATCCACACCACCATCATTCACACCTAATTCACCACCATCATATACAACACCAACACCCATACCACATACACCACCACCACCATCTACGCCACATCCACCTAATCCTCCGAATCCACATGAAGAACTAGTCAAGGAGGATGACCTTCCTCTTAAGGACTACTTTGGTACAGCTGCAATGCACATGAGTGGGCCTATTAATATTTCAGAATTTGAGGCAGAGGAGTTTGCTATCAGCCCAGCCATCATACAATTGCTACAACTGAATGCATTTGGAGGGACACCAATGGAGGATCCAAACCTCCACATTGCTGAATTTCTACAGTTGCTAAGCACCAGAAAGATATATGGCGTTCCTACTGATGGGATACGCCTAATCCTTTTTCCATTCTCTCTTAAAGATAGAGCCAAGGCATGGTTGTATACTTTGCCAAAGAAGTCAATCAACACTTGGGAGGAGCTTCTAAAGGTCTATTTGGCAAGATATTTTCCACCTAGCAAAACTTTGCAGCTAAGGAGTCAACTCATCAATTATTCTCAAAGGGATGGAGAGACCTTGTATGATACATGGGAGAGGTTCAAAGATCTTCAACATCTTTGTCCACATCATGGTCTAAGCAATTGGCTTCTATTGCAATCTTTCTATAATGGTTTGTGCTACAATACAAGGATGTTTATTGATGCAGCTGCAAATGGAGCTCTAATGAACAAATCTTATGGAGAAGCTTATGCTATTATTGAAGATATGGCAGCAAACCATTACCAATGGAGTCCGGATACAAGCTACCACCCATCTTTTTCACATACTACTTTCAGAATGCAAGTGGAAGATCACACGGTTGATGCTCTAGACATAATTGCAGCAAAGCTAGACACTTTATCACAAAGGTTTGAGAAGCTAAGCACACATCCATTTCAAGCTGCCAATATTATTTGTGATGCATGTGGGTTTCTTGGACACTCATCTTCTACATGTTATGCTTCTTCTATTTATTCTCCAATGGGATACACTCCACCGTACTTCTACAACAATGTCAACCCAAATTTCATTCAGCCACAACAACCACAAGTACAAGCTCTTTCTAGCAAAGAAAAATTTCCACCTTTCTTTCCTAGTCCACCGGAGACAAATCCTACATATTTCAGGCCGGTGACATTGAAGAATGGAGTTGTCATAGAAGTATATCCTTCAAAGTATGATGATGTTGATATCCACGATGATTATGAAGTTGCAACTAAAGGGGAGAAAGATACAACACATGCTCTACATGTTGATTCTTCAAGCAAGCCACATGTCCTTCCTCCTTACATTCTAGATGAGGCATTGCTTTATAATGAGAACACTCTTCCCAACTCATATTTTGATGATGCTTCAAAGGAGAATGAAAAGACAAATAGTATTGGCATACAAAAGACTATTCTTGCTGTAGCTAATAGGTGCTTTCACTTGCCCCAAATCAAGGACATATTTGCAAGGAGGCATCAATCTTTAGCACAACAATTTCCAGTTGCAAATCAGAGCACCGGTCCTCCATGGAATTTGATGTTTCCACCATGATGAGGTACCCGGTTGCAACCTTTTTAGTTTGATTTATGCAGTGAGGACACTGTAGATTTCAAGCTTAGGGGGGAGCAACCGGATGGTAACCTAGTTCTTTTATCTTTTCCCTTTCATGTTATTTGCTTCTTATCTTTTGCTTTTGTTTTGTGTTCACATTTCAGTCATTGTTTTCAGTTCTCCTCTTCTGGTGGAAAATCTAGTATGATATGAGGTTTATCTTTTATATGTGGATAGAACTCCTATGCTTAACAGATTGTCCTCTTTTGACGAGAAATATCATTTGGAGAAATTGTAAAAGGCATGCATTAATCAAATGAAACATTTTGGCCATCAACATGTGCTTAACCTTGGTTTATGCTTCTAGCCTGAAAATTCATCTTTCACATCCTTGATTGCTTAAAACATGTAATGGTTTCAATTTTTTGAGTAAATCAACTTTACAACATCATTTGGAATACAAGATGCCCTTGCCAAGCTCTTAGTGCATTTTCAACCACTCTTTCAATGAAAAAATTTCAAAACAAATGAATGAAATCTAGCTAATGTTGCAATTTAGTTGACTCTCCTATCTTTTGGAAAAAAATTTAATATTTCTTTTGGCTTATCTCACCTTTATACCCTATAAAAGATGGCTAAACCGCCCACATATCATGCTAGCCTAGTGTAAGTCCGATCTGGCCACGATGGTTAGGTGGTATGTCTTAAAAGAGGGTAAAATACCCCAACTGACACTCCATGTGTGCATAAGCCTACATTAGCAGCCGAGTGTCAGAACCCATAATCCTTTATCATATCACTTTTGGGAAAGAAGGAGAGTACAACTAAAAATGTAAATTTTAACTAAGATTTCAACATTTGTATCCTTAATAGTTGAGAGTTTGAGTTGCACATCCACTAATTGCTTGGCTTGGTCATCCAAACTCTACCTAGTGTTGTTTAATTGATTGATTCAACTAATTGATGCCACCCCTACTGAACTAAAAATCTCTTTCTTGGATGTTTGAGTTGAATTGATGGCTATGAGTATAAACATGTTGATCATGGTTGGTTTGGTCTTATACACATCTTTTATTTCATTTGATCTATTCATGAACTTGACAATTCCTTCATTTGTGTTTCTATGCTCTTTTTGCTTGAGGACAAGCAATAGTTTAAGCTTAGGGGGATTTGATGTGCACAAATTATATCATCTTTTGGATCATGTTTGGTTGCATACCACTTTTTACGGCATGTAAATTGGACCTACACACTGAACGTTATGAGCAAAATACACAACAGCCCAGAACAGCGAGGTGCACGCCGTGCACCAAAATTGCACGTCGTGCACCTGGGAATTTCAGGCAGATAAAAGTTTCTGGAATGTTGCACGGCGTGCACCTGGGAGCCAGAAGTTTCTGGAAAGTTGCACGGCGTGCATTTCCAAAGTGCACGCCGTGCACAGTGTATTCTGGAGCAAACTAAAAGTTTCTGGAAAGTTGCACGACGTGCATTTCCAAAGTGCACGCCGTGCACCTGGCAGTTTCAGCATTTTGTAAAATATGAGTTTTTATTTAAAATGAAGGGGGAACTTAATGGGCAGTTACGGATGGTCATTTGCAGAAGTTCTCTCATCCCAGAGCAAGTCTAGAGCAGAGGAGGGCGATTTTGAGGGGAAAGGAGGTGGTTTCTTGCCAAAGGAGTCCATTTCTTCTTCTCTTCTTCTCCATTGTCTTCTCCAAGGTGCAGCCAAGCTTCCCCAACTTCGTGCAGCTTCTCGGGAGACGAGCCAGTCCGTTTTGGAGCAGCTTTAGGAGTGGAATTTCGTCCCCAAGACGGAATTCTACTTCTCTTGGGTTACACTTTCAATTCTCCTAGATTTTCCTTCTCTAAACCATGTTAAACTCTGAAAATTCTGTAGCATTTCTGCAATACATAATCATGGACGAGTAGAATCCAAATCTTAGACATGGGAGAGTAACTCCCATGTCATAGCTTGTATGAACATATGAATTTCGTACAAAATGTTAGTTTCTTGCATGTTCCAAGAGTTGTTTCAGATCTGAAATTCTTGTTTGTGTGATTGGCCATCATACTTGCATGTTTTATGCTTTCTTTCATAATCTGAGAAGATGTGTTTGAGAGTATGGAGTTACTCTTTTGGAAACTTTTCCTTGACCGCGAGAGTGGCTGGGATTATGTTGAGGAGCAAGGTTTGTGATTTGAAATGAAATACATACACGAGAGTGATGTATGGAGTTAAAATCGTCATCACTTCACCGGGAGGTGAGTGATGACTACAAACCTCCTTTGCAAGTTAATTAACATGTTTAAATTCATATTTTAATATAAGCTATGATGTGATAGTGAAATCCCAAGTCTAAGATCCTTCCAAATCTGAATCTTAACCTTTCTTAAGTGATAATTTACTGTTTTGTTTTAAATCTATAATTTAGTTGTTCTAATCCAACCATCTTGTGTACAACGATCTAGATTATTGAAAATCATAACTCTTGCGCCTAACTAACCAACGCTCCTTGTGTTCGACCTCGACTACAACTACTCTCGTATACTTGCGGGATATAGCTAGTTGAGTAAAAGATCATTTTTAATGATTGAAACTCGTTAGTGTAAACTACCAACAAAAACCACCTTGAGAACGTTTATGCATAAACCATGATTGTTGAACATTACTACTAATCCCAATCCAATAACAAAATTGTTTTGGTGATAGGATAATTGAGTTCCTAAAGAATCAGTGGGAGTAAAAGTAGAACTCAAAATGTTCAAGGTCAACAAATAGGTTATGAGAACTAAGAGAATCAAAAGTTGGTGTGGAATCTTGAGTTCCTCATGAAGCACAAAACAAAATAGTTCTAGTAGAACACATTTGAGATTAGAGGATTGTGAATCCAACAATTTAGATGGGTTGGTCATACAAGATGATCCAACTAGTCAACTAGAAGTTATTTCTGAATATTATGGGATCCATGTAATCTAACAAGGTAGGACCTTGATAAGCACCACCTTAATGGATAACACCTAAAAGGTGCAATAGGGTCTTGTGGTAAAGACCTACATAGATAACATAAAGGACATATTGGTTGAGTAGGTTTTAAATTTAGTTCAAGGTGTTGAACTTGATATAAATTCCTTTACTAATTGTCAGACTTGTTGTTGTAGTTAAAATAGACTAAGAGATTTGGCATATGAAGAGAAAATTGGATTCCTTAAAAGGAATACATCAAAGGATGTGTGTGTGACACCACATAAAAGGTTTTATAACTTCATGAATGCAAATAAGTCCTATAAACTACAAAGTTCAATCTGGGACCAAAATAAGCATCTCACAAATGGAATCTTTTGTTTTGACAAGATAGAGTTCAACTTGATTCAAGATAAAAGATAAAATATGTGATTACAAAATATTTAGTGGGAGCACATATGAATATTCCACATATGATGAGGAATAACATCTCAATATTGTGAATATTAAGAGTTGGCATGGAAAACTCCTTCAACAATGAGGGATAAGGTGAAATGTCTTATGAGATATGGACCAAGACCTATGAGATAGTTCTTGAATGTTTCAGAATGGATGTTTGTGTACAATAGCAATGTGTTAAAAGAGTTCAATGTGAATGGATTCAATAAGGGATAATCCGGATTAGTCTCTCATGAACCATATATTCTGATTTTTGCTAAGAAAGGAAATATCAACTAAAAAAACATGATTTAACTATGATTTTTATAACTACATATATTGTATTTGTAGTTAAAGACCATGATTCTTTATAAAATCAATATGTGTAAATAAAATGAATGTAGTTGATTATAATAGCTACAATTGCCTACAAATTATAATCTAGTAGAAAACTCTTGCTCCTTTTTCGCCCCCACCTCTCAAATAACCACACCTCTAAAAATTTCAATTTTGCACGCTAGATCTATTTTTTGTCATACTGGCACCCGATACTCAAATGTTTTCTCCAATCGCGCGTGTCACCCCATATTTTCTCTCCTTCCCCAATCGTCCAGACACTGAGTACCTCGACTCCTTCGCCCCTGTGAACCCTGATAGCCACCCCCACCCCACAATTACGTCCTCTCCCTATCACCCTCTTCTTGTCCCCTCACAAATCTAGAACACAATCACACTCTCATGACATGCCCCATCCTTTGTTGGTCATCGGTAGACTCCGAAAGGAAGAAGCATAGCACGATGTCATAGGGTCTCAAGAAGGTATAGTAAACCTCCTCACCCCCATCTTATTCGATCATGGCTAACGTAGCCTTCCTGCTCACTAGTCCCTATAGCACAATAAGAAGAAACTCGGGGAGAACGTATCGAACAACTCTATCGACAAGGCCGCGAGGAATGCTAGGGTAAGAAGCCTGCGGCGACATTCCATTCCGGTAGTGCGTCAGCATTGACACTCGTTGATGGAGTTGTTCTCGACATCCTTCTGGGCATGCTTCTTCTGTTGGCGCTCAGACTCACCAAGATCCCCGAGAAGAGCGACAAAGTTGTTGACCCCGTCCCTGAAATGAATGTCCACATGATGGAGTGGAATGATGAAAAACCACTGATGGATATTTATGAGAGGTGGGGTTACTGTTTACATTTCTAATTCCTTCTCTTCTCCTACAATTGTGCTACTTGATATGCAATGCCAGATAGGGTTTTATGGACTACTAGGCCATGTGATCCTATTTGATGATACTCAATTTTGGTGTTGACTTTGGGTTTAACAAGGGTTTAGGGAAGTGTCATTTGTTGGGAGCCTGGAGTGTTTGTCTACAACAATTTCCTGGTGCTACACATAAGACCCTCCATGTTAGTCAAATATAACTTCCTACTCGTTAATATATGGGGAAGTTTTATCCTTTAATATACTTAATACTTCTCATCATAATGATATAAGGATACTATAGTGGCAAGAATTACACATTTTTCCAAAAAAAATCCATCAGGGAAGAGGAGTGCTCGAGATTATCCCAGTTACTCATCTAAGATTTCCCATCAGTTTGTTCCATACACTTGGTACATACTTAATACTTTCTTAACCATTCCTAACAACAACAAACTTTTTAGTTTCTGATTGGTAGAGATGATATGACATGACTCATCCCAAATGCTACTTGGGGTCCATGTTTGTGGTTTTTGTCACTATTAGCCCTGCAACTCCACACCTTACTGGCAACCTAATTGAAGGGTGATTGATGTAAGGTTACTTCACCTTCAGTTTTAAGAGTTTCGATTTGTTAGCATTTTTATCCAGTCACTCTTTCTATCTCCCCAACTGTTGATTAGGTTAAATTAAGGCAAATAAGGGAAGTTAGGTTTGATTAGGTCATGTCATACCAAATTAGGTCTAATTTAGGCCAAATTAGGGCAAGGTTGGTTAAATTAAGGTCTAACTAGGTCAAATCTAGATAACTTCAAAATTAGGACAATTAGGTCTATCTAAGGTCAAGTTAAATGTGAGATAGGTCAAGTTAATGATTTATTAAGCTTTGAAAAAACTGATATAAGTATATTTTGTAATTAATATATTCTCATATAACTAAATATTTGTATTTATACTAACTTTATATATGTCCAAAAATGTAAAACACCCAAGATTACCTAAGCACCCCTTGGTGAGGAGTGCCTTCATAAGTATGTCTACATTAGGCCTAGAGTTAAGATCTGTGTGCCCCAAGTCAATCAATTAGATAGTTGGAGACATAATGGAAATATGGGATCAGAGAAATTTTTGTTTGTGGAGTAAGAATTTTGGATAGGAAAGAAGTAACCTTTTAATAATACTATTGTTAGAGAGTCTATTTTTTTAAGCTATTAGTAGCTTTGTTATATGGGCCTAAGTGTCTTGGCCCATTAGGGTTTAATTATGTCTTGTACGCTTCCATGTTCTCCTATATATACGAGTAGGGTTTCTCCTATCTAATACAACACATAGCCGTCTTTTACTTTCTAAGATGGTATTAGAGCAGCCATCCTAGGGGAAAAACCCTACGTGAGAGAGAAAAAGAACCAAACGAGTGCCCCCCCTTGTGGGAACCTCCGCCCTTGGCGGTGCTTGGTTGCCCATAGGGAATTCCTCTCCTTGTTCCCTACCACTTTAGTTTTTGGCATTCCCCTACTACCATGCCACTCCCACTCACCCACTTCTAACCTATCGCTAAAGCTTCCGCGCGGTCCATACTCTCCCTCTTGAACCGCAGTACCGCCACCCTAATGTTGCATGTCATTGTCACCACCTTACTGCTGTTGTTGCCTAGCTGCAGTGCCACTTTTGTGCCACTGGATCTTACTGCCTTCTACGTCGCACACTGCCACCCAACCACCATATAGCCACTGTTGGCTTCTAAGCAAAACCGCCTACCATGTCCCCTTTCGCCGCTACTGCTCCATGCCTTACTTCCGCCACCGCTAAATATCTCCTCCATCCTCCTGAGCAACTGCCAACTACTGGCCCTGCTATGCCCCATCCTCCATACTGCTCTTGCCTCCTGTTGTGGCTATACTACCCACCGCTTGTCCCTTTGTTGCCGTCAAGCCGCCACTGTTGTCTGTCATCTTGTAGCTACAACTATTGCCTGACCACAGTCAATCACCTGCCTCAACTGTTGTTGTGCCTACGAACGCTGTTGCTATGAAGTTGCATACTTGGATGTCATCTTTTCTACTTGTGTTATGATTAACACACTTTACCTGCTGCTTTGTGCTTTTGCACTTTTTGTTTTTCGTGCTTTATTTTCACGTTGACTTTCTACTCTGTGGACCAGCACTCTCTGGACTTTGATGTCTGCTAATGTGATGGATATTGTATGAGAGGGAAGATGATGAAGACCTTTCTGTTGTTGACTTTATATGGAGCTTCATCTACTGGAGTTATTTATTTGCTTGCTACCGTGCCTACTGGTCTTCTATCTACCTACGTCATCGGCTCTCTACTATTATGCACCAGCACTCCCTGGCATGTCTGTGTTTTGGCACGTCGACTTTCTGCTACTGTGATCCAGCATTCTCTGGGCTCTACTACCGTGATCCATCACTCTCTGGATACTACGACGATGACTTTGATGAAGACATTACTGCCTATTAGCTATTCCATCTTTTACTTCAGATGATTGTGATGTTGCGTATTTCTTCTCCAGATGATCGAGAAGCTTCTGCAACCTACCTGCTTGCTTAGTGTATCTACTTGAGGGGGAGTTTCTGAGTGTTTCAGTGCTTTAATGTAATATTGAGGGGGAGAAAATTTTTGTATGGGCTTGGTTTATCTTTTTTTGTTTTGTTTCTTTGTTTTCTAGTTTGACTCTCTATTTGCAAGCTGATTTGGGATTCTCCCAACTTCAACTTGAGGGGGAGTGTTAGAGAGTCTATTTTATTATACTATTAGTATCTTTGTTATATGGGCTTAAGTGTCTTGGTCCATTAGGGTTTAATTGTGTCTTGTACACTTCCCTATTCTCCTATATATAGGAGCAGGGTTTCTCCTATCTAATACAACACATAGCCATATTTACTTTCTAAGAACTATCAATTACAACCTCTTGAAAATAAGGAATAATTTGTGCTCAAATCAAATTAATAATTGCAATAACATATGCCAACGACTACTGATTAACTTTAGGTTTTAAGGTGTTATATTTTTTTTACATGTATTATGTATATATGGAACATTGGAGTGCCTATTATGTACTTTGCAAAACCATATTCTTCTGTAATTGGATCGACATTTAGTTCATATGTACCTCAATTTGAGAACTATTGTGATGTTGACATCCTTAATGTTTTATTATAGCATCTATCCATCGTCATATTTTTTCCTTAATGTATTGGGTTTTTGTATTTTGAACAAAATCTGTGGGACTAGGTTGGTGTAAATGCCAATTATTGGGACACATAAGTATAGAAAACCAAGTTAGTGAGAGAAAGCTCTGGCTTCTCTCTAGCCGTCTCCATCCGGTTCTCGTTGCTCCCCGAGCTGCTCCACCAGGTGATCTTCGTTCATCTCAATCTTCTCCTCCCCATCTAAGGTGACCTCCTTCTTTGGTTTGATCGGTTTTCAACATCTCTGTGGTTCAACTCTTTTTCTTCTCCAAATTTTCATCGGTTTTTTTCTTTGATTCCCTCTCGTTACCCTTCTAGGGTTTCCTAGTCCCTCTTCTTTCTCATCGCTCTAATTGTTCTTCTCCATCGGATAACATGCAACATCGTTTGTGTTAAGAAGATCTTCTACTGTGGCTTCCACTTTTTCTTCTCTAGTTCTCATTAAAGGTTTTAAGCTGTCTGTTTCACTACCTCAGCCGACATCCCCCCTTCATTGCGGTGGTACTTCAATAATATCTGACCCTTTCTTCTCCTGTATAACTTCTGGAACTCTTCGTTTAACTGCAACATCCTCTTTCGAAGTTCTCCTTCTGGTCTCGGGCTTCCACTACCTACTTCTCATTGATTACACCTCTTCATTCCCTTTGCCGACTATCCCTCCCTCCCCAGACTCTGACGGTTTCCTGGCACGATAAAACTCTAGTGTTCCCAGTTAGACTCCTTTATAGCCCCACCTAACGATCTTTTCTCATTATGAGATCCGGTGGTAACTTCATCCTCGCCTCTGTCTCAAAAGTGAAATGCATGCATAAATCAGGCAAAGTTAATACTTTCCGTCGTGCCCTTCTGAATCACAAACTCCAAAAATCAGAAATCTCCCCAAAAACCCCTTCTTCCATAACCACTATGAACCCGCGCTTCCCCTTCCTTGAGCTTCATCTGGCTGATCCAAATTTCTCTTCATCCATCCCGCTCCCAAGAGCTTGGATTTACCATAGATATGATATCTCTCCCGGCATCTGTATGATAAACATTGGTCACCGATCGTTCCAGGTAACGATTTCACGGTCCCCTCCTGTGGACTCAATCTGGGGAAAAAAAACCCCTTTATTCTAATCTCTCACGGCTGGACTGAGATGCGATCGGAACTCAAGCTTCGGCCGGAATGGTCTTTGTTCCTCCAACCTTACGCAGATCGTACCTTCCGGGCTTGGGTCAGAGACTTCAACCATCAAACCCCATCTACTCTCGCTTTTCTATACAAGAAGTATGACCAGGACAGTTCGTCGTCTTCATTTTCAGCTGATCAACTTTTCGTCAGAGCAGAACATCAACCTCCTATGGGTGCTAAGTCTATGCCCATCTCTATCTCTTCTGGGTCAGAAGATTATGAAGACGAGGCCTCATCTACTTTTCTTCAACCAAACAGCTCTATTGCAGAAAGGTACAAACTCTTTCCCTCTCCTTCTCCTTTGCCTAAAAAAAGGTCCCCAACATCAAACTCACATCTGTCTACAAAACCCTCGTGCAAAAACCTCCTCTGAATAGTGACATCATTCCTAAGGACATCGAACAACTAAATCTTTCTTTTCCTGTACTGGGGAAAGCAAAATCCTCCCTTCTCATCAACGATTCCTTGGGGCTAAACCCCACCGTCCATATCTGGAATTTGGTTCCCCCAAAAAAGCCCTTTCGATCTCTCTTCTGCCAATTCTGCCTCAGAAACAACCACTCCTCTACCAGATGTTTCTCTCGCCTTTCATGCTTCAGGTGTGGCCGCATAGGGCACATAAAAAGGCACTGCTTGGAGCGACCTCCTCCAAACAGATTCGGACAACAGCTAAATCCACATCTCTCTCACATGCACTCCCACTCTAGACAACACTCTCATTCCCAATATTGTTCAGTGGTCCCAAAAAGACATCCTTCTGCCAACAGACCTCTTTATATGCCCGATCATAATCATTGCCTTTCAAGAAATCCTTTTGCATGCCTTGAAAATCTCCCGCCAGACCATGCAACATCCTCAAAACCCAGTTTCGAAAGCTTAAGGATACCTTCTTTTTCAAAACCCTACCCCTTCTCCTCAAAACCCTCGTCTAGCAACCATTCCAAGCCCCTCTTTAAAAAACCTTCCCCCTGCTTATGATCCCATCAGCAAAAGCACCTAAAGAAAATCAACCTCCCCCCGCCCAAACTATAAAGACTCCTGAACACCTGGAATATGCCATCGCCATGGATCTTCCTGCAAATTCGATGCGCCTTCTCAAAGTCTTCTCCCTTAGAAGCATCCTTGTCTCAGCAGAGAACAACCTGGACAACAACCTTATTAATGTTCTTGACATCACTAGAGCTCTATCTCTTCTTCTACCCGGACATACCATCCTCAAACCAAAAATCCTCTCGCCCACCCAGCTTATCTTCTCTGTCCCTGAAGGAACTCAGATAACCCATATCTTCAATCAAGTTCTTACTATTCCTTGTGGATCCAGCTTCATTATGGCTCGCCTATCCAAATGGTCAGCTGAATCTGGTTCATTTCCGGCCCCTGCGGGTGGCTCTGATTGGATAGCCATCTCTAACCTTCCTCCTCATCTGTGGGAGCTAGAAATCTTTAGAGGAATAGCTCATTCTTTAGGGGCCACGCTTCAATACATCAGTCCCAAAACTCTTCATCCCTCTCAATACATCAAAGCCTATTGTCTCCTCTCTGTTAAAGCTGCTATCTCCCTCCCTCCTTCTATTAACATTAGAATTGGAGAATCGATCTACCATCTTAAGCTTGCTGCTGAACAACCCACCAAACATAGTACCGCTTTTTCCGATCTCTCTTCTCATCCACCATCCTGGTTCAGTCCTTACAAGGGCTTTAACCACTCCTCACTCACCAGACCCCCCCCCCCGAAAAGAAGCCAAGTTTGGACTAGGAATCACCCAACCCTTCCTGATAACTCATACCCTCTCTAAAATAAAAAGAGAAATCGATCTCCAATTCTCCCCCTTCCTACATCAAACATCCTGTCAATCAAAAAACCTTGCCCTTCCCCTTCTTCCACAAAGGAAAGCTGGCATTCTCCAGATAAAACAAATCATACCTCTGTTTTTCAAGACTCTTCTCAACAGTTCAAGGTTAACTCCTTGCAGAGTGTGGATCAAAAGAGCCCTCTCTAGAATTCCAACACAAGCTCCATCCAAAAGATCCAGCAGCCCAGTCTCTCCATCAACAATGGATCAAATATCTCAAACAGGGCCAAGAAAGGTAAGACTCCTTCCAACTCTATCTGTTTAGCTTCTTCAGCATCTTCTTTTTCTACATCTCCATTCTTAAATGATCAAGCTCAAAAAAAGTCTGATACTATAGATGATCTAGCCTCTTGGTCTAGTTTAAAGAGTTTTTCATCCTTCGCAAATAAGATTGGTTTCTGCTTTGAGAAGGAAAATGATGCTCATTTTTTTCTAAATGATCTTGAATCTTACATGGGCTGGTCAAATAGACGAGGTTAGTCTTCTTATCTGTCTTTTGGTCTCTCTTTGTCTTCTTTCTAAATGAAAATCTCTACTTGGAACATTTGTGGAGCTTCAAACTTACAAAGAAGAAAAAAAATCTGATCCCATATTTATAAAAACCAAATAGACCTTATTTCTATTCAAGAAACAAAAGCCTACCTCACCCCTTTTGCCCTCAAAATGATTGGTGGAAATAGAATCACTAACTGGATTCAACTTCCTCCAAAGGGTTTCAAAGGTGGTATCATTGTGGGTTTCAACAACCAAGCCCTCTTGTTACAAAACTCCTCCATTCTAAACTTTTTGATAACTATTGATTTCAAAAATATTTCTGATGACTTCTTTTGACTGGTACTTACGGGGAACCAGGTCATGACAAATCCCTCTTTCTTGAGAAATTAGACTGCCTCTGCAAAAACTTTCACCATTTACCCTGGGTCTTGGGTGGGGATTTTAATCTAGTCACCCAAATCTCTGACAGACATAACTCAAATCCTTCCCCCTCTCCCTTATCTGCTGCTGACAAAAAATTCAAACAGATGATTTCAAACTACTCTCTCTTCGACCATGTTCCCTCAAATGCCTCATTCACTTCCAAACCTTTGCCCGACTTGATCACTTCTTATGTTCAAACCTTTGGGAGGACAAACATCCCCTCT
Source organism: Alisma plantago-aquatica (assembly GCA_963693085.1). Classification (NCBI taxonomy): domain Eukaryota; kingdom Viridiplantae; phylum Streptophyta; class Magnoliopsida; order Alismatales; family Alismataceae; genus Alisma; species Alisma plantago-aquatica. The sequence goes on from OY856413.1 coordinate 1,115,119,148, forward strand.
CGTCTATATACATTGCTCACGGAACCATCTCTGACCACTTTCCCCTAATCCTGGACACAGTCTCTTCCTCTTGGGGTTCCCGTCCTTTTCTCTTTGAAAACAACTGGTTTCTTAATGAAAGTTTTACCACTTCTTGCCTTGAGTCCTGGGATCTTGCTTGCTCACAATCAACAAACCTGGGCCTTCATTTTTTAAATAATACAAAAAAAATCAAAAAGCATATAAAAACTGGCTGATCAAAAATCCCTTGACCCTGTTGGATGACCAAAAAAACCTTGAGGACCAACTTTTGAACTTTGAAAAAAATCCTTCAGCAGATCCGGCTCAAATCCTATCCATCAAAGCTGATCTCGACATCATAAATAACAAATTAGAAACTAAATGGAGACAAAGAGCCAAAATCCTTTGGGCCAAAGAAGGTGATAAAAATACAAAATTCTTTCATAAAATATGCAATCAAAACATCAGAAACAACTCTATTTCACATCTTAAGATAAACGGTCGTCTCACTTCCCACAAAGAGACCATCATAACGCACATAAAAAACCATTTCCAAAAAATTTTCAACTCAAATCACAATCCGGCTGGTCTAAATAACTTTCTTTGGCATTTCATTTGCCAAAACAAAATCAAAAACCCCCTTGACCTGACCAAACCTTTCTCTTTGGAGAAACTACAATCCGCTATCTCCGATCTAGGCAAAGATAAATCCCCTGGACCTGATGGTCTCAATGTGGAATTCTACTTGGCTAATTGGAATCATTACAAGCATGATTTTCTTGCTCTTCTCTCCGCCTTTCAATCCAGTCCAAACCCCCAAAACATCATAAAATACATAAATAAAACTTTCATCTCTCTGATAAAAAAAAATACCAAACCAGATCAAATCACTCATTTCAGACCTATCAGTCTTATTAACACCTCTTATAAAATCATTGCTAAAACCTTAGCCAATAGAATCAAACCTCTCATGAACGACATCATCCCTCTAAACCAGTGTGCCTTCCTCAAAAATAGAAGTATCCAAGATGCCTTCTTAATGGTCAATGAAACTATCCATCTTTGCCATAAAAACAAAACTCCCCTTCTGGCTATCAAATTGGATTTTGAGAAAGCTTTTGACTTTGTAAACTGGAATTGCTTGCTTAAAACTCTCAAAGGTTTCACCTTCCCAGATAAATGGATCTCCTCGATTCATGCTTGCATCTCCACAAATCACTTTTCTACCATCATAAACGGTGTCCCTTTTGGCTACTTTCATAATACAAACGGACTTAGACAAGGTGATCCCCTTTATCCCTACCTTTTCATCATCCTCACTACCCTCCTTTCCAGGATGATCCATCTGGGTGTTCAAAACAAAATCATTTCTACTCCTGAGGACTGTAAGGAAAATATCATTCAATTTGTGGATGATACCATCATTTTTTCCTCTCCTGATTTATCCTCGGTTCTAAACATCTTCAGGATCATAGGTTTATTTTCCTATATCTCAGGCCTTAAAGTTAATATTCAAAAATCTTCCATCTTCGGGGTTAACCTCCATCAATCCACCCTCGAGACTCTAAAAAATTTTCTAAAATGCAAATCGGAAGACTTCCCGATCAAGTACCTGGGCCTTCCCATCACTCCATACAACATCACAAATGCCATTTGGAATCCCATCATAACAAAAATAAACTCAAAGCTCTCTAGCTGGGAAAACCATTTTCTTAATCTCTCGAGCAGACTAACCTTACTTAATAGTTCCATCACTCCAATTACTACTCATTTCTTAAGTTGCATTCCCTTGCCCTCAAAGACCAGACATACCTTGGACAAAATTCGGAGAAAATTTCTTTGGAATAATGCCAAAAAATGAAAAATCGGGGCAACACTGCCACCTGGTTAATTGGAAAACAATCTCTGCTCCCTTTGACCAAGGTGGTTGGGGGGTTATAAACATTGAAACACACTCCCTTTGTCTGATTACCAAAATTATAGATTGTCTCACCCAAAATAAAATAAAAATCTGGAAAAATCTCATCATGCATAAATACTACCACTCAGCACCTCCTTGGCATCAAATCAAAAGGAAATCTGCCTCCCCCCTTTAGAAATACATAAATAAAAACATCAACACTATTCAGAAGCTGCTTATTACTCCACCTCACTCGCATAACAACATCTCTTTCTGGTCAGACCATTGGTATAACAAAAATTCAATTATTAACCTCAAACCATCATGGGCTATTCCAAAAAAACTTATCCACTTAAAATTTGATAAAGCCCTCTCCCTTATCACCAGCAAAAGATCTAACTCCTTAAAAATATGTATCCTCTCTGTTTTAAGCCAACAAGATCTCAGAAATCTCGCAACCTCTCTAGAAGAAAACACTTCAAATGACATCTCCTGGAAATGGGCTAAAGATTATTCAGTGAAACTTGCTTACAATTTTCTTTCTTACAGAGGTATCACCCCAACATCATCTATGCTATGGAAACTAAAATGGCCACATAAATATAAAACATTCATATGGCTTCTCCTCCACAACAAGCTTTCTACAGGAGATATCATAAAAAAAGGGCTTCCATGGACCATTTAGATGTGTTCTCTGTGAACATAACGAGGATTCAACCAGTCACATCTTCTTAAAATACCCTTTCTCTCAAAAAATCATTTCACACTACCTGCGAAAATACCTTCCTGATCTCCAGGAATCAAATTTCCCTATACAAATTCCTCCAACTAGGCTTTACAGGCAACACAATAGTAACGATCTATTCTCAGCCATTTGCTGGAATCTTTGGAAGGAAAGAAACAATAGATTGTACAATAACAAGAAAAAATTGGTTAAGACTATTTTGAATGATATTGATGCCGATCTTCACATCTTTATCAAACTGCAGGAAAAATAGCAGGTGAATCCCAAGCTCATTCAGATGAAGGTGAATCAGAGCCTGCGGAATCGGAAGCAGCTTTCCTTTGTGATCTAAAAGCCATGGTGGATGATGAGACGGGTGTCAGTCTTGTGCAGCAACCTTAGTGATGTTTCATCCCCTACAAGATCTGCACTTTTTGTCACATTTTCTAGATTGCTAAAACTTTATATTTTATAAGAGGTTTGTCTTAAGGGGTGCCTCCCCCTATCTACTTCCAGCTTACTTTCTTTTCCCTACAAACTCTATGTTGGTTCTTCACATTAGCAGGTCTTCGCTTGCTGTATGTGCTTTTTAAATATATCATTACCTTGCCTTAAAAAAATAAGTATAGAAAACCATGTAATTCCTACTATTCCTGAAGTGCTGCATACATGGACTGTGGTGTGCAAATTAATGCCTCTTTGTGACTCACTTTGTGATGAAATAAAGCCCCTAAACATGTTAGTATTTCCTGGTACGTGATTACTTCACAAGCTATTGAATAAGTAGAAAAAACACAAACAATGAAAGTAAATATTATGTATCAAATCTTATTTTCTTTAAAAATCTCCCCAATTTCATTCTAACTATTATTCTGAAGTCTTCTATTTCTAGTAAAAGAACAGTTTCCATTCTATGTTAGAATCCACTAGAAAAATCACTTGCTAACACTACTATCAATCATGCCCTAAATTTATACTAATTGACTAATACAAAATGTTTATGGGTCTGGCATGACAATTAGCCACATGGTGATCAATCCCACCAGAAATTGCTCCTCTTTGCAAATACTACTTAAATTGAGCAGTTGCCTACTTCAATTGCACAAGGGATTAGAAGTTACATACTCAATGGAAAACCTAACACCATATATATGATATGTGTCTATAAATACACCATACCATACATGATATATGTCAAACTATATGTATAAATATACATATAGTTTTATAACATACACAAGTACAAATATACATAAACATAGAAATATACAATAATCTGTATAAATTAGTGATAAATCATTGATTTTATTACAACATAAACACTTAGAGAGAAAAAATGTTAAACAACCACATGAAGTGTTTTCTATCATGAAATAACTCGATGAAATAAACATGATTTTTTTTTAGTTGTAAACATTCTACATCATAGAAATATGTCAAAACATATAATTCAAATGACCACCATCCATGCATTGGTTATTACTACAACTCCTGACACATATAGGAGTCCACTAGAATTATGGCCCGTCTGATCTATAATGTAGAAGTATGAAACACTATTATCTCTACATATTTATAGTGCTATAATCCCTAGATTATAAAAGTGTCCCTTTATTTTTGTGTTGTCTATCTCCAAAGAGGGAAGGTGTTAGAGCATGACATGATCCCACATGATCCCCATTGAGTCATAGGAGGGGACCAAGCTCAGGTAACTGGTTCTGTTGTAGTTGTAGGGGGGGAGTATGCTAGAGTTGTTTCTGCTTGTGGTGCATGTGATCCTAACAAGGCTACAAGTGTTGGAGGTTTATCATGATGAAAGAGAATGTGGGAGGCACTAGTACTACTAGTGCTTATGAGAAAGTATATATAAGGTTGGAGGAACATGTACTTTTACTGGTAATTTCTGGGGTAATTATTTATAGATACATTTTATTAGAAAATTAGAGAACCAAAAGTGCTTACTTGGCTTAAAGTATTCCAACAACCTTGATTGTTTTCTTTTTGTATCAGTTGATGGCCTAGCCAATTTGGGTTTCGATAGAAATATAGCCATGACAGAAGGCCATCTTCTTGTTGATCTTGTGTCTTCAATAGATGGAATCTTCGCAAAGGCCATCATCCTTCTATTTTCTAGTTTAGCTTACTACTTGGTTGATTTTAGCTACAATTCAAGGAAAGATGAGTTTGGGGTCTAATTAGACATGGTTTCTTTTTAGAGTGTGTGTTATGGTGTAATAGGTCTGGCGCATCAGGTCCTCATTGCCATTGGATCTAAATGCTAAACTACAATAAAGGTAAACAACACAGACTAACTGAGTTATGTTTTTTTAACGATGGCAGAGTTTGATACAATAGTCATTTGTTGACTATTATGATTTTTATAAAAAAAGGTAATCAGTTAATACAACATAAAAGGGTTGTCAATTTGGAGCCTCTACTGATTTTATATAGTATAATCATTTAAACCTCAATGGACTTGTCTACACATTCACACTTGTTACCTATGATCATGTAAGAATAACTTCATAGTCATTGTTGTTTAGTATTTTTGTTTTAATCTGTACATGTAAATAATTCTATTCTAGTTCTTTTCCCCACTCTCACAATTAATCTTCTTAAATTAGATTAAAAATCTTACTTTTACATGAGATGGGGCATACAGACAAATTGTATCATTTTATTTTCTAATATATCAACAAGGGGGTTGTTGCCTAGACAATCTCAATTTCCCATCACTTGACCAACTTACTCCAAAAGCTTTTTTTAATTACCTAGTATTTTCAAGCTTTATATCTAGGTATTGGTCAATAACTCTAGTATTTTTAAGATATATATTCAGATATTGATCAACTAAATGAATTGTCCAATGTATGGCAGGTCATTCTTCATCTCTACTATGGCTTCTTTGCCTACAACACTTCAAAGTAAAACAAGAACAACATTCTTATGTTTTTCGTAGATTCAAGCGCCTGGCGGAAATGCAAAGATGAGGGGGAAAGAACTATAGGTTCTACTAGAGATGGGTGTCTAGTGTTGTTGTTACTTGGCGACTGCATTGCTCATGTTCTACTATTGCTGGGCTTGATTTCTTATTGTGTTGTTTTCCAACCTAACTTCAGGTGTGCTTTGAGTCCTCTTGCTTCTTCTTGTCTGATCTCAAGCGCTTGTGGTATTGAGTTTTTATGTCTATAAAATTTTGAATCCTAAAATGGATTTCATTTCCTAGTATCCCAAGTTGTGGTGTAGATGTTGATCTGAATTTCAATTTAGTTTTTCCTTTAGGGTGAGTTTACTTCTATCTAGAGTTAGTCTATAAATGGAAACAACAAGATTTTGGTTTCTTATTACATCTATTTCTTGCCTGTATCTATGGTTTGGAAGTGGCACTGCATTTGGGTCTATGCCAGAAGGTTGGATGTAATAGATTATTAGACTTTTATGAAAAAAGTTTTGTTCAATTATTTTTTCAACTAAGGGAACCTTGGGATCCATTGTTGCACTATTGTATTTTGTTTCCTCATGCACTTCATGCTGCCTATACCCATGGTTTACGGGTATATGTTGTTCACACCTGCTAGATTCAGCTGATGATGTAGTGTTGCACTTCATTCTATTGTTCACTTGCCCATTGCCACTAGTGTATTAATATGTATCACCGTCCACACATGTAAGATTTAGCTTAAATCACAATTTTTCTCACTTGCACTATTTATTATGGTGTGTGAACATGTGGTGCAATTACTAGAGTTGCTTCTAACTTTTTTATGATACCAATAGGGGAATGCCTCTCCTATTGTCCCAACACTTCTTAGACTCCGGGATGTGCATCAGGCAAGGAAATTGGTGATGGTTTTTAAGGCTTGAACTTGAATTGCTTCTTTGGTGGGCCTTAGCTAAACCAACAGGTAGTCCCTACCTTGGTATTTTTTTGCTTTATTGATATTGTTACATTGGAAATTGTAAACATGTATGATTTGGTTGTAGCTGATAAATTTCTACATCTGAACTGGAGCTAAGTCAGCTGGAATTTTTGCAGTGAGTCGCAACTATATCACATGGATCTGTGGGTAGCTGAGATGGATCTGAAGGTAGCTATATCACCTCTCAAAGGAATGAACGTGAGGTGAGAGTTTATTTTTCCCAAATGTTATCCTCTATTAGATATTTTTTTTAATTACAAACGTAGATAGAAAAACAAGGATTACTATTATTTTGGTCATGAAAAAAACCCTCCAAATAGATTAAATACTTTATGTTTACACAGAAAGGTTATTTTTCTAGAAGGTGGTGTAAAAAGCTTATATGATCTGCCAATGAATGGAACATTCATCGAAGGGATTCAAGTATCCTGTACTATGAGGTATCAATTAAGTCACTGAAAATGACATTGAGCGTCTGGAATAATGCTTCTTAAACTTGAAATGATAATGTAGATACCTCTTACTAGAACACTACTTTAGAAGGGGCACTCCCTCTGGATTCCCGTACCCTCTACAAGTTTTATTTCCTTAGAACTATTCCCAAATATTTAGTATGCAATGTGCTTCATTGAAGGCAAATGCATAGTATCTTGGATGCATATGTTAGGTCATATTATATATGTATAATACTATCTTTTAGACTTATACTATATTTTCTACTATAATTGGACCAGACAAAAGTCTTGCATGGAACTTTCATAGGGTAGGAAGCCCAAGTGGTAGAGGTTATGGAAGTATTGAGAACCATGGCCGCACATCAGAATGAATAGGTCATGTTACCAATGAAAATGATCCATTCTTGAAAGATGGTATGGTTGTATGAGAAGTCTGTTGGAGCATGTTCCAAACTTGTGTTTCTGATTTGAGAAACATTCTTTTAGAATTTTTGTGGTGGGTTTCAAAACTAACCCTTATTATTTAGTATATAAATAAATATGGAAGTCTATAGAACTTTTATTTGAGATTTTTATATCAATCTTTCTTGTGAAGGACTTATTTCATTTATGTCTATGACCATGACTTTTAAAGAATGTAAAACATCGCATGCATAATCATTTGTTTAGTTAGTCCAAGAAGCAAGAAAGAGTCTGTTATATACGTCCATTATCAATCCTCAAGGCTTTAATTTTTTGGGTAAAATCATGCATTTTTTTACTACACACGTCATGATGAGATGGCATAAAATGTTCAAAGTGCACAAAGAAAACCATAAAAAGTAGTTATTAAGTACCACAAAACTATCTAGAACAAAACATTAACACGTTCCTACATAATACAAAGTATGAAGTATGCACTCCATAGACCACACATTTTTTGTAAAGCATACTTTCCTTGGTTGATGAGTGTAATTTGAAACATGGTTCCTACTTTCTGCTCTTGCTAGTTTCTTATTTCCCTGGAGTGAGTGAACTAAGATATGTGATATGGTTTATGTTCTGAATTGGAGGAGCTCTTTTCTAGAATCATTGTGTTTTAGTCGGACTCCTTCTGTTGATCTATGCTTTATGAAGCATGGTATGGACTGTACTTTTACTGAGGATCTATCTAATTTTGATATATTGTAGTCTCTAACTTATTACCTTCTAGAATAAAATTCTAGGATTAAGAGAGAAAGTACACATGAGCCCTAGAGTTTACATTGTTCTTCATAGTAAGGGGGTGGTGATGTTGATGGTAACATTGACTTTAGTGTATTACGATAAGAGAGTGAAAATGAATCAAATCCTACAACCCCATTATGATCTCTGAACAAGGCTCCAAGACAGACTATTTTTCATTCAAACTCGCATCACTGTAAGCTTTACTAACACCCTCTAGCAGAATCTGCCACTTGCATTTATCCTTGTTGACTAGAGTTTGCACTCTACAATTACTGAAACACACTCCATATTCTTTGCTTTGGTTGCACAAAATAGGGAGTGTGTTTCAGTAATTTGATCCCTAAGCACTCTTTAATGCAACAATCTTTGGTTGCACAGTCTCTTCATTGAAGAGGGTTTGTGTATGCACAACCAAGCAGCCATAGAGTACGCCCCATCGACATAGTATAGGCTCCCTCTTTAACCAGCAGCCAGGACCCTAAAAAGTAGTCTTCTAATTCAAAACTGTGACAATTCAACCTAAGAAAAATAGTATAGACCCCATCTATTTCTCTAACTCTCCCTACAAATTTTGCTTCATCCTTTTTCATTATTCCATAAAATTATCTTCTTTTATGATTAGTAAATGTCAATGCTACTTTGCAAAACAACATTGATAGGATGTTGATGGCTCTTGGATCAACCTAAGGATCAGATAGACTAATATATTTGCAATGTGTTATGCTCTATTGTATCTGACTTTATGGTTGCTTGTGGATTGTAATAGCACTTTTCCGATTCAATGATTGAAAATTGAAGATATTTTATGTTTTCCCTTGTTCAATGACTTGTTGGTTGTTCTCAAAGTCTATTTATGGCTCTAGTGTGTGAATCTAATCTAGACGATAATCTATTTTTCTTGCTTCCTGATGAGATAGGGCCTGCTTTCTATAGTACATTTTGCTTTGTTCTACTCTTCATGAATAAAGGGGGGTACTGTTGGAATTTGAGACCCTCTTTTAGTGAACATTGAAGTTTTAGATCCTTGATACCTTATATGATATATGCTGATCATTTTGAGATGGATGTTGACTGTATACTTGAGAGTTTCTACATGCTCTTTACTTGGAACTAAAGTTTGGCTCTTCTTTTTTGTTGTTTTGAGTTTCCTGGATAAGTTGATGTCACTAGAAAGTTTTTCAAAATGCTTATATTCATTTGAGTTATTGAATATGTCTGTTTGATTCTATTTTTTAGCACTATCTAAAGTTTACATTTTGGTTCTAGTTTATATGAATCCAATATCTCCTATTATACCTTCCCCAGTATGACACTATCCCCATCTATCCATGCTTTTCTAACGTTGTAGGCCATGTTTATGGTTAATACCTGATATTGTAGGCCATGTTTATGGTTTATACTTGTATCAACATCCACCTCTATTAATTATTTGGATGTGCAATGTTGATTGACGAGTGCATAAGTTTAAAATAATGGTTTTCAGTGAAACAAAGAAACTAATATGTGAACAGTTAACTACGAGAAACCAATCTTAGAATATTCAGCTAGCGGCTCTAGGCACAATGTCTATAGTGATGGGGCAATCACACTATGATTCTATAGAATGCAGTCGCTCATCACATCTTGAGTAGAGGGTTGTGGCTGGTGAGCCCTTTCCTTCTCCATCGAGGTTCCTTCATCACAATTCCTAGTCGAATGGCATGGGATGGTGGGCATGTGACTCAGATTGCAGCTCCTCAGTGTCATATTTATTGTTCACCCTTGTACTTTAGCTCCTGGCTCTACCTACAGAGGTGTTTGAAGTAATGAGATTTGGGGTTGGGTGTGGGGCTCCCTCCCTTCGGAGTCAGACACTCATCTAATTATGATTGTGCCTTTCTGAACATGCTAACAAATGTCATAGCTTTAGATTTAGAAAACCTAGAGATGATTAAAAACTTGACAATTTTGTTCCTCAACTCCACCTTATGTTGCAGTGACTGCTAAAATCATGGGCTACTCTAAACTCCTACATGTTATCCACTTCTATGAGTAATAAAGGTATGTGTAAACCATTATCCTATCTATATCCTTCTTACATATAAACCCCATGTAATATGTTCAAGGTGCATGGTACATGTTGAATGGTTCTTGAGTACTATTTTCACCACCAAATGACAATAAGTTTATAAATCTAACTAACATGATGTGTAACCTTGAATGGGAAGTGTACAAGTTTGAGCTATGAGTTATGGACCCATAGAAAGTAACATATCTATAGAAATACCCTTATAAAGAAAACTAAAAAATTGTATACTTTTGCACAAAATATAGATGTGTAAAGAAAGCCAAAAGATTATAGTTATGGACCTACAGAAAATTAGAGAGTATGTGAGCATGTGAGTTTGAACTGTATACAATTTAGAAAATGTAGTTTCATCTGGATGATACACATAAGAAAGAATCTAATGATGATATATAAGATGAAACACTTGAAAGTATAATGCTTTTATTAAGATAATTCTGTTGAACTTTCAATTTGATTGGTATACTTTTGCTCATGTATTTGTTCCTTGTTTATTACATTTTTCCATTGTCTTACTGTTAGATGCATTACAACTAAATTCTTCTTCTCATGAAATTTTATCCACTTTCTTGTTCTTGTTGTTTGCATCTTTGTCATCTTTTTAATCATCACTATATTCACTCTCGTAATCATCATACTCTTCTTCCTATTCCTCTATTACATCTGTAGAGTTACCTTTAATATTTATACCTCTAGTGCCTTCACGACTCTATTTTAAAACCTTTAATTTCAAGTTTGTTTTTCTATCACATCCTACCCATGCATCATAAGCAATAAGAGTATAAATTTTGGTTGCCCTCTACATATGGCTGGAATCTTCCCATCACTACTCTTATTTTAACAACATCCTTGACTACAATATTAATTTCATTTGCAGTAGCTCTAGGTCCCTCCATCATTTCTAAAGCTGCCTTTGATGTAGATACTACATGTTTAGCATAATTTAGTCATGGATAGTTCAAAAATTTTGTTCCCTTTATTATGTTTTAGTTCAACTGTAATTTCATGTTCAGCTGTGTTGAATAAAAGAGGTCCAAGTCAAACTCACAGTAAGCATTTTTTTATTCAGATATTTTGCAGTTTTAGGGAATAATTAATTGACAATTGTGTGATTTTAATATGGGTTCATATCCAGAACAGTGAAGCAAGATGCCATTCTAGTGGTCTTGTGCCCCATCCAAGCTTCTCCAAGTCATCTCCAGAGGCAGAGTTATGAGGTCCCTTGGAAGCTGAGGATTATGGGTGTGTGACACATCCCAGAACATTACTCAGAGGTTAAGAAATATCCCATCACCTTTCTCAACACATGTGTTCACATTTTCTTCTTAAAAAAATATTACAAAACATGTATGTAGCACTGTGTCCTCTATTTTACAAAACACGTATGTAGCACTGTGTGCTCTATTTGACTCGAAATTCTGATTCTGTATATACTACCCATTTCCTTGATTTTATGGTGATAGTACAAAGACCAGTGACCAGGAAGCTCTAGGTCTAAACATGGAGAAGGTACATAATAGATAATTTATCAATTCCAATTTCTAAGTGCCTCATTGACTTCCATTATCCTAAATAAGCAATTGTAGTTGGTCAAACTGTTGATTCATCAACCTTATTTGGCACATCTTCTAATTATAAAGTAGCAGCTCCAACAGCAAGAACTTCTGTCGAGGTCTCAAGTGAAACCTTCTTGTTCTGAGCCTGGATTTCGTGCACCACGCCTAACCAATTATATGTACCAGCAACAACACATGCTAGTTGTAAATCTATTCCTACATGATATATAAGTAGCTTGATGCATTTTGATAATTGACGTGATTTTCTCATTATAGGATAAAAATAGAGTTTTGTAGGAAGATTGTTAGTGACTTTTTTCCAAATCAACTTCCTGTTCTAAACTCATCAATGTAAATCATCTAGTTAACTAATGGGTTTGGATGTGGTAATGTCAATTACTAGTCTTACTCATCATCCAGTGTACTAGCTAGCATTGACATAAGTATATCTAATATATACACACACCAAATAGTGTCAACCATGTATACATTTCCCTATTGATTAATATACGTATTATTATATCTTAGATCAAGTCTGTAAATGACTCTAATTGTATTTTTAGCTAGATAAGTAGCAAAATGTCAGTTTTAAAAAATTGAAAGTTCTCATATGCTTCCTCCATTTGTAATTGTTCAGGTCTATCTCTTAAGAACGTGTGACATGCAGATCTTGGAAGTGTGTATGTAGCCAAAGTAAGGATTGCATATCCCCTAAATGATGGACATATCCTCTCATAATACAATTACTAAGTAGGCTAGGAAAAATACACATGAATAAAACTTTATTCCAGTTTCTAGCATCACCAAGCATGCCATTGATGGAGGTAGACTCTAGCATGGGAGGGATTTTGATGGTAGGTTATATCTCTTGAATGAACTTTCCATTCTCATACTGATCTAACCAGATAATAGTGTTTCTACCATTGTTGATGACCTTATTACAGGACATTTGGATCTCAGTGACTTTCTTATTGAAGGAAGCCAGGCATATCAACTAGTTTTATCCACAATGTATCATCTACAGACAGTTTATCCACCACTTTCAATGATTGTTATCAAGGTAAACAATGACACCATTACAATTTACAAGACTAAGGTTCGTGCCTCACTATTAGCTACATTTACAGTCAGTCAGAGATGTGACTTTCCTAATGTGTTCATAAAAAACTTCATTCATGTGCTCTTGGTGCAAAGCATTTTGGGATTTCACCCATCTAACACTAGGTTATCTTCGCAATAGTTGAATTGAGATGTTAGAACCTTGTGCCAAATGTGAGGCAAGATATTTTAACCCTTACAGAATGTTTCTTGTTTGTGTTCCATGGCATCCTTAGGATGTATTTTTGATGGCTCAGTCTGGTGGTGTTCAAGTCATGAATCTTTCTCAGTTTTGGTTGCGTCCCTTGTAGGATCTTTCAAACCATGTAAAATGGCTCTAGTCAGTGTTAGTAGTCATTCTGAGGATGTATTTGTTGATAGATCACTTTACTATTTCTTCAAGTCATCGATATTTCTCTGTTTTGGTTATAACCATGGGTCTATATGTTTTGCATTGTTATGCATCTGAAAATTCTAGCTTGTTGTCCCTTTGAGTTCTATCTGAACCTCTAGCTCAGTGGTCCTCATGAGATTTCAAGATGGTGTTTCTTCTATAGTTCCCTGGTACCAGCTTTTGGTGCTTTGTTTTTTCTCATGTCAAGCTGAAGTTATGTATATTTATATTATGAGACATGATGATATGTTAGAGTGTTCAACAGTTATGGAGCTTGCAAAATTTCTAACTTTGAGGCAGTAAGTCTCGGCTGGATGGGGGTGTCTAATTGGCACTAGTTCTTTGATTTAAGGTATGACCTTAGTTTAAACTACGATTCACTTTGTCCTTTTAAAAGAGAAGCTTCTGCTTGATATGTTGATATGTTGAAATGATTCAGAGTTTTAAAATGTACTCATTTGATACCCCATTCTATAGCAATGAAGCTTTGTTTACTGAAATATATTGATTGGCTTGTTGCTAGGTTTATAAGAATGGGTCAACTTGGGTTTGCCTTCATATGTTGTATGTACATTTTGGTTGCAGATCCATTGTCTTCAGGGTTCAGTTTGGTGTAATCCATGCTTCATTTTTTCATTTGAAAAGGAAAGCTACTGCTTGTCTCCTTATGTTGTTGGTTATCCACATTATGTACTCTAGACCTTCTCTAAACTTATTTTTTAATAGGACAAGAAACAAAAATTCGAGGTCAGGTTACTGGGTTGGAATGTGAGTGCCTTGATTTGGTAAGTATCCTTTTAATGCATCTTATTTGCATTTTTGTCACTTTAGACGATTGTACATTATTGGATAAGTTCTTTTAAGGTTCAAAATCTTGTACTTCTATTTCATATTATTAAATGATTTTTGAATAATCTCACCTTGGAAGGGGCCCTATGCAAGGATTATCCTTCCTGATCTAAAGGCAAACTAGATAAGAACCGATCAATGAATTTTAACTTCTGTAAACAGAACCTACAGTAGCAAGAAATTAAAAAAGAGTGACGTTTCTTAGTATCTTTTTCATTTCTTTTTATCTTACAGATCGTTAACAGCCTTAGTTTGTATGGCTGAACCCGATTTGAGTGTAGTCCTCTCCAATTCCATCTTTGTTGCTTTCTTATTGTGTTGTGGGCAACTAATGCCTCAACAATTTCCATGTCAGTCATAAATTGTAGGTTTTGACAATAAGCTACTCAAAGTTTTCCTTTGAAGTCTTAGAAAGCTGAACCAAACCCCCCGCATTTTAATGTTGTGTCTGTATTTATTTTTACAATGCATTGACATGGAATTTTCCATTTTTAAGTATTCTCTTATGTGTTCGCCTTTGACTGAATATTGACAAGAAAATATGTAACTTTCTTAATACCAACATATCTAAATATATGTTTAAGAGTGTTATTGATGCATAATGCTAATATAATTCTGGATTTTAATCATGAAGTTTAACATATATCTTGGAATTTGAATACATTATTTTTCAAATTTCTAAATAGAGTAGGGAGATACATGTGAGGAGCATTTTAAGATTGTCCACCAATGATCCCCAAAAATCTATAGCTTTTAGACATGGTGCCTTTTCCCAAAATTCTAGCTAGAACATGGAGTAGGATGTGGTTTGAAAGCAACTTATTTCAAATCAATTAGCATAGATTTTTCTTTGGGTAAGGATGTATTGAAACATAATTTTATTGTAGTTATGCACTACATTGAAACTTAGATCTTACTTTTGTATCTTTCTATCCCCTTCTCTGTATCATGACGAGTTTAATCACATATTTTTAGGATTATACATTCTTGTTGCATTTTGAAAATATTGTGCAAGGTGATAATGGTCTGTAGTATGCACATTGTTGATTTCAAGAACTCTAAAACATCCACATTGGGATCAAAGGTGAGAATCCAAAATTTAGTTATCTTATAAGCTAATAATTATAAACCAGTGGTACATACATAACAGTAGAAGAGAGCAATCAAGTATATAGTTTTCAACTGTGTTTGAAAAAGCTAAATAAGAACTATTTTTGTATGGTTGTTTCATTTTCATTTTAATCTCCTGATTACACTCCTTTTCATTCATTTTCTAATATACTAAGATCTCTAAAGAGTGGATGGTAGACCCATAGTTCATAGCAGAGGCTACCATGCTAATTTGGTTCTAATATAGTTCATAGCAAAGTGGAGATCAAGTTCATTTTGTTGTGTCTGCAATTAACAAACATGTGGTAAAACTTGAAACTACATTTAACATTCTTGAGTCAGTTGATATGAGTTTTTTTCTCCAATCATTCTTCTCTTCCTGATTTGGATTCTTTCACTGAACTATGATTGTCATTGTTTTGTTTTCTTGATGTAGGTATGCACTTTCACGTTTTTGATGGCTGATAACATAACAATAGAGATGTTGGGCTGGGATGCTATAGATTTTGGCTATGACGTTGGATGGATCTCTGTATGTTGTTGAGATTGCAGCTTGCAACTATAAGACATGGTGTAACAATCTCATCATTAACACTAGCTTGTCCTTGAAAACCCATGAAGCCAAGAATGTTTCAAAAACTACATTTGAGAATTCCTTTTTTATAGGTAATTCTCTTTTCTACCAATCTCGGTCCTATTACTAATTAGTCATTGACATTCTCCCATCTTAAACCCTTTAGGTGACAGGAATGATTGATCAAGAAAAGGGAACATATCTATGATTGCATACACAATCAATCATATTATCCTCTCTTTCCAAATGTAAATTAGAAACCATAAATTTAGCTTTTGTTTAGGATAAGTTTCAGATAATTGATAGATGTATATTTATTCCTTTTATTTATATATTTTTTATATTTGTTTAGGATTATTTTGTTATTTATTCTCTTAGTTTCATAATTAATTATTTTATTTTAGAATTTTCTCTTTAATTGGAGTTTTAATTCTATTTTCTTGGGTTTTGTAGAAAAATTACACAATTTGCAGCAGTCCTGAAATTTATATATACCCTCCACCAAAAGTGACATAACTCTTGCATTCGAACTCCAAATTGAGTGCACAAGTATTCATTGGAAAGGGAATTTAATTTTCTAAAATAAAATCCTATTATTTGAACCTATTTTGTGCTTTTAACGGGAGATAAATATGTTTGATATCTCTGCTGTGAGAATCTTCATTAAAGGGAATTACATGGTCAAGATAATTAAAGACAACCAACTTTCGATTTGACCAGATCCAGAAAATTCAAAAATTGGTCTCCCTCTCTTTTTCCCCCCTATTTTGAGGGCATCCTACCCCTTCCCCCTCCTATAAAAGGAGGGACTCTTCACTTGTAAAAGCATTCCATTCTTCATTCTATTTCATCCAATTTTTAGTTGTAGACCACATCTTGTATAATGTTGGATCTCATTTTAGTTTGTATTTCTTCTGGTCTTGTTATGTCTAAGTAAATCTCTCTAGGGAGTGGAAGTTGCCCCTTAGCCCGGTTCTATTCAATATAATCAATTATATTCCTCCATCGAACAAATGTCTTCTCTCTGTTTCTTTGTGGTTATTTGGATGATCTGATATATTCTTATGGAGTGATATGATCGTGGATCTCTGTAAGAATGAAACAATAGTCCCTTAATTGCGATTATCATCTTTTTGTCTATTTAATCTTATTCTTGTTATAATACTTGGTGATGTGACCAACTGAGCCTTGGGTTTGAACGCCGGTTTGAATTCACATGC
Source organism: Alisma plantago-aquatica (assembly GCA_963693085.1). Taxonomy (NCBI): domain Eukaryota; kingdom Viridiplantae; phylum Streptophyta; class Magnoliopsida; order Alismatales; family Alismataceae; genus Alisma; species Alisma plantago-aquatica. Next base: position 1,115,136,219 of record OY856413.1, read on the forward strand.
TTTTTGATATGACCGTGGATAATGGCATGTTGGATGGTTGGGCAATGATCTGTGAATGCCGGGACCAATGGGTTCACGGAAAGTCTGACCCTTGTGAGTTTGTCTATAAGGACATGTAAACACAAGGTCCTGATTTGATCTTTGGAGTTTAGAATTTGATTAGTTGAATAGGAACGTGGTTTTGGTGGTGATTTTCCGGACCCCAGATCTTTATTTCTTGATTAGTTAAACTTTATTTCAACACTTTTATTTTTTGTTCTTAGTTTTAAACAACCTTCTCATCAGAATTTATTTCTTGTTCTTTCGATTGGATTTGGATTTCAACTTTTCTCTTCCTCCGTCCCTTGGATCGATACCTATCTATACTAAGTTGACTTGTTGTTCACAACAAGTTAACAACCGGGTTAGAAGGTTAAACTCTAGGACTTTTCCTAGTGATTGTTGCGTGTACAACGACGCGCATCAATTTGGCATCATTGCCGGGGACGGCATAGTTGTTTTTCAGATCTGGTTGTCTGTATATCTTGTATAATCCTTGTTCATATTCTCTAACTTTCATAACTTCAGTCTTTTTTATAATTTCTTTTAGATTTTTATAATTTCTTTTTGCCTTCCGAGCACAATTCCGAAAGTGTATCTCCTCTTTCTGCTGAGTTTCCATTCTAGTAGTACTGTTTTCTAGTTACTTTTTTTATAATTTTTTTTATTTCATAATTTCTTAGATTTATAATTTTTAGTTCTGTTTGTAATTTTGACTAATTTTTTATCTCGCAATCTTTCTTCTCGCATTCGTTGATTGACATATCTTTCAGGAACTTTTCTTTTCAAATGGAGTGGACATCCCAATATCCCCCATAATGTCATTATTGTGGTGTCTACCACCATGCATATCTTTCCTGTCCGACTCTACCCCATTCTTATAATAGCACCTTTTTTTATTGTGAGCCCTTTCATCTTGGTGGGTACATTATGAATCCACATTTTTCTGAGAACCATTGTGGGGAACCTTGCTATACATATTCTAATGGGGGATATGATAAAAAAAAATTGTAGGGTGTAACCAACAAAACCTTGGGGGTTATGAGAATATTTATGAAACCCAATGTAATCTTCAACAAGAAGAGAGACTTAGGGCCCTAGAGAAGATAGCAGTAGAAGGAGAAAAAAAACTAAAAGCCAGCCAAGCCTTCTTAACCGCCCTACTAGAAGCCCAAAACCAAAATATAGATTGTTCAAATATGTTTCCTCATGAATTGGTGACACCTTATAATATTGAATCTTCCTACCAAGATGGACGCAATGGAAATTACAATCCACCATCTTTTGAAGATTATTATGAGGAGCAATGTCACAATCAGTATGAGGATCACAAGGACCAAGACTACCATAAGGGGTATAGTGAGGATGGACAAAAATTTGGGGTATATAAATCCTATGGTGAAATGCAAATTAATCTTGAACTGGAAGAGAAACTTAAGGCCCTAGAAAAGATGGCAGCAGAAGGACAAGCAAAACTTGAATCCAATCAAGCCATGTTAGCTACCTTACTAGAGGGTCAATCACAAACTCCCCCTATAGAGCTTGAGAAACCCAAGATGGTTCTTCCTGCTGACGATGATGATGATGATCCTTATTTTGTGTCATATATGTCGGATCCTAAAGAAATAGCACAAATCATGGAGCCATATTTTGTGTGTGATGAGGACATTGGTATCCCTATCTTGCCTTTAGAGACTCTTTTACTTGAATATGAAATGTCAAAGTAGGAGAGTCATTATGAAGATACAACAACTCCTCCCATCCTCAACATAAATTTGAATGATACCATAGACCAATACCCTTCTTTTGAGTCTATTTTAGATAATGAGAATCTAACCCCCTTTATGATTCTTCCCAAGTCATCACAGCCAATTTCCATCCCACACATGGCTGATCTAGAAGGGGAGATACCACTATTAGAAGAAGCCCACACACCCCCTTCTGTTGTTTACAAGGAAGACATCATCATCCTTCCTAAATACTTGGGGAACCCTTGTACAAAAAAATTAGATACATATGTTACATCAACAATGAAACTTACCAAACCCAATGTTGATGGCATTAATTTTAAGGAGAAACAAAACACTTTTGTAAATGATTTTAAATTTTTTGTATTAGCATCAATTCTCCAATATGCAGGTCATCATGATGGTGGAAAATCTGAACCAGATCCTCCACCTGACTCAGTTCATCATGCTCTACTGGCATTACTGGTTGGGTACCCGCCAACCTCCCCCAATCTACATCCATCTTCAACACTTCCCTTGCTATCGAAGGAAGATCTATGGATATTATTGGAGGGAATGCGAGGTGAAAGAAAATATGAGAACCCCGCTGAGCTTCTACAATTACCCTATCATATGGTACATTACAAAGCTCCTCAGATAAAGGTCCCAACCCTCATACACATCCCCTTTAGCTGGATGGTTTTTGAGCTACCCGGGCCACTTGGAAATCTTCGCTCTTCTCTTCCCTCCATCTCGGGTTTTGATTTTGCTCGGGACGAGCAAAAATCTAATTCTGGGGTGGAGGTGGGTGGCATGTTTCTATTCCACCCCCTTATCTTTTTTATTCTTGCATTATTTCTATATTTTTTTCATACAGTTGCTTTGTTCATGGCCATTATCTAGTCGGCCATGTTTTTATTTCTTTTGTTACAAATTCGCCTTTATCTAGTCGACAAATATGAATAGATGTTTATCATTGTACCCCTTTGAATTTAGTAAATCTTTTGCAAAAAATTATTACAAATTGCCATGTCTAAAACCACCATGTCACCTAGGATCCCAAAATAGCATCACTCCTTGGAAAAGTTGGCAAGCCGTATGAAATCAATCAAAACCAAACACAAATTTTCTCTATTTTTAAACTGTTGATTAACTTGATATAAATCTTATATAATGTGATTGACATGAATATTCTTTCTGATGTAATGACACTTTCAAAAAAAATGTGAAGTTATAAGCACAAGGACACCTTTTGTTTCTCCCTTATTTTCTTTCTAAAAAAAAGAGAAGAAAAGAATCACCACCAGAAAAAAATCAAGTCTGGGGTGGCATGCTTCCCATAAAAAAAAAAATCCATACCCCACAAAGGGGCATACCATCAAAAGATGTCAAAAGTGTACATGAAAAAATTTGTGACCATTGTAGCCACAACTCTACAAATCTAAATCCTAAGTCGAATAGAAGATGGTTCAAAAAAAAAATCATCACTTCCTTCTTTGTTTTCAAACCCCCTAATTTCATCTTGTTCTTGTGCAATAACTCAAAAAAAAATACATTTATAAAAATGAGAGTGTCAAAGCTAAAATAAGATGAAGCATGTTTTTCTACAAAATCTTGATTTAGAACCAAGATATGATATTTGTTTTTAATAGGGAATATAGAATTTTGTGTTTTGTGGTTTTAGGAGATTGGGTTTCTTGGCCAAATTTGGATGTACGGAATAAAGTGATGCTACAAGGGTGAGGATAGACATGTTGTTAGTATAAATTGGAATAATTTGTGATTTTATTTGTTTGAGGACAAACAAAGATTCAAGTCCGGGGTATTTTGATAAATATATATTTATTCCTTTTATTTATATATTTTTGATATTTGTTTAGGATTTTTTGTTATTTATTCTCTTAGTTTCATAATTAATTATTTTATTTTAGATTTTTCTCTTTAATTGGAGTTTTAATTCTATTTTCTTGGGTTTTGTAGGAAAATTACACAATTTGCAGTAGTCCTGAAATTCATATATACCCTCCACCAAAAGGGACATAACTCTTGCATTCGAACTCCAAATTGAGTGCACAAGTATTCATTGGAAATGGAATTTAATTTTCTAAAATAAAATCCATTATTTGGATCTCTTTTCTTCTTTTAACGGGATAGAAATACGTTCGAAATCTCTGTTGTGAGAATCTGCATTAAAGGGAGTTACATGGTCAAGATAATTAAAGACAACCAACTTTCGATTTGAGCAGATCCAGAAAATTCAAAAATTGGTCTCCCTCTCTTTTTTCCCCCTCATTTGAGGCAAGCCTACCCCCTCCCCCTCCTATAAAATGAGGGACTCTTCACTTGTAAAAGCATTCCATTCTTCATTCTATTTCATCCAATTTTTAGTTGTAGACCACATCTTGTATAATGTTGGATCTCATTTTAGTTTGCATTTCTTCTGGTCTTGTTATGTCTGAGTAAATCTCTCTGGGGAATGGAAGTAGCCCCTTAGCCCAGTTCTATTCAATATAATCAATTATATTCCTCCATCGAACAAATGTCTTCTCTCTTTTTCTTTGTGGTTATTTGGATGATCTGATATATTCTTATGGAGTGATATGACCGTGGATCTCTGTAAGAATGAAACAATAGTCCCTTAATTGCGATTATCATCTTTTTATCTATTTAATCTTATTCTTGTTATAATCCTTGGTGACGCGACCACCTGAGCCTTGGGTTTGAACATTGGTTTGAATTCACATGATTTTTGATATGACCGTGGATAATGGCATGTTGGATGGTTGGGCAATGATCCGTGAACGCCGGGACCAAAAGGTTCATGGGAAGTCTGAACCTTGTGAGTTTGTCTGTAAGGATATGTAAAAACAAGGTCCTGATTTGATCCTTGGAGTTTAGAATTTGATTAGTTGAATAGGAATGTGGTTTTGGTGGTGATCTTCCAGACCCCAGATCTTTATTTCTTGATTAGTTAAACTTTATTTCAGCACTTTTATTTTTTGTTCTTAGTTTTAAACAACCTTCTTATTAGAATTTATTTCTTGTTCTTATGATTGGATTTGGATTTCCACTTTTCTCTTCCGCCGTCCCTTGGATCGATACCTATCTATACTAAGTTGACTTGTTGTTCACAACAAGTTGACAACTGGGTTAGAAGGTTAAACTCTAGGACTTTTCTTAGTGATTGTTGTGTGTACAACGACGCAAGTTAGTGATATCTCATAACTCATTTTTAACTCGGTATAATGCAAGTTAGTGATATCTAATAACTAATAATGTTATTGGGTTGTACTTTCAAATGGTATAAATGAATGACCTTATTGTGCAGGTTATAAACTGAAAATTCTAGACATGGCAAGCCCCAATGGTGCAAGTGAACTATCTTACAACTCTCCCATACAATGCTTAGGTTGCAACAAAACATAGATTAACTGCCTAGATATTTCTTGTCTCTTCAAGGTACTAATTTTGTCATCATTTATGCCATGTATGAATGTGTATATATCTTTATTAAGCTATTTGGACGATCTTTACCTTATTTTTAATGCCTCCCCATTTGCAAAACCTTACTTTTAGGATTAAGAGAAGTACAAGCTTCACCATCGTAGCAACTTCCATTACTTGAATCAGTGATTGAGCTTAACAACGTAAAGAATTCAGATACAGAGTATAAGAAGTATCTATGACAGCCCAGGCGCCATAGGTGCTCTCATGTGAAGCGTGATGATACATCTCCATTTGAAGCCCAGGCCCACCCAGTCACAACTGCAGCAACAACCACAGATGCAACAATGTATCGTGATATGTTGCAATTTGATATGGCTCTTTGCTGCTATGAGAAGGTTGCATTTCATAGACCTATGTATATATTTGAGTAGCCACTGTCAGCATCTGCAAACATAGCGATCAACTTCATAGGACGATATTCCTTCTATATCTTCTTAGAAGGTTCTTTTATATTCTTATCTCGGGTGCTTTTGGACGATGTTGGTCGAACAACAAGAGCTTGAATAAAAGAAGATGTTAAAACTAGTCGAGAAAGACGCAACTCTTTCACAAAGATGTTAGTATACCACTGAATCATTGATATATGTATATACTTTTCTTTGTACACATTGTGTAATAGGGGCAAGGTATACGTCCTCCCCATGTACATTCGACATTTCAATATAAATGAAAGTAAGATTGTTGGCATAATGAGCATAACTTGCTCTAAATACTACAATTTTGTTACTAAAAGAGCTTTCGTACTAACAAATTACACTATATATATATATATATATATATATATATATATATATATATATATATATATATATATATATATATATATATATATATATATATATATATATATATATATATATATATATATATATATATATATATATATGAATATATAGTTGAGCTAAGCATATATGTATGTGTATTAAATGGTACTACAAATGTATCTAGATGCATAATCAACTACATATATATGTATATAGTAATTGCTGCCTTTCCCTACACACTAAATAAATATAAAATGTACTAACTTCATGTTTTTTCTACATACTAACTATATATGCAATTGTAGTCATACATTTAGCTATAATTATACTTATATTTAAATATGTAAGGACAATATCTAGCTATGCTTCCGGATACATATGAATTTGTAGCGAATGGATTATCTAACTATAGATTTGAAAAATATAGTTAAAGGATTTAGCTATACGAGCATATAGTACAACTTGTATGTGTAAAGAAATATGTAGTTAAAGCCTTTAGCTACAAAATATGGAGTTTTCGCTACAATTTTTTTTATAGTTAAAGACCCTTTTTTTGTAGTGATCATGAATAAGATTCCATGGGCAGGCCCAACAGTGGATCTATCATGTAAGCGATTAAACACGCTTATCCCATATAATCTTGTATGTATTAGACATGACAAGATGCTATTAAAATCCAATAAGGGTTATTGGAAAGTCATTAAAGACATCCATTATTACTTGTGAAGTACTTAAGGATAAATTGCTAGTCAATAAGGATAGCAATAAGAGGAAGAGTTGGATGTAAAGAGTTACATTGATGCAAGCTTCCATAATGACAAAAATGATAACAAATTCAAATATGTTTGATCTAAAAGAGAAGTGATGATTAGTTGGAAAGGTTCCAAACTAATAAGTCATTAATGCTAATCTACAATAGAAGTTGAGTATGCTTGTGTTATGAACACAAAGTGATACTATATGGATCTAAAAGTTCATATGATAAATTTAAAAATGTACTAACCATTGATGAATCAGTTGAGATGATGTAACAACAATGGAACTAATTGTTAGGCAAGGAATATTAGATACCATAATACAACAGTTTCATTTCAGAGTGAAGAGATAAGTAACATAAAATATAATGCTTGTAAGAAAAGTGTTGCGAACCCGCTGACTACGCACTAGCGCAGCAGAAGTATGATGGACATGTTTAGTTCACTAAGAATGAGATCCCTTGGTGATTGTGTCTAAGTGCAAGTGGGATTTTGTTGGTAAGGTATTCCCATAGAACCAATTATATGAATATAGATATGGTACAATTACCTAAAAGGATTTTATTAATAATAACATATATATAAAGAAAAGATTCCAATTCATTTGTTTCACTTAGTTATAAAATAATGAGGATACAGAGTGAATGTCTAGAGAATGATATTATTCAATGACGTATGTCTCCAAATATTAGCCTTGTTGAAATGAGATCATATAGATGTTAAGAGTGCATATACATATTCTCATTATGTCCCTAGTCGGTTGTTACTGTGGAAGGTAGATAGACACCAGTAACACATAACACTAGAGTGTGAGTTGGTTGATGATTGAGTCTCACTAAGTCATGATATGTCAATATCAAACCAAGCACACAAATACATGTTAGGGAATAGTGTATCAGATAGACCCACCTTGTGAGTCACACATGGTTTTGGTGGTCACAATCATCTCTCATAGTGAAGGTGGTGATTTTGATTCTTGGACCTAAAATCAATGTACTCATCACATGTCGTTGGGTATACTTTGACATCATCAAACGCAGTCCTGAAATATAAGTTGTTATAGAAGTAATGATTAGGTGACTTTGACACATGGGGATAGACTATGAGTGATAGATATGGGATTTGTCCCTCCTACTGGAGTATGATATCCTGGCCACTTGATAAGCGAGACTGAGAAATACATGTGCATGCACATGTGAATCAACATATGATATTGAGGTCACACTATCTCAGATAGTCTGTTGTTGGTTCAAGAAATATGGATTGAACATTGAGAGGATGACCAACCATGCCTCGAGTTCATCAAAGATATCAAAAACAAAGGAATTAAACAACCACTGTAACACTTACATAGATTGTAGGTTGAAGTTGTTCTCCAACATTTCATTGACTTGGGTAGCACTGATGTGTGACTAGGCATCGCTCTCTTCGTGCGATGTCATAAGCTAGTTATGGACACTCACTGCCATTGTAATATGGGACCTATAGGGTCACACACATAGGAACTCGTCTAAAAGAGGAGTTTGATCTTGAATAACTATTGGATTGATTAATAAATTGTTTAGGTTTTCAATTCACACAACATATCGCTTGATTGGCTAACCATGTCTTCCAAATGACCATCTCACTGAGTGAGACGGCCATTTGGGCAACGAGACAGACATCTCACATAGTTTATACGGCCGTTTGGGGGTCAGGCTAATCAAAGTTCGAATTGGCTTAGTTCTACCATTGAACTGACCGGTTCAATATATTTGCATCGATCGACTCATCTCAACTCACCAAACGGCCGTCTGGATGAGTGAGATGGACATCTCTCCTAGGTGAGACGGCCCAATTGCATCGAATAAAGGTTCAAGATGTTTCCCAAATAGTTTCAATTGCACTTACTTGAGATGCAAGTAAATATAATATGTATATTAATTGGAATCAGAATTGCCAAATTCGTGTGTGATTAGAAAACTGCAAAATGGTTATTTGGTAGTGTGAGACGGCCATCTATCACACCAAACAACTATTTGGGTGTGTGAAACAGCCAATTTGGCTGTCGTAGGTTGCCAAAGATCATGTTCTTCCGGTCCTTTCCACTCCCGCACAATCCCATACATATTGGGAACCCTGACCCAAACCCCATCTATAAAATGAGGGGTATTGGGGCTTACCAAGGAACAACACCAACAACTGAGAATCAATTCATCTGACAATTGTTGTTCCCTCTATTTTTGGTAACCAAGAGAGCTCAGGAAAGTCCTACCCAATAGGGAGGGATAGCCAAAGGGAGAGAACAAATGACAGTTGTCATTTTGGTAGAGCAGGTTGGTGACTAGTACATCAACAGGAGGGAAAACTCCTTCCTATCCATTTTTGGTGAATGACAAGAGTTCTAGTTGGTCCGTGTGGACTACTCTAGAGACAGGAGTCCTTTGACTGCTTCTTGGAGAGTAAAGTCAACTTGCATTCCATGGTGAGACCACTAGAGTCATTGTAGAGGTTGCACAAATATGTGTTCGTGGTGAAGACCATGAGCTGCACAACCACTATCCTAGAGAAATGTTTCCACAATTGCAAAGAAGTGAGTTTTTTCATTGGACTTATTCCAGGACCAGGTATAACTCGCTAAAACTATCCTTCCTATTTCATAGTAGTTGATGCAATCTTGCTATTATGGAAATAAGGATAGATAAAAAAATTTATATTGCTATACTTTGTGCCCCTATTTCCCAACACAGATTTTGGTCATAGAATCAATGAAATCTCTAACTAAAGTGATCTCCACATTACCAAATATTTTACCCAATTGGATTTCTCCTTCTCACCTAATATCCACTATCCTCCCAGAATGTGACTCCCATGTCATCACCCACTCTCCACTCCAAACCTTCTAGTAATAAATATTTTGCACCTTATAAGATTCTTCAAGTATAGCTCGAGTGTGACCTCTGCACGCCTCCAAGAAAGGTGTCCTCTTAAAATATTTTTTTTTCAGAACTCTACCAGATAGTGAATATGTGTTAGACACTAGCCTCCAACACTACTTGAGTAAAAGGGCTTGGTTGAATATATTTAGGTTCCTGAAACCCATCCTGTCAGTGTATTTAGGTATATAAAGTGTATCCCAAGCTTTCTAGTGTATCTTTTTCTCGATGCCTCTGGATCCCCACCAGAATCTTACTATGCAACTATGGATCTCATCATTCAATCCCTCTGGTATTTTGAACACACTCATGATATAGGTAGGGATCGATTGACCCATCGCCTTGATGATGATCTCCTTTTCTGGTCAAGATAGTAGTTTTTCCTTTCATCCTTGTAGCTTCCTCCATATACTCTGCTTGACTTGAGAGAACACTACTTTCATTGATATACTCATCCCAATTGGCAGCCCCAAGCACTTGTCATGTTTGTCCACCTCATGCATCTATAAGAAGTTACATATGCCTCCCTTTCTTTGTTCTTACACATTCTTGCTAAAAATATACCTCTAATTTGAATATATTACTTTTTTGTTCTGATGCTCTCTCATACTTGCTAATAATATTAGCTAAACATGAGCTCCCTCCAATGATACACTAGTAAAGAGAATGCTATGATTTGTAAAGATAAGGTGAGAAACACATGGACCCTTCTGGCTTGCACTTATCTCATGTATTTGTCCTCTCGTGGTTGTTTTACTAATGGACACAGAAAATCCTCAACACAAAAAAGAAAAAGATAGAGGCAAATAGAGCCAACTTAGCATAGGCATATGGATGGACACATGTATCTTTTGTGCTTTCCATTTATACGAACTGAGTGGGACACGTTAAACACATAATCAACAACCATCTTACATTGTTTCTCCATCAAGCCTATTCTTCTCATCACATTTTCCAAAAAACCCATTCAATGTGTATGTAGTCTTTTCTCATATCTAGTTACAGAGACATGGTCCCGGTCTTGCCTTTTCTCTTTAGTTTGATAGCATGAAACATTTCATATGCCACCAATGCAATATATGTAATTACTCTTCCTGAGACAAAAGCACTTTCAGTCCCATAAATTATTTTGTTGAGCCGTGGTTTCATTCTGTCTACCAACACCTTGGATAGAATCTTATGCAACACATTATAAAAACGCATGGGTCTAAATTCAATAATTTTTCTTAGTTGCCTAAATTTTGGGATAAGCACCATTGTGGTCTTGTTTACTTCCTTTATTTCTTGTCTCCCACTCCATCAATATTTAATAAAATTCACTACATATTCCTTGACTATAGGCCAAAATTTTTGTAAGAAAATGTCTTTCACACCATCAGGCCCCACAGTTTTTGTATGATGCATCTTTCTTAAGACCTCCTAAATTTCTACTAATGTTGGTTCTTTCTCCATCTCAGTCACTTCTCTCTGCGTGAGCACCCTTTCTATACCCTAGTCATTTCCTTCTGGTTCCACTCCATTTGAGATGAAGAGATCTTTAGAATAGTTCACAATAATGTCAGAGATATCCTTTTATTTTGTCTTCTAGATACCTTCATCATTTTGTAGCTCTTTGATGGTATTTTTTCTTCTTCTTTGGCATGGTTTTTGATAGAAGTATTTGAGTTATTGTCGCCATCTTTCATCTCATTTTTCTCGCCGAGATGTACCACCATCTTTACTACTTTTCTTGATTTTAAGAAGGCATGCATGGTCCTTCTCACAAGCATGCAACATGTCATTGAATGGGAGTATTTCCTATTCCTTTAACACTTCCTTTTATGTGGCTTTAGTTTGTTTCTTGATGCACATAAATTTTTCCTTATCCCTACTTGCAAGACTTTCTATGTACCTTATAATATTTTCAGTGACGTCTTCTCTGAGCCATGCATTCAACACCCCTTAAATGAACTCCATGCAATCCTCATCAACCAGCTACTAGGTTGCAAACTGTGTTCTCTATTCTTGTTATGTAAAATTGTTTCTACTCCTGGTTAAGAACCACATTGCTACATGATCTGAGTCGGTAAAGGGAGAGTGAGTAATATCTAGTTTCCCATGTATATGAAGTCAAGCCTCATTATTTAAAAAAAATATGTATCCTAGAGCTCTCAATTTGCCCCTGAACCAGGTCATTTTCCTACCCATATACCCCAAATCATGAATCTGACAGTCACTGACCGCATCTGAAAAGTCTGCAATAGCTCTTTCTGACTTTAGCACCCTCCTTCCTTCTCATTGTTCGATGAGATCTCATTGAAATCACCAAAGCAGTATGTTGGTAGATTAAAACTTCTGATGTGACTCTCTCATTAGATTCTAGGTTTTAAATTTATCCATTGGTGCAGCCAACCATTAATCCTGGTGGATCTCCAACTATTCTGATCTTGATTGTCCCTGATTATGCAATCACCATGATGATGTGAACACGGGTCTATGTGAATTTCCAACTCTCTCCACCATAGTTCCATTCCCCCTACATGGCCAATACTACTCAAACCAATGCCATTGAGTAAGTCACATCTCTTAATGCCATCCACCTCTCTAGCTAAAACCATTGTCTCTGTCAAAAAAACCACCACGGGAACCTCCCTCCAACACCACCGTTGTAGCGTATGTATGGTTTTAGGGCATCCCAAACCTTGACAGTTCCAAGTTAGGATTTTTATTATTGTTCACATAATGGATTCACTCCCATATCCTCTACTTTGTCTACCAATTCGACATGGGTAACCATACAAGTCATTTTCTCTGAACCAATATCAATTTCTATGACAGTGCCTTCTTCATGTGTGCCTTCGGGCTAGTCCCTCCTCTTCTACCACACATGACTGTTGTCCCATCCAAATCCCCCTACTATAAAAAGATGATCCACTATGATGTTGTCGACCTGAAGTCCTTGTTATCCTGATATACACATAGTCTTCTTCCCCTGCTACCACTCATGTACTTCATTATTTCCACATAGCCTAGACTAAAGGTTGGATTATCATCTTCTATCTTCTTCTATTCAGATTTCCTATTCTGTTAGTTTTCTGTTTGCTTTACCTCCTTGTGGTTATTGCTAAAGTTTGGTTGACAATATCAATTTCTTTCTTGTTCAGAGAAATCCCATCTATATAATACTTCTCCATGTTTTCTTCATTTTCCTTGTTATCGTTGGCATATGGCCCAATTTAATTCACCCTTACCAACAAAACCTACACTCTAGGTTCTTCCACATCTTCTAGCTTACTACGACTACTATGGATGTGACTCTATTGGCTTTCATCTCCTTCAATTGTGAAATTTTCTTTTGTCTTGTCCTTCTGCCACAGATGAAGTTCTTTTGTCTCTAGCATTGTATCTCTACTCCAATTTTTCTCCTCATCTAGCCTCCCCTTCCAAAACCCCTTTCATTTTCCCACTCAACTTGCATTGGATACTACTTGTTCCCCATGGTCTTGCTTAAAAATGAATCTTCTTCTTGCATAATCCCTACCTTGTAGTTCCTCTTTGACTGACATGTAATTATGTTTAGGTGGTGAGTCTCACATTCAAGACCCCCACTTCCATTCTAGGGTTTCATCCTCCTCCTCCTCCTTTCTTGGGCAGCTCCAATCTATATGTCTGATGAGACATCTTATGTAGCAAATATTAGGCAATCTCTCATACTTCAGTTCTACCTCCACCACTTTCCTTGACCTGTCTTGGATTCAAAGGATTTGTTTCATTTGTTTTGTAACATTGATGGAAACCTTTGCACAGATGGTAACTGTCCCAATCAAAATTGCCTTACTCAATTTCAACGACTTCTACCACGTGCTTTGGAACTACATTGATTGTTGTTGTGCTCCTATATCCCATCAGGAAATTACATATACAAATCCACATGGGGCTCATATTTATTACTATTTCTGATGGTTGTTCCTTCAGTTGGATATCCTTGAACAAGATCTGATTGCCCTCAAAGAGCTAGGGCACTCTGTTGATAACCCAGTATCGGTCCTTCTAAATGTGAATTTGAATCACAAACATATCTTTTTCAATTTTGCAAAGAACATACTTCTTCTTCAAAATCCACACCGCCAACATCATTCTAGTTGACAAATTAAATCTAAAACTCATGTCCTTCTCCAGGTGCCCTACCAGTGCCACCGCAAGATGGTCTTTAGTTAGTTTGATCCCTTCTACAATGAAATTGATTACCTCTTTGTCCTCCTCCCTAATCTTGAGTCTAGCATAACTCTCAGTTATCTCATCCTCCATGGGAAGAACCTAAAAAGAAACAAAACCCTAGGCATTCAATGGAGACTACATACTGGATACCTATGACTAATATTGGATGTGCTAGTGATGGAGGGCCTTTCTACGAGCTCTCTCAAGTCTACCATCACCCAACGTCTCGACTATAGCTAGATACATCTAGTTTTACAGGAGAGATGCTCATAACTCTAAAATAGAAAAGAGAGATTATATGAATTTATAATAGAAGATTGATTGTTGTGTCTTATTCTTGGTTTTTATATTACAACATAGAGTACATTTGATTACGGGACTATGAAGAATGCATCATTCTGGTTTGTGAACAATCAAAGCTAGGTCCTTGTTATACGATGAGAGAGATGAGAAGTGAGGATCTAGAAAATACTCCTTATTCAATCTTTTGTTATTTCTCCATCCTGACATGGTAAGGAATCTCACAACGTGAACATTGGTTAAAATAGAACTCTATCGAGTATCATGTCTGTTGAACTCTCCCAGACCAGCCTTTGTATATGTATTTATTATTCATTTTGCAAGGAAAATGATGGTATGAGGGAAGTGGCATTTGCAAAAGTGATAAGTAGGTGAAATGGATTGTATACCATCATATGCACCTAGGATTAAGGTTTTATGCATTCCTTTGTTTTGGAAAATTTGAGTAAATATATTTCAAAACCCCTAAATGGGGGCAAAGTTACAAAATACACCCTATCATGTAGCTTACATGTGAGAATTGACAAGCTAATTTAATCGAGCATATAACTTACAAATGAAAGGCTTCAACTAAAAAAACTCCCAATTCCTAGATATAAGAGGAGAGATATTTGATAACCTCATCTTAAAGGTGGAATGCAAGTATTTCATTCCTTAGCTAGATGATTGAAGATATCAATGAAATCTGAGGTACCAGCATCATGGCATAACATGTTCCTTTTGGACTAGATTAAATGAACAACTCGTGTGATCGCCCATAGCTCAATGATACGGTTGTGTATGGACCTATTACCTATAGTCAAGAGGCAATCATGTAGGGTATAAGAGTTCTTGATGTTAAGTTTTAGTTGTGCACGTCCCCAAACATATCTCTAGTACTTAAAAGTTCTAAACAAGTGTTCAATGGAGTCAGTTTCTTGAAGGCAAAGAAAGCATTGAGCAGTATTAGCACCACTCCATTTACTGACTCTATCCAATGTTGGAAGCAGGTTTTTGAGTGCTTTATATGTAGTTAAACTCCAATGAGGATAATTCATGGAAAGTCGGAGATTATCAAAGGTTTTATCAATGGGAAGCTTTTGACAATAATTATTCCATAGAGAATCATTGTCTGTATTTGAAAATCTAGGGCATAGTTGAATCATTCTCCTCCAGCAAGAGAAACTCCCATCATTTGATTAGGGCCAGCTTGGATAATATTCCCATACTTTCTATTCATCCATATGCTCCAGATGAATTAAGTGTATAATACCCTCTTCATTCTTTTCAAGGTGTAGAAATCAACGAGTTCATCCAGCTTTTTGATGTTGAGGCTCATTTAGAAAAGATAGTTTGGACCAACTAGGTGGGAGTGTTGCACTCCCCGAAACAAATTCAAACATAAGTAATTCCATTCTCCTCATGACTGAGACATGCATTTCTCCTTTCTCATCCAATAAGAAACCAGACCCATAGCACAAAATTTAACAAGTATGAGTTGACATGCCATGGATATTTTAGAGCCTGACCATTTGTTAATCATATCTCTGAGTCTATCCTGACAGTCATGGAAGTGTCTCCTTTACAGGTTACCACCAGCCATCGGGAATCCTAGGTACTTGGTTGGCCAAGTACCTTTTTGAATACCCATGAGATTAATCAGACCATCCTTGTTACGACAAGAAGAAGAGAGGTAGAGATGGGTCTTAGAAGGATTGCATTGCATGCTTGAGACTTTCCCAAAATCTTGGAGAAGAGACTTGAGGTGACTGATACTTTATGAATGACCTTTAGAGAAGATTAATATATCATCTGCAAAAATAAGATGGCTTAGAACCTTCATTTTATTTATAGGATAAGGTCTGATCAATTTCTTGTTATGAGCATCTTCAATTCTTCTACTTAGGTCCTCTATGGAAATGGAAAAAAGCAAGGGAGACAGTGGGTCACCTTGCCTTAAGCCATTAGAGCATTTGAAGAACCTGACAGATGAACCATTCAGAAGTAAAGAGAAGGAAGGAGTCCCAACACATTGTTTGATTAGAGCAATCCATTTCTCACTGAAGCCAAGGCCAAGAAGATAGTCCCAAAGGTAAATCCATAAGACAGAGTCAAAAGCTTTGGTGATATCTAGCTTCACACAAGCAGAAGGAGGGTTGTTCTTGATGTTGTATTTAAGTGTAAATTTAGCAGTAAGCAACGAACAATCCTCAATGTTTCTTCCTTATATGAAAGCACCCTTTTTAGTAGAAATAAGTTTTTTGGTTAGGAGAAATAAGTTTAGTAAGAATACGAGCTAACCTATGGGTTATGAATTCGGTAATGATTTTATAGAACATCGAACAGTAAGAAATCGGTCTAAAGTCAGCTGGAGAAGAGATGATGTCTTTCTTCGGTATTAAAGCAAGGAAGATATGGTTAATTTGATGGACCATGCTCCCTCCTCCAAAGAACCATTTAACTACATTGACAAGATCACTACTGATTAGCTCCCAATTTTTCCTATAGAAAAAACCATTGAATCCATCTGGACCAGGACTTTTGTTGGATCCTATGCTCCAGACAGCTTTCTTTGATTTCCTTCTCGCTAGGAATGTCACAAAGCATAGTGTTCTTTTCATCAGTGATCATGGAAATCCATCCAGGCATGACAAATTGAGAACCTGAATGAGCCAGTTGAGCCTGATTATATAATTGATGAAAGAATTAAATAGTGTCATTAGCAATGATGACATGTTTTATGCATTCTTTCATGGTAAGTACGGCTATACTTTCGTGATGGTGTGGATGTTTATGCATTGTCTCATTTTTGGATGGCAACTAATGATTATACCATCTATAAGGCACACTAATTTCCAAATGACGACCACCATCTCCGGCCACCCATCCGACTATGGATGAACATAAGCCACCACTAGCTTCTCCACAATCTTTTTCACATCCACCAAGAATGAGTCCATGAGCTTCCTATCTATCCACCTCCTCATCCTATAACTTATATGCTCTATTTCACCCTCATTCCCCATGTCTTGTTCAGGCTCCCTACCACCGTTCCACTCAAAAACTTCTTTTACCACCTCCATCGATGATGTCTGATCCACCAATCCATTGCTACTGTTCCAATAGGTGACATACCTTTACCCAGTGATCAGCTCCAGAAAGCGACACTACCCAAGCATGTCAAATAACTATTCATGATAGCTACATTGCAATAAATGGTGTTTCATATGGAATCATTTTTTTGTTACTTGATAAAAAATTATGCCAACCATGAGCCGGACCAAAAGGTCTATAAATCTATTAATGTATGCTATTCTTGTATCTCTAAATTGGCAAGAACTCTAGTTTTGATGTTTGTGTGGGGAAAGGAAGGAAGGAGGAAGAGAGGTAAAATTGACTTCTAAACTAGAAACATGTACCCCCTCTTCCCTATTCCTCAATCCTTCCACTCCTCACCTTCATCAACCTCCTTCTCTCTCATCTCGTGTTGCCCATATACATAACAACATAATTATAGGGTTCCTTCTGAAAATCTTTCTAGACTTTAGTTTGGTGGATTTAAGGCCAAATGTGATACTATATTTGTCCTTGAGACTTACTCATGCAAAAGGAGACTTATTCCTACAATGTTTTTGAGGTGTCACCTCATGCACCACCACATTGGCACATGCGACCTTGAATTCCCCCCCCCACCTGTAGGCTAGAATATATTTACAGTGAATGCTACATGAGTTTTGTTATGTATATGAGCAACTTGAGACAAGAGAGGATGTGTTTGATGAGGATCATAACTGGAATGAATGAGAGGCATAGTGAAGGAGGTAACTTTGTTAGTTTGAAATTTGAGTTCACCTCATCCTTCCTCCCTTCTAGTCACAAAACATCTCAACCACAGTGGTACTTAAACAGGAGTAGGAAGAACAACAAACAACAACAACTCTATCAACCGTTCGGTGGCACTCTACTACATTTCTCTCCTTCTATATTTGCACATTTTTAATAATATAATGTACATCAAAAAGTTACTCTATATATATGCCATTGAATACGAGTTTTACAAATATCATGTAAACTTAGTTGTCTTTGGGTATAGTGTCGCTATCTTGGAGCTGACCACCAAGTAGGAGTCAGCCTCCTATTGGCAAGGTAAAGGTAGATCGGTGGAGAGGTAGCAACAAAAATTATGGGGTGGAGGGTATATTGACTGCAATGGGGAAAGAAATAATAGGAAGTATAGAAGGTTGAGGATATTGAAGTGGGTGGATAGTGAGAATATATAATTGTCCCACATTGTTGAGTTCTTAGGTAGTTTTTGATTTATAAGGTATGTGGTTGTTTCACTGATTGCCAATTGATTTTGAGTTGAATAAAACATATTCACATATGGATTCCGAGCATACCCTATGAAATAAGTGCAAGGAACATACCTTACTTAAAATAGCAAGTGCAAGCACACAAAAAAAGGTAGCTACTCTTGAGAGAGGATATGAGACAATTGTCCCACATCGCTTAGTTCTGAGATAGTGTTAATAATTATAAGGTTCAAAGAATTATTCTCAACATGTGACATACATGATGGAGACACTGGCGGCTGACCAAAGATCGTGGCCCTTGCATTGAAGGAATCGTGCAATACGTATGGCAAATCATCTATTGTGATCCTAACCGAACCAATGTTCACACCTCCGTGCAATCTCAAGAGGATAACCATACCTATTATTGACCAATGTGACATACAATCTACTTCACCTACTTCTCACTTTTCCCATTATTTCCTTCATCCCAACCCTTTCTTGCACATTAGATCATGAATCTGGAAATAAAATCTTGTTAAGGAGAATTCAACAATCATGAAACTAAATACTGCTGGATCTTGATCACTTGGACTAGAAAGAGGGATAAACATTTATGGACGTGTGCATGCCATGCCAACTTAGAAATCAACACTCAGGTCTTTGGTATTCTATTTTTCACTTGGTATTCTATTTTTCACACAAAAGATTGGAATGAGTGTTTTCTTTACCTAGAATTGCATTTGACGTAGCGTCTATAGTATCCAACGGAATGTCTTCTTTCCGATCATACATGTTATATCCATTCGGTCAAATACGTATGTCATATGGAGATATATGTCCAAGACATAGTCGAGTACTTGGTATCATATGCACTGTTTTCGGCAAATATATTGTCGGAATGCATCTAGCTGAATGGATCCAGCCAAACATGATTTCCAAATGATTTAACATTTACTAGTCAATCATATTGGTCTTGTCAATCTACTATTACCATACTAAGTGTGAAGAGTCGTTTCCATCTTGTCACGTGACCTACGCATATTTTCATTTCACCTAGCCAAAAGTTGGTCCAACGGGAGAAATCCAATGAGTGCGGCCGACTTCGGTCGTCCATTCTTTGTCCTTTCTGGAGCTAACAAAAGGGCCGTGTTCTGTCAGACCTCCTTGGCTTCTGCGCGGTCGAGCAAGAAAAGAGTAGGTCCGCCGATTATCTGTCTATTACCATCGCAATAGGAGTATCATGTATGCAGGTATGACCCTAATGTTGTTGCTTACATTTGTCGGAACCCGCGTACGTTGCTATTGTTTCGGCGGCCGCTGAAGATGCCAGGACACGAGAAGATGTTCCTTCTTATACATTCCCGTCAACTCATCCTTAGCCAAGATGCATCTTTTCACCATGTAATTTGAGGTCATTGTGGGAAATAGGAGCCGATCGTCATCGCCAAACTTGTCAAGTTCTAGGTTTTTGATAACTTCGGTCTGCACAACCCCACGTCGTTCGCCTCAATACAACGGTAGTCGACTTTGTCTTTTGTTGAAAACTAGATATATCTGATTGCCTATCTCAATTTGTGTTTTCCATTGTTCATTCTTAATTGTTTCACCGGCATTAATGTCAGATAACGTTTAGTTTTTTAGGTGGTTTAATAAATCGCTCCACCGTCATTCAAATTTGTTAGCTTACTTCAGTTGGCTTTGTTGACGCTGCTTCCTCTAGGAGCAGTTCATGATAGTCTCCGCAACTTTGACTATTTTTATTTATCAAATCTGTTTGTGATGTGCGTCTGTTTCAGCTAATGGAGAGGACCCATGTCATGAAGTTTGCCAGTAAGCTTGGTGGGTGCATTTGAGTGATTCATGGTGGTGAAGCCCCAATAATAATATAGATACTGCACGAAATAAGACGTTCGAAGGAAAGCTTCTTCTTGCAGAACTGCTTCCTGTGTTCCTAATTGATATGCTTGTATGATGGTATGAATTACTCACTATCTATTTTGCTGGTTCTGGTGGTGAAAGTTGGTCGTACTATCATCAAGGTGATTGTTATATAAAGTTTGAGCATATCTTCATCCATAAGATGGTTATCGTTGAAACATAGTCTTACTGGTTTCGCATGGGCAATGTTGCGTTGAACTTACTTGGGATAGTCTTGGGCTTGTGCTTTGTGTGGTGTCGAGCTGTCGTCCTTTGTCTCGTGGCTACTTTTCAAGATGGTAGGAGTAGTCTCATCTTCTTCCTATGGGGTTATCGTGCCTCTTGAGGTATGATTTCTACCGGCTCAATGACAAAATATTCAAGATTCTGACTAGACATACAACGAACTTTTCTAAAAGATTATAATCTGGTGATATGAACAGTTGGTAAAGCATGTTCTATTAAGTAGTCTAGACAAACATAGGCAAGTTGGATTAAATCTAATGGACCGCTGTTTTCAACTTTTTTTGGGTGTTATTGTGGTCTTTAAATTTTGTCCAAATTATCAACATCCTAATCAAATGCTAACAATCGGATTTGATACCTATTTGATACTTTCGGATTCTTAGAACTAGAGACTTTTGAGCTTCTCATGATGGCGTAGTTTGCAGCCTGTTTTCCTTCCATCTTGGTATAATGTGATTTAGTATTACTAATATTTAACTCAAACAACATTTCCCCCTAAGTAATAGTTTTACGTTGAATTTATATTTTGTTTATATTTTAAGTTAAGGCTTACAACTATTGACAAAAGCATGCACAAAAGTGCATCTCATAAAGCAATTTGCCAAGCGAATAGTCATCCTTTTTTTTTTCCTTTTCCAATTAATACATTATGGATTTTTAAAGATGACATGACATTGGTTCTCTTCTTTTACACCTTGAACATGTATATAAGAGGAACACATAATGCTATTAATAATTTTGTATTTAGATGGGTATGTGTCACTACTTAGAAAGGATTGGTAGCCTGGTTTATTGAATTATCTTTCACTAAAGTCTGTCTCCTAATCATTTATCTAAATATTTTGTGTAACCATGAAAGTATAGAGTGTATGAGAGGGACTTCTATTCATCTCACGACATTATATAGATTAGTTATGTAAGGTGTGAATGTAGTACCAAATTAGTGTTCTTTGAGAATCCATGTTAGTGTTTATGTCTATTCGTTTAGGCTGTGTTATATACTCCAACTTGATAAATGTAAGTACCTTATTTACCACGATAGTAATTAATGGGTGCAGTTTTGAAATGATAGACTCCCCATGCTATAATAATATGTATCAATAATTGGCAATCCACCTTAAATTTCCATTCTTGTGTTGAATATGCGGATTCGAACTGGGTGTACTATAATTAGAGTAATGATATAGAGCACACCTCTTCCACCAAGATTTACACCCAGGTCTCGATTAGCGCAAACACAGAATACGAAGCGACTGTCTGGTACTGTATAAAGAAAATTTTAGCATAGTCCCAAAAGTCGAAGAGTTTTGAACGATTGAGACGATAAAAACTATACAAGGAGTTGTTATTAATGATAAAAGTCATTAAGAACACTACCGATTCTAAATCTAAATTATACCAATATAAATACTAAACACTACTTGATATATATAATTGTGTACATCATGTTTTATAAGTTATATATATTTTATATAATATTTATACATTTCGTATTTATACATACTACAGTGAGCATTTTTGAAACAAATATTACTTATAAACAAGTACTATAAATACTATACGTATTTTTAAATTAAATAATGTTGATTAATATGTATTACAATACTTACTTTATATGTGCACAATGCTAATAGTGCATGTACAAATTATTCTTTGACACTCTCTATCTCTCCATCTCTCTCCATCCATCTCTCTCCATCCACTACCACCTTGTGTCTATTAATTATAGTCTCTCTCTCATTTCACTATCTCCCTTTTTTTCAATGCACTCTCTCCATCCACTAACACTAACTATTCTATCTCTCTCCTGTCACAAAGCAATAATGACAAATTTTTAAATTCGAGACGCATAGTACTAATTATGTCTTACGCGTATTCCCAAGGTACGGGTGTGAGTTTTTGTGGAAGGGGAGTTACATAAATAATTTCCCTATATTTATGTATGCTAATGATATATAAATCCATTGTATATGATAATCATAAGGTGCACATGTTTTTCATTTTCTGTTCTATTAATTGTTACCTACATAAGGTTTCATCTTTTCCTTATCCTTTTACAATGAGAGTCTTAAAGAAAATCTACATGCAGGATTACGATGGAATGTTACTATGAGTTTCAAATAAGAAATTATAGTGAATATTAATGCATATATAGCTTTTCCCTTGCTAGAAATTTTTTGGAATCAAAAGACAAGATAGAATATCTATAAATAATACTATTTATTACTTCAATTTTATTTATTATTCCTAAGTAGATATGTAAGGATAATGTTGCAAGCATAGAAAGGGCATTCTAGATTACCCCATCAGATGTTTATTCTATTTGTTATGCCCTATCATTCAAATCAAGTGAAAAACTAAATTTGTTCAATGCCTATTTCCTATTTTACCATGCATTAACTTATTTAAAACTGTTTAATATATATTGGATGAAATTTTATAGGTATATATGTATTATTTGACATGGAGTGGTGAATTACATGGCAATATTTAAAAATGTACACGCCTTACGACCCACTCATGTGGTATACGTACAAAGACGTGGACCTTACTTAAATTTCTTAAGGTTAGTGTAAAAGGCGACCACAATAGTGTTCTTAAATAGTAAATTTCATGACCAATATCATTATGGTGTATGCATATTTTTAAGATTAATGGTCTCACACTCAATCCAGATTATTAATTTTCCACCGTAGATACTTATGAAATTGTGTTGTGTATTTAGAAAAATTCTTCCATGTCGCCCCATGACCAAAATAAAGACAATCTTCTTTATACTTGTTTAGACCAGTTCCTTTTCATACTATGAACCAATTGATGTTAGTGTTTTCGTACATGTTTTAGTCCACCATTGTTAGTGTTCTAAAATTGGTCCAGCCTCATTTGAGTTCACATCTTGCATTGAAATCACCTCTCATTATCTTTACCAATCTCATAACTTTTAATGCGCTCCAAAATGTTCCTTGTCCATGCAGTGTAAATTGCCCCCAGCATCTAAATTGATATGACTTAATATTTTTTTCTACATTGCTAAAATGTTTGAGATCCTCATCTCAGAAGAATAGTTGGAAGAGAAAAATAAGAATTGACACGTAACCTAATATCTTTTTCATAATATTTATCTATTTATTCTTTTGACAATTGTTGCACAATATGTTGCCTAAATTCTATTTCAGATTGTAGATTGAATATCCAATGTGTCATGAACTTGCTTAGAGTAGATTGACCATGACGGTGTATTTGGATCAAGAAACCCAATCAATCATTAATACCAAATTGCATACACCTAAGACCCAATAGAATATATGTAAGTTTTAAACCCCTTAAAGGGATATACAAATCAAATCTTTTGTAATTTTATGGTGTCAACCTCATGTTAAATTAGTTGCAGACCATTTTCTATGCTACACATTGATTCACTCAAACCTAAGTCAAGAAATTTTATGTGAACAACCATTGTCAAGCCTATTAATTAGATGAATTTACACATATACTAAAGTTATCATACCATCAATAATACCATTATAAAAATATAGGTGGAACGCTATGCGTCATCTATACTTTTTAATGTAAGAACTGTGATGCAGTTGTGAGGTTAGAGCTTTAGGTTATGGTTTATATATTCTTAAATGCTTACATGAATGGTTGTTGTTTCTATATTAGGAACAAATTAAGCAGTTGTAGGTTTTTATTTTGTAATGTTGTCAGTCATAGAATTTTATAAAACAAATTTTATGATAAAGTCTCATTATGAAGGAATAAGAACTAATCATTTACAGAACTTGATTATCAATATTTCATATAGCTTTTATATTACTTCTCATTGTGCAAATTATAGGTGAATAAAATATGTTTAGAAAACTAAAAAAAATATCCAATCTGAGTTCGAACCACACTGAAGACACTCTTCAAATGTCACTCCATGCTTATTGGGTGCAGGCGGGGGATAATCAGGCCACACTCTCTCAGACTTCAAGAGTTTAAAATGTCAGGGTGGGTCTATTAGTTGTCCTGTCCAAGGTGGGTTTCCTCGTTAATATAAGAAAATATGTTGAATTTGTAATTCCAACATATGCAGAATTTTATTCATCTATCGTCCTAAAGAAAGAATGAAAATATGCATCTACTATAACTTGTATCCTAGGCACTCCTTTGCACCCAGAATACAACTAGCAAAGATAACTCAGTGTGACATTTTACTAGGTTAATGTTTGTAATTTTATAGCAAAAACAAAATTTTCTATGAAAATAACATCGACATTTTTGTTATCATTTCGTAAGTAAAAGTTTGTACATCTCCCTAATTACCAATTGAATGATTGTTTATCGATGAAGGTCAATAAATATGTTGTATACACGTTCTTATTAGCTTAGATGCCACCCTAAGTGGGAAAAAGTATGCCTAACCTAAATGAAATATAATGAACTTTAGATATTTAAATATGGAGAATTTGTTAGTAAAATACGCATAGCCTTATTTTTTGACAATTTCCTAGAATGTAACAAATTATTGTCTTCTTTTTGATGTCTAGGAAAATGTTAGAACGAGAAAAACAAAGTCAAAGTTTTTATTAGGATGAGTTTTATACAAAAGTCAGAAGAACATTTTTTATGCTAATGATAGTAGGATTACGGTTGCAACTCAAATCTATAACAAATTAGGATATTACTATTACTTTTACAAAATAGGAGAAAAAATATCCAACTCAAGAAGAGTATTTGATTGCAAATATAAAGAAGTATCTGACATGATGATAAAAAATAAAGTAAATCTGAAAGTTACATAGAATAATGCAACTCTGAATATAATGCTTCTCTTCTTCTTGATCGAATAGATATTTGAATTGTGTAGATTTTTCTCTCTTATATATTTGATCTTCTATATTTGATACAAGTGCAATTTCACTTGTAGGGTCATTTGTTCTAGAGAATCTTACCAATGCCATGTGCAACACACATATATTCACTAGTTCTGAACATGTGGCAACGTGTGAGAGCGAATAACATATCATGTTGGGTGTATAAATATGTATCCATGGAGATTAACGTAATTTGTCATTTCTCACTATGTGGCGTAGAATTCAATACAAGTCAACCTCTAAAACTTAGAACAATTTTCTAATTTCTGTGGTTGCTTCACTTTTTTCTCCCCATTTATGATCTTATTTGTTAAGCTATGCACAAAGATTGTCTATATTGCCGTGCATGTGCCGGAAGTGTGAAATCATATCCTATGGATAGAACGTAGACAACCTATACGTACCTATAGTGGAATGATAAGTCCTAACTAACGGCGCGTGTAAGTAAGATTTTAATCTTGTTTTCTTTAATTTGTTTGATAGATACATTTACCTATTTCCTAGATATATATGCTATATATACACCAAATGGTAACCGATGTCATTCTGTTTTCATGTTACTTGACGTTATAGCATCATTGTTTCCATCATCTTTTACCTATTGACACTGAAGGATGTTTATTTTTTCTATATTCATAATATTTTCCTTGTAAATTTGGTGTTCTAAGAGTGAAATCTATGACATTTTATCATTTTCCGATGAAAGTTTTATTCCCACACATCTTTAGTGCAATATTAAAATGTTCTCACACACTGACATGAATGTCATTACAAGCCAAACAGTATGAAGTATAACCCCAAGGCATATTTGGACCATGATTGTACTTGACAATTAGCTTTGTTTAAAAGTTTCAGTGATGAATAGGTTTATGTTCCTCCTAGAAAATCCATTTGTATGTTTCTCCAATGTATAAAATTGGCTTTACCTTCTTAAATTTTGTACAACAATGCCTATACTTAGCTCATATAGCACTCAATGTCTACTCCTTTGTTTCTATTCATTTCTATATCCCTGCGACATCCAATGGGCTAATATCAATGGTAGTTCTCATCTTTTCAAAAAGTTTGACATAATTTTAGAAAAAAAATCTATTTTGTCTCGTTTGTAACCTAGATAACGTAGTAACATATCATATAAAGATCTATATCCATTACATAATACCTGAAATATAGCATATCACCTTTATCATATTATCTTTTTGAATATAAAGAAATATAATGTATTATTAATAGATGCAGGACAACAAGGGAGAACGGTAGAAAACAAAGTTACGGAAATAAAACTTAAACTAGTGAAATACATCCTATCACTTCATGTAAATAAACTTCCCAAATGTAGGATTTCATGGTAAAGTTCAAAAATATAGGCATAATAACATAGTTAGACCGTGTGTAACAGTATAATCATCTCTTACAAACAAAGTTCTTATAAAAATTTGACATGTATGCAATGCTTGAAGCTTTAAGACATTTCTTGATGTGAATATTCTATACATTCATTGATTTTTAAAACATAACAAATTATGTCAACACTAAGCTTCTTGACTTTATGGTGTGCAAGTAGGACTTCATTATTGGTGATATGTTAGATTTTTAGTATATTGATTCTAGGTAGTAGTGATATCTTAAATCCATAGGGTCCTTTCCACACTACATAAATGTGTAGACTTGTCACATACATATGTAAATGAGCTTCAACATTCTAGTATTTTCATTTGTTCATTTCAACATTTAAATGTGTGTTTAGGGTTTTGCTAACTTTAAGTTGATGTGTTATGTAAAGGAAAGAGATTCTAACTTCTTATATGTGATGGTTATCATTGGTTTGTCATCTAGTTTCCTTTACCTATGTTTCTGCACCACTTAAAGTTTTTGTATATGACAATACGACTCTAGATAGCTTTATTTATTTGAGTATAGTATCAATTGTTTTAAACAAAAATTAGAATATTGTCCAAAAATAATCGGCCTTTTTTAACAATGACAATCTGAACCATATGAATTGAGGATTAATTGTTCTATTTATATAACTAGCTATAAAACGTTGTTCCTTCCCACAACAATTCAACAATCTAGAAATTGTAAAGAAGGATCCAACTACTAACACAAAGATGATTGAGATTCATGAATATATGGCATTGATGGTAGTGTCTATCATGTTGAGGCATGATAGTATAAAGATGTACCTTGTTAAGGTAGAACATCTAGCTGTAGTATCTCATTGAGGGATTCTATGATGGGTACCATAAAGTATATAACATAGATATTAGGAGACCATACAATGACCCATGTAATATGATAATTTTGTAGTTCAATTGGAAAGTGTTGGGTTGAGAAAAACATGTTTCTTGACATTGATACTATCCATATGTGGAATTCATTCAATTGCCACTGTTATATTTATTATATTACCTATAGATGAAATTTGTTCTGAAATAAGAAACAGAACAAAACCATATTTAACTAGTGAGAATTTCTCATTTGTAGAGACACGTCCAAGGAAACTCAAATCTATGGTGAAATAAAAGATGGAAAGTGTTATTTTGAAACTTTATCCTTGAATATTCATTTTTGTAGGTGTAATTAAATTACTAATTGTAGTAGTGAATTGAAAAAATGTAAACTCAAAGAAAAAATGTGGAGTATTTCTTTTATTCACATCATGTTTATCTTATTCTACTATATTTTCAAAAAGAAATTTTGAAGACAAAAACTAAAGTGTGGAAAGTATCCAATTATTTTTAGAGTCTAAATATATGTAATCTAGATTCCTTCCCCCCATCAAGGGATGAAGACCAAAATGTAAAATTTCATTAATTATGTGTTTGTTAAGTATACTGGGAGATAAATTTTTGAATATGTGAAGTGGTGGTTTATATGCAAAACCATTATGTCCATTCTAGAAACCTTTATATAAAATAAAAGGGTATTCATTTATGAATATGAGTGGTTTTTCACACATAATTTTAATGGAAAATATGTATATACAACATAATGTTCAATAAAAATTATATCAAATATCACTTCTATGTATCTTCCACTTTCTGTAATTGTTCAACTTTATTTTTTAACTTAGGTAGTATGACTTTTCAACTACATCTGAAACCATGAACGGTTTGCAATTTATAGTGGTAAAATGATGTCATTTGTGTCTTTCAAATGGGTGGTGTAAAGTGTCAAATTTGAGCAATGTTTTATTTTCTTTCATTATACATGTAGACATGTTTTTTTAAGATATTTAGTATTTGACAATTATAAGGTAATTGTCTACATATTAGATAACAATTATAAGTTAAATGTATACATATTAGATAACAAATTTTAAGACATTCTTTATTATATCAATTCCACTTCTACATCCAATATCCAAACTAAACCCATCTTTCTTATAATAGTGATTTTGACAAACCTTAGGCTCCATCCTTATAATGACGAATTATTCTTGAGAGAAATGATCACAAGATTAGAAAAACCGTTCTCAACTATAATTATATTATCTTTATTTAGTTAGGATTCTTATGGAGTTAGTGGGATATCAACAATACCGAAAAATTGAAGCTCAAATGTAGCTTGATTCTAAAGATGGCCTCAGGGTGTTTTGCAGCTAAAATATATAAGCCCCTCATGTAAAACAAATTTCAATTGGACTTGGTCCTTATAATCGTGTTTTGGACATAATGATTGTATGTTCATATTTGATATTTTCATTTAATATATTTATAAATATCCACACAGAAATGCTTAGTGGGTAAAATTTACCAAGCCAAAATAAACATATAATAGGTAAATTCAACTACTATCCACAACAAGTCATTTCTAGTATAGGTTGAATTGTCAATAATGTAGGAGCATGTAAGAAGGAATAAAGTGTGTGATAGGGTGAGAGAAGTATAACTAGGGTCAGAATAACTGAAGTGTATGGTAGTAAAATTGAAGATTCAATATGTGAAAACTATAGGTTGGTAAATAAAAAAATCAATGTTGTAATATTAAAGTAGATTTTTTAATTTGCAATGGTAAGAGAAAAACACAATGAGTACCTCAACCTATAAGGATCCTTTTATTTAGTTTCATTTGGATACTCAATTGCACAAGTAATCAGATGTGAATAAGAAATTGGTTATAAAGTGGTCTGAGTGGTATGTCATATGGTATTCTAATGCTAGTATGTAGTGAATATCCATAAAATCTAACAAGTAGAATCTCATGTCGATTATATTAAACACCAACACATAAAAAGGGGCTAGAGGAACCATACCATGATTTGAAATTGGTGTAATAATACTTCTAGCCCCACATATGCTTAATAGAGAAAAATCATTCCCTCTTGTCAATCCTCCCTTAAGGCAAAAAGAGTGTGGAATGAGGAGTGGACAAATTTTATGCTTCATTTAGAGATCTCAGAGTAACATTAGTCGGATCTTATATCCTTTCCTCTACTGAAGAGTTGATCAATACATAGGAGTAGCATCCATTCAACTTTCCCTCAGGAGTAGATGGGCATAATGGATTTAGTTCTTTTTTCTTTTCTTGATCATTCGCCAATTGATCGAAGTCTCACTACTATTTTCCCTACTACCATAAGTAACTCCATTCTCATGCTTGAATATGATCTTACTAATTCAAGGATGAATTTTGATTCTCTCTCAATGTCACAGGGGTTTCAGATACTCAAGATTGTAACTTTGTTGTTGAGGATGGGCATGTAAATAAGCAATCTCAGTATATTTTGCATCTATCATTAGTTTTGAGATCAAATTAATGTTTTCACCTGACTGTTTCAATATACTCGTTCCATCTTCTAATTCCACTACTTCCCTAGGTTGAGCCAAAATTCTTTATTAAAATCAGAAAATAGTAGGCAAAGTTGTGATCAATGGAAGGTTGTTCTACCAGTAGGCCATCTTGAACCTTCTTCAGTTTTGATGGATAATAAAAAGTCCCTACCCTCTCCCTGTAGGTCTAGCATAAATTATGTAACATGAATGATATGATGGTAGACACTTATCAAAAACATGGGATGCCCGGAAAAAAATGAACACACACTAAAATTTGGAATAATGACACTACTATTTTGTGTATTTTCTACCATAACTTAATTGTTCACCTCATAACACTAATGTTTGAATGAGGAAAGATGTGATGAGTGGTTTAATAAGATAGATAAGGAGTCAAATAGTTGGTAAATACAAGGTGTTCTATACTAACAATCATATTGTCTAAAGAATGGGAAACATCACACAAACATCTATGCACTCCACACAATATTTTTTCTTCCATATCATCCCAGTGGATATTTAACATTGTATCATCCATATAAATTCACTAGAAATGAATAATTCAATTTTAACTTGATCGTCACTCATCATGCCTTACTCCTTTCAACTACTAAAAATGTCATGTACCACAGACGAAGTCTTTGTGATTAAGTAGAGTGATACAAGAATAATAAACATTTTCCATGACTACCATACCCTTGAATTTCCACACTCACTTCCTCTGTAGTTTCTATTTTTTATGAATTTATTTCACTGCCACTGTTTTATTTTTTTTTTGCTTATAATGTCTTATACTTAGGTCAAAGATTATCGAATCTCTTGGATCCCCTTTCTTCTTTTACATTTAGTGCCTTTTCCTATTTATATAGCTCATCTTATGTTTCATGTGTAATATAAATGTTATTGTTGCTCTATTGGGTTATATTTGTCTAGTGCTACTAAAATCAAGTCATTTTGTATTGAGAAAATGAATTTATAAAGCAGATCAACCACAAAATTCACACACAACCCTTCCATTAACCACCAATATCATTATAATTCAACTCGTCCACCAATACATCAAAAATAGATATTGAGTCTTCTTTCTCAAAATAACCATATGCCCATGTCCTAAATGAAATACTACACAAGAACCATTTTCAAATTCATGATAATACCATCAATTTCATCAACACGACCCCCAATATGATAAAATCACAACATGTAGCTTATCCCCCCACTTACCATGATGGTATCAACATGAGCATCAATCTATTAAGATTAAAGTATTTAGTGTAATTCCCATTAATAATATTTTTGGTAATCATGCTCAAGTTACATATGGATTAGACAAGAAAGGCATCCAATTGATGTAATCACCGACATCATTATTGAGGTTTCTTCTAGGAATGCAATAAAGGATTGGGATATCCTTTTGGATCTTGAGCCCAACGTCTTTTCTATTGTGTTAAACTACTTTGAGGATAGAGAGAGCAATGAGAATAAGTTGTTATCTTGATGTGTCTATAGGGGCACCATTTCACTTGATTTAAAGGACAAAATGAGTGAATGTAGAAACATAAATTGATGGGATGATTATTGTGTAGTCTTAATAGATTTGTGGTTATTCATAACCTTTGGTCAACATAATATCATTTGGGTGAATGTAGAAAGGATTATAGGGGTACGATTCAAAACCATTGGTTTACATAATATTATTTGGTGGCATTTGATACAAACTACACTTACTCGAGTGTTTTGAATTGGATTCATAAAGTAAATGATGTTTGGGAGAGAGGGTATGAGGAATTCTCAAAAACATGAGTCTAGGAATACAAAATCATCTTAACACCATGAAACAAGATTCCTACATAAATATTTGAATTTCAATCTCTATTGTCAAGGGAAAGAATTATGACATAACACATGTCATTTTGGAAGTCTTGAGGCATTACCTTTTGAGGTCTTGTCTAATAAACTTTACCACTCCTTGTACTATGGAGTTTAATGAAGCAAGCCTTTTATAAAACTTGACAGGTCTATAGGGAACCATTTCACTTTATTCAAAGGTCAAAATGGGTGAATGTAGAAACACAAACTAATGGGATGGTTGGTGTGTAGTCTTTATAGATTCGAGGTGATTCAAAACCCTTTGGTCTACTTAATATTATTTAGGTGAATGTAGAAAAGGACTATAGGTGAACCATTTTAAAACCTTAGGTCTACTTAATATTATTTGGTGATGTTTAATACAAACCACACTTTCTTTTGTTTTCCAAAGGATAAATTTTGCCATCCAGAAAGATTTAGTGATGCAGCTTGTTTCCCATATACCTTCCATCTCTATTATATAATATTCCTTTCATAATATTAAGTTTAACCCCAAAAAAAATTTTGAATCGGATCCATAAACTAAATGATGTTTAGCAGAAAGGGGACGAGTATTTTTAAAAACTTGAATCATAGTATATATTATAGTCATAACACGATGGAAAAAAAGTTCCTTTATAAATACTTAAATTTCAATATCTATTGTCAAGGGAAAGAATTACAACATAACACATGCCATAATGGGAGTCTTGAGGGATTACCTTTTCAGTTGTAGTGTGATAAACTTCACCACTCCATTTACCGTGGAGTTCGATGATGCGAGCCTTTTAGAAAACTTGACGTATCTTAGGGGCACCATTTCACTTGATTTACATGAAAAAATGGGTGAAAAATACAAACTGATGGGATGGTTCTTGTGTAGTTTTAATTCATTTATTATCATTGAAAACCTTTTGTCTACTTAATATTATTTGGGTGAAAGTAGAAAAGGACTATGGAGACACATTCAGAACCTTTGGTCGACTTAATATTATATGGTGGCATTTTATAGAAACTACACATTCTTTAGTGTTTTTAATTGGATCCATAAACTAAATGAAGGTTACAAGAAAGGGGATTAGGACTTCTCAAAAACTTGTGTCATATAATACATCATCATCATAACATTATGAGACATGACTCCTTCATAAATACTTAAATTTCAATCTCTACAGTCAAGAGATAGAACTATAACATAACATATGTCATTGTGGAAGTCTGCATGCATTACCTTTTTAGGTATAATTTGGTAAACTTTACCACTCCATGTACCATGGAGTTGAATGAAGCAAGCTTTTTAGAAAATTAGACACAGCACAATCTTCTTAAAGTAATGAACCAACTCTAAAACATGGAATGAGGTGCTACTGATCGAGATACAAACTTAAGAATGATATATAATAATAAAGGAAGGCAAATAATTCTTGTAGAATTATGGTAATTATATAAAGGAATACGATAATATAATCAAGGGGGCTTTTGATGTGACATGGAATTCGATCTTTGCATGACTTTGTTTTCAAAGACATAGATCATCTCCCACCCTTTCACCAAGGGCTAGTGTTATTGGATAGCAAGGTATACCATATATTTGTTAGGAAACATAAATTATGCCCAATGAGGAAGCAAATAAGTCAACATTCAATAATAGTAGATATTTATAATTTAAATAAGGAAAATTTCTTAGAGAATGGGAGATTATACTAAAAAACTCATCTTGTTATGATACGTTTTCATCCCAATAGACACGGGGAGACTACATCGCTTCCAAATGGTGGAAATTGAATATAAAGGAAAGCCTTGTGAATCTATTAGATTCAATGATAGCCTTTAAGGGAGTTGTCGTCCATGACATTCATTACAAAAGGGAAATTACAATGATGAGAATTCCAGTATTCATAGACAAATAAGTAAGCCATTGAATTTACATTTCTGATTGGGGTTTTTAGCTAGATATTTTTATTAAGAATGTCTGGAGGCATAGAATACTCAACACTATGGAGAACGTCTTTATTAGATCAACAAATATAAGTGGCTATGCACGATTTACTTTGTTTTGGATAGTTTCCCACCTCAATTGAACTAGAAACTATGTGAAATATCTGGATTTTGAGGTGGAAAAGGAACTATGACACAAAAAGAAATGAAAATATATAGTTGATTAGATGATGGAATCCTAAGATGGAATAACTTTTATTTGGTGTGTGTTGCATACCAAAATCACCGCAACATGTATTTATGACCCATCACCACTTCCATGATCCATCCTACCACACCACTAACTTTATTTAAAGATTGGAGGTCAATTCACAATTTGCATGCTTTATGTTTGGACAAATATAAAACAAATTGAAAAAATAAAATTGACCCAAATAGCATCAAAAGAGTGATACAAGGATTGGAAGAAGAAAAAACCTCTTTATAATTAAATTGACATTGTAGGTCTAAGAACACAGCTTCATAAGTGATTCCCTTTCTTTGTATTTATGTGCATCATTTTATGTTAAACATAAATGATATATCATTGATGAGCTGTAAAATATTTCTCATCTTTCCCCAAAATCTTATTATGCATCAATACATTGAAAATTCTATTTTTCTTTTACTACTAGTTCCTACACCCATAAACTTGTCAAGTGCAATATCAATATTCTTAATATTAGAAATGAAACATTTCAGTTACGTTTTGTTCCACATTTCTTTGCGGAAGGTAAAGTATGTGTTCATAGTTGTAGGGATAATAGATAATACAAAGGTTTAAAACATGCTGACCAGGAAGGGAGATATCATCATTTTGATTAATACTATTATACATGATGATATTGTCTAAAACTTTGTAATGAGAAAAATATATAAACATGAGCTTAATGAAATATATTAGAACAATCCTTTGAGATATTGAATGAGGAAAATGTAATTAAATTTGACTAGTAAATTTTCCTTTTATCTTGTGTCATGTTGCTAAGGGAGCTCATGGAGGTATTTGGCATGTCTCAAAGAATATCATGTTGTGAGTCATTCCTTAAAGAAATTCTCAGATCATAGAGAGCCTACAATTGTATCAATTATTTTGACATTGTAATGGATTCTGTACCACTTTGAGTCTAATTGATGGCATGTTAGTATGAATTCTTTAATAGCAAGCATGATAATCTTGTCTGTATGACTAACTAATAGTATTTCTTCCATGATATTTGCTTTCCTTGTCACACTTCATTACTATCGAAAGTTTTTGCACACATGATATTGAATATTACAATACTTTTAATTGAAATAAGTTATTCCACACATTAAAGGTGGGTTGGACTTATAATGAAATTCAGGCTATTAAAATATTTCAAAACTCGAAAACCTAGTCTGGGTCTGACTCAAATTCTCAACCCAATAAAAAATAAGTTGATCTCAATGTCTTTTAATTGAAATTTTATATCAACTTGAATGCCTCTTTTATGGTATTTTCAACCTAAAATTTTGACCAAGACCCAAACCGATTCATTAGGCTTTTTATTTGACCTGACTCAAATCACATTAATTTTGTAATGTATTATATGCAAATGAAGGAAATACACTCATTTTAAGAAGAAAATTGCTTCTTTATATTTTACATTATCTAATAAAGTTGTTTGTATTACAAAATAAGTCATAAATATCTAAAACTAAAAGTTTTATTTTGACCTGAATTGTAATTTGGATTTAAACTCAAACTGAACCTGATCCATGAGTTTGAGAACCTGAGGTGGAAGTTAGTTTGTTTGTCTAACACCGTTTTATATTTGTCATCCTTGACCACTCTACATTACTAAATTGAGATCTCTTGTCTAGTTTTATGTGAGTATTTTAATTTTATTAAACAAATAAAACTTGTTCTTGTCACATTTTTTTGTCTTATGGTGCATTCATGTCTTATTAATAATATTTGTAAGACACCACAGAAGACAAATTCATCCTTAAAAATATCATAGCAGTGTGTTTGTATATAGAATTAGAAATACAAAATTAATCTAGTTTTTACATTATCAACTTTTAATTATGCATGTCATTGTACACAAAAACTTACGAGACTTGGTGATATATTGCCACAAAATAATGTTTCTTCTAATGACATTTACCAAAATGTATGGAATTCAAAAAGAAGTCTCAATTTTGCTAAAACCAATGTGAATGTAATGAGTCTTAGTTGACGATGTGGTTGTGGTGGTGATGCAGTTAATGATGGTTTACAACTCTATAAGAAAACTTCTATAGCATACAAAACTCTAGTTGTAATTCCTCATTTTGGCTCTATAATCATTGTTAGTAGGGATTTTACGGTATAGATTGCAGATTCGGTAAGGTAGCGAATAAAAATCACCCCATGATAAGAGTAATTTATATCTTGTGCACATCTAGTAAAGGATGTGGCCGTAGAAGAAATATACAGCGTTATGGTTGTTACAATCCATGAATGGGCTTGAACAAAATCAAATGACTAGAATTATGATAATACGATTTTCCTTTTCTCAAAGAGAAAAACTAATCCTTAGAATGTACATAGAGGCACATCACTTTCCTAAATGGAAATATATCATGTAAGACATTTTTTCATGTGTAAAGATGGTTTCAAGGACAAGTAAGGAGATCTTAGGATGAGAAAACTAAGATGACCTCATGTGGAACAAAAATGCAAACTTATTAATTTAAATTACGTATTGTATAAATTTCTATGTGCATACACAATTAGGATATTCATCACCATGGTAGTCTAGCATAAATACAAAGAATTTTTTATATATAGAATATGAAAAGTCCATATGATCTATGTAAACAGTTTTTGATGATTCATTATTGTAGCTATTAGTTGAGCATTAATGAAACAAAAAAAAAACATCTACGAAATAATACATAATAATCAAACAAGAATCTTAATCTAGAAGCAATTCCTAGGATTGTTCAATTGGGGTATTATTAAAATCTAAGAATTATAATCGCTAAGAATATAGATCCATAATTTTTTCACTACATACTCTCAATAGAATCTCTATGTGAAAGAACTAATCATATTAAATATGCATTGGACCAAAAATCCAAAATATGAACCCCTAAATTTGTTGAAATGATAACTTGAAAACATCAATTAAAAATAATATTGACCAAATGACCATATGAATACGCTCATCTAAATATTGTGGGAGGATACTTTTGATCTGAATTAGACTTTCCAAGTGGATCTCGTTGGTCTTCATGGACACTAGAAGAACATTTTAGCATAATTTGGTATTTT
Organism: Alisma plantago-aquatica; assembly: GCA_963693085.1. NCBI lineage: Eukaryota > Viridiplantae > Streptophyta > Magnoliopsida > Alismatales > Alismataceae > Alisma > Alisma plantago-aquatica. Next base: position 1,115,173,605 of record OY856413.1, read on the forward strand.
ATATTAAATAATGTGACGAGAATAGAACTCTGTCAATCTTGAATAAGAAGTGTTTGGCTGTATTGGTGTCTGCGAATGGATAGATATAGATATAATAAAATACTACTTTAGTCTTGTCTTGTATGATATGGATGGAAGAATTCTCCTTTAAATAAGCAAATTTTATGCCCACCTAGTCACCATTCAGTCAGGAAGTTTATAAAATTATCCATGACAATTTATGAGCCATAAATGTCGAAGTAGAAAGGGCATTGATGCTTCGATTATTTTAAATTTTTAATGTATGAAGACTGACTAACAAATATCTATCGGTCAATTATTTTTGGGAGAAAGTGTCAAGGAGAACCAATTTGGTAAATTACTATTTTTTAATTCAAATGTACTTCTACTTATCACACTCTTATTTTAAAAACACGATTTCAATAATCAAATCATACTAAAGATATTACCATTTTTTAATGAAGTTTGACTGCGCATAACGTACGAGGCCATGTCCACGTTTATAAGGCTCTCACTATGAAAAGCAATAGAAACAAGATGACCTTCATGTGCTTTTCTTGTAATTGATTGCTTAACGTATCTTTCACTGTGATATGCAAGGAAGAGCTTCACCATTCCTGAATAAAATATATGGTAGTGGGAGACATTCACCATCCATAACGGTAGTTTTAAGAGTTTTAACCATCACTCCAAGTGTGTATAGTGGTTATTTTTCTATTTTTAACTTGAATATTATTATGTAATTAATATGATGCAAGTATCAAAAAAATGTAATAGTTTAGCTCCCTTTCTATGTGTATGCCTTGACAAGCTTGTTTTAATTTTATCCTCTATGAATTCAGTCCACATTCATGTTTTCTATTTTTTCAACCTAACTAAAATAGTTTTGTCGTCATCTACACTAACAAATACATATTTTCCACCTCTGTAGCACATACAACCATTTTTATTTGTTTTATATTTATTATACTTTTTATTACTTAAAGTCTTTTGTACTCAATACATGGCAAGCTAGAGGGGTAGAGTCATATGTTTAACTTGTTGGATTCTTCAAATTTGGACTTCTACAAAGGTGCCTATTCCCATTGGGTTTATATCTTGATAATATATTTATATAAAAAACAATCAACCTGGTGGTCTATGATTTTTTAGGTTCAATTATAAAGATTTCCTAAATTGTGAAAATTGCTAGTATCTTATCAGAATTTACACTTTAAAGGAGAAAAACTATGTAACATGTAGATATGTTCTCCACTTAATCTACTCTCCAATATCTTTCCAATGAATAATTATTTGTTAAATTGGATCAATAATGTTAAGAGATATACTTTTTGGAATAACTTCATTACTTTGCTAATACTAGACGACCAATTTGGGTAAGATGACCGGTCAGTAATGTAGAACCTTGGCCATTCAATGTACACATTCACATGAATAATGTTTTTTGGGATCCATGGGAACTAGGCTCAAATGACATGCTCTCTCTACCTTCTTTCCCAATATCCTCAATTCCCTTACCATAATCTCATTTGGCACCTTGAATAAATGTCGCCACACAAATACCTACATACTTGGGCACTGAATTAAGGTCATGGCGTGCATTCCTCAAGGTGTTACTCCTTCCTCTCATCTCCTACTTATATTTGGAAAAAAATCTCTCTTTTGTAATCTCATTCTTTAGTTCTTCATTCCTATTTCCTCTTCTTTGCTCTCACAAAGTAATTTGCTCCTTCTATCCCATCCTTACAAAATAGGACATAGTAGCAATTTGTAAGTCTAGTGAGCTCTCTCTCTCTCTCTATTTCTCACTCTCTCTCATCATGGTCTACAATACCTATTACTAAAGGGATTAGATGCTATGAAGTCCCTTCCCTCATTATGCATCTTCTGCTTACAAGAACCTAGAAGGGAGGGATGATGGTCTCATCAATGCCACAACTAAGAACATGACAAGGTGCTCTATAAATTTCATAGTAAATTCGAGCATCCTCTTGAATACATGGATCTTTCTTTGAAGTTTTTGGGTCAATACAATGTCTTAGCAGGCTAGAATCTCATCTAGGAACTGTCTTGCACCTTTTCCCTTATCATAGACAACCTGTAGTTGGGATCTGGGTCTCGTTATAATGTGTGGTCACAAGGAAGGGAGTCTATTTTTTTAAAAGTACTCTACAAGAAGAAAGTACTTATTCCCATAGTTTCCTTATGGAAGTAGCAGGTTGAGCATACCCCTTGTAAGAAAATTTAAGAGATGTTGTTTCACTTTCCAAAGATAAATGTAAGTTGGCACTAGTACATTTTTATCCTCTGGCATCACATCTATTAACATTGATTTTCCAACAAATTCCACACTGCAAATCTATCACTTGGTTTACGTAAATACAAGCATCACAACTGGTCAACTTTACAATTAAGGAAAAATATGGGTATTGCTTGTTTTTTAATGTTGGTTTGCTTGTGCAAAACTGTCATCACAGGAAACTCATGAAATTTTAGTTCTGGGAAAATATTTGGAAAATAAAGTACATTGTCAGTTTCTAAGGATTCGATGACACAACCCATCTAGATTTTCCACCCCCACAATAGATATTACCTCCAAGAAACATGTAGTGTCATTTTTTTCTTCAGAAAATTAGATGGCATATGTATTAGTTTCATTCTTCAAAAAACCAATGTCTCAAGTTTATCATCATGCACCCTGTGAAAAATATAGTCCCCCAAAATTATATTGCACATTTATTATGCTACACACACCAACATTGTAGGTCTAAGGTTATCAAGAGGGGTACACATGTGGAATGTCAGTTTCCGCAAGCTGAACTGACGGGATAGTTACTTTTATATTGTAGGTTGTTCTCATGAAACTGACATCATTTGTCTTAGTGAGGGTGTAGTAGGCGTATGGATATACAATGTCATCTTACACAAGCTAGATAAATGGCATAGATTTGCCTACATGGTCAATTTGTTTATAGGAATCAATGACAAATTCTACTAATACTAAAAAACAATTATTCCCCCATTCTCTTTATTCATACCTGCACGAGACCTAGCTAGACAATGATGATGTTTCCACTATAGTTCTAGCCTTCACCGCTGCCACCATTTCCTAGTCCTCTCACCTTCACTGCCACCATTGTCTCTTCCTCCTCTCTCCATTGTTGCTAGCTACTCCTATTCTCCCATCTCCACTATTGTTCCTTCCCCTCCACCCACCACCTCCCTCCTCTCAGTGTCACCTCCGCTCTTACTTTGCAACCTTGAAACAATTATTTCTTGGAGCTGCTTCCACTATTACATGGAGCTTGGATCTTGGATCCACCACTATTGTTGCTGATGTTGCTGCTCCTCAAATCTTTGTTTGCATAGTTGCAACTCCTCTCCTATTCTTCTATACATTGAATTCTATCTCTTTTTTCTATAACCAAAATATAAGCCTTGTAACGAATGTTCAATGCCTTAACTATTCTAAGTGCCTTGTGATGAATGTTCAATATATTCCTTGTGATGAATGTTGAGGTCCAACAAACTATCATGATGCATATCTAGTATGAAAATTTTAATGAATTTTCCTTATTAAAGCTAAATGCATTGTTTATTGTTAGCAATTTGAGTGGTGTATGGTTAAATAACCACATTTAGTAATTAATACATTAAAAGTGAAATGAATATATAAATTACCTTGATTCAAATTGAAATTGATATAATTTCACCTTAACCCTAAACCTTAAATGAGAAAACCTAATTTCTAAATCCTAATCCTTATAGTTTGTTAGGCTGGAAACCCATCCAACATTTATTCATTAGGAGTAAATCTTGGATAATCCCCAATTTGTGACTATTATTGAACACTTAATATCACTTAGGATAAAAATGTATAATGTTCTTTCAACTTTCAATATGTTCAGGCAACACTTCCCCATTTCTTCTCTAAGTACATTTGTAAGTGGCCATATTCCCATTGGTGTGTCGACAAGACAAATTTGACCATATTCTCCTTAGGCACACAGCAAGGTCGTTCAAATTCATAAAACCCAATCGAAATGCTCTTATATAATTGCACAATTTCATGGACTCGAGTGTAGTATAGGAGTAGTATGTAGGGGTCAAACCCAAGGGATAGGGGGGCTCTAGATATATGTTCACTATGACTAGGTTCGAAAAATAGACTCTATGGTTCAAGGGTTTATCTTTGGTTGATTACACTAAGAGGTCGAGCAAGAAATTAAGAAAAAGCAATAACATAAACCTACTTTACCCTAGATAGTTTAGTTCTAATTAGCAAAGAAAGAGAAGAGCTAAGAAAGAAAAGAGGCAAAGTGACTAAGGCAAGTTATATAGGTTAAAACTAACACTTGACTAGCAAAGAAATTCTAGTTAACAACATAGGGTTGGTAACTAGTTAAAGTAAGTGAGAAACTACACCAAACTGGCAATTAGCAACTAGGGAAAGCTAAGGACTAAGTTAGCAACTAACTAGCTAAATCTAGAAGAAGCAATCACAAAGTGATACTAACTACACCAATAATATATAACCATAAAAAACAAGATAAACAACTAAGAAGGCAAGTTAAGAGACTAGAAAAACAAGCATTAACTAAGCAAGAAGGCAATTAGGGTTGTTTAGCAATTATAGAAATGTTGGTTGTTTGGGGTAATGTGACTAGAAACTAGGTTGGGGGTCATAAAATTGAAGAAATATTCCTTCATTTAGATTACCAAACAAAACAACATGATAGATGCCAGAATAATGTCATAAATTACTAATTGGTCATGGATGGGTATGATGTGTATAGGGAACTACTCCCATGAACTCCCTTTGGCCACCCTTTTTAGGATCATATGGATTAGGATTTAGGTGTATTTCAACTAGGATCTAGCAAGTCTAGGTTTCTAGAATAAAAGCTTTTAGAGAAATTGGGGGTCAGGGGTAGTAATGGAGGGTAGAAATGAGGGGTTTACACTTCACATCACCTACCATTTAGCCTTTAGGTTGCTACAAAACAATCACACTAAATACTTCTAAACAAGTGACTTAAATCTATCACCTAGGTGTAGGATAATGGAATAACATGTAGAAATATGGGAAGCTAGCTATGGATCCACTAGTTGGACCTATGAGAAAATCCCAAAGTATCTATGTATAAGCCATTTCCCTAGAATCCTAGGTGATTTCAAGCATAAACCATAATGTAATCCATAGTAATGGGAATAAAGTAGAATATAATCATTACTAGAAGAAATTCTAAAATTTACACATTACTTATCCTCAACATGGTATCAAATTTACATTTTAACCCCAAAAGTACCACCTATAGGCTTAACAACTTATAACAATGGAAATTACAAAAATGGAGATGAAAGAGATAGATGAAGCTTTGGAGCTTGAAGTAGTGTTTGAAACCTTCTTATGTAGTAGATGCAAGCTTGAGAACTTCCCTTCTCTAAAGTACAATGGAATGGAAAGTGACCAAAACCCTAAAACAAAGGGTCTTACGTTAGAATGTGATCAAATGGGAGTGAAGTTAGGTAGGTAGGTTATAAGGAGGTGAAATGAATGCTCAATGAATCAGTCCATCAACCTCTAGTAGTCTTCAAGGCTTATATAGGGATCTAGGGGATCCAAGTTTTAGTGGGGGCATGATAGGGAATCCAGAGTAATAACAAACTAGGGTTTTTGTGAAGCACGACTGGTCTGGGGAGAACATAAGTAGTGGTGGAGGGTAGCACGATCATTCCAGGAGAGAACAAGTATGATGAGGATGGAAAATTTATAGTTAAATTTTTGGGCTTTGAGGTCAAGTACAATGACTATGCCGGACAACACGACCGCGGTGGAGACTAGGTAGAACAATCATGTTGGGTAGCATGTGCCTGTTGAACTTTCAAAAACATGCCCTTGGTTGATACCATGAGCCTACTGTATTTTGGGCAGTAGATTTGTTCTGACTGGAACAAGCCTAATAGACTTTGGGAAGCACTTCCTTAGTGGCTAGCACAGACCTATTGGTCTTATGGCAGCATGGTCGTGTTGTTGGACTTGCATGGAGATTCATCAAGTTTTTTATTTTATTGTGATTTTGCATTGATATCACGAATTTTATGTGATATCACATCTTTGTTGGGGCCTTTTACTTGCTATTTAATCTTCACTTTGTAAATTTGTGGAATTATTTGGTCTAGCTCAACCTTTATCCACTAGGAGTAGGATGGGGAAGCTCTTGAATCCTCTTTAGGCTCCTCCAAGGGAGGAGAAGCCCTTAGGCCATCCTCCTTCTCTCACATCCATCAAAACCATGGTGAAGGTACTTGAAAAATATGCAAAAAACCTCCATAAGAGCATCTGGTAGTAAATCATTAATTGGGGGAAGTAATATACATTCTAATATTAGATCTTGATTAAAGAACAAAATAACACAAGATGTAGTCCTAAATGAGGGCTGCATCACCAATCTACATTGATGTACTTGGAGAATCACAGGGAAGTAATGCCACAATATTCTTAGAAAATAAATAGACATTACACACTACTAGTGAATTTATGTGTTCACGAATAGGATAGGTGGTACACATTCATCAATATGTAGCTAAACTTTCAATTCAAACATGTTTTATTCTAAAATGATGTATCTAATACCCAATTCAATACTCATTTTCAATGTGATCATATAATGGATCGATCATGGGAATCTAATCCAAATCACTTATCTCTAGAGTTTATTACTAGTCTTGATCAGTTTATAATATTTGCAAAGGAAATACAAAATTACTTAGAGAGAGGTTATATTTCCCCTATAGGAATTGTAGTAACAATGTTAAAGTCGACATTGTTGACATAATCAAAAGTCATGTCACATGAAATGGGATTGTACATGTCTACATAGAATGGTTCTGGCATAGAGATATTCCTATAAGGAGATCAATAGATGTCAATCATGGTATTTGTACGGAAGAAGAAATTACCAAAGATATTGATGTGGATGCCCAAAATTAATAGACATGGTTGACGCAATGCTAGATAGATGTGGGATAAATTTCATGAGTCTACATTCTGTAATGCCCCTCCAAGCACAAACATATCATCAAAATCAAACCCTATGTTTCCCATAACATGAGCCACTTGGTTTGGAGGAGCATCACAAATCATGATAGCCATAACAAAAAGATAAAATAAACACCATGCATTAATTGGAAATAGATATTGATGTGGATGCCAATTTTTTTTTTAGAAGTCAAAGGGTTTTGATTCATCTCGCCCCTCTCGTGCAAGCTAAATCAAAAAGATCAATACATACACTAATACTAGTAACAAAATTAAACATGGTAGTACTACTATCATTACATGCTTCCAAGTTGATAATATCAACTAGGACATTGGGTGGACTTCTATAGAAATAAAATCCATCGTGGTTTTATCGATGGAACTTAGCTAAATGATTTTCCGCCTGATTCCCCTCTCTTCCAATATACGAACATGACCAATTGGGTTTCCATTTACCTCTAATGGCTACTAACCATCTAGCCAACTTAGGATTATCGAAAATGGTATTCCGCAATGCTTCTTTAGCATTTTTGGAGTTAGTTTTGATGCTTATGCTCGTGCCCTATAAAGTCAGACCCACTTCAGCAGCCAGATCAATGGCTTGAACCTCCAACTAAAGAGAACTACTAGCTATGTTTTGCTTGCCCCAACCCCCACACCAATTGCCATCATTGTCTCGGTAGATTAGTACAAGGGAAGACTGAAAAGTCTTTGCATTGAAAGTGGCATCCGTGTTTAGTTTCAAATAATTTTGCAATGGTTTACTCCAGCTCACGACATTAGTATGGATCTGATTATTTGTGTCTGCAGTCGCCCACGCTTTAAGATGAATCAAAACATTCTTTTTTATAAGAGATTTGATGTGGTTAACAGACTTCCTCTCATTATCAAAATCCTACATATTTCAATTCTTCCACACCTGGAAACAACCCCCTGTGAACAGAAGATCTTGAGGGCTCGAGGATGATAGGTTGTTTACAATCCATTTCCAAATATCCCTTTCCCTGAAGAACATGTTCCATATGTCATTGTCCAAAACCTCCTTCCAGATTTGGGTAGCATGTGTACAGTCCCTCAGTGCATGTAAAATAGTTTGATCTTTACAACCACATAGCGGGTAAGTTTTGTCAGATGCCATGTTCCTAGCAACCCTTCTAAAGTTGGTGAGGATAGTGTTGTGGCTAAAAATTGTAACGACCAGGGCCCACTGCCCAAGGCTCTAGTAGAGTTTCAGGAATGACGACTGGCCCCACATACCACCACTAGCCTTAACTGCACAGTTTTTCCTCACTCATGTGCAAGCCGGGGTCAACTTCTCGACTGGTCACCCATCCTAGTACTACTCCAAGCTGAGCACGCTTAACTATGGAGTTATTTAGTGATGGGCTCCCAAAAAAGGAGGTGCACCTTGGTGATATGGGTAGTCCAATCATTCCTTTTAAGATCATGTTATCTGAGGCCTCAAATCCTGGGACGTTACAATCTCCCCCACTTAGACTCTTGACGTCCTCGTCAAGATTCAACTATATGGCCTCATAATCTGACCCCATTTCAGTGCAGACCCACAATGGCCCATGGACTCCTAGCTCCCGAGCACAGAATACCAGTGCAAGGGTGGCTACGTCTACCATGGACAACCCTTTCCTACATGCCTAGACCGCATGACTCAAGACTGACATGCCACATGCCCATGAGAGCCCCACCTACTGGAGGGGTTATGGCTCTGATACCATTTGTAACGAACAGGGCCCACTGCCCAAGGCTCTAGTAGAGTTTTAGGAATGACGACTGGCCCCACAGACCACCACTAGCCTTAATTGTGCAATTTTTCCTCACTCACATGCAAGTCGGGGTCAACTTCCTGACTGGTCACCCATCCTAGTACTACTCCAAGCTGAGCATGCTTAACTATGGAGTTCTTTAGTTATGGGCTCCCGAAAAAGGAGTTTCACCTTGGTGATATGGGTAGTCCAATCATTCCTTTTAAGATCATGTTATCCGAGGCCTCAAATCATGGGACGTTACAGAAATACCTCAGCTTCATAGCGATTATTTCCTTCCAAATCACGTTCCATTTTCCATTAGAGAGAATTTCTTTGTTTTTTCTCAGAATTCCGTATGCACTTTGAGTGGTAAACTAGCCCGAGTCAGTGTGACTCCAAGCCCGAATATCCAGAGTGTCATTCACCAGAGGAATTGTGATGCTAGTCACCTTCTTCACTATCTCTGGAAGTAGCCATCCATCCAAGAACTTGACGTCCCAGGTATTTTCAAGATTAATGAGGCTAGCCACTTTGAGATCATCCAAATCTTCTAGAATAGGTTTGATAGTGAGGTCCTTGAGTAAGAGATGACTACCCCACCACTTATCATACCATACATTGGTGTCTTTGCCATTTACCGGGACCATGGTCAAGTTCTCATGCAGGAAAAATTTATATTGCAGAACAACTTGACCCAGCCTAGAGAGAGGAGGCATAGAGCCTTCTTTGTATGCAGCATACATGGATTGAAGACCCACACACCACCAATTGTTTCTACATGAGATTAGATCCCTAGTGTGCTTGATAATTAGTTCCTAGTTTAGCTCTCTCATAGATCTCAGGCCAAGACCTCCATGATGTTTCTCGCTGGTAATCTTAGTCCATGCCACAAGTGAAAGGGGGTGTTGCTTCTGACTTCCACCCCAAATGAAGGATCTACTAGTACTATCGATGTGGTCACATATCTTCAAAGGTAGAATAGTAGTCTGCATGACATAGTTGGGGATAGCGGTTAAAGTAAATTTATCTAGACAAACTCTCCCAACTAGATTGAGAGTTTGGGCAGACCAAGAATTAATGTTGGAAGCAATTCTATCCAGAACATGACCATTAGTATCATTCTTCACCCTCCCGTGAATAAGAGGAACTCCTAGGTACTTAACCATATTCTCATATTGAGTAAAACCACTTAAGTTACATATTTGTCTATGTAGGTTGGGGGCACCTTCTTGGAAAAATGTATACATGGTTTGCTAGAAGAAATAGCCTGTCCAGAAACCTCTCCGAACTTTTTGAAACATTAAAAAAAATGTGGATGCCAATTCTGATAGACGTGGTTGATGCAATGCTAGATAGATGTGGGAAAAATTTCATTGATCAACATTTTATAACGCCCCTCCAAGCACATACATATAAGTGAAAGAAAACCCTATGTTGCCCATAACATGGGCCACTTGGCTTGGAGGAGCATCACAAATCATGATATCCATAACAAAAAGATAAAAGAAACACCATGCATTAATTGGAAATAGAGATTCATACAATGTTCTTTGGAAGAGAAAACTTATAATGTAATTTATATCATCTTTGAACTAGAATCTATTACATGATAGGTAGAAGGAATCTAGGGAATACATCTTCTCTAAAAACTTGATATTGCATCTTCTAAGGTGTAGATAGCACCCCACCAAGCTAAGTCTTAGAAACTTCTACTTTGAAACACTCACTTCAAACTCCTTTGCTCCTTGATCTAGGAACATCTCATCTCATGTCCATGCAGAAAAAAATGCATACATCAGTAAGAGTCACTATACATTTTATAAGAACTGGAAAAATAAGAAAATATACTTGAACTAAGAGAAAATTTTGACACGTATTTTACTTAAGCATTTTTTGATTACATGAATTTATAACATGAAGAATTGAGCAATAAATATATGCATCTCTATATGATGCCCAATTTAGAGCACATGATTGTTAGGATAACCCATAATTGGAACAAATTCCCATGATTTGGCTATAAATCCCATAATGACCCTTGAGGTCCATGATTGGCTATGAAAGCCCATAATTGGCAGGAATGCCCACAACAACCCCTTGAGGTCCATGATTCAAGAAGCATATAAAATATGATTCAATTCCAATTATCTTAAAATTAACATTACCACCAACACGAATTTAATCTTGAACTTTAATCATTAACAAGATAGAATTTCTCCCTCTTGAAACTTGACATATAAATCCATTAATATTTAATCATTAATCACAATATCTACTCTTAATGAGCATGATAACCATAGGATGTAGAATATAACAATCATCAAGCAATTTATACAATGAACATGATTAGAGCATTGTACTTGAAATTGAAAGCATAATTCATAAATTATACAAGGCATACAATTCAACCAATGTACATATGTATGGTGGGATGACCCACTTATCTGCTGCAAAGCAATTCCTAACCGAGTCTCATTGATCTTAGTCAAATGCTAAGTTCCTAAGATTACCTGATTTGTATTAATTATCACCTTAAATACCATATTAAACCCTAATTTGGGTCTTTTAAGGAAACATGGTGAGAGATGATGAAATTAGGTTTTGAAAACATTGAAATTGAATTCTATCCCAAAATCCTTTCCATAACATATTTTTGGGTATTTGTTTGATAAAGGGTTGATTTATAATGATTTTATGAATAAACAACTAATCAGAGCTCACAAAAGAGCAATGTTGGTAGTACTATCCAAATCAATGGACACTAGGCAGGCCCAAGCTATCGTGGCCCAATGAGACCCAGCCACATGGCACTGCTTGTTCAACCAAAGAACATTGTCAACACAAGGGATATTATGGATGACATTACCAAAATACCCAGAGTTGCAACACAAAAATGAAAATCACGATGAGGGTAAGAAGGGAAAGTCACCCTATATCATCTTCTATCCACGACGAGGGATCTAAGTCAAGAAAGTCGAGGATAGTGCATACTTTATATTAAAACCATGACAAGACCTAAGTCAAAGCCAATCAAGGTAAATCAACATTAAAAACTAGGATGCTTGCCTCATTCCCTACCCTCTTCTAACTTTAAAAACCCAAGAACGGGCTACAAGATCATCACAAACTCCTATAGTTTCTTCCACCACAGCACCCTAGAGAAGTAGGTCAGAAACCTCAATCATGTAAACCATCATAAAACCAGGCTTTAGATACCATGAAGATCATTGTACATGAAGACTCAGACTTACAAATTCCATGAAAAGTGGTTTATTTGTAGAAATCACATGTCCAGAAGATGGAACAATAGAGGACTACTTGAAAGAAATAATGATATAAGTGCCTAAACTCAAGGTATGAACGCGAGCGAGATACCACTTTGGAGGGTCAACAATAATTCTTGGGACGTTTCCCTTTGGATGGGAAGCTTTGTAGCAAGGCAAAGATCCTTGGGCAGGTCTTGGTCACCGTTGTGAGTAGCTAGAGGGGTAGAATTAGGTGGATTTTGAAAGGGAGAAGGTAGGGAATTTGGAGGGAGAAGCATGATGGATGTATGCCTTTGGGTCTTCCCCCATTGTCTCTCAATGATTCCTTATATAGGTAGAGGCTAGGAGTGATGAGGAGTACAAGAGTCCAAGGTCGACCATTAGTCTCTGGGAAGTGAAACCCTAATTAGAATCAGGGATTACAGAAAGTGGCATATGGAAGAGACACTGGAGAACAACAGACTCTTGCCTCAACCAGGATAACCCCATCACATGGATCTGATGTCTGAGATCTGAAATTCCATATAGAGGGGAACAGATCGAGGAGTGTGATGCTTAAATAAAGTTAGGACCTTGGTCCCAAGTAATTAAGAAAATATCTAATGCTTTTAGGTGCTTCAAACTATAATGATTCTTTCTTAAATGTTTTGAGGGTCAAATGAGGTTAAACTGAACCCAAATTTTGACCATAGGTTAAATCTTAAGTCTAGAATAGACCTAGATAATTAGACTTTCGTTTTGGACAACTATTACTCATTATTTCTATATAGATATTGTTCTTGACTTAAATGAGTCAATATGTCCCCTTCTTCTTTGAACATTCATGGACAAGGTTAATGTGTAGTTAGGTTTCAAACAAAGCACACATATAGTGTCTAAATCATTCTTATATAATCATTCTCATACTTGATGACCCAAAGATGAATTTACTACAATGTATTTAAGTTTTTATATGTACTTTAAACGCATTATTTAGGATTCCTAATGGTTTTATCTTACCATTTATTACCACTTAGGGTCAAATGGGCAAAGTTAGGCAAATTAGGGCTCATTTGTCTTGAAGTCCATATATTTCAATGCAATTAGTGAGGAATTGTTGTTAACGCCTACTCTTACTTTAAATAAATTTTGGGATGTTACAGTTCTAACCACTTAAAATAAATTTCTTCCTTGAAATTTCTATGTCCTACCCACCGTAGGGTTTTACACATTCTTTGCACACAAACTCTTTAATATTATCTTAAAGTCTCATTAGCATCCTCAAGTTATGACCTTCTCACGGAAAAACTCTATCTCTAACTGCATTATCAAAACTAACATGTGGGGTACACCACTAATGAATCTATCTCACATCATCATTGATATGACAAAGTACTTTTCTTACCTCTTCTCTAGGGGTTATGGTTATATTTTGGATCTAACTTATCTATGTCAAATTATCCACCCTTTTTATGCATGATTGGTCTTACTATGTATATGATTAGTTTTAGGTGACTACATGCCTTAGACTTTTAATGCAACTCTGATTTTCTTTGTCTCTTTTGGATACATGTCAACTGGTCATATATTCAGAGGTGACATGTCCTATCACACTTATATTAGCACCTCCCTAGTGCATATGTCCCATATCATATGCACTTGAAAGGACAAGACAAGCATGATTATGCATATGAAACTCACTCTACAAAACCCCATGATCATATGTCCCATACCACAAACACGTGGGAAAAAGAGAAAGAATGCTATATAAAATTCTAGAGTTAACATAAAAGTCCAAAACATCTAGACACATAACAATAATCCTTATTTCACTTACTTCTTCTATACCTAGGATTATAACATATAATCAATTTTTTTCTTGGTGGCCATCTACTTATCTGCTTTGATACCACATTGTAAAGCACCTCCAAGAACATATATATCAGCAGAAGCAAGCCATACCTTGTCCATAACATGGGTCTCTTGGCTTGGAGGAACATCACAAAACATGGCAACCATAAATAACAAATAAATGAAGCACCATTCATTAATTGGAAATAGAGATTCATAAAATGTTCTTTGTAAGAGAAAACTAATAATGTAAACTATCTCATCTTTGAACTACAATCTAGTACATTATAGGTAGAAGGAATCTAAGGCATACACCTACTCTAAAAACTTGATATTGGATCTTCTAAAGTGTAGATGACACCCCACAAAGCTAAGTCTTAGAAAATTCTAGTTTGAAACACTCACTTCAAATTCCTTTTCTCCTTTATCTAGGGATATCTCATCCCATGGCCATGTGATAACAAAGACATACATCAGTAAGCGACACTATACTTTTTATAAGAACTAGAAAACAAGCATCTATACTTGAACTGAGTGAAAATCTTGACATGTATTTCACTTGAGCATTCTTGATTACATGAATCTTATAACATGAAGAATTAAGTTGTAAATATATGCATCTCTATGATGCTCACTTAAGAGCACATGATTGCTAGGAAAGCCCATAAATTGGCATGAATGCCCATGGCTTGGCTAAAAAGCCCATAACGACCCCATGATGTCCATGATTGGCTATGAAAGCCCATAATTGGCATGAAAGCCCATAATTGGCATGAATGCCCATAACTACCCCTTGAGGTCCATGATTTGAGAAGCATATAAAATATAATTTTATTCCAATTATCTTAATGGTAACATTACCACAAACATCAATTTAATCTTGAACTTTAATCATTAACAAGATGGGATTTCTCCCTCTTGAAACTTGAACTTTAAATCCATTAATCTTTAATCATTAATCATAATCTCTAATCTTAATGATCATGATAACCATAGGACGTAGGATATAACAATTATCAAGCAATTTATATAATGAACATGATTAGAGCATTGAACTTGAAATATTGAAAGTATAATTCATAAATCATACATAGCATACAATTCAACGAATATACATATGCATACTGGCATGACCCACTTACCTAAAGCAAAGCAATTCCTAACTGAGTCCCGTTGATCTTGGTCAAATCCTAAGTTCCTAATATTACATGATTTTTATTAGTTATTACCGTAAATACCATCCTAAACCCTAATTTGGGTCTTTTAAGTAAACATGGTCAGAGACGATGAAATTAGGTTTTGAAAACACTGAAATCATATTTATACTCAAAAAATCCTTTCCAAAACATACTTTTGGGTATTTTTCTAATAAAATGTGGATTTATTATGATATTCTAAATAAACAACTAATCAGAATTTGTGAGAAAAAGCCATGCTGGCAGTACTACCCAAATCAATGGATAGTAGTTAGACCCACACTATCGTGGCCCAATGAGACCCAATAACATGGTGTTGACTTGAGAGTTCTACGTTGTCCATATTTTGATAATGACTTAACCATTCCATTCCTATGTATCTAATATGATTGTTCAAGATTGATTTCAGGTTTTAGGTACATGAAAAGGATCAAATTACACAAGACCTAGCTTGTTCAAGTTCAAGTCAAAAGCAATGCAAGTGCACGTTTTAGAAAATCAATCCAAATGACCTTAGATTATTTTTGTAATCAATTGTATTGATGATATGACTTGTAACTAAGATGAGAAAAATTAGGGACACTTAATTCCAATGTTTAATCACTCAAATGTCAATTTAGAAAAATTTTCACAGGTTGCGTATCGGTCGAGTTCGAAACTCGACCAATCCAGTGATGGATTTTCTAGAGAGATCAATCGATCGAATTGCACACTCACAAAACTTGACCGACCGAATCACTGATCAAAACTAATTTTAGCTCATCGGTCGAGTTTCCCAAAACAAACTCAACCGATAGTTTGAAAAATTGTCTTTGTCACTTAGTAGATCGGTCGAGTAACCTTTATTAGAACTCGTCTGAATGTACTGTATGGAAAATGTAGAAATAGTGATTATAACCATTAGTGAGTTGTTTTGAGTGAGAATAGATCTATTACAACTTAGAAAATGGCTATATTGTTCCCTTAAGTGATCCCACACTCAAGGGAACACCCCCAGGTATAAATAGGACCCATTGGAGTTCATTCTAAGTATGCTCATTCATGCTATTCTAAGTCCTTGCTATAGTTGAATGTGTTGCAACTCTTTGAGCCGCATTCTCTCTCTCTCTCATTTACATAAAATTTTGTGATTATGAGTGAGTTAGGCCAGTTGTAAGAGAGCTACTTCCTTGTGCTTATAAAGCTCTCATCCCGTTCCATCTTCCCTACCCCTTTCCTCAAAGAATCAAAGGTATAGCAAGCTACTTTTAGTGAAGGTGGAGTTGTTGTTCTTCTTCTTCAAGGTTGAAGAAGAGGTGAAGATCTTCTCCAGGTAAAGGAGAAGGCAAAGGCTGAAGATCAAAGAAGAGTGGGTAATTCCTTGAAGGATTAAGACTTGTGAAAGAGTAGGCAAGTCCTTAGAAGAAGATGGAACGCTCTTTCCCAAGTGGGTAAGTCCTTGGTAAGGTTGAAGACTCTTTGTCGATAGGTAAGTCCTTTGGTGGGTCTTGTGTTGTAATTCTTATTTGTGAATATATAGAGGAAAGTGCTTGCAAAGTCCTTGAGATTGACCTCTCTAGGTAGTGGATTGACTCTCTCCTAGTTTGGAGAGTGGAACTACTCTAAATGACCTTATATAAGTGCTTGTTTCATTTTCTCTCATCCTTTCTATGCTTGTTAGTTATGACTTCAAATTTCACATAAGCTATTAGTTTTGATTGATATAATTTGAAGGTCTAATCTTGTGAGAATTTTTGAAGCTATATTCACCCCCCTCTTGAGCCCTAGATCCAACAAGTGGTATCAGAGATAAGGATCTTCTCTAACAATCTCCCACAAGGTAGGAAGATGGGCGACAACCTACTTGATTCACTCAACTTAGAGGGAGGCTTCTCCATGCATCCTCCAGTCTTCGATGGCACCAACTTCCTCTATTGGAAGAGGTGTATGTAGTTCTACATTCAAGGCATGAACTTTGATATGTGAAAGGTGATGGTCACACCATACAAGGATCCAACTAGAGCTGTTGCAACATGGAGTGAAGTTGCACTTAAAGAATCCCATCTCAATGCCAAAGCCATAAGAATCCTCTATGCAACCCTTACCCCAACAAAGTTCAACTGTGTCTCATCTTGGGACACTGCCTATGAGATTTAGGACAAATTTTATATTACCAATGAGGGCACAATGCAAGTCAAGGAGGCCAAGATCTACATGTTGAACAACCTTCTAGACAACTTCAAGATGGGTAAGAAAGAAGGGATTGCGGAGATGTACACTAGGCTCAATGTCATCATCAATGGCCTAGCTGCTTTGGGAAACACTTTAGATAGAGGTGCAATCAACTCCAAGATCTTGAGGACTCTACCAAAGAGATGGGATTCAAATGTGATCTCCATTGAAAAAGTAAGGAGCCTTGGTGACATCCCAATCTAAGAGCTCATTGGCAACCTCCAAGCTCATGAGCCAAGGCTTGACAATCAAGAAGAAGAGGACAAGCAAGAAGAGAAGGAAGCCAAGAAGCTCAAAGATAGTACTTACAAAGCATAAGTAGAGGCTAGGAGTGATGAGGAGTACAAGAGTCCAAGGTCGGCCATTAGTCTTTGGGAAGTGAAACACTAAGAATCAAGGATTACGGAAAGTTGCATATGGAAGAGACGCTGGAGAACAACAGACTCTTGCCTCAACCAGGATAACCCCATCATGTGGATCTGAGATCTAAGATCTGAAATTCCATTTAGAGGGGAATAGACCAAGGGGTGTGATGCTTAAATAAAGTCAGCACCTTGGCCCCAAGTAATTAAGAAAATATCTAATGCTTTTAGGTGCCTCAAACTATAATGATTCTTTCTTAAATGTTCTGAGGGTCAAACGAGGTCAAACCGAACCCAAATTTTGAACATATGTTAAATATTAAGTCTATAACAGACCTAGATAATTAGACTTGCGTTTTGGACAACTATTTCTCATTATTTATATATATAGATTGTTCTTGACTTAAATGCATCAATATGTCCCCTTCTTCTTTGAACATTCACGGATAAGGTTAATATGTAGTTAGATTTCAAACAAGGCACACTTATAGTGTCTAAATCATTCTTATATAATCATTCTCATACTTGATGACCCAAAGATGAATTTACTACAATGTATTTAAGTTTTGTATATGTCCTTTAAATGCATTATTTAGGATTCCTAATGGTTTTATCTTACCATTTATGACCACTTAGGGTCAAATGGGCGAAGTTAGGCTAATTAAGGTTCATTTGTTTTGAAGTCCATATATTTGATTGCAATTAGTGAGGAATTGTTGTTAACACCTACTCTTACTTTAAATAAATTTTGGGATGTTACAATTCTAACTACATAAAATAAATTTCTTCCTTGAAATTTCAATATCCTACCCACCATAGGGTTTTACACATTCTTTGCACACAAACTCTTTAATATTATCTTAAAGTCTCATTATCATCCTCAAGTTATGACCTTCTCACGGAAAAACTCTATATTTAACCTCATTATGAAAACTAACATGTAGAGTACACCACTAATGAATTTATCTCACATCATCATTGACATGACAAAGTACTTTTCTTACCTCTTCTCTAGGGGTTATGGTTATATCTTAGATCTAACTTATCTATGTCAAATTATCCACCTGTTGTATGCATGCTTGGTCTTACTATGTATATGATTAGTTTTAGGTGACTACATGCCTTAGACTTTTAATGCAACTCTTATTTTCTTTGTCTCTTTTGGATACATGTCAACTGGTCATATATTCAGAGGTGACATGTCCTATCACACTTATCTTAGCACCTCCCTAGTGAATATGTCCCATACCATAAGCACTTGAAAGGACAAGACAAGCATAATTATGTATATGACATTCACTCTACAAAACCCCATGATCATGTTTCCCATACCACAAACACGTGGGAAAAAGAGAAGATATGCTATATAAAATTGTAGAGTTAACATAGAAGTCCAAAACATCTAGGCACATAACCATAATCCTTATTTCATTTACTTCTTCTATACCTAGGATTATAACATATAATCAAATTTTTGCTTGGTGGCCATCTACTTATTTGCTCTGATACCACACTATAAAGCCACTCCAAGCACATATATATCAATGGAAGCAAGCCATACTTTTTCCATAACATGGGTCTCTTGGCTTGGAGGAACATCACAAAACATGATAACCATAACAAACAGATAAATGAAACACCATGCATTAATTGGAAATAGAGATTCATACAATGTACATTGTAAGACAAAATTAATAATGCAAACTATCTCATCTTTGAACTAGAATCTAGTACATGATAGGTAAAAGGAATCTAAGGCATACACCTACTCTAAAAACTTGATATTGGATTTTCTAAAGTGTAGATGACACCCCCAAAAAGCTAAGTCTTGGAAACTTCTACTTTGAAACACTCACTTCAAATTCCTTTTATCCTTCATCTAGGGATATCTCATCACATGGCCATGTGAAAACAAAGACATACATCAGTAAGCGACACTATACATTTTATAAGAACTTGAAAACAAGCATCTATACTTGAACTGAGTGAAAATCTTGACATGTATTTCACTGAAGCATTCTTGATTACATGAATCTTATGACATGAAGAATTAAGCAGTAAATATATGCATCTCTATGATTCTCACTTAAGAGCACATGATTGCTAGGAAAGCCCATAAATTGGCACGAATGTCCATGGCTTGGCTAAAAAGTCCATAACGACCCCTTGATGTCCATGATTGGCTATGAAAGCCCATAATTGGCATGAAATCCCATAATTGGCATGAATGCCCATAACTACTCCTTGAGGTCCATGATTTGAGAAGCATATAAAATATTATTCAATTCCAATTATCTTAATGGTAACATTACCACAAACATCAATTTAATCTTGAACTTTAATCATTAACATGATGGGATTTCTCCCTCTTGAAACTTGAACTTTAAATCCATTAATCTTTAATCATTAATCATAATCTCTAATCTTAATGATCATGATAACCATAGGACATAGGATATAACAATTATCAAGCAATTTATATAATGAACATGATTAGAGCATTGAACTTGAAATATTGAAAGTATAATTCATAAATCATACATAGCATACAATTCAATGAATATACATATGTATAGTGGCATGACCCACTTGCCTAAAGCAAAGAAATTCCTAATTGGGTCCCATTGATCTTGATCAAATCCTAAGTTCCTGAGATTAAATGATTAGTATTAGTTATCACCTTAAATACCATCCTAAACCCTAATTTGGGTCTTTTAAGTAAACATGGTCAGAGATAGGTTTTGAAAACACTGAAATCATATTTATACTCAAACAATCCTTTCCAAAACATACTTTTGGGTATTTTTCTAATAAAATGTGGATTTATTATGATATTCTAAATAAACAACTAATCAGAATTTGTGTGAAAAACCATGCTGGAAGTATTACCCAAATCAATGGATAGTAGTTAGGCCCACGCTATCGTGGCCCAATGAGACCCAGCCACATGGTGTTTACTTGAGAGTTCTACATCATCCATATTTTAATAATGACTTAACCATTCCATTCCTATGTATCTAATATGTTTGTTCAAGATTGATTCCAGGTTTTAGGTACATGAAAAGGATCAAATTACACAAGACCTTGCTTGTTCAAGTTCAAGTCAAAAGCAATGCAAGTGCACGTTTTAGAAAATACTCCAAATGACCTTAGATTATTTTTGTAATCAATTGTATTGATGATATGACTTGTAACTAAGATGAGAAAAACCAAGGAAACTTAATTCCAACATTTGATCACTCAAATGTCAATTTAGAAAAAATTTCACAGGTTGTTTATCGATCGAGTTGGAAACTTGACTGATCCAGTGATGGATTTTCGGGAGAGACCAATCGGTCGAGTTGCACACTCACAAAACTTGACCGACCGAATCACTGAGCAAAACTAATTTTAGCTCATCGGTCGAGTTTCCCAGAACAAACTCGACCGATAGTTTGAAAAATTGGCTTTGTCACTTAGTGGATCAGTCGAGTAACCTTTATTAGAATTCGTCTGAATGTACTATATGGAAAATGTAGAAATAGTGATTATAACCATTGGTGAGTTGTTTTGAGTGAGAATAGATCTATTGCAACTTGGAAAATGGCTATATTGTTCCCTTAAGTGATCCCACACTCAAGGGAACGCCCCCATGTATAAATAGGAACCGTTGGAGTTCATTCCAAGTTTGCTCATTCATGTTATTCTAAGTCCTTGCTATAGTTGAATGTGTTGAAACTCTTTGAACCCCATTCTCTCTCTCATTTACATAGAATTTCATGATTATGAGTGAGTTAGGCTAGTTGTAAGAGAGCTACTTCCTTGTGCTTGTAAAGCTCTCATCCCATTCCATCTTCCCTACCCCTTTCCTCAATGAAGCAAAGGTGAAGTAAGCTACTCTGAGTGAAGGTGGAGTTGTTGATGTTCTTCTTCAAGGTTGAAGAAGAGGTTAAGATCTTCTCTAGGTGAAGGAGAAGGCAAAGGCTGAAGATCAAAGAAGACTGGGTAATTCCTTGAACATTGAAGACAAGTAAAAGAGTAGGCAAGTCCTTGGAAGAAGGTGGAACGCTCTTTGCTAAGTGGGTAAGTCCTTGGTAAGGTTTAAGACTCTTTGTGGATAGGTAAGTCCTTTGGTGGGTCTTGTGTTGTAATTCTTATTGGTGAATATATAGAGGAAAGTGCGTGCAAAGTCCTTGAGTTTGACCTCTCTAGGTAGTGGATTGACTTTCTCCTAGTTTGGAGAGTGGAACTACTCTAAACGACCTTGTCTAAGTGCTTGTTTCATTTTCTCTCATCCTTGCTATGCTTGTTAGTTAGGACTTCAAATTTCACTTAAGCTATTGGTTTTAATTGATATAATTTGAAGGTCTAATCTATCTTGTGAGAATTTTTGAAGCTCTATTCACCCTCCCTCTTGAGCCCTAGATCCAACAAGTGGTATCAGAGCTAAGGATCTTCTCTAACAATCTCCCACAAGAAGAGAAGATGGGCGACAACCTACTTGATTCACTCAACCTAGAGGGAGGCTTCTCCATGCATCCTCCAGTCTTCAACGCCACCAACTTCCTCTATTGGAAGAGGTGTATGTAGTTCTACATTCAAGGCATGAACTTTGATATGTGAAAGGTGATGGTCACAACATACAAGGAGCCAACTGGAGTTGTTGCAACATGGAGTGAAATTGCACTTAAAGAATCCCATCTCAATGCCAAAGCCATAAGAATCCTCTATGCAGCCCTTACCCCAACAAATTTCAACTGTCTCTCATCTTGGGACACTGCCTATGAGATTTGGGACAAATTGTATATTACCAATGAGGGCATAATGCATGTCAAGGAGGCCAAGATCTACATGTTGAACAACCTTCTAGAGAATTTGAAGATGGGTAAGAAAGAAGGGATTGTGGAGATGTACTCTAGGCTCAATGTCATCATCAATGGCCTTATTGCTTTGGGAAACACTTTAGATAGAGGTGTAACCAACTCTAAGATCTTGAGGACTCTACCAAAGAGGTGGAAGTCAAAGGTGACCTCCATTGAAGAAGTAAGGAGCCTTGGTGACATCCCAACTGAAGAGCTCATTGACAACCTCCAAGCTAATGAGCCAATGCTTGACAATCAAGAAGAAGAAGACAAGTAAGAAGAGAAGGAAGCCAAGAAGCTCAAAGATAGTACTTTCAAAGCACAAGTGGAGGCGGTCATCGTTCAACAACAACTTGCTTTTCGGACTTCCCCTTCCTCCTCTAGTGAAGATGATGGCCCTAGTGAGCATGAAGCCAACTACATCAAGAGCAAGTACTTTAAGGGAAACCAAGCCTCCTCCTATACTCCTAGATGCTACAAGTGTGGACAAAAGGGACACTACAAGAGTGAATGTACCAAGTCAAGAAAGTCACACCACAAGGGTAGCTCCAAGAAGGAGGAAGAGTACAGGAAGGAGACAAAGTATAAGAGGAAGGACAAGAAGAAGAAAAAACACTAGATTGCAGCTCATGCAGCTTGGGAATCTTCATCCTCAAGTAGCTCAAGCTCTGAAGAAGATGGAGAGTGCCACCATGCACTCATGGCCTCTACTAGTAAAGAAATTGGTGAGATAAGTGAGGTAAGTGAGGTAATCTTGCATGATTTATCTATGGAAACTATTATTGATATGCTTGTTTTTACCCATTCTTCTTTTGCTAAGTGTAAATATAAAAGAAAAAGGTTAGAAAAATTATTGATGATTTGTATGCTAAACTTGAAATTCTTAAGCTTAATGAGAAAAGTCAACTTGAGAGCATTGATAACTTGCAAGGCCAATATCTTGATCTTGAGCTCCAATACAATGGAGTTGAGGTAGAGAATGATGTCTGTCTTAAGAACATTGAAACTCTTAAGGAAGATAATCAAAAGTGCCTAAAGGATCTTGAAACTCTTAAAACTGAAAATGATGAATTTAAGCTTCTTTTTGATGCTCGACAGGATGAATGAGATGTTTATCTTAAGGAAATTCAAGTGTTTAGATCAGAAAATGGTAGGTTTCTTGGTCAATTTAATGAGTTATCTTCTAGACCTATCTTGCCTAGTAATGATATTACTTCTATTTCTCTTGAGAAAGATTCTTATTTGACTAAAGCCCTTTGTTTAGAGGTCGACCTTATTCATGCTAGAGATGATATTGCTAGTTTTTCTTCTACTATCATATCTCTAAATGATGATAATCATAGACCTAGGGCCTCTGCAAAAATTCATCAAAGGTAAAAACTCCCTAAATGAAATCCTTGACCATTTTACCAAACAAAGTGGTACTAGTGGATTGGGATTTGAAGGGGAAGTACCAAAGGACAAGAATAAATACAAAAGTAAGAAAAAGAGAAAGGATACCTCTTTCTTTGTTGGACAGTCTTCTGACACTAAGAATCTTATGGTTTGTTTTTATTGCAAGTGTGATGGTCTTTATTCTATTTATTGTCCTTAGAAGCCTAAGGGACCAACCTAAAGATGAAATGAGTCCCCAAGATAACTCTGAATACCAAAGTTTGAGTTGGGAACCAACACTCTCCTTTCTTATAGAAAAAAGGAAGATGGATTGTTGGTAGTGGTTGCACTAAGCATATGACAGGTGATATAAGACGCTTCAACAACTTCACCAAAAAGAAAGGAGGTTCAGTCACTTTTGGGGACAATAAGAAAGGTAAGGTCAAAGGTGAGGGTGATGTAGGTGAATCCTTGTGTATCAAGAATGTTCTTTTTGTGGATGGCCTACATCAAAATTTAATTATTGTAAGTCAATTATGTGATAATGGTTACCCTCTACTGTTTACTTTTTTAAAATGCTTGATTGTAGACTCCCAAACCTATCAAGTTATATATAAGGGAACTAGAAGTGGTAATATTTATGTCATTATTCTTGACTCTATTAAGCTTGTTGTTGGTAGATGCCTAGTAGTCAATTCGAATGATATTTCTTTTTGGCATCGTCGGCTTGGTCATGTAAGTATGCATCGATTGAAGAAGTTGAGCAAAAAGGACTTGGTCAAGGGACTTCCGAAATTGGACTTTAAAAAGGATGAAGAATACCAACCTTGTACCCAAGGAAAGTAAACCAAGTCCTCCTTCAAATCAAAAGGAGTCCTTAGTACCAAGAGAGCTCTTGAACTTATTCACATTGATCTATTTGGACCAATGAGAACTCAATCGCTTCATGGTTCCAAGTAGTGCCTTGTTATTATCGATGATTTCTCCAGATATACTTGGACCTTCTTTTTTGTTTCCAAGAGTGATACGCTTGATGTTTTCTCAAGATTTACTAAACGAGTTGAGAATGAAGCTTCTTGCCACATCGTTTCCATCTGTAGTGATCATGGGGGAGAATTTGAAAATTATCTTTTTGAACATTTTTGTCAAGAATTTGGTTATGCACGTAACTTTTCATCACCTTGAACACCTCAAAAAAATGGGGTTGTAGAGAGGAAGAATAGGTCACTACATGAGATGTCTAGGACCATGCTTTTAGAGAATGCCACTCCAAAGAAGTTTTGGGCCGAAGCTGTCAGTACCTCATGTTTTGTGCAAAATTGGGTTTCTACACATCCTTCTTTGAAGAAAACAACCTATGAGCTATGGCGTAGTAGGAAGCCTTCTATCGAGTATTTCCATATTTGTGGATGTCCTCATTTTGAATATGAAAGATTCTCTCAACAAGATTGATCTAAAATCTTATAAGGATTTCTTTCTTGATAATAGCACTACCAGCAAGACATATAGAGTGCTTAATATTGATCTTCCTAAAGTAGAAGAATCTATAAGTGTTAAGTTTATTGAGACTAACCCCTCTATTCCCAAATATATTATTCAAAATGATAATGTTACATGTGTAGTAATTCCTATTCTAAAAGAGATCAACATCACCCAAAATGGAAAAGAGGTGGTCACTCAAGAAGAAGAAAAAGATAAATAGAAGAAGGATCCAACTCCCTGATTTGCAAAGAATCATCCTAAAGAGCTGATTTTAGGTGATCTATTTGAAAGAGTGAAGACGCGGGCTACATTCACCAAAGAACAAGCCAACAATGCCTTCATCTCACAACTCGATCCAAAGAACGTCAAGGAAGCTCTTGGGGATGATGAGTGGATCCTAGCTATGCAAGAAGAGTTGGAGCAATTTGAAAAGAACAAAATATGGACCCTAGTGCCAAGACCAAGTGATAGAAAGATCATTGGCACCAAGTGGGTTTACCGCAACAAGCTTGATGAAAGCGGAAAAGTGGTAAGAAACAAAGTAAGCTTAGTGGCTCAAGGCTACAATCAATAGGAAGGTCTAGATTTTGATGAAACATATGCACCTGTGGCTAGACTTGAGTCCATTCATATGTTGCTTGCTTTTTACATTTATAAAAACTTTCTTCTGTATCAAATGGATGTTAAAAGTGTTGAATGGTACAATTCAGGAGGAAGTGTATGCTGCACAACCCCCTGGCTTTGAACATGATACTTTACCTAACCATGTTTATCCGTTGCACAAAGCTCTCTATGGACTCAAACAAGCACCTCAATCTTGGTATGATAAATTAAAGAAATTTTTCTTAGATCATGGGTATATCATGGGAAAAGTAGATTCTACCTTATTTCTAAAGCACACTTCTAACCATTTTCTTATCATTCAAATATATGTTGATGATATCATTTTAGGTAGAACTAATCTTGATCTTTGTAAAGAATTTAGTGATCTTATGCAGAGTGAATTTGAAATGAGTATGATGGCTGAGCTCACATTCTTCGTCATCTTTCAAATCAAGCAAACTAATGATGGGAACTTCATCAACCAACGCAAGTGAACAAGTGAGCTACTTAAGCACTTTGGGATGGAGAACACCAAGCTGATGGACATGCCCATGTCAAACACCACCAAACTTGATAAGGATGAAGAAGGTGAGAAGGTAGATGAGAAGCTCAATAGAGGTATGATCAGAAGTTTGCTTTATTTTAACTTCCTCTAGACCTGATATAATGTTTACTATGGGCTAGTGTGCTCGCTTTCAATCAAATCCTAAGAAATCACATCTTATAGCTGTTAAGAGGATTTTAAGGTACTTATCCAAAAGTTAAAATTTTGGACTATGGTATCCTAAGTCAAGGGACTTTAATCTTACTGCTTATAGTGATGCGGATTACGCAGGGTGCTTGATTGATAGAAAGTGCACAAGTGGCACTTGCTTTCTCATAGGACAATGCTTGGTGTCTTGGTTCTCTATGAAATAGAGCACATTGGCATTATCAACCAGTGAGGCTGAATACATTGCACTCGGGAGTTGTTGTGCCCAGCTCCTATGGATGAAGTAAATGCTCCAAGACTTTAACATTCATTTTGATGCTTCTCCTATCTATTGTGATAATTCTAGTGAAATTGACTTATCATATAATCCTATCTTGCAAAGTAGAGATAACCATATAGAGGTGCGCCATTATTTTCTTCATGATCAAATTTCCTAAAAGGATATCGATATCGCGCATGTGGACACAGAAAATTCATTGGCAGACATTTTCTCTAAACCTCTAGCTAGAGAGCAATTTAGCTTTATTTGATCAAAACTGCTAATAACTACTTTGAACGAATATAATATGCCTTCTAGCTAGCTGTCATCTATCCTATATGATTTTCCTATGTTTTGATCACCATTTCTTGATAATTTGCTAAAAAGTAGTTTTCATGTTCCTTTTGCCTTGTTTTTCTCTTATTTTTGGGTATTTTTTGAAAATGCTTATTTTATCACAAAATAGTACCCAATGATGAGTGATATGTGCCTAAGCATGTTTAAAATGCATAATAGACTTTAAAAATAAATTTAATTAGCACTCTAATGGATATAAATTAGTTTTTCTAAAGTTGGTTGAGGTTGACCATTGGTCGAGTTGCCAACTTGACCGATCGGAGGTTGAGAGATTTTTCAAAGAGCCTATCGGTTGAGTTCTTGAGTTATAGAACTCGACTGATGGTCAGGCTGGAGAAAACCTAAGATAGGTTTGGTATACTTTTCTCCCTCTCAACTAGAGAAAAATTAACTGATCCAACATCAAGCTCCCTCAAGCTCTCAACCCTAGCCCCGACCTTTCTCTCTGTATCCCTAGTTCAATCCTTGATCTCTTCCCTATCTACCTTAGGTGTGTGGATGGGTTTGGGTGGTGTTTCTCTAGCTTTTTCTCTCACCATCCTCTCCTTTTTGTCTCCATGGAGTCTAATAGGAGGAAGCGGGCCACCCCAGCTAGTGCACCTTCATCTTTGTCCAACTCTAGCTTGATTCCCTTTGATTACACTTTCTTTGTCTCAAATGAGGCTCTCAATAGATACAAGGAGCTCCTTCCTAGCAACCCCTTTCCATTTCATTCCCTATTGGACCCACGCCCATAGAGACAAGAGGTCATAGATCAAGTAGGGGATTTGTTGTACGACCACCATCTCTCATCCTTGGGTGTTGAACGCGTGTGCTATAACAATTCCATCACAAGGACCAAATTCGTTCACAAATTCTATGAAAATTTGCATTGGAATTATGACACCCTTGTACCCCCACCTAATACTCAAGTATTCCTCACCTCTATGAAAGCCAGGAAGAAATTTCAAGTCTCCGAGGATACCCTGAACATCTTCTTTTTAGGTACTGAAGTGACTAACACCTGGCATAAGGACTATCCTGAGTATTTTTACCTTGTTGAGCCTGAGTCCTTCTACAAGTAGTATGATCTTACTCTTCCCGATATTCATAAATTCTTGAAGAAGCCTCAATTCCCATATAGGAAGAAGTACACCCTTCCCTCCTCTACCTTAGATCTCAAGAGATGCATACTTTCCTTATTTGATAACTGCAATATTCATCCAAAGAAAAATCAAGCTAAAATTGCAGAAAATATTGCAGTCATTATATATTGTCTCTTGAAGAACATAAGAGTCAAGTGGGCGAGATACGTTCTCCACCATATGACCTACTTTGACTAAGGAAAGAACACCCATGGTACCCACCCACCCTACCCAGCCCCGATCTGTGGTCTTTTTCATCTTGCCACTAGAAAATATCCTTTCTATGACTTGCACTACAAACCTACCCAGAAAGGAATTTGCATCACTGAGACCACATTTCAGAAGTCTGTTCCTATCCTATCCTCTACCACACCTTGTGCCTCTACCTCTACCTGAGCACCTCCACCACCTCATCATACTCGACCCGCCCATGCCTCATTCCATGTATCCAATGAAACCCTTATGAACTACATGATACTTCAACAGGCGTACAACCTTCAAGTTCATGAGCACCTACATCAGGACCTTTGTGCCATCACGACTAACATGAACCTATCTTGTGGACACCCCTATCCTACATACCATCCCTACCCAGGAGGTGACTATGCATCCTTTGCATATGATCACTTTAACTCTACCCCTCCACCTACATCTTCGACTGCTACATCCTCTATTGTTGGTGGATCTACTCCTAGTGTTTTGCCTCTAATAGATGGACCCTTGGCCACCATGCTTGTGAGTCTTATTTCTTCTACTTTTACCTTTCTATAGGCTGATGAGCTCCATGATCTTGGCATGTCTTGGGATGAGCATAATGCACGTTGACCAGGCTGAGGTTTTGGTGCTCTTATTGACGAGGAGATGCCAGACCAGGTTGATGAGGAGGTTGTTACTGCTGATGAGGAGGCTGATGAGGATGATGGTGATTCTTCTGATGATAGCTCTGCTGGTGACTCTGGTGATGAGCATGTTGTTCTCTCTGCTGCATCCTCAGATGAAGATGACTACTATGAGCATGAAGCTTTTGATGTTGATGATGTTGTGGATGATGTAGATATAGATGACCTAGATGTTTAGATCTTCTAGTTTTTGGTCTATATGTTGATCATATATATCTTTCTAGGCTATTTTTTATTACAAGCATATGTCACATTTTCTGAGTTGTACTATTTTATCATCTATCCTTCATCATTTTGGCTTGTAGTTATTTTTGTGAACATGTTGTCTGGGTTGTAGTCATAAGCTTTATACACTTACTCTTTGATTTACTATATCTCATGAGTTGGTGCCTTGTTTTACCATATTTTGATTATGACTTAGAATGTTTGTTTCTCTCATCTCTGTTTGGTGTATGTGTTGAGATTGCAGGTTGTGGATGTATGTTAGGTTGTTCTTAGAGAAGACCCATTTCCATACTCTTCTACCCCCTTCCTTTTTGATAATGTCAAAAGGGTGAGAGAAGTTCAATGTTTTGAAGCTCAACCATGTTTCTTTTATTGCTTATGTGATCCTTTTCTTGTTCATTATATGCTTTATCATGTGACTTGCTAAAGGACCATATAGTTAATATATGTCATGTTGCTTTGTGTAGTAGACTAACAATGCAGGTAAGAGTAAGCATAGATTGAGGGGGAAATTCATGTTGTTTAAATCTTGAATCCCCTTACAATTCACAAGGCAAAGGTATAACTTCACATATACTTTTCAATATGTTTGAGGAATGGTTTGTCATTGTCAAAAAGGGGTGAATGTTAATTTGAGAGTTCTACATTGTCCATATTTTTATAATGACTTAACCATTCCATTCCTATGTATCTAATATGTTTGTTCAAGATTGATTTCAGGTTTTATGTACATGAAAAGGATCAAATTACATAAGGCCTGGCTTGTTCAAGTTCAAGTCAAAAGCAATGCAAGTGCGTGTTTTGGGAAATCACTCCAAATGACCTTAGATGATTTTTGTAATCACTTGTATTGATGATATGACTTGTAATTAAGATGGGAAAAAATCAAGGACATGTCAATTTAGAAAATTTGACACATGTTGTCTATCGGTCGTGTTGGAAACTCGATCTATCCAATGATGGATTTTCTAGAGAGAACAATCGGTCGAGTTGCACACTCACAGAGTTCAACTGACTGAAAAACTAAGCAAAATTGATTTTAGCTCATCAGTCAAGTTTCCCAGAACAAACTCGATCGATAGTTTGAAAAATTGGCTTTGTCACTTAGTGGATTGATCGAGTTACCTATATTAGAACTCGACTGAATGTACTATATGGAAAATGTAGAAAAATTGATTATAACCATTGGTGCATTGTTTTGAGTGAGAATAGATCCATTGCAACTTAGAAAATGGCTATACTTTTCCCTTAAGTGATCCCACACTCAAGGGAACACCCCCATCTATAAATAGGACCCCTTGGAGTTCATTCCAAGTTTTCTTATTCATGTTATTCTAAGTCCTTTCTATATTTAAGTGTGTTACAACTCCTTGAGCCCCTTTCTCTCTCTCATTTACATAGCATTTCATGATTATGAGTGAGTTAGGCTAGTTGTAAGAGAGATACTTCCTTGTTCTTGTAAAGATCTCATCCCATTCCATCTTCACTAGCCCTTTCCTCAAAGAATCAAATGTGAAGCAAGCTACTTTGAGTGAAGGTGGAGTTGTTGCTATTCTTCTTCAAGGTAGAAGAAGAGGTGAAGATCTTCTCCTGGTGAAGGAGAAGACAAAGTCAAAAGATCCAAGAAAAGTGGGTAATTCCTTGAAGGCACAAGGCTTGTGCAAGAGTAGGTAAGTCCTTGGAAGAAGGTGGAAGACTCTTTGTGAAGTGAGTAAGTCCTTAGTAAGGTTGAATACTCTTTGTATTAAAAAGGTAAGTCCTTTGGTGGGTCTTGTGTTGTAACTCTCATTTGTGAATATATAGAGGAAAGTAATTGCAAAGTCCTTGAGGTTGACCTCTCTAGGTGGTGGATTGACTCTCTCCTAGTTTGGAGAGTGGAACCACTCTAAACGACCTTGTCCAAGTGCTTGTTTCATTTTCTCTCATCCTTTCTATACTTGTTAGTTAGGACTTCAAATTGCACTTAAGATATTGGTTTTGATTGATATAATTTGAAGCTCTAATCTATCTTGTGAGAATTTTTTAAGCTCTATTCACCCCCCTCTAGAGTCCTAGATCCAACACATGGCACTACTTCCTGAAGCAAGGAACGTTGTCTACACAAGTGATAATACAGATGAGATTACCAACATACCTACACATGCGACACAAGAATCAAAATCACGATGAGGGTAAGAAGGGAAAGACACCTTGTATCATCTTCTACCTGTATCAAGGGATCTGAGTCAAAAAGGTCGATGACAATGCATACTTTAGTTAAAAACCGCGACTGGTCCTAATTCAAATCCGATAAAGATAAAACAACATTAAAAACTAGTATTCTAGCCTCATTCCCTACCATCTTCAGAATAAAAAAACCCAAGAACAGGATGAAAGGGCATCACAAACTCGTACAGCTTGTTCCACCATGGAACCCTAGTGAAGTAGGTCAGAAACCACAATCGTGTAAATCATCAGAAAATCAGGATTTGGAGACCATGAAGATCGTCATACATGAAGACTCAGACTTACAAATTACATGGAAGGTGACTTTGTTGCAGAAATCACACACACATGTGTTGGAATAGTAGACGAGAACTTGAAATAAAGCATGATATAAGTGCCTAACATCAGTCAATGAAGGAGAGAAGGTTACCTCTTTGGAGGGTCAATGATAATTCCTAGGATGTTTCCCTTTGTATGGGAAGCTATGCGGCAAGACAATGATCCTTAGTTGGGTCTTGGTCGTTGTTGTGAGTAGTCGAAGGGGTAGAATCAGGTGGAGTTTGAAAGCGAGAAGGTAGGGTATTTGAGGGAGAAGCATGATGTATATATTCCTTTGTGTCTTCCCCCATCATCTCTGAAAGATTCCTTATATAGGTTGAGGGTAAGACTGATGTGGAGTACAAGAGTCCAAGGCCGGCCATTAGTCTCTGGGAAGCAAAAACCTGATAATCATGGATGATTGAGAGTCTCATATGGAAGAGAGACTAGAGAATTGTAGACTCTTGCCTCGACCAGGAGAACCCTATCACGTGGATCTGAGATCTGAGATCTGAAATTCCATTCAAAGGGGAACTAACCAAGGGGTGTGACTCTTAAATAAAGTTCGGACCTTGGTCTCAAGTAATTAAGACAATATATATTGCATTTAGGTGATATAAAATATAGTGATTCTTTCTTAAATGTTCTGAGGGTCAAACGAGGTCTAATCCAACCCAAATTATGACCATAGGATAAACTTTGAGTCTAGAATAGACCTAGATAATTATATTTGGGTTTTAGACAACTATAAATCAATATTTCTATATAGAGATCATTCTTGACTTAAATGCATCAATATGTCCCCTCCTTCTTTGCACTTTCATAGAAAAGGTTAATATGTGGTTAGATTTCAAGTAAGGCACACCTATAGTTTCTATATCTTTCTTAAATAATCATTCTCATACTTGATGACCCAAAGATGAATTTATTATAATGTAGTTAAGTTTTACATATGTACTTTAAAAGCATTATTGATAATTCCTAATGGTTTTATCTTAACATTTACGACCACTTAGGGTCAAATGGGAGAAGTTAGGCAAATTAGGGCTCATTTGTTTTGAAGTCTATATATTTGAATATAATTGTTAATTCCCTAATCTTACTTTAAATAAATTTGGGGATGTTACAATTTTACCAATCTTAAATAAATTTTGTCCTCAAAATTTCTATGGCCTACCCATGTTGGGCTTTTACAAATTCTTTGTACTCAAACTCTCTCATATTATCTTAAAATCTCATTATCATCCTCCAGTTGTGATCTTCTCATGGAAAAACACTATCTCTAACCTCATTACAAAAACTAACATGTGGGTACACCACTGATGAATCTATCTCACATCTTCAATGACATGACAAAGTACTTTTCTTACCTCTTATCTATGGGTCCTTAATCTATCTTGGATCTAATCTATCTATGTCAAGTTATCCACCCTTTGTATGAATGCTTGGTCTTACTACGTATATGATTAGGTTTAGGTGACTATATGCCTTAACCTTTTAATGCAAGTCGTATTTTCTTTGTTGCCTTTAGATACATGCCAGCATGTCATATATTCAGAGGTGACATGTCTTATTATAGTTATCTTAGCACCTCCCTCGTGCACTTGTTCCATACCATATGCATTTTAAAGGACAAGAAAAGGATGACTATGCATGTAACATTCTCTCTCTAAAACCCCATGAGCCTATTTCCCATACCACAAACACTTGGGAAAAAGTGAAAACATGCTATATAAAATTCTAGAGTTAACATAAAAGTCTAAAACATCTAGGCACGTAACCCTAATCCTAACTAAACTTATGTTTCTTTATTATACCTCTACTTTGTTTCTAACATATTTCACTTACTTCTTATATACCTAGGAATATAACATATGAATCACATTTTTGTCTTGTGGTCGTCTACTTATTTTCTCTAATACCACATTATAACACCCCTCCAAGAACCCATATATCAAAAGAATCAAACCCTATGTTGTCCACAAAACATGATAAACATAACAAAAAGATATACAAAACACTTTGCATTCATTGGAAATAGAGATTCATACAATGTTCTTTGAAAGAGAATACTTATAATGTAAACTATCTCATCTTTGAACTAGAATCTTATAACGAACCCTCCCCCCATTATCCCCTATTCAGGCGGACCGATAGGGCAAGGGCCATTACCCATAATATAGGATTGAAGGTTTAGCAAATAACTATAAATAATTTAAAAAATTCACTAAATAGGAATAAGTTTGTACAAGATTATCCTTCTATAAAGAAATTAAATAATATGATTTTCTAAGTTTTGCAACAAGAAACGAAAACTAGCTAAATTCTCCAAAGATTACATTACTGTATTTTTCTTTGAGTGCCTTATTTTCCATGATATCTATTTTCCTCTTACTTGAAAAATAGTACATTATCCTAAAACATCGTGAAACAAAAGCACGGTCAGTATAACAAAGTCATACTGGTTTGTACGGGAAACAAAAGGTTTACATCTACTTGTAACAACATAACCATAACAATTACTATTACAGAAATAGAATTTATCATTTTCTTCATAACTCCTCAACTTGTTATTACTCAACCTTTGGTATGACCTCTCTTAGGGTTTTGTCCCTACATCAGACTTTAGGCACCTCACATTCTAGATCTAGGTGCCTTATTTGTCACCTCTCAATCTAAGGATAGGTGCCATGTAGGTCTTCTCAATCTAGGGCATTACCTCTTATGACCTTCCCAATATGGGGCATGATTTGACCTTTCTAATCAGGGGCCTGGTTTTTAGTCATCACAATGACTTTTCATATCTCTCTATTCACAAACTTCCAGTGCGGGGTTCAAGGAAGTTATAAGCATATAATGTGATAGCCATAGTGACTTTATAGATTCCAGGAATTAAATAAACATGCAAGACTTTAATTTCAAGTAGTTTGGGAAATCCTCAGAAAATGTAGGGAAACTAATGTTGTTATCCATAGGCATAACAACATACCTTGACAAGGTGCACCGGATGTCCAAGCAATATCAACTATGAATAACCAAACAAGAAACTAAATAATTATCCTAAAAGTTAAAGAAATACACCCATGTATCATTATTTTATCCAAATCATTATTAGGACTGACTTTGGTCTCTAGGGTTTTATTAGGGTTTTGGCTTCCTAAACCCTAGTTAACACTTTTCATGACTTTTGGATTGACAAACCTTAATCTCATCATTAATTCCACTTTAAATATCAAGGAAACCCTAATTATCCAAATCATGGGTTGTTAAGTACCAAGTTGCTATCTTTATCCATAAAAGATCAATATTTCATTATCAACATCAATTGGACTCATTAGGATCATCAAAACTTGGAAATTAGGGCTTTGATTCATTTAACACATTAAAGATGCTAACTTTAGGTACTTTTTGAACTAGAAGTAGATTTAGGTCTTGATTATATTTCTAATGGATTGCTTATATTTTTCTGAGCAAAAAGGATATATTACTTGCCTTTATACGATTATCCTACTAATTACTTGGATTTTTTTACAAAACTAATATCTTTATGTCAATAGGGTCATGCCACCTAGGCAGAGAGCCCCGAGCCCTACCCTACCAACTCAGTTGGGATAGCATGTAGGATCTCATTATTCTAGTGGTCCGCTCATGGATATCTTGCTAACTAAGCGAGAAATAGAAGAGGAAAAGACCATAAGGCCGAATTTGTGCTGAAAGGAATCGAGGGGTAATTTGGTTTTTTTGTTGGGAATCTTCTTCAACCTCCATTTGTGAGTTGGAGTCCATGTGTGAATCAACTCAACGATTGACTCTGAGGTTCTAGATTCACTAACCATTGGAAAGCTGGTCAACGTCTTCAACCTACCCTAGCAAGTTTGTTGATGGCTTCAACAAGTCGAGGGGAGGCCGAAATAGAGAGGACGAAGGGAAATTGATTTGTGGGTTTAGAGATGAGACAAAGCAGAGGAACTCAAGGAAGGAGTAGAAATTAACAAATGGGATATCAACTATGGGTTATGCAGAGTCTAGCGGACATAAAGTCTGACACCCTTTGCCACACAAAGCGAGATTTTCTAAAACTTAAACCATGATTAACCATTAATAGTAGATTACCAAAAATCACATGAAATCAAAACCAATTTGCAGCAAGCACCATAATATGATATTTAATTATGCAAGATTCAGCATTTGGATCTTATAATATATCTTCAAAGTGCTACAACATTGTTTACCACCAAAGGCACACAAGCCAAAAACCACATATCGATCATCATGTCATCAAAACACATCAAGAACACCCCCAAGGACCTGATTGTATAGGGACGACACATAGGACTCTATTACTAGACACTATCCATATACCATGATCCACCAGGTGTAGTTTCTCCTCATATTATGTCCTCAACTATCCGATCTTTAGTTTGGAATGCACGTCCACCTAAAAGATATTTAACCAACAGGGTGAGAGAGAAGTCCCAGTGAGAGATATAACTATCTGCCAACTCTAATACTATCACAAATAACTAAGATGAAAGGAATATTATTATAAGATGAGTAGATTTAGAAATTTCTCTTAAGAAGGGCAACTATCACTTGTTAAGCAGTTTAGGCATCTACACTACAAAGTAGATTATCTTTATGCTTGAAAGGGAATACGAAGAACATGTACAACTATTACAAACTAAACATTATAAAAGCAAAGCAAGGCCTCATCCAATGTTCTCATATTTGATTATAAAGGAATATGCTACACAGTTGTTTATGAGTTTATTATGCCATGAGGATTTGAGTCATACCACCCAAATCCAACCGACGACTGGTAACTCAAAATTGGTTCCATACAAGGTCTATGGAAGAGTCAGAATCCACGACCTCACCAAACCTCATTGTCAATACATGAGTGAACTTGTAGTGACATCATCAGCCAAATTGTCATCAGTGACATATAGTCCAGCTGTACAAACCTAGCCCACCTTGGTACAGGTCACGACACTGGTGAAACTGAGCTATGGCCCACAGTCACACTCTTATCAGGGTATGTTCCACAGCCAATCTTGTATCACATATCACTGAGCTATGGCCCAAAGTCGCACTCTTATCAAGGTATGGCCCATAGCCAATCCTGTAAATTAAGGATATAAGGAGATACCTCAACTTGCACCCTACATATTCAACAATATGCGCTCTGAGCTTACTACATGAATTACTCATTTCATCATCCAATTAATACTGACACTAAAGATGGATCTATGGCATAGGGAAACTACATAATTAGATTCCACTTGATTAATTAGACCAATTAAAGTGTCTTTTAGCATGAATCAAGTTACAACATATCAAACCATAGCAAGCTCTATAAAATAATGGCATAAAATACTTTCAATAGAAGTAAACATATAAGGTGTGAGATTTTCACATTATCACCTCATAATGTTTGTATTATTTCCATTCACAATACCATCACCACTGTTACACAACCTTTCAAGGCTATCACCAATGTCACATCACTATGGGATATCAATCCCTCATTCTAGTACCATAGGATATCATCTCAACTAGACACTAAGCCCTTGCCAAGTCCTAATACCCATCACATCACAATTGTGATCTCATCACGCTTCATTGGGCATATAAGCATTACTTATGCCACATCAATATACTTGCCATAGAATTCATTAGCTATTACATCCAACGAGAGTATATGTTAAAACACATTAAACACCTTTAAATAAAGCAAGCAATGCATCATAAGTTCTCTAATTTAGGATTAGGCTTCATGCTTATTCCACATAGGGTTCTCAAGCATCATTCTATCTCAAATGTCTGACTTTCACCACCTCCCATGAGTTGTACTGTATGAGGTTAATAATTAGACTATATAAAAAGTATGCACATTCACATATTCATACTTATCCATTTTCCCTAATCGAGACTTATAGACCATGCTTGATATTATTTAACCATCTCCATAGTATTCACTAATTATAACACCCAATTAACTCACAAGGTTAAGGTCATGTAATTTAAGAGAGAGATTGAGTACAATATCATGCTTTCTATTCTCACACATTCAATAATATGACCTACCCTTAGAATTAGGGTCAATGCTCTTCACATATAGTCGATCGAGGTCTTATATCATGGTTATTATCACCAATCCCTAAACACACTATTTCTACTTGCTTGGAACCAATTAAAGTTTGAACAACATTATTTAGATATTAATAGATCATTGTGCCACTAACACTAGGTATCACCATTTCATAAATGCATATGTGTATCATCTCATTAAGTTGTGTGGGTTACAACAATGCATCATGCAAACACATTGACTATAACACCAACATGATGTTTCATCATTATGTGACCCATATGTTATTACTCTACACAGGTTATCAACCACATTATCATTCTAAGTAATGTGAAACCTTCGATTCCATAACTAGAGGGTTTTACTTCAAATATACACAAAGCACTTATTAGACCATTAAACTTGTTCACAAGATTTTTACACAAAAGCTAACATCCTATGATTCCAACAAGGCTCATCACCACTATCATTTACTCACATAGTGGTCTCATTAACCTCTATCACAAACTATGATCATGTAGAGAAGAATATAGAAGACACATGTCATTGATTACAATCTTTCACTAAGGAGAGTAATTAGATCTTACCATTTTATGATTACGATTAATGTATGGTTACTTTACCAACAAACCTTATATCCATAACCTCCCACCTCATTGGAGAGTTTTAGGGCTAAGTATTATAATTAAGGATTAACCATTAATAGTCTCAACATCTTATATAAATCACCACACTATGTACTAACTATTTCCATACACAAAATATAGGTGTAACAACCCTTCATTATACATGTATCAACTTATATGGCATCTGAGTCTATCTCCTAACCCTAGATGTCAGTTTTGCCTTCAACTTAGGATATCGGCTTCACACTCATGATGTGATATCAATTTCATCACCTTCTTAAGATGTCAGTTTGGCATTAGCATAGGGTATCGGTTTATCATCAACCCTAGGTATCAGTTCCATCCTTTCCAAGATGTGTCGGCTCCTCACTCAACAGAGTAGTATCTCATCTTAGCTTTACTAGGTTGTGTCACCCTCTTACTCAACAAGGTTTTTTAGGCTAGGAATCAACAAGGTATATTGGTTTACCCCGATAAGGTGTCGGGTTAGCTAACCTTCATGTCAGCCACTTACTCAACCAAGGACATCTCGATTTAGCTTCACCCTGATGTATCAACCACTTACTTTACAAAGTGTGTTGGCCTCTCTCCTATGGGAGGGTACCTCGGTATAACATCTACATGGTGTGTCGGCTTAACCTTATCAAGATGTATAGGCCTACACACTACCCTTTTGTCATCCTTGACACCTCAAGATGATATCGATTTCACAAGCATAACATAGTGTATCGCCTTCACAATATTTTTATTTTTTGGACATAGCATCATCAGGTGTGATGGCTTGAGAACCAATTGGGCATGTCAATTTAAGCATACTCTAGGGTATCAGCCTCACCACTATTTTGTGTGTCGGCCAAGGTGTGTTGCCCATCACACTTATGTCAGGCAAGGTGTGGTGAGTTATTAGGGTTAGGGCATATCAGGTTAGCTCCTCTAGAGTATGTCAGGTTTGAGCTAGCAAAGTGTGTTGACTTTGTCATCTTCAACCTTAGAATATCAGCCACTAGTTCCACTATGGTCATGGCAGGAAGGAACAAGATATGGATAGCAACCTAAATGAGATTCCTCCACCAAAACAGTTCTCAAGACCATTAGCAACTTCTAACATATATGAAATGAAAGATTTAGAGATGAGAAACAATATAAGCCCATGAAAGTCTAAAAATAACAAAGAAGGCTAAGAGTTATATAACCCGCCTAGGTCTTCATCAAGGGTTCAAGCTCCATGATCAAAGCACCAAAACCCACGTTTCTCAAATTGAAGATGATCCATCAAGAGTCCCAAACTCAACCTCAAACTTATCTCCGAGAAAGAAGAAGAAGCCATGGTTATGATTGCTCAAGGAGGAAAGAAGGAAAGGAAGAACCACAACCTATTCATCCTTTATTCAAGGTATGATACATGGATGAGAGGGGAAGAAAAAGATGAAGAAGAGAGCTCAAATAAATTATCACCAAGAAACATAACTCCCCAAGATGGAAGTTAAACCAAGAATCACCATGAGCAATGACTCGACCTCCCAAGCTCCATGGAGACTTCCTCTGGCTCCAAAAGCTCCCAAGATCGTCCACCAAGAGGCGAAGAACAAGAATGGATGAAAGGGTTCACTTGTGTGAAGAAGGAGGGGGTTATATACTTGAGGGAAGAAAGAGAGATCAAAAGAGATGTGTCATCACCTTAAGAGTCTAGTGACACTTGTCCATG
Source organism: Alisma plantago-aquatica (assembly GCA_963693085.1). Taxonomy (NCBI): domain Eukaryota; kingdom Viridiplantae; phylum Streptophyta; class Magnoliopsida; order Alismatales; family Alismataceae; genus Alisma; species Alisma plantago-aquatica. Next base: position 1,115,214,096 of record OY856413.1, read on the forward strand.
TTCAAAGGCCACATACAACCACCTTAACATGCAAGATTAGGGTGATGTACTCTAGGTAGAGTATTAGCCTCTAGGCTTTCTACCAAGGCCACCACACCTCCAAACTGATACACTACACTACCTCAAACCGATACACTACATCCCAAGGTCAAAACACACATAGTCCATAGATCATTATCACTACTAAGGATATCATCTCTTGGATGAGATCCAAAATAAGCACCCACCTCTTTCTCTATATTATAAATGATGTCAAACAAATGGAGGAATACTCTAGATATGGTAAATTGCATGTTAACCACTTTACTTTGGGTAAATTGCAATTTATACCAAAACTAGCACATAAAGCACAAGCATCATCCACACAGGCTCAACTTGAAACTTAATCTCTTCACAAGGTGTCCCATTGCATAATACTCTCTATTATGATGATAAAGCACTAAGGTCACTTTCAACATGTGATATTTTGCAAGATAACCCCTCATCTTGGATAAATTTCTTTCTGGTCCAAACCAAGAAAACATTGCTCAACATTATCCAAACAGAACCAAACTTGAAACATAAGAGTGTCACATGATTACAAAACACCTCAAAGGATTAGAGTAAAGTTTGAAACAACTTACTTAGGTAGAAAAAATAGGGTTATTCCAAAACTCGGGTCAAGATCCTTACATAATGGTGCCTCTTCACTTGATGCCCATCCCCTTATATAGCCTTTGGGGTAGAGGGGTAATATTATTTCTTCGAGAAAATTGGGAGAAACTACTAGAGCATCTCAAACTAGGCCAAACCTAGGATGGTTAGGTGTGGTTCTTGCTCCTGAATTCAATAAAGACCTTTCCCAAATTTATCATGCACTAAATCGTAGAGGAATTGGCATGAAAAGTTAGTGTCTTGGTGTCCATGTCACCTTTCTTGGCTGACTGTAGGTGATGAAGTTGCTACCGTTGCATCTATCTCCAATGGTCCACATTGCATGTGCCAAATAAAAGGCCGAAAAAGATCTAATAGGAATATAAATCATGACATTTAATGTTATTCCATACACTTTAGGGATTTATAAAATCCATATATCTCAAAGAATCCATCCTTTTAATCTCATATTTTAAGGGAAAGTCTGAAATGGATCTATCTAGACGTGTGCAAAGATTGGGACTAAATTTAAAAAAGAAAAGGGACTTTTCTTCATATGCAAGTCTTCCTCTAATTTCATCTATTTAAGTAATCAAAACTAATCCTTTTCTCTTTCTTCCTTTTCTATTAGCTTTATTTTGGCTATTCTTTCTATTAGAAATATTGTGCAAATGAAAAGTATTTAATATTGGCCATCCATGCCACTTTCTAGAGAATTTTATAGAATTCTCTCAAGTACACATAATTAAGATCCATTTTCTTTTACTTTATGCTTATTATGGGATTTTCTTTTCTCCTTTTTCCCTTTTATCCATTATTGGTTTAATAACACATTAGCAATCACAAAATCATTCATTCAAGAGAAATTTGCAAAGAAAATCATTCTTTAAAAACAAAGCACACAAATTTCCAACATGTCTCTTTTACTAAAATAATTGCATTCCAATAATATAAAATACAAGTGAAACTGAGGTTATAACATCCTTCCGCTCTTATAGGAATTTTTCCCTCAAAATTTTATTAATCAAACAAACAACTTAGGATAATACTTTTCCATGTCCATCTTTATCTCCCATGTGGCTTCATCCTCTCCATGGTGGTTCCAAAGAACCTTTACCATCTCTATCTTTTTATTCTTGAGCTCTTTCACCTTGGTATCCAGTACCCTCATAGGTGACTCAGGGTATGTCAGCCTCCCTTAGATTTCAATAAGTTCAATTCTCAGCACAAGGGTCAGATCATTCACACAATGCTTAAGATTGGACACATCAAACACATCATGCATCATACTGTAAGGAGGGGGTAACACTAAACAATAAGCAACTTCATCAATCCATTCTAGGATTTCAAATAGACCCATGTATTGGGGACTTGACTTTCCTCTATTTTGGCTATAGGTCAGAGGGGTCGGATTTTTAGAAACACATGTTTGCCCATAGTGAAGTGCAAATCAGTCCACTTCGCATCAACATACAAATTCTATCAATCTCGGGCTCTCTTTAGGCTTTTCTTGATCAAAGCAACTTTATCAACATACAACTATAATACTTCTGACCTCAGCAAGGTCCTCTCATCAACATAATCCCAATGAAGCCATGACAGACATGGCCTCCCATAAAGAGCTTCATACGGAGGCATCCTGATACTATCTTGGTAACTATATTATAATAAAACTCATGTAAGGGCAAGTATCTCTCCCATGATCCACCCCAATCGAGCACTCAAGCTCTCAAAAGATCCTCTCAAATCTAGATTGTTCTTTCTGATTGTCCATCAATTTGGGGATGACAAGATGTGCTAAACTTCAATCTAGTGTTGAGTTCTTCATGCACTTGCTTCCACAACTTGGAGGTGAACTTAGGGTCACGATCAGAAATAATTGAACTTGGAAGACCATGCAGTCAAACTATTTCTCTAATATATAGTTCAGCTAGGTCTTTCACCTTGGAAGTAATCTTTAAGGCAAGGAAATACACTGACTTGGTAAGGAGATATACACAACCCATATTGCATTATGACCTTTCTTTGTCTTGGGGAGACCCAACACAAAGTCCATAGTGATCTATTCCCATTTCAATTCAGGAATCTCAATTGATTGAAGTAATCCACTAGGTCGTTGGTGTTCAGCCTTCACCATCTGGAACGTTATACAACTGGCCACATATGTTGCTATGTCTCTCTTCATTCTAGGACACCAAAAGTATCATCACAAATCTTTAAACATCTTGGTAGTGTCGGGTGTACTTTATACTTCAAACCATGAGCTTCTTGTAAGATATTAGTCTTCAACGATGAATCTTCAGGGATCCAAATATGACTCTTGTATCAGATTCCACCATATACTTCCATTGAGAGATGTGTTTGAGGTTTTTCTAACAATCCTTTCATCTTATCAAGCTCTAGGATGGCTAACTAGGCAACTACCAACTCAGTCAATAGGTATGGTTTTATCTGAATGTTAGCCACACATACCTGATCTTCTAACGGTTGTGGAGTCCACCTAGAAAACTCTTCCATTTCTCTCCATTGGGTAGATAAGACAGTTGCACACCTAAGATATTTTCAACTAAGAGCATCTACTACTAAATTATCCTTTCCAAGGCGATAGGCAATGGTGAAACCATAGTCTTTCATATACTCCAACCATTGTCTTTGTCTCATGTTTAAGTCCTATAAGGTTAGGAGGTACTTCAAGCTTTTGTGGTTGGTGAAGATTTCAAAAGTATCTCCATATAGATACTGTCACCAGATCTTTAGGGCATGAATAATCATATCCAGTTCTAAATCATGTGTTGGGTAGTTCACTTCATTCAGCTTGAGCTGTCTGCATGCATAAGCAACAACATGTCTATTTTTCTCTAGCACGCATCCAAGCCCCATCTTTTTCTTGGAAAGGTATGAACCTTTATTTAAGCCTACTCATACAAGTATAGAATAGTTAGATTGCAATATTCATTTAAAGCACATCTACGTTCTTCTAGACAACACATCCAATGCAATAATTGTAGTGAATACATAGGCACGCAGACATGCTACTCTTATTCTATATTACAAACTCAGTAACCACTTGTACTAGCTGAAGAATTGTTGATCCTCAGAGGTTGTTGAATTAAGATTCTCCTCATGCCTTCTCGTCTGACTCCTTGTGAAGTATGGAACATGCTTCATCTTCCCACTGCTTCTTCTGATCACCCTTCCATTTTTTTAGGTATAGCAAATATTCCTTGCACAACATCAGTAGCTCTAGGAGAAATGATTTGTGTAATGCCATATGTACAGTCATCATTTAGTAAAAGATCCTTCTTTAGGTAGTCATGATCCATAATGTGAGATATAACCATATCTCCATCTTGGTTTATGAGTGTGTGTGTTCCCATCATGGCTTGTGTTATTGACTCTTCTAGTGCAACCTCTCCATTAAAATTCTAATTTGATGATGTCACATCACCAGTAGTTATCGGATTTTAATTTGGAGCCTGCAATTTTTCTACTCCTTGAGCGGCATGCCCCACGAGATTATGGGCATAAACTTGTTTCCTTTATCTACTCCATACCTAGCTAGGATTATCCACAGGTTGCCTAGATGAAGTTTCAGGGTGTTAGCATCATCTGTGTCAGTATCCATCTATTGATCTGCCTCATTATCATGTAGTGAATTGAATCTTTTCTTTCTATAGTGTTTATTTTGTTCTATGTCATCATGTGGTTTGTTTGGCTTCTTTGGGGGATGTCAAATTTGAATGTTGCGACCGTACATCATCTCCCATCTTTCCTCATTTTCATTCCAATGAACACTAGATTCATTATTGTGAACCTTTTAATGTCTAGCACATGTAGACTAATTAGTGTTTCTGTAATTAGGACTTTGTGGCCCAAGTTTCCACATCCATTACATATTTTAGGAAGCTCAATTTTAAAATCCATACCATTGATGATAGAGACAGGAAACATTGGTAGTATGGTGTCGAGCTCTATTGAAATATTTGCCAACTTGTTCCTTGTGCAATTTATTATATGTTCATCTACCTTGAAATGTTTTCCCAAGGATTCCCTAGTTTTGTCAAAAAAAATGGATTGTATAGGTGTAACGGAAGGTTGACTATACAAATCCAAGTGATTATCTGAAACTGAAGATTCAGAGACTGCATAAATTCTCCCATCCACTTCCACACCATAAGACATGCACCGAAGACAATCCATGGACCTCCAACAAATGCATTCAGATAATCATGAGATCAAGAAAATTTAACTAGAAAATGTTGCTTGCTTACTTCATACGTCCTCCACCTACCAATCGGTTTCCAAAGAAGCCAAAGATGATTGCACAATGTCAACTATCCTATGCTTCGGCCAATCAACTTGATGACTACAATGTATTTCCTTGGTTTATGAAGAATGGTGTATGCTTCTAGCACTATAAAGAGTTTTGGTGAACCACGATCTGTAGCTAAGGAAATATATTTTAGGTCTACATCCTCTGCAACATCCTCTTCTAAAAATATTTTGGATGGATAGATGTGCTTCCCAACGGTTACATCTTGGAATGAGTGAGTCATAGCAATTCTAACTATTGGCAACAAATGAATAGAACGATCTAGTTCTTCAAGAGTTGCATATGATTGTAGGTCATCTTTGTGGTCACCCCTATCACATCTTCCTGCAACTCGGTGAATGCCGCAACCATAACTGGCAACCCGGTTCCCCAAGGTATCTAAAGGAAAGATACCACAATCACTTTCCATCTCCATTGCACCTTTCCCCAATACCCCTTGGCCTTGCCTGTCATGTGTTCCAGTGGCATGAGCATTGGTGCTTCCTCCATGCCCACAATAACTATCTTCTACAGAGACATACCAATCAACTGCAACAATGACATATAGTCAAGCTCAGGGATTGGTTCACACAGCCATCCACATATATAATCACATCTAGCCCATCTTGGTACAAGTAACGATGCTAGAAGAATGGGCTCACGCATGGCCATTCTAAAAACAAGGATTGGCTAACTTAGGGCCATCCATGTCATAAGGAGATAAACTCATGCATGGCTGTCTCATATTACCTATAATTTTGGACGTAAGAGGATAATCGACTTGCACCCCTGCATATTCAAAAATATGCACTCTATGTTATACTCGTTTCACCAATCCAGCAATTAAAGCTGACACTGGAAACAATCTATGGCATAGGGAACATACATGATTATAGTTTGACATGATTAATTAGGCCGATTGGGTATCTTTTAGCATCAATCAAGTTACAATGTATAAATTCATAACAAACTCTACAAGAATAAGGGTATAGTAGAACTGTATAAGATATAAAGCGTATAAGGTATGACCTTGTAACACTATCACCACATGATACTCGTAATACTTCCATTCACAAGGCCAACACCAATGTCACATCACAGTGGGACATAAATTCCTCAATCACATCACTAGAGGTTACCACCTCACAATAGGCCTTAATCCATCACCAAGTCATAGGACCCATTCACATAAACCCTATATGTACACCACCACATTATTCCTCAACAAATATGCATAATCACCACTCTATATCATATGATCATTTCCACAGCATACACAAGCCATGGCATTTATTTCACATGTAAGGTTAGGAATTTATAAGCAGGAGAGAGAGAACATCACAATATAGTAATTACTTCAAAGGAGACAAGCAATCACATTATAGTTCCCCACATTAGATTTATGGTTATATGTGTATCTGATTAGGGTCCTATAGCTATGTTCAATCACCAAACCCTAGGTACACAACCTCCCACTTTCTTGGAGCACAATAGAGTTAATTAGCATGACTAGGGTTGATTAAGTAATCATCCAAACAACACTATACATGGGTCACTACTTTCTTACTCATACACATGTATTGATATATATATATATGTGTGTGTGTGTGTGTGTGTGTGTATGTATATATATATATATATATATATATATATATATATATATATATATATATATATATATGTGTGTGTGTGTGTGTGTGTGTGTGTGGGTGTGTGTGTGTGTGTGTGAGTGTGTATGTGTGTATCGACCACCCTCACACATACATGTCTCAACCAACATGTATGTGTGAGGGTGGTCGATACACACACACACACTCACACACACACACACACCCCCACACATAGATATATATATATATATATATATATATATATATATATATATATATATATATATATATATATATATATATATCTGTGTGTGTGTGTGTGTGTGTGTGTGAGTGTGTGTGTGTGTATCGACCACCCTCACACATACATGTCTCAACCACCCCACATGTGTGTTTCGATCAGCCTCTCCCCCCAAGGTGTCTCGACAACAACACCCTAGGAGTCATGAAGCCAATGAAAAGCATGTCTTGACCACCACAAAATCTAGGGTTTCGAACACCCTAAGCACATATTTCAACCTCAAGAACAAAGATAGGTCTTGACCTCAAACCATGGTCATGTCAACCAAAACCAAACCATATATAATGACCAAAACATGGACAGGTGTCTCAGCCACCAAAGACAAAGTTGTCTTGACCTCAAGCACCAAAAGTGTCTTGACCATGAACCTATTGAGATTAGGTCATGGTTGCAACACTAGGTAATGCATCTCGACCCAAACCAAACCAAGGGAATAGTTTCCACCAAAGTCATTCTAACACAAAGGAAACTAAGAATCTTGAAAATAGAGATAACCAAGATCAAAATAGATGATTTCTATGGCCAAAGTAGGAGATAAAACCAAAGGAATCCATCATCTACAAGAAGAGAAACTTTGCACAAAATCGATCACCAAACACCCTAAAAGCATGTCTCATTAAACCAACACGAAAGAACCTCAAACAGGATAGAGAAACAATTTTTATCACTACCAAAATAGAACCTAAACTCTATAGCACATGAAAGTATACTAGGACCATGCATGTGACCAAAAACCTAGATCAAAAGATAGCAAGAAAATTACCATTCAACATCCATCTTCAAAATTGGGTACCTTAGATTAGGGTTTTGGATTCTAATAAAACCAAGGATGTTAATCACCATCATACAAGATCTAGAGCATGGTATCATCTACTAGAACATTAGTGGTACATTTTAGAGAGAGAAACAACAACATGCATGTATGAAATGTGCAATAATAGAGAGGGAAAAGTGCAATATAACCTACATGTTTTGAAGAGAAAACAAGCTCCTAGATCAAGATCCAAAAGAGGGAAGGAAGCTCCAATGAGGATCACCACTTTGGCTACAAGATCACTTCCGAAAATAAGAACACCTTGGTCAAAGGTAGCTCAAGAAAAAGGGAAAGGCAACCCTATTCTGAACCAAAGAAGAAATGGGGGAAAAGAGAAGAAAACATCCTCACACTAGTTGCATCTATGAATAGTCCATAGTCTAAGGCCTTTGTGAAGAGGAGTTTCTCTCAAGGTGACCACTAGGGTAGAACCCTAGTCTATGTCCAAGGAAAGAGGAATAAAAATATGGAGGTCCTAAAGGAAACGTGATCAAGATGGTAAAACTACTTACCAAGTGAAGAAGCTTCAAGGCACCACATGCAAGTTCGAACGACCCTCATAGTACCAAGGACAAGGCCTTCTTGCTCCACCAAGTTCCAAGAATGAGCACAAAGGTAGGGAAAAGAAGGATGACAAATGATTACTTTCATGGAGAGAAGATGGTTTATATAGAAAAGGGGGAGGGAATTAGAGTGAGGGATGATGTGTCAACAAGATAGGGCTCCAAAGGGACACCTATCTACACAAGAAACCAACATGCAACCACTTAAAACACACATGCATGAGATTGTGATACAACCTATGTTGGGTCTCGACCACCTTTGGTCCCCAACATATGGTCTCAGTAGTGACACCTCAAAGGGAACACCTCATGGCCAAGACAAAACACCACCTGGTCAATACAAAAGGATCACCGCATACACTAGGTCGAGACACTTCACTAGAAGACAACTATCTTGACCCAAGACAAACTAAGATCATCACGGTCAAGACAAAATAACTTGGAGAAGGTGTCTCAGTCGAGACAACAACCAAAACACACACAGGGTCATGGCATAGGTCGAGACAACCAACAAGGTACACATGGGTCGAAACCAAGCAAACCCTAGAAACCCTAATAACCTCTAGTGATTCCACCACTCATCCAAGGAACCCCAAAGAATGTCACTCTATCTCATGAAGACAAGAGAGAGAAGGAACACTCTAGAGGTGACAAATTCCAAGATATCCCTCACAAATGGGTAAAATGCAATGTGTCCCAAAATGAGCACTCAAATCACAAACATCATTCAAACAAGCTCAACCTAGAAACTTAAGCTCTCCAAAAAGTCTAAGATCATCTCAAAGGATTATAGAAAGGTTCTAAGTACTTAATAAAGACAATGAAAATAGGGTTGGACCAAAACATAGGTCAAGGGTCTTAGAAGCCATAAATCCCTAACAAGGATTTCGCCCCTGAAATCCTAAGAGAAAAGAGATGGGTACTTCCTCTGCATCTCTTCCTCAAGCTCCCATGTGGGTTCCTCAATGCCACAGAACCTTCACCAACACACTATCCTTCTTCTTCAACTTCTTCACTCTTCTACCTAGGATCAACACAGGTCCTTCCACATAGGACATCCTCATCAAGCTCAACTTCCACTGGCTACAAAACCAACTCAGTATCAGGGTGGCACTTCCTCAACATGGAGACATGGAACACTAGATGCAACCTTTGCAACTTAGGTGGAAAATCCAACTTATAAGCCACCTTCCCCACACGTGCCACCATAGGGTAAGGTCCCATATACCTGGGAGCTAACATACCCTTCTTCCCAAACCTCAAAATACCCTTCCATGGAGAGACCTTGAGATACACCTTGCCTCTCATTTGGAACACCAAGGGTTTATGGTAGTTATTTGCATACGACTTTTTCCTATCCTGCTCTTCCTTCAACTGTTGTTGAATAACTTTAATCTTCTCTGTCATCTGATGCACAAGCTTAGAACCAAGATGTTGGTATTCGTCTATCTCATACCAGCACAATGGAGATCTACGACATCTCCCATATAATGCATCATTAGGTGTCATGTCGATGCTTCTCTATTAACTGTTATTATAATCAAACCCTATCAAGTTGAGGTAGATGTTCCAACTACCCAAAAAATACAAGACGCAAGATCTCAATAGATCCTCTAGAGCATGTATCGTCCTCTTAGACTAACCATCTGTCTGTGGGTGGAAGGCATCACACAACCTCAACTACATACCCAATTCTATCTGCAAATGCTCCCAAAAGCGACTAGTAAACTACAGACCTCTATCTGGCATGATAGTAGTAAGAACACCATGCAAACACACTATCTCATCAACATATCTCTAAGAAATCTTCTCTACTATCTTCATCATCTTCACGAGAAGGAAATGTGTTGACTTTGTTAACCGATTAATGATCACCAATATGGAATCATAGCCTTTGGTTATCCTAGGAAAACCAACCACAATGTCCATCGTGACATGATCCTACTACCACTATGGTATGGGTAATGGTTGCAACATCCCTGCAGGCTTCTAATGTTCCACTTTAACTTGCTGACACACAACACAATTGGCAATAAACTCAGCCACATCACGCTTCAAGCCAGGCCACCAATACAAATCTATAAGGTTATAGTACATCTTGGTGTTACCTGTGTGCATAACATACATCAAATAATGAGACTCTTCCAACACCGTCTTCCTCAGATTATCAACATCAAGAACCACAACTCTAACGTGGTAACACATTGTCCCATCCTCTGCCTCATGGAAGTCATCATGCTTCTCATTGCCAAACTTTGATCATATTTGTTGTATCACAATATCACTCTATTGTGCCTATTTGATCTATTGCCTCAGTGTAGTCTTCACTTCTATAGTTGTTCCAGCAAACCTACTAGCAAGGACACCTCTAGCTTCATGTTCATCTAACGTAAGGAGACCAACATGTCTCTCTTGTGGCACACCAAGGAACACAATTGTGCCTTATCTATAGATGATGACGAAGAAGACATCCTGCTCAACGCATCTGCCATGACATTAGTCTTACAACCCCAATTTTTGGGTTCATTTGGTGAGAAATGTAATTTCTCATATTAAAGATAATTGAATAAATAATGATATAATTTGTTTTGAATGAATGGATTTCATTTACAATAGCCTTGATGATTGTGTTGTGGGATTTATTGTCTATTGGGCCCAATAACAAGGAAATGAAGAAAGGAAATTCAATTATTAAATTAGTAAATGAATAATTGAGTTTTTGGAGAAAAGAATGATGTAGAAACCTCTAGAAGGCAAAAGAATGTAATCCAAGGATGGATTTAGTGCCTCTTGGGTTCCTTGGGTTCCAAGGAGTCCAAAGTTGCATAGAGAATGCAATAAGAAAAGAAAAGATCAATTAAGTATTTCTTTTTTTTGGTCGGTCTAAAAAGCGTGTTACTGATAACCAAAACTTGAGGTACATAAGTGCCCCTGAAAGAGTCTAATCCCTGATACACCAAACAGCTGGTTATCAAGGTACTTAGACCATCACTCGGGGCAAAACAAGAAAAAAACAAACCTCCAAGAAGCCCTTACAAACATACACAAGAGAACAAGAAGTCTAGACCTAAGACATTACGAACACCCACAAAAAAAAGGCCACACTCCCATCAACCTGTATCTATAAGTAGGAGAGGAGTAGAGATCATCTTTTTCAGTAAAGCACCCAAGAAGATGGACCAAACACCAGATGCCACATCCTGCTAAAACTGACTTGAGAAGCCTAAGCAAACCAAGCAGGCCCAACTTGCCTCTGGTCGACCAAGAACGAATCTGAAGAAGGAATCAATCATCTCCACTGCAAAAAAACACACCCACAAAGATGGGAGGGACACAAGCTCCCTTCTTCATCAGCTTCCCTGACTCCTCCTATAAGAAAGGCCAAGCAAGTAGCCATGGGATAGATCTACAACAGCCATCCTGCTAGGAGGAAGCTCCCACTGCACCTCCCTTGCCTTAGACTTCTTCACCTTGACTTCTTATCACAAGTCGAACAAGTAGTAGGGCTCCCCGAAGGAATCCTAGTACACCTGTCCGAGACCAAACACAAGAGGCACCCACACAAGGGCATGTAGCCCCAATCTACACTGAGACATAGCATAAAGCACCTAGGAGGTGCCCAGAGAATAGCAGTATCATGTTAGATACTCTACAACAGAGCCTTTGGAGTCCACGCTGCATAGGAGAGCCAGGAAGGAGAAGCTGCCCCCTTGACCCAAACCACGCAGCACCAAGTGGGCATAGCCATCCGCCTAGCAGAGCAAGAAGGTAAGGAACGAGACCCGATCACCACTGCCCAGAGCCAGAGCAGAGGACGAGAAAGATGATTGGGGAACCCGATCATCGCCTCCGAGATGCCACACCATGAGGGCGTTCATAACCCCTGGGTCGATACCCTCCATGGATGAACCAACGAAGCTGAATTTGGCGAATGCGGGGGAGATCACCTGGAGGACGGACCTGAAGCAAGTCCCGTCACCTGGTAGGAAGCTCACCCATCATCTCTGTCATCTGGAGCAGAACCATCCACCACCAAGCCACCAACTCCATCGCAGGCTACATCACGGACCAAAGAAGAACAATCGCGGCGAGGAGGCGAGCATAACTCAAGCACCAGCGGCGACGATTGGAGTAGCAACTAGCAAGCACCAGATCCATGGAGAAGGCTCTTCTCCATCTGTCTCGCTTGAACGGAAGGAGTCGACCAGCGTCGATATTCCGACCCTTGTCGATCTGAATCAGTGTGCTGCTACTCAACCCTCTTTGATCCTGGATACCGAGAATGGATCTAGTGGACACGGGGGGGGCTGCTTGCTTGAGACCCTTTCTCCAACGGAATCCGTTGCCGATGGCCAGGGGAGGAAAGCACCGAGGAGGCGCTCCCTCCCCCCAGCGGTAGCTGCCGAGGATACCCTAGAGAGAGGCGAGAGCTCTTCTAGAGAGAGAGTCTCTCTACTTCTCGACTACTCTTCAATTAAGTATTTCTTTATTAAGAAAGAAATTGAAAACAATGATAAAATGTGGAAAATAAGTGGAAAAAGGTGGAATTGAGTTATCCTTAGTGGGATTTCGTATCCCAAGGATTCCTAATGTTAAAAGGAATACCAATGAGGAAAATAAAAGAGAAATAAAGAGGAATCTTCAAAAAGAGATATTTTAATAAGAAATAAACAAGATAATGTGAAGTAATGGAAATAGATGCATCTAGAAGGATAATAAGTATCCTTAATGAGGAATTTTGAAATCTTAAAGTTTCTTGGGATCCAAGGAGTCCCAATGGAGAAATAGAAAGAGAAAATACTAATAATAGAAAATAAGAATATAATGTGAATACATTATTAATGGATTATGTGGTATTGCTAAAAAGAAAGTTTTTTCAACTAAAGGAAAATAGAAATTTGTGACAAAGGATTAAAAAGAAATTATAAAAGAGAATAAATAAGAGGATTTTCGAATTCTAATTATCCAAGAGATATGGTTTATTAAAGGAATAAGTTAGGAGAGATGAGATTTCTTCTCAAGAAAGGAATAGATTTCTTTTAAGAGCGGGACTTGTTTCCTTTTGGATGAACGTCCCTGGGGCATGGATACCCTCCCCTATATAAGGGGTAGAGCCCAGGGTCGAGTTGAAAAGAGTTCCACGTATCCCTTTCTTCTTCTTCTCTTTCTTGGAAAGCAAACCCTAATTGAAAGGAGGGATCTAATCCTAAAACAACAGTTGTTCTTTTGGTGGTTTTGATGGAGGAAGGAAGCCTCCATGACATACTAGGAGGGATCAGGGATCAAACCCGTGCTCCTGTCTTCAAGCACTCCATCCATAGGTTTGTAGACTGTTGCAAATGCAGTAGCAAATGCGGCTCGTTTCTCCCTCAAGAATGGCCATGGTGGTCACAACCTGGGGGCGCCATGTGTGTGCCAAGCTTCTGTGAGGCTGGGGCGGCCATGGGTGGCGACCCTCGTGCCTTGGGGGAGGAGAAGGAAGGTTCGTAGGTGGCTGCAGGAGGCGACCAAGCTAGGGTCATGAGGAGGAAGATGATCCAGGGATATTTGACATCTTTGCCCCTTCGTGCAACACAGCGTCGACCACTTAACCAAGGGTAGGACGGTCTTTTTGAAATTTTTAAAAGCAAGGAGCTACGTTGCATGGGAGTTGACGATGTGGCGCTCCCTGATTGGCCGAAAAGGTAATTCTTTATTAATTCGTAATTAAATATTGGTAACTCCGATTAGCACAAGTAATATATGAATTTTGATCAGGAGAACGAGAGGAATCCAATAAAAATTATATTAAAGATTGCTTCCGTTCCTAGTTTCAAAAGTACTATAAGTTGATGAAAATTGCATTAAAGTTAAGTAATTTGTGATCAAAGGTTGAATCTAGTATGCTTAATGGGTTAATTGAAGTATTAATAACCTATTCAATGATAATGTTATATTTGAACCTGATCTAGATATAAAATTGCATGATTTAGGGTTTTTACCTCATATGATAATGATTAAGCATTTAGAAACCCAAATTTAGGGTAAAAGAGGATAAGATCATATTTAATTTGAAAAATGTGAAAATATGTTGTTAAATGATGCTTCTAAGTTATTTGTACATAAAAGTCCTTAATTCTGGATAAATACCCTATATGTAGTAATTAGGGTTTTCTCATGAATAAAAGGTAGATTGCTGGTAAGTCGAGTTCATATGTGATTAGACTATAATGAACTTTGAATTGATGATAGAGGCATATAATGATCTTTTCATGGATTAAAAGGATGAAAATAGTAGCTTTAATGTAAAAGAGGCCTAATGAACTTAATTAATGGTTAATGGTGCCTTTAATCCAAATATAGGATTATATTTTGTTAAGATAACCTTAATATTGAAGAATAGATGAGATAAGTAAGGTTTATGAGTAATGGCATAAAATTAGGGTTTAATATGGTAAAATATGAAGGGAAACCCTAATTGCAAAACGAAACCCTAAAATGGATACGAAAACCTTAGGAAGAAATTTCAAGTTGAATAGAAAGAATCTTGATAAAGTGTGTAGTAAATAGAGTACATGTGTTTTTCAGGATTCTTGATTGTGTGGTTGAACTATTTGCTTGGATGGATTTCTTGGTTGGAATTGATATTAGCTTGAGAAATCTACTGAACAGGTATGTGGTTACACTTGTGAATAATTGTTTTAGTTTCACGGAAATTTTCGAATGTTTTATCGGTTGCTTGAAAATAACTATTGGATGCCTTTTATTTCATGCAACTATAAAGTGACTATGATTATCACTATGAATATATATATATAACTGGCTTAGATCTGAATCCACCTTTACGACTTGTAAAGGCTAAAAAGGGGTAACCTAGAGTAAGGTCTAGGTTATCGTGGGTTAGAAACTAGGATACCAAGTGTAGTTCCATGAGACCCTTTCGTACGCTATGAGTTAAGGAGTGGGCTACTTACGGGTAGTGTCATGTGACTCAACCCTAGAAACTGGTTCACCTATAGGTGGAACCATGAGGGTTTTAATGGGGATCTACTATAAGGAAAGTAGCATCTAGGTCCACTGCAGGGACAGCGCAGAGGATAGGGAATGCATGGATCGCGCAGTTATATTTAATATGTAAAATTGTTTGTTAAATAGTAATTGGCTGCAATACATTGTTATGAATAATTGCAGGATTATTGATTCCCCCACATACCAGCCTCGGCTGACCGCTGTTTAGTTTGTCGGAGATTCAGGTACAAAATCCCAAAAGGGCAAATAGTAAAGAGACATATTGTGAATTCACGAATTAAAGAACAAGGAGGTAATAGTTAGATTAGTTCTACTGTGGATAGAGGTTTAGAAATCCAATCTTTCAAAAAGGTATGCAAAAGTTTATTTTCTTACAAATTTTCAGTTTAGTCTGTTAAAATTTAATAATTGTTCTTGGTTAATTATCAAACCTTTGATCCGGAAATTATGGGTGCGGCTTCGACCTCTCAGTCTCCCTTAATTGGGGGTTACCAGAAGGTGGGGTCCTAACAATTAGCCTTTCTTGGATGGTAATTGTAAGGACCATGACCCCCATTTTGGGCTTATCTGGTTTGCTTTGCCTAGCCCTGGTGTTTAGTTGCTTGCTAATCACCTTTAGTGGTGATTAGGGTTTGTTTGTGCTTGTTGAGTGTTGGAGGTGCTACTTGAAATTAACCCAAGTCTAGGGTTGATGAGCAAGTTTGTCACTTTGAGAGGTGTTCCTCTCTCCTTGCTTCCTCTAGTGTTGAGAGGAAGGGTTGGGCTCGTTGCTTGAGTTGCTTTGGGCTTGGATGAGCCTTGTTGGGCCTTGTTATGCCTTGCTTGAGCCTTGCTTAACCTTGTTGGACCTTGTGTCGGCCATAGGTGTGCTGGCCATGGTTGTGACGGAAATGGGTGTGTCCCCCATGAAGTTGTATCGGGCAAGTGTGGGTGTATCGGCCTTGGACCACCTTTGGCTCCTAGCCTCGTTTGTGTCAACACTCTAGTGGACACTTGGTGCATGATGCTTGCATGTGGCAATTGCCTTGGACATGTGTATGGGGCAAGATGAGAGGGTGGCATTGCCCATGGACAAGTGTCCCTAGGTGGGCGACACATTGCCTTGTTTTACCTTTATTTCTCCTCCATGCTCTTCTATATATGTATCCCCTTTCTCTAGCTAAGGATCCCTTTAGTTCCTTAGTTTCCCCTCTCCCTTGGTGCTCGACACCTCTCCTTTGCAAGCTTAGTGGTCGATCCTCCTCCTTCTCCTTGGAGTCTTCTTCTTCCTCTAGTGGTGGCCGAACCTTAGAGTGCCTTGTTCTTCTTCTTGTGGTGGTGCTTGAGCTTGGAAGCTTGGTGCTAGGATCTTGGAGCTTGCTTAAGTCAGGTTACATAACTCCTAACCCTAACCATATTACCTTCTTCTATATTTTATGTTTTCATATGATCATAATCGGCCATGTATGTTTCTAGATATGTTTCTTGCTTAGTTGCACCTTTAGTCTTGTGGTTAGTGATCTTGTTGTTATGGTTGAGGTTTTGTACCTTTGTAGCCTAGTTGGCCAAACCTTGGCTTAGGTTTCCTTGTTCAGAAATACCCCTTTTCTCTCCTTGGATATGAGAAGTGTGTTTGAGCTCTAATGATGTGGAAACACCCCTCTCTCATTTAAGTTGAGAGGTGAGTCTACATCCTAGTTGCTTGGGCAACACCCTCCTATCACCATGGATTTGAGAGGTGAGATTTTGTATGGATGATAACCTATGTTGGGGTGGATCCTTGTGGTTGCCCGAGTTGTGATGGAGGTTGTGCAAAACCCCTCTCTCTTGGTCGTTGAGAGGTGAGCCAACCTTCTTGATCAATTAGGGTTTAGTGTCCTTGTGCTTGAGGTTGAAGATGACCTTGGGGTTGTGCCACCCATTTGTTTAGTCTTGAGTTGTACCCTTGGCTGTTGTGCCTAGTTGGTGTTTTGGTTGGTGGCTGATACCCTTGTGTGTTGGGCGATATGCGTTGTTGGGTGCTCTGCGTGATACACCTAGCTAAGATAGTTGGCTTGGTGCCCATTGTACCTTGGACGTTTTGGAGCTCAGTGAGCTACCTTTGTGTTGGGCGTCATGGTTGGTGGTGATGATGTCCGATATGGTGACATATAGAAACCCTAGATGTTGCTTCATTGGAGGCCGATATGGAGTGATGCCCTTGACTGATAGGCTTCTTTGGAGCATTTTGGTGTCACCTGAGTTGTGAGTAGGTTGGGCGATACCATGCTGTGTTGGAGGCTCTATGTTCTGAAAGTGAGAGCCTTGGGCATTTGAGTGGTGTGGCTTCCTGATAGGTACCTTAACCCTAGATGGGTGTTAGGGATTAGTCAACGCAGATAGATAGTTGTTTCATGCTTAGCCCTTTCATGATACACTCTCTTAACCTAGCTACATGCTATGCCTTGTGCATCTGATATGTGCATCAAGTTGCACAATATGTCTTTATCTCTAGTTGTGCGACACCCTTGGGTGGTGGTTGATACCTTCTAGGGTTGACCAACATGTGTTTATACATACGGTTAGGCTGGTATGCTTTTGGTAAGGGATGCTACCCTATCCGTTACAAGCTATGGTGAGGGACAAGCCAACCGCCACCCTTTTTAGTAAGGGTTGTGGAAGTTTAGTGAGGGTTATGACAACCCGGGATGTGTACGGATGATAGTTCCAGGTTAATAATGATATTACATGTGTTATGATCACCTTGAATCCTGTATATATGATGATGAGTTAATACGACAAGCTTGGAAGCATATGAGTTGCTTCACATGATGTTGTGACCCATGTCTATGGTCACAAGTATGAGGCATAATATATGCTCATGACTATAATAATACCATGAATGATAAGGCTTATAATCATCAATGTTGCCCTATACTTGATAGCATGATCGTTCTGTTAATTCCTTAATGGCTTCAGTTATCTCTATAAATGTGTATACTAACCATGCAGGTGTTTCATGTGGATTCATAGCCAGGTAAGGGCTATGAGGTATATATGTTCAATAACACTACATTGTGATGTTCACTCTTGTTGATGAGATAACCTACATCACCTGTATGATGTGTTTAGGTCTGAGGACCTGATTTTTGGCTAAAGTGCCTAGTTGAGGTGTTATCCTTTGATGATGATATCAGGGATTGTTATCCCAAGTAATGAGAATGCCTTAAGAGGCAGTGGTTTCTTATGATAAGGGATTGAGATCCTAGGATAATGTGATGGTGGTAATAATAATGTAATTTAATATTATGTATGTGTTACAACCTGGTTGCCTCAACAATCCACTTAAAATATACTAATTAATTATAGTGGAACATATCATGTAGTTGCCCTGGCCATAGATCCATCATCGTCAGTAGCTGGTGATGGTGAAATATGTTCTCCTGCGGGTTAACTTGGAAGCACATATTATTGAATATGTGTGGTTTCTCCTAGCCTAAAATGAGGAGGTTAGAGTACAACTTCAGTTGTAGACTCCAGAGTGCAGTTTTAGGACCATGGCTCGATATGTTGGGGCATGGTGAACAGGCCCATGGCTCAGAATGTGTGATAAGGAGAGCATGAATGCGTTCATGGCTCAGAGCACGATGAACATGCTCGTGGCTCAGTTTCACTAGTGCTGATACATGTACCAAGGTGGGTTAGGCAGAGGGTAGCCTGACCCTGTGGCTGAGGCCACTTAAGCATGAGACAGTGGTCCTGCTTGTGTTTGTGCGCTGACCACGAGGTGGGAGGTCATGAAGTCTGGCTCTTCCATCGACCTTTTATGGTACCGGCTTGGGTTTCGCAACTGAAGCTTGGATTTGAGCGGTACGACTCACTTCCTTAGGGCATAATAAAACATAATCCAGCCGAATAGTATATCTTTCTTAGAACAAAATGCGGAACATTGTTTGAGGCCTTGCTTATATAGTTGATCTAGTTGAACTATGCACTTGTGCGTACGATCCTTATATCTTGTGGTAAGTTCTTATAAAGCTTATCTTATCAATCATGTTCCATAAAGAAATGTTTGATTATATGCCTCTCGGATATCTTGGTAAGCTGGATGGTAATAATAATAACCCTACTCTATATACTGCTCTTATTGTATGCTTTGTCAGTTATTTGTTGTTGTTGATTTAACCTTTCTGAGGTTTTATGGTTTCGGCGGGGAGTTATGTTTCTTGTTGGGACTGTGTGTCTCACCCCGTTGGTTTACAACCTTTTCAGGTGAACGTGCTAGACGTGGTGGTGGTCGCAGGGTTGTGGCCGAGCATCAAGAAGAGCAGTAGAAGGCAAGAGATGGATACACTACTGTTTTGGTTGTTTTGTAGTAGAGTCCTAGAGTCATCCTTGTACTCTCAGGTCCTCGGAGGTGTTTTGATGTTGTTTTGCAATTTGTAGCTGTTGAAGTTTTGTATATCCTGATGTTGGCCGTATGTGACCCGTTATGTATGTATAAATAGGTGATGAACTCATGTGCTGACAAGACAGTTGATCCTATAAGTTGTAGACACGTATTAAGACTTGTAAATGTTTATATAACCTATCTTCTTGCAGGATGAGGATCTGAATGTAATAGTTTCTTAGTTTATCTGCTTTCCAAAATTGGTTTTATTTACCCCGTGTTTTTGGTAATAGGTGGTTTATGGTGTTTTCCACACGTTTTCGCATGGCACCTCATTGTCTGTGTGATAACGGGATGTGTCATCACAAGCTTGGTATCAGAGCTCTAGGTTCGCTAGGGATCTAGGACTAGGTTGTGTCTGTTCTTGTGAGTTTTCCAGATTTTTATACAATTATCTTCTGCCCTCAGCGGAAGAAAAAGCCAAGATGTCTGGAAACCATGAAGAACATGCTGCCGAGAGCAGCGATGTTGCATCAGTTGATGGAGTAGGAGGTCAGGCACATGGAGATCGGGTGCCTGAGGTCCCCCAACTTGACCCAGTCATTCTCAAAAACCCTACCTACCAGCAGCTTATGGGGCAGATGATGGCTATGATGAATCTCATGATAGAGAGATTGCCAGTGCCTCTGTCGAGAGAACAGGATCCCCATGGTGAAACATCGGGTATTGGTAAGACCTTTGAGCGGCTTCTCCGAGTCGGAGCTTCAGACTACGCTGGGACGGCTGATCCAGTGGATGCAGATCTGTGGCTGACATGTCTTGAGAAGGCCTTTTGGATCCTCAACATCCCCGAAGCAAACAAAGTCAAGCACGTTGTCTACCTTCTGAAGGGTAGTGTTGGCCACTGGTGGGCCATCGAGGAAGAGAAGCGGCCCGGTGAGGTGATCGGTTGGGAGGTTTTCCGGTGAGAGTTCATCAACAGATACTTTCCGAAAATGTATCTGGACGAGAAGATTAACCAGTTTGAGCGCCTGCACCAAGGAATGATGAACATCACCGAGTATGAAGCCAAGTTCATGGACCTGTTAAGGTTTTGTCCTCACATGGCAGCGACAGATGATGAGCGGATCATACGTTTTGAGAAAGGCCTGAGTGCTGAGCTGACAACACCGGTTGCTGCATTGGAAAACTGAGAGAAGTTTGCCACATTTGTGGAGTCTGTCTGAAGGAATGAATGGTCAGTCAGGGAAAAGAGAGAGTCCATGTCTAATAAGAGTCCTGCTCAGTTCCAGAGACAGGGGTTCGATGGCTTCA
The DNA here is from genome assembly GCA_963693085.1 of Alisma plantago-aquatica. Lineage (NCBI taxonomy): Eukaryota > Viridiplantae > Streptophyta > Magnoliopsida > Alismatales > Alismataceae > Alisma > Alisma plantago-aquatica. Next base: position 1,115,234,999 of record OY856413.1, read on the forward strand.
AGAAGTCAAGGTTTTCAACACCTTCTGGGTTAAGAGGTTCCAGTGCACCATCATAGTGGTCCCCGAGTAAGGGAAGAGGACATGGTTCTTCGCCATCTAAGGCACATAGTACAGCTTCAGTAATAGTGACTGGGCCATCTAAGCCACAACAACGAGACCAGTCATGCCATCTTTGTGGTCAAATCGGGCATTGGAAGTCAAACTGCTCAAGGAAAGATGTTGAAGTAACGCAGCATCTAAGGCAGAATTAGCAAGGGTCAGATAGACAGCAACCCAATAGTAGTAGAGGGCAAGGACGCGGTCAAGTTTCACAAGTAGGATCATCTTCTCAAGGAATTAGAGGGCGTGGACAGCAAGCAACCGCTCAATTCTACGGTATGAGTCAGCCAGAGGCAATAGTCAACCCACGAGTGGTGGCAGGTCAGATGGAGTTATTTCATTCTGATTTGTCTTCTTCTTGCTTTATATCTATCCTACTTGACCTGGGTGCTATGCACTCTTTTATCACCCATAGTATGCTTGAAAATAGTCTTTTACCCGTTAGTTGTAAGAAAGATAGCTTGTTGTTAGAAACCCCTCTTGACAGTTTGTCAATGCTTCGAGAAGTATGCCCATCCTGTATTCTATCTTTTTCAGGACACAATATACAAGTGGATCTTATACCACTTGATATGCATGGATTCGATGTGATCCTCGGGATGGATACCTTAGAGAAGTATAAGGTTGTGTTGGACTGTGGTTCCAAGCAGGCAGTGTTTGATGATGGTGGAGAGAGGTGGATCTTCCAAGGAGATCGGAAGATTCTCCCAACGTGTCTAGTGTCAGCTTTGGTTGCAGAAAAGTTGTTACGGCAAAGATGTAAGGCGTTCTTAGCTCACGTTGTGGATACCAAGGCAAAGGGTCCTAGCCTTGGGGAGGTGATGGTTGTTCGAGAGTTTGCAGATGTGTTTCCTAATGAGTTCCCCAGTGTTCCCCCATCTCAAGAAATTGATTTCGAGATCAATCTGGTTCTAGGAACACAACCAGTTGCACAGACACCATATAGGATGGCTCTACCAGAGATGATAGAGCTCAAGAAGCAGTTATAGGAGCTATTGCAGAAAGGTTTCATCCGACCGAGCACGTCGCCTTGGGGTGCTCCAGTGTTGTTCGTTAAGAAGAAGGATGGATCGATGCAGCTATGCATAGACTACCAGCAGTTAAACAAAGTCACGATCAAGAACAAGTACCCATTGTCGAGGATAGATGATCTGTTTGATCAATTGCGTGGTGCTATAGTGTTTTCAAAGATCGATCTACAGTTCGGATATCATCAATTGAGGATTAAGGTGGATGACATACCAAAGTCAGCTTTTAGGATGAGGTATGGTCACTTCAAATTTGTGGTTATGCCATTTGGGCTAACCAATGCACCTGTTGCTTTCATGGATTTGATGAACAGGGTGTTCCATTCATTTCCAGATCAGTTTGTTGTAGTCTTTATAGATGACATCTTGATCTACAGTCAGGACAGTCAAAAGCATGAACAACATCTTCGATAAGCGTTGACTCTCCTTCTCCAGCACCGGTTGTATGCCAAGTATAGTAAGTGTGAATTTTGGTTGAAAGAAGTAACTTTCTTGGGTCATGTGATATTTACAAAAGGAGTCAAAGTGGACCCCAGGAAGGTGGAGTCAGTTGCAGAATGGAAGCAGTTGAAGACGCCAACTAAAGTTCGTAGTTTCCTGGGATTAGCATGATACGACCGGAGATTTATAAAGGACTTTAGTGTGATCGCATTGCCGATGACAAAGTTGACTAGGAAGGATGTACCTTTTGTCTGGGATGATCGTTTCCAGCAAGCTTTCCAAAGTCTGAAGGAGAAGCTGACTAGTGCTCCAGTGTTAGTACTGCCAGAGCCTGGGAAGAGCTATGTTGTTTTTTGTGATGCTTCCAAGAAGGGCTTAGGATGCGTGCTGATGCAGGAAGACCGTGTAGTTTCTTTTGCTTCACGACAGCTGAAAAACATGAGGAGAACTATCTGAATCATGATTTGGAGTTGGCAGCGGTGGTTCATGTGTTAAAGATTTGGAGACACTATCTTTATGGGGAAGTGTGTCAAATCTTTACAGATCATAAGAATCTAAAGTACATCTTTTCGCAGAATGAGCTAAACATGCGACAGTGTTGTTGGATGGAGCTAATCAATGATTACGACTGCACCATTGAGTATCACCCTGGTAAGGCAAATGTGGTAGATGACGCACTTAGCCGAAAGTCTTCCTCTCTTCCTATGAAGAAGGCATAGTTGAGTTACTTGGTATGCCATAGACGGGACATGCTTGTCTCCTTATGGAAGATGAATGTGCAAATGGAAGTTTCCTTATTAGCAGGACTTTTGGCACAGATGCAAGTAAAGCCCAATCTGATATAGCAAATCAAAACTACACATTGAACAGATGATATAGTGCAGTTGATCAGGTCAGAGCTCGGCAGGGAAAGGCGTTATGTGTTCCATGAGTCTGAGGATGGATTGATTTGCTATCATGGTAGGATGGTGGTCCCCGATATTGATAATCTAAGGTAGCTAGTGCTCAAGGAAGCACACACATCGATGTATGTTATGCATCCAGGAGTCACCAAGATGTATCACAATCTGAAGGACTTGTATTGGTGGCCTGGCTTGAAGAGAGATGTAGCCGAGTTTGTGGCTAGGTGTGCGGTATGCTAGCAAGTTAACGCTGAGCATCAGAAGCTGGCAGGTACGTTGCAACCCCTGCCAATACCGTAGTGGAAATGGGATCACATAACCATGGATTTCGTGGTTGGTCTGCCAAGGATAGCTAAGAATCATGATTCCATTTGGGTGATAGTTGACAGATTGACAAAGTCTGCCCATTTCATACCTGTGAAGACAACATATACAGCTGAGATGCTCACTCAGGTATATGTAGATGAGATAGTATGCTAGCACAGTGTACCAGCAATGATAGTTTTTGACAGAGGTCCTCAATTCACGAGTCGTTTCTGGGAACAATTGCACAAAGCTTTGGGAACACAGTTAAGGTTCAGCACCACTTTCCACCTGTAGATAGATGGATAGTCTGAAAGGACTATTCAGACCTTGGAGGATCTTCTCCGATCTTGTGTTTTGTAGTTCCTAGGCAGTTGAGATATACATCTCAGTTTGATAGAGTTTGCCTACAACAATAGTTACCAACAGAACATTGATATGGCTCCTTATGAGGCCTTATATGGAAGGAAGTACAGATCTCCTTTATGTTGGCATGAGTCTGGTGAGTATCAGCTTTTGGATCCTGAGTTAGTACAATAGACAACAGAAAATATCAAAGTGATACAGCAACAGTTGAAAGCAGCATAGGACAAACAGAAGTCTTATGTAGATAATCAATCGGTGACCTTTGGAGTTCCAGGTGGGAGACAAAGTGTATCTCAAGGTCACACCTTGGAAAGGCGTGTTAAGGTTTGGTCAGAAAGGTAAGCTAGCACCCAGATATATGGGGCCATACCCGGTCACAGCATGTATTGGCAAGGTAGCTTACAAGTTAGAGCTGCCACTAGAGTTGCACATGTTGCATTTAGTGTTCCACGTCAGCATGCTGAAGAAAAGTCATCCAGACACAGGGACAGTGATACAGCCAGTTGATGTTGAGCTTGATGAAGATGTGACCTACGAGGAAGGTCCTGTGATGATATTTGACAAAAGAGTGAAGAAGTTGAAGAAGAAGGACCTAGTTTTGGTAAAGGTTCTTTGGCATCATCGTGGCATTGAGGAAGCCATGTGGGAGCTTGAGGAAGAGATGAGGAGGAAGTATCCCACGCTTTTCTCTTTGGATTTTAAGGACAAAATCCCTTTGTAGAGGTTTATAGCTTGTAAGGACCCTGACCCCCATTTTGGGCTTATCCGGTTTGCTTTGCCTAACCCTGGTGTTTAGTTGCTTGTTAATCACCTTTAGTGGTGATTAGGGTTTGTTTGTGCTTGTTGAGTGTTGGAGGTGCTACTTGAAATTAACCCAAGTCTAGAGTTCATGAGCAAGTTTATCTTCTTGAGAGGTGTTCCTCTCTCCTTGCTTCCTCTAGTGTTGATAGGAAGGGTTGGGCTTGTTGCTTGAGTTTCTTTGGGCTTGGATGAACCTTGTTGGGCCTTGTTATGCCTTGCTTGAGCCTTGCTTAACCTTGTTGGACCTTGTGTCGGTCATAGGTGTGCCGGCCATGGTTGTGACGGCCATGTGTGTGTCACCCATGAAGTTGTATCGAGCAAGTGTGGGTGTATCGGCCTTGGACCACCTTTGGCTCCTAGCCTCGTTTGTGTCACCACTCTTGTGGACACTTGTTGCATGATGCTTGCATGTGGCAGTTGCCTTGGACATGTGTATGGGGTAAGATGAGAGGGTGGCATTGCCCATGGACAAGTGTCCCTAGGTGGGCGACACATTGCCTTGTTTTACCTTGGTTTCTCCTCCATCTTCTTCTATATATGTATCCCCTTTCTCTAGCTAAGGATCCCTTTAGTTCCTTAGTTTCCCCTCTCCCTTAGTGCTCAACAACTCTCCTTTGCAAGCTTAGTGGTGGATCCTCCTCCTTCTCCTTGGAGTCTTCTTCTTCCTCTAGTGGTGGCCGAACCCTAGAGTGCCTTGTTCTTCATCTTGTGGTGGTGCTTGAGCTTGGAAGCTTGGTGCTAGGATCTTGGAGCTTGCTTAAGTCGGGTTACATAACTCCTAACCCTAACCATACTACCTTCTTCTATATTGTATGTTTCATATGATCATAATCGGCCATGTATGTTTCTAGATATGTCTCTTGCTTAGTTGCACCTTTAGTCTTGTGGTTAGTGATCTTGTTGTTATGGTTGAGGTTTTGTACCTTTGTACCCTAGTTGGACGAACCATGGCTTAGGTTTCCTTGTTGAGCGATACCCCATTTCTCTCCTTGGATATGAGAAGTGAGTTTGAGCTCTAGTGATGTGGGTAACACCCCTCTCTCAATTAAGTTGAGAGGTGAGTCTACATCCTAGTTGCTTGGGCAACACCCTCCTCTCACCATGGATTTGAGAGGTGAGCTTTTGTATGGATGATGACCTATGTTGGGGTGGATCCTTGTGGTTGCCCAAGTTGTGATGGAGGTTGTGCAAAACCCCTTTCTCTTGGTTGTTGAGATGTGATCCAACCTTCTTGATCAATTAGGGTTTAGTGTCCTTGTGCTTGAGGTTGAAGATAACCTTGGGGTTGTGTCGCCCGTTTGTTTAGTCTTGAGTTGTACCCTTGATCGTTGTGCCTAGTTGGTGTTTTGGTTGGTGGTCGATACCCTTGTGTGTTGGGTGATATGCCTTGTTGGGTGCCCTACATGATACATCTAGCTAAGATAGTTGGCTTGGTTGCCATTGTACCTTGGACGTTTTGGAGCTCAGTGAGCTACCTTTGTGTTGGGCGTCATGGTTGGTGGTGGTGATGCCTGATATGGTGACATATAGTAACCCTAGATGTTTCTTCGTTGCAGGCCGATATCGAGTGCTGCCCTTGACTGATAGGCTTCTTTAGAGCATTTTGGTGTTGCCTGAGTTGTGAGTAGGTTGGGCAATACCATGTCATGATGGAGGCGCTATGTTTAGACAGTGAGAACCTTGGGCATTTGAGTGGTGTGGATGCCTGATAGGTACCTTAACCCTAGATGGGTGTTAGGGCTTAGTTGACGTGGATAGATAGTTGTTTCATGATTAGCCCTTGCACGATACACTCTCTTAACCTAGCTGCATGCTATGCCTTGTGCATCTGATATGTGCATCAGGTTGCACGATATGTCTTGATCTCTAGTTGTGCGACACCCTTGGGTTGTGGTCGATACCTTCTAGGGTTGACTGACATGTGTTTATACATACGGTTAGGCCGGTATGCTTTTGGTAAGGGATGATACCCTATCAGTTACAAGCTGTAGTGAGGGACACGCCAACCACCACCCTTTTTAGTAAGGGTTGTGGAAGTTTAGTGAGGGTTCTAACAACCCATGATGTGTACGGATGATAGTTCTAGGTTAATAATGATATTACATGTGTTATGATCACCTTGAATCCTATATATATGATGATGAGTTAATATGACAAGCTTGGAAGCATATGAGTTGCTTCACATGATGTTGTGACCCATGTCTATGGTCACAGGTATGAGGCATAATATATGCTCATGACTATAATAATACCATGAATGATAAGGCTTATAATCATCAATGTTGCCCTATACTTGATAGCATGATCGTTCTGTTAATTCCTTAATGGCTTCAGTTATCTCTAAAAATTTGTATACTAACCATGCAGGTGTTTCATGTGGATTCATAGCCAGGTAAGGGCTATGAGGTATATATGTTGAATAACACTGCATTGTGATGGTCACTCTTGTTGATGAGATAAACTGCATCACCTGTATGATGTGTTTAGGTCTGAGGACCTGATTTTTAGCTAAAGTGCCTAGTTGAGGTGTTATCCTTTGATGATGATATCAGGGATTGTTATCCCAAGTAATGAGAATGCCTTAAGAGGCAGTGGTTTCTTGTGATAAGGGATTGAGATCCCAGGATAATGTGATGGTGGTAATAATAATGTAATTTAATATTATGTATGTATTACAACCTGGTTGCCTCAACAATCCACTTAAAATATACTAATTAATTACAGTGGAACATATCATGTAGTTGCCCTGGCCATAGATCCATCATCGCCAGTATATGGTCATGGTGAAATAGGTTCTCCTGTGGGTTAACCTGGAAGCGCATATTATTGAATATGTGTGGTTTCTCCTAGACGAAAATGAGGAGGTTAGAGTGCAACTTCAGTTGTAGACTCCAGAGTGCAGTTTCAGGCCTGTAGCTCAATATATTGGAGCATGGTGAATAGGCCCATGGCTCAGAATGTGTGATAAGGAGAGCATGAATGTGTGCATGGCTTAGAGCACGGTGAAAATGCTTGTGGCTCAGTTTCACTAGCGTCGATACCTGTACCAAGGTGGGCTAGGCAGAGGGTAGCCTGACCCTATGGATGAGGCCACTTAAGCATGAGACTGCGGTCCTGCTTGTGTTCATGCACTGACCACGAGGTGGGATCTCATGAAGTATGGCTCTTCCATCGACCTTTTATGGCACCGGCTTGGGTTTCGCAACCGAAGGTTGGATTTGAGCGGTACGGCTCACTTCCTCAAGGCATAATAAAATGTAATCCAGACAAATAGTATATCTTGCTTAGAACAAAATGTGGAACATTGTTTGAGGCCTTGCTTATATAGCTGATCTAATTGAACTATGCACTTGTGCGTACAATCCTTATATCTTGTGGTAAGTTCTTATAAATCTTATCTTGTCAATCATGTTCCATAAAGAAATGTTTGATTATATGCCTCTCGGATATCTTGGTAAGTTGGATGGTAATAATAATAACCCTGCTCTATATACTGCTCTTATTGTACGCTTTGTCAATTATCTGTTGTTGTTGCTTTAACCTTTCTGAGGTTTTATGGTTTCGACGGGGAGTTATGTTTCTCGCTGGGACTGTGTGTCTCACCCCGTTGGTTTACAACCTTTTTAGGTGAACGTGCTAGACGTGGTGGTGGTCGCAGGGTTACAGCCGAGCAGTAAGAAGAGCAGTAGAAGGCGAGAGATGGATACACTGCTATTTTGGTTGTTTTTTAGTAGAGTCCTAGAGTCATCCCTGTACTCTCAGGTCCTCAGAGGTGTTTTGACATTGTTTTGCGATTTATAGCTACTGAAGCTTTGTATATCCTGCTGCTGGACGGATGTGGCCCGTTATGTATGTATAAACAGGTGATGAACTCATGTGCTGACAAGACAGCTGATCCTATAAGCTGTAGACACATATTAAGACTTGTAAATGTTTATATAACCTGTCTTCTTGCAGGATAAGGATATGAATGTAATAGTTTCTTGATTTATCTGCTTTCCAAAATCGATTTTATTTACCCCGTGTTTTTGGTAATATGTGGTTTATGGTGTTTTCCACACGTTTTTGTGTGGCACCTCATTTTCTGTGTGATAGCGGGATGTGTCATCACAGTAATCAATGGTTCAATCATAATAGTAGATTAGCTACATCCATCGTTGCTGCCTCATTTTCAATTCCTATTGTGAAAAGATATACTTCAAGTTCTTTTGATTTGTGAAGATCTAAAACTTCTCGCCATAAAAGTAGTATCTCCAAGTCTTCAAAGCATGAACCATTGTAGCCAACTCTAGATCATGGGTTGGTTAGTTCTCCTTGTGCTTCTTTAACTATCGTGACACAAAAGATATCACATTCTTGTCATGCATCAGCAGACAATCCAGACCATTCCTTAATGCAAACATAGAAAGCTATTTATCATTTCCCATGCTTAGGAAAAACAAGCATTGGTGCACTTGTAAGCTTCTTCTTCAATAATTGAAAGGTACACTGACATCTGTCATCCCAGACAAAAGGCACATATTTTATTGTCATCTTGGTTTGGGGTAACGCCACTGAGTTGTAGTTCTTAATGAACCAACTATAGTAACCTGCCAGACCCAGGAAACTATGAACTTCCATCGGCGTCATCATCTATTCCCACTCTAGCATGGACTCAACTTTCTTGGGGTCCACACAAACTCCCACAACAGATATTACATGTCCTAGGAAGGACACCTCCTTCAGCCAAAACACACACTTGTTGAACTTAGCATATAGCTAATGTTGTTTCCACACGGTCAATGCCTGATGAAGATGTTGTTCATGTTATTCACTCTCATTGCAGTATATCAAGATATCATCTATGAACCACCATGAACTGATCAAAAAATGGCCAAAACACTCTATTCATCAAGTCTATGAACATTGTCGGTGCATTGATTAGCCCAAACGGCATAACCATAAACTCGTAATGACCATATTGAGTCCTAAAAGCTGACTTAGGTATGTCATCTGCCTTGATATACAACTGGTGATATCTCGATCTTAGGTCTATCTTTAAGAACACTTTGGTTCCACGCAACTGGTCAAATAGGTCATCTATCCTCTAAGGGATACTTGTTATTTACCGTCACCTTGTTCAATTATCTGTAGTCTATACACAACCTCATGGAACCGTCTGTATTCTTTACAAATAACATGGGATCACCTTGTGGAGATGTAACCAACCTGATAAACCCTTTGTCAAGAAACTCTTACAATTGTTTCTTCAACTCTTCCATCTCAGTTGGGGCCATCGTGTACGGTGTCTCAGCTATCGGTTGCATACCCTGGACCAGATTTATCTTAAAATCAATCTCTCTGATCGAAGGAACACCTAGAAACTCATCTGGGAACACGTCCTTGAACTCATAGACCACTGGAACTTCCTAGATACTATGATTCCTCACCTTAATATCCACCACATGTGCCAAAAATGATTTGCAGCATTGCCTCATCATCCTCTCAGCCACCATTGCTGACACCAAATAGGTAGGGAGAATCTTCCTATCACCTTGGAAGACCCATGTCACATCACCATCTACGAATGTCTCCACCTTGGAACTACAGTCCAAGACCATCTGATACTTATCCAAGGTGTCCATTCCAAGGATTATATCAAATCCATGCATATCAAGTGGTATGAGATCCACTTGAATATTATGACCTGAGAAAGAAAGGACACATGAAGGGCACACCTCCATCAACTTAGCGGAACCAGCTAACAAGGTTTCTAAGCAAAGACTATCTCATCTATGACTAATAGGAAAAGAACAACTATCAATCACCTCTTGAGTGATAAAAGAGTGTGTCACACATAAGTCAACCAAAATAGATATAAAGAAAGAAGAAGACAAATTAGAGTGAAATAACTCCATTTGGCATGTCACAACTTGTGGGTTGACCACTCATTTTGGCTAACTCATAATGTAGAATCTAGCCATTTCCTATTGTCCCCCCTCCTCTGTTGGCTTATACAGAAGAACCAGCCTGTGACGCTTGTCCACATCTTTAGAATCCACTGTTGTTGAATTATTGTCTCTGCGAGCCCTGCTGACTCTACCTAGGTTGCTAGGTCACCTCATCATCTTTCACCGGGCAATACAGCTTTGTATACCCAACCTGGAAACACTTGTAGCACATCCTACTCTCATACCATGGCCTCTACGGCCCTGTCATTGACACTAAAGTAATACTGTGAGCTCCTACTGGCAGAAGACTATGACATCTACCTTTACTTGGTGACCACTATGTCTGTGCACTTGACCTCTACGGTGCTAATAGTGTCGAGAACCTAGGCTTCTTAAAGCCTTTATAAAATGCTCCATGGTACTATATCAGCCTCTTCTTTGCACTCTTCTCATGCTTCTCAACCATAGACTATTCAATCCTCCTGATAGACTCCACAAATGTGGTGAACTTCTCACGATTCTCCAAAGCAGCCACTAGGGTAGACAGCTCAGCATTTAACCCCTTCTCAAAACATTGGATCCTCTCCTCATCTGTAGCAGCCATATGAGGATAGAATCTCAAAAGCTCCATGAATATTGCCTCATACTCATTGATCATCATGGATCCTTTCATGATATTCTCAAAATGGGATATCTTCTCATCCAGATAGGTATGTAGAAAATACCTACTAACGAACTCCCATCTAAACTCCTCCCAATTGATAGCAACACTAGGCCTCTTCTCTTCTTCTATGGCCCACCAATGGCCACCAGTCCCCTTCAAAAGATATACTACATGCTTCACTTTATCTGCCTTGAGGATACTAAGGATCTTGAAGGTCTTCTCCAACTCCATCAACCAAAGATCTGCATACGATGGATCTGCTGTACCAGCATACTGAATAGCCCCAACATGTCTCATCCTCTCAAAGGTCTTCCTAGACCTCAAAGATTCAGCACTGGGCACAGCTACCCTAGGCTGTGGTGTAGGTGTTTTGTCTATCATGTGCATCATTGTTGCTATGAACTGCCCAAACAAAGAGTGAAAGGTAGGGTTTTCCATCATGGCCGAGTCAAATTGGGGAGCATCAGGCGCCCGTTGTTCTATCTTCTGAACCATTGTTGCCTCCAAGTGTAGCAACACAACTCTGTACATCATGTTCTTTGTGTTCTATAGCCATATTTTCTACTCTTCTTCTTCTTCTACATAATCATAAGTCATTATAAGACATACTAGAGGATACTAGAACAAACACAACCCTAGTCCTAGATCCATGTAGACTCAGTGAACCTAAAGCCCTGATACGACCAAACTATGACGCCCTGATGTGCCATAGATGAGATAACTTAAAAACAAATGTGGAACTAAAACTAAACATGTGGATTACCAAAAAAAACACAAGAAGTTCAAATAGATTTCTCAAAAGCACCATAGGCCAAAAAATCAACACATATAAGTCCTCATCAGGACACCTGTATCTCATAACAAATATATCATGGTGCATACATCACGGTGCATCATCACTCCTATAATCAACATGTAACATGAGATGTTTGTTCTACATATATGTACATATACACATGCCAGATTTTAAATACATGGCTCACAACCAAAAGCCTCATATCGATAGCATATCCAAAAACCAGAATGTGATCACCCCCAAAGACCTAAGTGTACAGGAATGACTCTAGGACTCTATCACCAAAAGACTAGTAGCACATCCAACCTTATCCGCTACTGCTCTTGGTTCTGCTCTTCCTCAATTGTACGACCTCTATCTCTTTGTGCACGACCACCTAAAAGATGTGGAAACCCATGGGGTGAGACCAAACATCCCAGTGAGAGATATATCTCTAAGCCAATGTCTATTCAAGCATAGATATCAATCTAGGTAGATAAAGATACACAATAGGTTGAGGAGATTCAATTAAACATATGTATTCAACAAATAAGAAAAATTAAGAAAATTTGGGCAATTATCATTGAACAGTAGAACAATTAATAATCTAAGAAGGAATATGAAGAACATATATAATAGTTGACTTCCATTGCCACCTTATAATTCAAGAAATTAGTAAAAAGATAATGCAAAGGGCTCAACCAATATTATTCGTATTTGACCCTAAGCGAGATACACTACACAAATTTGTTACATATTTTATTATTTCCCTGAGGATTTGATTTGTAACACCCAAATCCAAACGACCACTATTAAGTTAAAATAAGTGTCATACGAGGTCAATCGATGAGTTGGAATCCATGAACTCCCCACACCTCTTGGTTAACATAAGAGAAAGCACCATAGAGACATGCCAGTCAACTGCAACAATGACAAATAGTCAAGCTCGGGGATTGCTCACGCATGGCCATCCACATATATAATCACACATAACCCACCTTGGTATAGGTAATGGAGCTAGAAGAATAGGCTCATGCATGGCCGTTATGAAAATAAGGATTTTCTTACTCATGACCATCCATAACTCAAGTACATCAACTCATGCATGGTTGTCTCATACAACCTATAATTGTAGATGCAAGACATGCTCGACTTGTGCCCCCACGTATTCAAAATATGCTCTCCGAGTTATACTCATTTCACCAATCCAGTAATTAAAGCTGACACTGGAAAGGATCTATGGCATAGGGAACCTACATGATTAGAGTTTCACTAATTAATTAGGCCAATTGGGTATCTTTTATCATCAATCAAGTTACAACGTATAAATCCATAACAAACTATACAAGAATAAGGGTATAGTACAACTCTAGAAGATATAAAATGTATAAGGTAACTTGTCACACTATCACCACGTGATACACGTAACATTTCCATTCACAGGGCCAAAACCAATTTCACATCATTGTGGGACATAAATCCCTCAATCCCATCACTGGAGTTTACCACCTCACAATAGGCCTTAAGCCATCACCAAGTCATAGGACCCAATAACATCCTAATAGACCTTAAACCATCACCAGGTCATAGGACCCAATCACATAAACCCTACATGTACACCACCACATTATGCCTCAACAATGTGCATCATCACCACTATGTATCATATGATCATCTCCACAGCATATACAAACCATGGAATTTATTTCACCTGAAAGGTTAGGAATTTATAAATAGGAGAGAGAAAGCATCACAATATAGTAATTACTTCAAAGGAGACAAGCAAGCACATTATAATTCCCAACATTAAGTTTAGGGTTACATGTGTATCTGATTAGGGTCTTATAGTTGAGTTCAATCACTAAACCCTAGGTACACAACCTCCCACTTTCTTGGAGCACATTAGGTTTAATTAGCATGACTAGGGTTGATTAAGCAATCATCCAAATAGCACTATACATGGGTCACTACTTTCTTGCTCATACACGTGTATTGATATATATATATATATATATATATATATATATATATATATATATATATATATATATATATATATATATTCATGTATATGTGTTGACCACCCTCACACACACGTGTCGACAACCCCACATGCATTTCTCGACCAGCCTCACCCCCAAGGTGTCTCAACTACGACACCCTAGGAGTAACGACCCCAAAGAAAAACATGTCTTGACCACCACAAAAGCTACGGTTTCAACCACCCTAAAGCACATATCGCGACCTCAAGAACAAAGATAGGTCTCAACCTCAAACTAGGTCATCTCAACTGAAATGAAACTAGGTATATAACCAAAACATGGATAGGTGTCTCGACCACCAAAGATAAATCTATCTCGACCTCAAGCACCAAAAGTTTCTCAACCCTCAACATATTAAGATTAGGTACCAGTCACGACACTAGGTCATGCATCTTGACCCAAACCAAACCATGGGAATAGTATCCACCAAAGTCATGCTTCCACAAAGGCAACTAACCATCTTCAAAATAAGGATAACCAAGATCAAAATAGATGATTTCAATGGCCAAAGTAGCAGATAAAACCAAGGGAATCGATCATCTACAAGAAGAGAAACTTTGCACATAATCGATCACCAAAGATCTTAAAATCATGTGTCATTAAACAACCATGAAAGAACCTCAAATAGGAGAGAGAAACCACATTTATCACCAAAAAAATAGAACCTCAACTTCATAGCACATCAAAGTATACTAGGATCATGCATGTGACCAAAAACCTATATTAAAAGATAGCAAGAAAACTACCATTCCAAATCCATTTCCAAAATCGTGTACCTTAGAATAGGGTTTCGAATTCTAAGCAAAACAAGCATGTTAATCACCATCATACAAGATCTAGAGCGTGGTATCATCTACTAGCACATTAGGGGAACGTTTTAGAGAGAGAAACAACAAAATGCATGTACGAAATGTGCAATAATAGAGAGGGCAAAGGGTTATATAACCTGCATGTTTTGAAGAGAAAACAAGCTCCAAGATCAAGCTCCAAAAGAGGGAGAGAAGCTCCAACAAGGATCACCACTTCTGCCAAAAGATCACCTCCAAAAAGAATAACACCTTGTTCAAAGGTAGATCAAGAAAAAGGGCAAGGAAATCCTAGGCCAAATCAAAGAAGAAAAGGGGGAAAGAGAAGAAAACATCCTCCCACTAGTTACCACCATCGATAGTCCATAGTCTAAGCCCTTTGTGAAGAGGAGTTTCTCTCAAGGTGACCACTAGGGTAGAAACCTAGTCTACATCCAAGGAAAGAGGAAGAAGAAGATGGAGGTCCCAATGGAAATGTGATCAAGATGGTGAAACTACTTACTAAAGGAAGAAACCACCACGAGGAAGAAGATCTAGCTTCAAGGCACCACATGCAAGGTAGAACCACCTTCAAAGCACCAAGGACAACACTGTCTTGGTCCACCAAGATCCAAGAACGAGAAAAAGGGAAGGGAGAACAAGGATGGCTGAAAAACATCACTGGCATGGAGAGAAGGAAATTAGGGTCAGGGATGATGTATCAACAAGATAGGGCTCCAAAGGGACACTTGTCCACCCAAGAAACCAACATGCAACCACTTAAAACACACATGCATGAGATGGTAATACAACCTATGTTGGGTATCGACCACATTTGGTCCCCAACATATGGTCTCAGTCGCAACACCTCAAAGGGCACAACTCATGGTCGAAACAAAACACCAAAATACCACTTGGTCAAGACAAAAGGATCGCCACATACACTAGGTTGAGACACCTCACTAGAAGACAAATGTCTCAACCCAAGACAAACCAAGATCATCACGATTGAGACAACAACACTTGGATAAGGTGTCTCAGTCAATACAACAACCAAAACACACCTAGGGTCGTGATATTGGTCGAGACAACCAATAAGGTAAACATGGGTCAAAACCAAGCAAACCCTAGAAATCCTAATCACCTCTAATGATGCCACCACTCATCCAAGGCCTAACCAAGGTTCCCCAAAGAATCAAAATCTATCTCATGAAAACATGAGAGAGAAGTAACACTCTAGAGGTGAAAAATTGCAAGATAACCCTCACAAATGGGTAAATTGCAATTTGTCCCAAAATGAGCACAGAAAGCACAAATATCATCCAAACAAGCTTAAACTGGAGGCCTAATCTCTCCGCAAACTCTAAGATCATCTCAAAGTATTAGAGAAAGGTTCTAAGAACTTAATCAAGTCAAAGAAAATAGGTTTGGACCAAAACACCTGTCAGGGGTCTTACAACACAAACTTCTCATCCTTTCGAGTGAGCTTAGTGAGGGGCAGAGCAGTCTTTGCAAAATCTTTTGTAAAGCACCGATAGTATAAGCCAATCCTAAGAAGATTTAAATATCAGAAGGGTTTTGTGGTGTTGGCCAGTCATGTATGGCCGACACTTTGGCAGGATCCACTAAGGTATAATGTGTCCAAGGAACATGACATGGTCTATCCAAAACTCACACTTCAAGAATTTCCCGTAGAACTTCTACTTCCTCAAGATATTAAGGACTCTAACCGGGTGGTCTTAGTGTGGTTCTACATCATCAGAGTAAATCAAGATGTCATCAATGAACATTATGATAAAGGAGTCTAGGAAAGGCAAGAACAAATTGTTCATGAGATTCATAAAGACACTCGGGGCATTAGACATCCCAGACGGAATGACTACAAAATCGTAATGTCTATAATGGGTTCAGGATGCAATTTTTTGGATATCCTCATCCTTGACTTGCTACTAATGATACATGGATCTTAGGTCAATATTTGAAAAGACTCATGTCGACTGAGCTGGCCAAACATGTCATCTATACGGGGTAAAGGATAATTGTTCTTAATGGTAGCCTAATTTATCATCCTATAGTCTATGCACATTTGAAGTGATCCATCCATCTTCTTCACAAAGAGGATTGGTTCTCCCCATGGTGAAGTGATTTGTCAGATGAATCCTTTGTCTAGTGATTCCTATAGTTGTTTTTCATCTCAAACAACTCTGTACGAGCCATCATGTAAGTTTCCCTGGAAATAGGGTTTGTCCCGGGAGCTAACTCTATCAAAAAGTTTACCTCTCTCTCAGGAGGTATCCTATAAAAATCATCTTGGAACACATCTGCATAGTCCTTGACAACCTCTATCTCCTCTAAAGGTTGCACCTTAGGCTTCGGCTTGGTAATTACTGGTAGGAATGATTTACAACCTTTGTCTATCATCTGCTCTACCTTCAAAGCTGACACAAATAGGATAGTGGTAGCATATTTCCTACCTCTAATGGAGAATGGTGGATGACCCAGTCTCTCTATTCCTTTTTTCTTTTCCCTACAGTCTATCTTTGCCCTATAAGTATAGAGCCAATCCATTCCAATTATTACATCAAATTCATGCATGTCGAGAAGTATAAAATCTGTAGGGAGTTCATTATTCAGACATTTAATAGTTATAACTGGGATTTTCAAGAGAGACATAAAGATTTGGCCACTTGGGGTAGTGACATCCAAACAAGTATCCTAAATCCTTGATGTCCAAACAAATCATAGTTGTAAGATTTTTCAAAATAAAAGTGTTGGAAGAACCAGAGTCAAACATAGCTTTTACATTTTGTCCCATGATCTCAAGCATGCCTACATTGTTTTCATCGCAGTCCAACTATTGCATTGCTTAGCCAAAAATAGTAAAAAAACTCTAAGGGTTATTACCCTCTATAAGACGCTTAGCATTTTCTTTCTCCACTTCATTATCAATGGTGAAAACTTGGGATTTCCTTATCTCTCTTGCAAATGGGGCTACAACTGGTGCAACTGCTATTATTGGTGGTGTTGTTGCCAAAGGATGGGCTGCTACTGGGCCTGGGCCTCTCACATCAGAAAGAGGATAGTTGGCATGAAAGTTTCCTTCTTGAGGGCAACTGAAGCACACCTTCTTCTCAAAGTGACACTTGTATGGGTGTGACTTTCTACAATTACGGCACCTTGGGTGGTGATTCTTGTTGCAGGTCTCTCCCTTTCCTCAATGTTTTCCTTTGGCATGATTGTAACCTTGTCCTTTTCTATGATAATTCCTCAGGCCATAGGTACCTTCAGTGAAACCCAGGTACCCCTTCAGTGTGTTCTGTTTAGGCAGCACCGTCTTATCCATGTCTAGGCTGATGTTTTAGGGGTCAGTGAAGTTTGTCAATTTGCTCACCATTGTGTGAGGCTTGATTGCAGGGTGTAGACATTCTACAAAGTGATCCACCCACCTTTCCTTAGTCAACATGTAACCAAACCGCTCCAAGAGGCAGAACTTGTAGGTGAAGTCTTCCATAGATAGATTTCAACTAGGTAGGTGAACTCCCACTCTCTTTCTTGACTGAGACACATACAAATATGGTAGAAAATATGGTTCTGAAGTTAGTCCAGGACATTGGGTCATTGTTGAGATCTCATCCCATGATGTGGTTCTCCCACCATATCTTGGTTTTTCCTTCTAGAAGGTGAGCAGCAAAAGGGACTTTTTTGTTCAGCTGCACTTCTAGCATACAAAATCCATTCTCTAATGCCAAAAGCCAGACATCAGCTTTTTTGACCACTTCCATTTTATCTTCTCTCCAGAATTTCTCAATGTTCATCTTCACAAAGTCCAAATGGTGACTCCAAGGAGAGGGAGAACGGGAAGTGGCTCACCATTTTCATCTCTGTCTATGTCCTCGAGGGACAGGGCACTGATAGCCTCAGTCAATTTCTTCTACTATTCCATCCATAGAGTATCAAGAACGTGGAACATTACTTGCCTGACTACGGGTCCAAGGCCATCAGTAGAGTTCTCTTTGGGCTTCACCTCATCTTCTGACATTGGTTCACCTTTTTGATCATTTTTTGGGTTCAGGTTGTTGAAGGGAACTTTTTTAGGGTCGTAGCCTTCCTCACAATCTTCTTCAGGTCCTTTCTTCTTCCTAGAGGACTCTTCCTCCATAGCCATTCTCTTATTCTCTAAGGACCTCCTATTCCTATGGGAGGACCTACCCTCTAAATGATCCTAGGGAGTGTTAACAAGAATGGAGATAGTCTTTTAACGGGTCATGCTAGTTCACACAAGTGCATAATTAAACTCAGTCTATGTTTTTAGAGCATCATCATAAATTATTTCCATGGCATCTATATTACATGCTTTTTATTATTTTCTATAAGATACCTTAACCCCTATTTCTCATAATCCAAGTACCCAGAAAGGGATACAGAGAGCATTCATAGGTACCCAGGGTTTTGGTAAGTGAAGGGGGGTAAAGAGATTATGAAAAAGATGAGAAAAACTAGAGGTATGTTATTTCAAGTAACGTCCTATAACTTTGGCCAGGCAGGAAGCACAAGTCTGGGAGTCCTCATAATCTGACTAGCGGTGTGGAGGAAAATATTGTCAACCTCCGGATTGTGGTCCTTTCTATACACCATTGTATTTGGATAACACTCTAATAATTCCCTTCGGGCTCTACAGAACTTTGAAAATTTAATAATTAAAAGAGGTTAAACGGTAAACCTACTCTTCTACTAAATGTAACGACCCCTCCCCCTATTATCCCCTATTTAAGAAGACTGAGAGGACAAGGGCCATTATCAATAATATAGGATTTAAGGTTTAGCAAATGACAAGAACTAATTAATTAATTTTCACTGAAGAGGAATGATTTTTTACAAGATTATCATTCTACAAAGGAATTACATGATACAGTTTTCAAAGTTTTGCAACATGTAAAGAAAATTAACTAAATCCTCCAAAGATTACACAATTGTCTTTTTCATTGAGATCCTTGCTTTCCTGGATATCCATTTTCCTCTTACTTGCAAAATAGAAGATTTTCCTAAAACAACGTGAAACAAAAGCACAGCCAGTATAATGAGTTATACTGGTATGTGGGGGAAACAAAATGTTTGCATCTAATTGTAACAACATAACCACATCAATTATTGTTATGAAAACAAAATTTATCATTTTCTTCATAGCTCCTCAACCCATTTTCACTCAACCTCTAGTATACCCTCTCATAGGGTTTAGTCCCTACAATAGACTTTAGGCCACCTCTCAATCTAAATCTAGGTGCCTATTGGTCACCTCCCAATCTGGGGCCTAGTCTGGCCCTTCCAATCTGGGGCATGACCAACCTTCCCAATTTGGGGCCTAGTCTGACCTTTTTCAATCTGGGGCCTGGTCTTTAGTCATCGCAATGACTTTTTCATTTCTTTCTATTCACAAACTTCCAAATTTGGTATGTGGGATTCAACCAAGTTATAAGAATATAATGGGATAGACATAGTGACTTTATATATTCCAAGAATTAAATAAACATGCAAGCATTTAATTTCAAGCAATCTGCAAAAACCATGGAAAACTTCGGGAAACTAAGGCGTTTATGCATAGGCGTAACCACATACCTTGATCGGGTGCACTAGATGTCTAAGCAAAAGCAACCAGGAATAACCAAACAAGCAAGCAGGTAATTATCCTAAAAGATAAAGCAATACACACATGTATCATTATTTTATCCAAATAATCATTAAGACTGACTTGGGTCTCAAGTTAGGGTTTTATTAGAATTTTGTCTTACTAAACCCTAGTTAACACTTTTCATAACTTTTGGTTTGACAAACCCTAATCTGATCATTTATTGCACTTTTAATCTCAAGGAAACTCTAGCTATCCAAATCATGGGTTGTTAAGTTCCAAGTTACTCTCTTTATCCATAAAAGATCAATCTTTCATTATCAACATCAATTGGACTCATTAGGATCATCACAACTTAGAAATTAGGGTTTTGATTCATTTAACAAATTAAAGATGCTAACTTTACGTACATTTTGAACTAGAAGTAGATTTAGGTCCTAATTATATTTTTATTGGATTGCTTGTATTTTTCCAGGAAAAAATCATATATTATTTTCCTTTATCCCATTATCCTACTAATTACCAGGATTTTTACATAATTAATCTTTTTAGACCAAATAGGGGCCTACCACTAAGGCAGAGAGCCACGGGCCCCACCCTGCCAACTCAGCTAGGCTGGCCTACAGGCTCTCTCCAAGTCAATGGCCTACTGGCGGCTATCTTGCTAACTAAGAGAGACAAAGAAGAGGAAAAGACCATAAGGATGAACCTACGCTGAAGGGAATTGAGGGGTAACTTGGTCTTTTCATCAAGAATCTTCCTCAATCTCAGTTTGCAAGTTGCAGGCCTTGTGCGAGTCAACTGTACGGTTCACTCTGAGGTTCTAGCTTCCCCAGCCACTGGCAAGGTGGTCAACATCTTCGGCCTACCCTGGTGAGTTGGTTGATGGCTTCAACAGGTCGAGGGGAGGCCGAAATAGATAGGACCAAGGGAGATTGCTCAGCGGGTTTAGAGATGAGATGAAGTAGAGGAAATCAAGGAAGGAGTAAAAATTGATAACATGGAAATCAACTATGGGTCACATAGAGTCTAGAGGACACAATGGTGCCTCTGCACTGGATGCCCATCCCCTTATATAGCCTCTTGGGTAGAGGGGTAATATTGTTGCTTTGAGAAAATTGGGCAAAACTTCTAGGGCCTCCCAAACTAGGCAAAACCTAGGACAGTTAGGTGTGGTTCTTTCTCATGAATTTTATGGAGACCTTTCTCGTACTGATCATGCATTGAATCTCTTAGAAATCTGCTCAAAAAGTTGGTGCTTTCTTATCTGAAGCTAGGTGATGAAATTTCTACCATTGGATCTAGATCTGATGGTCCATGTTGCACGCACCAAATAAAAATGCTCAAAGAAGGTAATTCTAATAGGAATATAAATCATGACATTTAATATTACACTATACACTTTAGGAATTTTTTTACAATTCATATCTCTCAAATCATCCATACTTTTAATCTTAAATTTTAATGGAAAGTCTTAAATGGATTTATCTAGATGTTTGCAACGATTGGGACTACAATTTGAAAAGAAAAGGGACTTTTCTTCATATGCAAGACTTGATCTAATTTCATGTATTTAAGGCATCAACACTAATCCCTCTCTTTCTTCCTTTTATATTTGCTTTATTTTGGCTATTCTTTCTATTAGAAACCATTTGCAAATGAAAACTAATTAATAGTTAATCATGCATTTAAGGCATCAAGACTAATCCCTCTGGAAACTTGAACTTGAAATTTGTTAATCTTTAATCATTAATTATAATCTCTAATCTTAATGATCATGATAACCATAGGATGTAGGATATAACAATCATCAAGTATTTTATATAATGAACATGATTAGAGCATTGAACTTGAAATAGAAAGCATAATTTATAAATCATGCATGGCATACAATTCAACCAATATATATATATGTA
This sequence comes from Alisma plantago-aquatica, assembly GCA_963693085.1. Taxonomy (NCBI): domain Eukaryota; kingdom Viridiplantae; phylum Streptophyta; class Magnoliopsida; order Alismatales; family Alismataceae; genus Alisma; species Alisma plantago-aquatica. Next base: position 1,115,256,674 of record OY856413.1, read on the forward strand.
TAGTGGCATGACTCGCTTATCTGGAGCAAAGCAATTCCTAAATAAGTCCCTTTGATCTTGGTCAAACCGTAAGTTTCTGAAATTACATGATTTATATTAATTATTACCTTAAATACCATCCTAAACCCTAATTTGAGTCTTTTTAGGAAACATGGTCAGAGACGATGAAATTAGGTTTTGAAAAATACTGAAATCGGATTGTTCTCAAAAAAACCTTTCTAAAACATACTTTTGGGTATTATCATAAAAGGTGGATTTATTAGGATTTTTTGAATAAAAAACTAATTAGAATTCACAAAAAATCCATGTTGGAAGTACTATCAAAATCAACAGACACTAGTCAGGCCCACCCTATCGTGGCCCAATGAGACCCAGCCACATGGCACTGCTTGCTTAAGTGAATAACTTTGTCGACACAAGGGAGAATGCAGACAAGATTACCAACATACCCATAGCTACAACACAAGAATAAAAATCATGATGAGGATAATAAGGGAACGTTGCCATATCATCTTCCACCTGTGACGAGGGATTTGAGTCAAGCAGGTCGATGATAGTTCGTACTTCAAATCAAAACCATCAATAGTCCTAGGTCAAATATGATCAAGGTAAATCAACATTAAAAACTTGGATATTGGCCTCTTTCCCTACCCTCTTCTGACTCAAAAAACCCCAAAACATGTTGTAAGATCATTACAAACTCTTGCAGTTGCTTCCATAATTGAACCCTGGAGAACCCAAAATGTCATAAACCATCAAAAAACCAAGCTTTGGAGACCATGAAGATCATCATACATGAAGACTTAGACTTACGAATTCCATGGAAGGTGGCTTAGTTGTATAAATCACATGCCCATGGGTTGGAATAGTAGTCAAGAACTTGAAAGAAAGCTTGATATAAGTGCCTGACATCAGACTAAGAAATAACTAATCAAGTGAAACCCGAATGATGTAGTACCTTGTGTTGTAGAATTATTCTAGTGACAGAACTTGCTGGATAGGGAAATGAGTATTCTAGAAGGGAAACTCTAAGTTGTTTACTATTGAGTATACACTGGTGCAGGGAGGATATATCAGTGTCATCATGATCCAAAGGTTGGAGGATGGTTGTGGTAATGCCTCATATAGATAGTGGTTGAGTTTGTGTCTTAGATATATGTATATGTAATGTGATTGAGGATAGTTGTGGTTGTACCTCAGATGATAGGGTCTTGAATTCCTTGATCTCTAGTGTTGTGGCCTCTATACCAAGGGTGGACTAGGATGATTGCATCTTGACAAATATTTCAATGTGGTAGACTTGTACTGGCCGAGGGGGGAGATCTTAGGATTTTGGCTCTCCTAGATCTTGTACGGATCTTATTGCTACTTCACAGTGGTCAGTTGGAAACTGAGTGGTATGCCTTAGACTCTGTTTGTCTTAATAAAAGATATAATCCAGCTGTGTAGCATTTTGTAAGGGTTATACAACAATTCACATTGGATGATAACCCATGCTTTGCTTCCTTTATAGATGATGTATAATGCAATAAGAGAAAGTACCCATACTTATGTTGTTATCCGTGCTTATGTTGTTAGACATTTTTATGTTGTTTGCCATGCTCATAATGTAAGCCATGCATATATTGATAGCTATGTCCATATTGTTAGTTTTTCCTAATCTTTTGATAATAACGTTAACCTTACAAACCTAAAATTGAGACTTTATTTAGGATTACTCCTGATAAATCATTTGTTTCTGGTATTTCCATCCCATTATGTTACCTGCTATATATGTTTAATTCGATCATTTGTTGTCAACAATAAATGTTGTTGAGAGTTATGTCTCTCGCTGGGACATGGGTCTCACCTCGTGGCTCACCACATCTTTTTAGGTGGTTGTCAGCAGCAGCAGCAGACCCTGACAGTGAGGCAAAGTTCTTATGATAAACCCTAGAAGAAGGTTGTTTAGTTTTCTAGAGTTTCCTAGATTCTCAGGTCCGTGTGGGAATGTTTTGTATTTGATGTTTCACTGACTCAAGCTTCATTGCTTTCTAATGTATGTACTTGTTGTATATGTGGGTAACATCTCATGTACATATGTGGTGGATGAGGCCATGGAGCAATTGTAAAATATACTTGATATGATATATGAATTTATGCAATATGTTGGGCCTTCATGTAAATGTTCTTGGACATGTTTGTAAATATTCAATCAGTTTTAATATTTTCTCCTTTTAGGGATTTGATTAATTAGGGATCGGTTGTACTTTGCTTTTGAGTAATGTCGATTAGCGTGGTGGGTTGCCACATGTGGTGGTATTAGAGCTTAGGCTTCGCTGAGTTTATAGGGACATAGGACTTAGGACTAAGATGAAACTAAGTGATGAAAATGACATTAACATGATGCATACTGCCTAAACTTAGTACTTGGATGCCCTGTCCAAGTATCAATTATTGAATAAAAGGTAAGTGTGTAACTCTATGATTGTTATCTTTTTTATTACCCTCATCAAGTAGTCAGTTGGAAACAACCAAAGAGAATAAGAAGTTAGTAATCATGGTGAAAATGTTTTAATCATATCCTGGAGAAATATGAAAATCATATCGCAACCCTTCAAACTTGAATGTTTGGTGATTAAATAGAAATATATGACACGATGAATCCTAAATTTGAATATAAATAAGTCAAAACGGAGTTCTTGAAACATCAATTCTAGAAGATAATGAAGTAAAAGAGAGATAAATCTATGTTATCAGAATAAGTTAAGGTGTAAAATTAATATAAGAAGAGAAGAACTCCAGTGATAAGTGTGATATGAGATGATAAATAACAACAATGACGGGTGAACAAAGTGGAACCTGGGTAAATGTCAGACACGTCCATATGTGTAAGAAGGTGTTAATGTGAAAATTATCATGACATGTAAAAGAAAGTTAAGGGGGGTGATCAGAATGTGAAATATGATGAGATATCTCTGATAAATGAAGAAGAAACATGATAATACAAGAGGACACACACAATAATGATAAATAGTCAATAACAAAAAGTCATGAAGTATGATAATCATGTTAATTCCTAAGAAGAAGGCTAGGAATCCAAATGAAAAAGTAAATGATATATAAAAAGTCATAACTTGCCTATTAATGGTAGGACCAATAACCCTTTGCTAGAAACCCTTTTTGAATAGTGTTGTTGTGTTGAGGGAGGTGTGTTTCCAATGCGTTCTTTCTTTTTCAAGATGCATCTTTCAAGTGGATCTCATGCCACTTGGTATGTGTGGATTTGACGTAATCCTAGGGATGTATATCTTGGTTAGCACGTGGTTGTTTTGGACTATAGTTCCCAGATCGTGAGATTTTGTGATGGGAATTCCTTTTGGTATTTTTAAGGAGATAGGAAGATTCTCCCAACACATTTTGAGTTTGTTATGATGGCAGTGGATTTGATGTGACTGGGGTGTGAGATCCTCCTAGCACATGTAGTGGATACCAAGGTGATGAGTCCTAGTATCCAAGGTGTGCCAATTGTACATGAGTTTGGAGATGGTTTCAGATGAGTTTACTAGTGTTCCTCCCCCTAGGGAGACTCTGATATTGAGATCCTCTAGTGTTGTTCATAAACAAGAAGGATGATTTTATGATGCTTTAAATGGATTATCAACAGATGGACAAGGTCACAGTGTAGAACAAGTAATTGTTACCAAGTATAGATGATTGTTGATTGATTGAGAGTTGCTATAGTGTTTCTTTAGATGGATCTAAGGTTTGGGTATAATCAGTTGGGGATCAAGGAGGATGACATAAGTTTTATGGTCAGTATGAGTTTTTGTTTATGCCATTTGGGCTAATCCATGCATCAACAACATTGATGGACTTGATGAACCAGGTGTTTAGACCGTATCCTTATTAATACGTGATAGTGTTTGTTGATAACATCTCGATGTACTCTAGAAATAGGCAGTAGCTTGAACATAGTCTTCACTAAGCATTGGAGTTTTCGAGGCACCACCAATTGTATACCAAGTTTAGAAGGTACGAGTTTCAAGTGATCAAGCTTCGGATCCAAGAAGGTGAAGACAAGTGCTGGAGTGGGAGCAACCCAAGACATTGTCTGAGACCCAAAGCTTCCTAGGATTAGCAGGACATTAGAGGAGGATCATTTAGAACTTTACCATCATTGCTTTACCTTAGACCAAGATGAATAGGAGGGATGTTCCTTTTTTTTGGGATGATAGGTGTCAACATTCTTTTTAGGAGCTAAAGAAGAAGTTGACAAGTATTACAATGATAGTGTTGCCAAGCAAAGGGAAAGGTTATGTCGTTCTAGTGATACTTCAAAGAATGTCTTGTGTGTGTTGATGTAAGAAAAGAATATGATTCCTTTTGATCTGTGACATCTTAGCAGGATCAAGGAGAACTATCCAACCCATGACTTGAAGTTACCCGTTTTAGTTTTATCCTTGAAGATTTAGGGACATTGTTCGAAGAAAGAGTTAATACATGAGATAAAGGAGGTGGATGGAGCTAAAAAGGTATTATGATTATATGATAGATGATCATATAGGAAAGGAAGATGTGGAAGTTATTGCACTAAAAAGGAAGTCATCTTTTCTAGAGTTACAGAGAAAGTAGAGTTATACTCCTTGACATGTCAAAAACAAGACATGCTAGTATCGTTTTAATAGAAGGATGTATAGTTATAAGTATCTCCATTGGTAGGATTGTTAACACAAGATTGTTGACATAGCTATAAGTCAAACTAGTACAATTATAGCAGATCAAAGGTATAAAGTTACGTGACACTATGATGTAGGACATCAAATTAGAGTTTGGCAGCGGGAAGCATGATGGCTTCTATGATTTAGGTGATGGGGAAATGTGTTACCACAACTAGACAAAGGTACCTAATGTTGATGAGTAATATAGTATCTGAGGAGGCTCATTCCTCATTAAACACAATATATCTGGCAATACATAGATGTAATCACATTCTAAAGAATTAGTGATGGAAGACAGCACTAAAACATGATGTGGCAGAGGTTGTGGCCAAGTATACACTTATTAGCAAGTCAAAGAGAAACATCAGAGGACTACAAGGATGCAGTTGAAGATTAGCATAGCTTTTCACCAGTAGGAAGATGGTCAATCAGAAAGAACCATTCAGATGATTGGAGAATCTTAGGGAACATATATCCTACAGTTCTTGACAATTAAAGGATGTACACCTGAGTCTGATCGAGTTTGCTTACAACAACAGTCACTAGAGTTCCAAGTTGGAGTTACCACCAAATTTTCATAGCTTACACATTAGTTTCTATGTCCCATGTCGAGAAAGTGTCACCCCAATATAGAATAACTCATATAGACAATGGAGGTGGAGTTTTATGAGGATGCTCCTTATGTGGAGGATTTTGTTTTGATCCTAGATAATATGTATAGAAGTTGAGAGAGAATGATATAGCCTTGGTTAAGGTGTTGTGACATCACCATGGGATGGAAGAACCCATGTCGAAGATAGAACATGAGATGTATAGGAGATACCTATCCTCGTTTGTTTTATATTTTAGGGCAAAGTCCCTATTACAAGTTTATGGTTGTAAGACCCCTAACCTAGATTTATGGTTAAACATGCTTTCTTATCTTAATTCTATGCTTAAAACCTTAATCGAACCCTAACTCTTGCTTTCATTTCATGTGACAAAGCTAAGTTTCAAGTTTGGACATTGGTTGAGTAAGTTAAGAAATTTATGTGCTTATTTTGGACCTTTATGCAATTTTCCCATATATTGGGTTTTATTTTTATTTTTTTCACATGTATGTTGTGATTCATAAGTTTTCATAACATGTTTTATATGGTTTCACCTTTGGGCACCGAGATGCACCATCGGATTTGAGGTGTTATCTAGCATAGGGTTGAGACTTAGGGTTTCTCACCTAAGTGCTCTAACTCGTTGGTTTCCATTTGAATGCTTGGGATTCGATGGTCCCACTATGAGGTGTGGGATCTGATGGTTTTCTTGTTTGGATTGATATTCAATGGTTTTCTTTGAGGCACAACTAGTCGATGGTTTCCTTGTATTGAGAAACAACCGGTGGTGGTTAGGGTTTGCTCAAGTGGCCAAGTGAGGGAAAGATCAGATGGCCCATCTAAGGTTGGAACTCGATGGTACCCCCGAGGTTGACAAATGATGTTCCCCCGAGCATCAAGATTTGATGATTTACTCAGTTTGCATGGATGAGAGCATTCATCTTTTGTACACTTTGCATGCATGTTGTTACACCTCAACCTACCTTTCTCTTTCACCTATGCTCTATATACCTCTCTCCTTTCACCCAAACAAGCTCTTTACACACCTCCAAATTTTTCTTGCTGCTTGGAGAGGTCTGACCCTCTTTCTTGATGGAGGAGACGAGATCTAGAGAAAGGATCTTGGTCAAGCTTGGTTGAATGTTCTATAGGGTTTGGATCTACCCTGTCTAGGAATGTTTGGAGCTTCCTAACCTAGCTTCTTGACCTAAGCAAGTAAGATCATCTTCTTTACCCTCATTTTCCTTGCTTCCCTCCTTCTTCCCTCTTCCTTCTTGGATGGATCCATGGTGTTCTTGGTAGATCTTGGGCCTAAGGTTGAAAAACACCTTCTCTCTTCTCTTTTACCCTAGGTTCTTCCTTGTTCTTAAAGAAAGGAGCCAGCTTGGATGTTGGAGTGCTCAAGCTAGGGTTTTCTTCGCTCTCTTTGAGCTACCTTGTTTTTTTGACCTTCATCACCTTCCTTGAGGTGATTTATATAACTTTATTCACGTTCTTCCTTACTCTTAACTTTCCATAAGTATATCTTGCCCTAAAAATGTGGTAACAAGTATAAAGATGATTCTTTTTCTAGTGTTTGAGCATATGTAGTAGTTCTTGAGTAAATAACTACCTCTAGATCTATTTTATGATCATCCTTGATGTATGATGGTTTTGGTTTCCCTCAAACTATGGTTTCCCCTTAGGAGCTATGGACTGATTTCTCTCTCGACTCATGACTCAATGGTTGACTTCCCATGTCCCTTGATGGTTTAACTTCTTCTAATGATTTGATGGTTTGCCCTTAGTTGTTGTTTTGATGGCTTTACTTGTGCATCTCAAACGATGGTTTTTCTAGTAAGAGAAACTAAGGTTTTACTTAGCGTGAGGAGTGATGGTCTTGTGCTTGAGATTCGATGGTTATGCTTCATCCAAGATCTGATCGTCATGCTTGATACTTAAGTTGATGCCTGACACGCTTGATCCGTGTGTTAAATGCAAGTGCACATATCAAAGTAACATAGACCTTGTGAGGCCTGAGTCGAACTCAGGGAAATGTAAATTTCAATAGACTACTAACTAGTCACGATCAGCTAGACCGATTGGAAAAGATGATTGTTGGTTTTGAAACAAAATAAAAAAATAAAGAGAAAACAAAAACAAGAAATGATTAAATGTTAAGTTTAATCAAATAGAATGGGAATCCTTAGGATTACGGTTTCACCGCAAGGTCTTGCTGCATGCAATTCTACACAACTAGCATAATTCGTGCCTTATCCTTGATTATGGCATGTAGTCAGAATTGCTTGCTTCCATAATACAATTCACTACCTAGTTCTAGGTCAGTTCCACGTCAGTAGTAACCTATACCCTAAATCTAAGTGGTTTAATGAATTCTCTGGGTATCCACCATTAACCGTACATTACCTTGTCTAAGGAATTTATTAGTTAATGTGTTAATCGTGCCTTTTCAACCACTAATCCTATGTCAAGAGAAATTAACAGTATTAGAAATTAACTATGGTGATCAAGCATAGTAAATTGCGATAGAAACACGATAACATATCATGGAGATCGAGACAAATTATGATAATCAATGTAAAATTTTCATACAACAATTCCCCGAGCTACTCCCGGTCCTAAGGATAATGGGTATTAGCCCCACATGTTCATCTCAACGATACACATGGAGAAAAAAGAGGAAAACATGGGGAAACAGATGAGAATATGATGTAACCCCTAAAACGGAGAAGATCTAGGTGATCCTCAGTGTGTGCCATCTGTTATGTAGCCTTCTGGCAGTAGAATCGCCCATCTACGGCTCTAGAATTGTTTGGGGTGTAGCTCTGGGCTCCGTTCTTTGCTCTCCTTTTCTTCGGGACTTGTGTGGCTGAGTGCAACGTGATACCCCAGTCTCGGTCATCTTTTTTCTTAGGTATAGGTATGACTTACGGCCGCCAAAAGATCGTGGCCGCTCAATCGTGGCAATTCTAGGTAAAATCTTGATCTGACGGCATCGATACCATTGACGGGGATGCACCTCTGTTGCTAAAAAATGGGATCAAACTAGATGCTTTTCGATACTATCGACCAGAGCATCGATGGTATCAACAGGCCGATTTTCTTTCTGTTGAACTGATCTCGAGGCCATCGACAGTTTGGTCAATGGTATCGACCTGGATGCTTTCCCTCTAGATTAGTTATTGTTGCCATGTCGATAGTATCGATGGACCCATCGATGGTATCGATAGGTTCTGGAATACAAAGTACCTGAATTAGAGAGAAAAACACAAGTCAATCAATGGAATTTCATTATTCACTCAAAATAGGATAAAATAAGATAGATTTGATGCATACAATGATTATAGGCTAAAGGAAATGAATCATGCCATTATAGTCACCAAAATGACAATTAAACGCATAAAACAAGTACAAAATTAGCCTATAAATGTGACTCAAAAACCCTGCATCATACTCCCCTAAGCTTGAGTCTTGCTCGTCCTCGAGCACAAAACTATAAAATCTGATTGAGAGTGTCAACTAAAGAACATAATCCCATAAATGATATCTCAGTATGATTCCTACCTGCAAAACACATATCGGCCTTTACCAACCACGGAACGATAACTGCCCTTCAGGTGACAATAATCATTCATGATAGATATCCATCCCAATATCACGAACACTATCAAGTAAAGCAGTTAATATAATAAAATCCTCAGGTTCAGGCTTGGTGCATCTTGTGATCTCCTATCTACGTTGCTCATTTTCTCTAACTACAATCTAAATGGAAGCAGCTCTCCTGATGTACATGAATGAGGAGAAAATCATGGGTGGCCTACCACTTCGAGCAATGGGTGGATGGAATAGGTGGTTGTGGAAGAAATGGAGGCACAGTACATTCGATCATGTGAAAAACAAAAATAACATATCATGATGTGAATGTAGATGAAAATGTCCTAATGCTACATTTTTGGTGGAATGGTGCATGCACTATCATTCCATCTCAAAGTGAGGTGGAATATCTAAGAAAACTACACCATGTGCTTTTTCTTTTAATATGCGGGTGAGAACACGTTCCTTTCTCCCTTTTATTCATACCTACTTCTCAATCTTGTTTTTTTTCTTTTCTCCCATTTTTTAATTTTTTTTCAAACCCTCATTTTCATAAATGGTAAGGGATTATTTGTTGGGCTTCCTTCTTTTTACATAACTTGTACATTTGATGCATTCTATTCAGAGCGTATAGAACAAGTTCACCACCTATAATGTTTCAGAAGAAAATAAGACACATGATGTGCTATATGCTCAAAAGTTGTGAATGCAACTACATAATGACAATTATGCAACTACCATGACATGCACCTAAGGATAATGTGTATGTATAACTACTCTCTACTTTTTTTTCTTATGAAAAACTATGTAACAATAGATATAATGAACTACCTATCTACATGGAATGCAATCAAAAGTGAAAGACAGTAATGTGCTCCCAATTCTTATGGTGGAGTATGAATGAAATTGTAGTGGATCAGATCATAAGACTAATTGACAGAACCTTCATAAAGAATTATATGTCCCTTCTTACTGACTTGCATACCCATTAATCAAGGGATTTCTCTCTCACTTCAAATTAAAGTCACATTAACATTTGGTCGGTTTAGGCTCAACATCCATATCAATCCTCTAAACATGAACCATACAGATATTCAATCATGTTCATATGTTTTAAATTTGACCTACCCAATGAGTTTCACCAGTGATGTCCTCAAGTTCTCGCAAGACAAGCTTACAATTTCTAAAAGATTTTTCATTAAAAATCATTCTCTCACAAACCCCCAAGTGAAAACATCGAAATGAAATGCAATTAAATTAGACTCCACTGATTACACTAGATAGATAGTGGATCCTAGAAAATAGTGAATCTAGCAATAAAGAAAATGAAGATAAAGAAGGATATGCAAAGACAAACAAAATATGAAATAAAATAAAGAAAAATTGGATAGATGTTGTTCCAACACCCCCCTAAGCTTGAACTCGACTATGGCCTCATAGTCAAAATCCAGACTTAATAGGTGGAACAGTGATTCCCCTTTATTGGTCTGGTGGTGGATGTGTCAGGTAATGGTAGCCGCTGGGATCCCAAGTAGGATAATGTCCCTAGAATGACATGTCTAATGGGGGCATCAGTGGTGGTTGTGGGTATCCTCCAAAATAATTATGACTCTAGTAACAGTCGTAAAACGGATATTGTTGCATCTCCATCCTATGCAACCTGTTGTGGAAGGTTTCTTGGTTGGCAAAGAGGAGGTGCTCATTCTCGTAGATGGCTTGCTGATTCTCGAATAGCCTGTTCGTCATCTCTTAAATTCTTGCAAAAGAAGCGGTGTGTTGATGTTGTGTCTGTTGAATGTCCTGGAGCATGGTATACATACCCTGCATTGAATAGAGATCCTCCTCTCCTTGAGAGGGATGTGGTGGCAGTGGCTGGGAAGAAGATGAGGCTCCAAAGTGTCATGGTCACTTCTGTGGAGCAACTCATCGTCGAAGAGGAATGGTAGCGTTCCCCTACTCTTCTTCATCATTGTCGCCTTCTGGTACTTCTACTTCATCTTGTTGTTGTTCTTCATCTTGATCAATATCAATGATGGGCCACCTATAAGCCTAGCCAAGCTGGAGGTTGAATGCAGGGTCAGGCAGTTCTTGCCTTTGAAAAACATCTCCCACATGGCAAGTGGCATAAACAGTGTTGTGGCGGACTTCGAGGAGGCCCGCGTTCACAAAGTGGCTCAGATTGAGTGTATTCTTGCATTCCAATTTGGGTAGCCCTGACAGATCCAGGCCAAGGTACATGGTGATAGGAGTGATTAGACCCCCAAAATAAATTGGGGCCCTAAGAGATGTGGTCCTCTTGACCTCCATGACGCGTGTTAGGAAGAAAGCTCCAAAGTTGATACATTTCCTCTCCAACAGACTATAGAGGAAGAAAGATATGTTTCCTGAAATTTGATTTGGGACCATTTAGATCTTAGAAAGAAGGTGTTGGATAAAATATGATGCAAAACCTTTACAAATGGATGCTCAAAATCAGCTATAGCATGGTGTTAGCTGATCGAGTATCCCTCTGGTACAGTAACTAACACTGAATACATGGCATCATAATCTACATTATGTGATGGCTAGCGCAGGTCGCTATGCCCATGAGACCACCCATAAATCCCATTGAACTCACGAAGGGACATGGTATAATATATGTTGTAGAGGAAGAAAGAAACTCTCCCCTCTTTCCATTCAGTCTGTGCTGGTATAAGCTCGTTGGGGACGACACAAATATCTTGAGATGCCATAAACTCTATGACAATCTCCTTGTAAGTTGGCCACCCGCTAAAAAATGGATGACCTTCTTCATGGTCATGGCACAACATTGGGGACTCACTCAATTGCCCTTGAATCACATAGGCCATGTTGGCCTCAAATCCTAGGTCCTTGATTAATTGTCAGTCTCCATACTGGGTAAGCTCGATGGAGCACTTCCACAACTCTTCGTACACCTTTTTTATCTCCGGTGATGGGTGGACTAGCCTTGAGCGTGAAACTAGTCCTTGTGACGGGGCTGGTAGGGCAGGTGGGGCAGCCTTGGATGATGAAGCATCGGATCTCACCATTTTTGCATGTGCAACGGATGAGAGAGAAAAAGATTGAGAAAGGAGCTCGGAGAAGATGGTCGGTGAAGATCGGAGAGATGGAGATCCGCAAAGTCGATGGAGATGCTCGGAGAAGACCGTTGGTGAAGATCACGGTAGCTCCTGGGTGTTCAGAGATGCTAGGGCTAGGAGGTCAAAGATATGCACTAAAGGTGTGTGGCTTTATTGAGGAAATACATCCCTTTTTATAAGGGATGGTTGCCTCTACTGTTGGTGCGTCGATACCATCGACGGAACATTGATAGTATCAATGACTGAAATAATTTTTCGCTCACTGCTATCGACGGCTCTCGATGGCTAGATGTTGGGGGTCTGGATTGTTTGTGCATCGATACCATCGACACTGTCCATGGATCAACATTGTGGACCACTCGATGAAGATGCATGGATCACCGACTTGGAGCGTCGATACCATCGACAGTATGTCACTAGTATCGACACCTTCGTATACCTTTGATCCTCATGAGGTGGTGGTGCTGGAATCGTGTTGTTGGTGTGTCGATACCATCGACCAGGGTGTCGATAGTATCAACATTACAGAGACAAACTATTCTGAAAATATCCAGACATCTCGCGACCATCGATGGAACGGTCGATACTATCAACCTTCTCCAGTCTCGATCCTTTTTTGCTCTATTCTAGTGTCGATACTATCGACGAGACCGTCGATACTATCGATGGAATGAAATTTCCGTAGCTTCTTCATTGTTCCAAACTCAATACCAGCGACAAAAGTGTCGATACTATCGACATCCTCCCAGTCCTGCACACTCAATAAACACATCAGGGTATCATTTTTATAAACTAAGTATAAAATTAATGAAAACTATCTAGGAAAATGAAAAATAAAGAACTTAAACATGTCATCTACCAAGGTTGGGTTGCCTCCCAACAAGCGCCCTTCTTTAACATCTTAGGCTAGATGCAATCATGCTCATTCTTCATCAAGTGCAATGAGGTTTACCTCATGCACCTTTTTTGTGAAATCCTCTCCATAGTAGTGCTTAAGACGCTGGCCATTCACCAAGAGCGTCCTTTCACCATCTCTCACCATCATGGCTCCATGTGGACACACTTCCTCCACAACAAATGGTCCACTCCATCAGGACTTCAACTTCCTGGGATGTAGCTAAAGCCGTGAATTGAACGACAATGCACTCTCGCCTTTTGAGAAAACCATCCTTTGGATGTGGCGCTCATGCAATTGTTTCGGCTGTTCCTTGTAAATATGGGAATTCTCATAAGCGTTCATTCTCAACTCATCTAACTCATTGAGCTAGAGCAACCATCGCTTCCCTGCATCATCAATGTTCACATTTAAATTCCTAAGCACCCAATGCGCCTTGTGCTTCAGCTCCACTGGAAAGTGGCATGCACGCCCATAAGCCAACCTAAACGGCATAGTTCCTATAGGAGTCTTAAAGGCGGTCAGATACGGCCAAAGTGCATCCGGTAGGAAAATTCTCCAGTTCTTCCTTGATGCATTGACAGTACATTCCAAAATTTTCTTTATCTCCCTATTGGAAATTTCTACTTGACCCTGTGTCTGCTGATGGTATGGGGTGCCCACGTTGTGCTTTACCACATACTTGCTCAAAAGTGTAGCAAACTTCTTGTTTCTGAAATGTGTGCCTCCATCACTGATGATCGTGCGGGGCACTCCAAACCTACAGAAGATGTATTCCTTTACGAACCTACACACTACCACATCATCATTTGTCCTAGTGGGTATCTCTTCTACCCACTTTGAAACATAATCAACAACAAGTAAAATATACAAGTTGGAATTTGAGGACACAAAAGGTCCCATGAAATCTATACCCCACAAGTCAAAGACTTCAACCTCTTGAAATACATTTAGGGGCATTTCATATCTTTTTGAGATATTGCCTGCCCGCTGACATGACTCACATTTTCTTACAAACTCATAGCATGTCTAAAAAGCATGGGCCAATACAGGCTGCTCTCCAACACTTTTGCAGTCGGCCTCGAGCTAGCATGATGGCAGTCAGTGTGCATTGTATGACAATAGTGGAGCACGTTGTCATACTCAAACTCTGGCACACACCTGTGGGGAACACCATCCATACACTGTCTCAAAAGAATAGGGTCATCCGTAAAAAATAAAATCTCAATGAATGGAAAAACCACTTCTTCTCTTGATAATTCCAATCCTTGGGTAATTCTTTGCATGCAAGATAATTCACTATGTGTGAAAACCACAGATCTTTGTATTTAATCAAAAGAATCTTTTCATCTGGAAAAGTCTCAGTAATGGGTATATTAGTATCCTTCTCATCTACCCTCTCAAGGCGAGACAAACGATCCGCAACCACATTTTCAATGCTCGCCTTATCCTTAATCTCAATGTCAAATTCTTGTAAAAGAAGTATCCACCTAATGAGTCTAGGTTTCACCTCTTTCTTTTCCGTTAAATATTTTATTGCTGCATGATCTGTCCATACCACCACTTTAGATCCCACCAAGTATTGCCTAAATTTCTCAAAAGCAAAAATCACGGCAAGTAATTCCTTTTCGGTGGTGGTATAATTTAATTGTGCATCATTCAATTTTTTCGACGCATAATAAATTATTGTGGGTTTGTTCTCAAGGTGTTGCTCAAGAACGGCCTCCACGGTGAAATCGGATGTGTCACACATGAGTTCAACTGGTTGACTCCAATTCGGAGTCTACATAATCAGTGCGGTAATCAAACGTTGCTTGAGGATCTCAAAAGCTTTCATATGTTTTTCATTAAAATCAAAAACTGCATACTTTTCAAGCAACTCAGAAAGAGGCTTAACGATTTTATAGAAATCTTTAATAAATTGGTGATAAAATCCCACATGACCAAGGAAACTTCTAACTCCCTTCATCGAGTTTGGTGGAGGCAATTTGGAAATAACCTCAATTTTTACTAGATCCACCTCTGGTCCCTTGCTAGACACCTTGTGTCCTAGCATGATCCCCTCGCTAACCATCATGTGGCATTTCTCCCAATTGAGGACCAAATGAGTGTCCTCACATCTTTGTAAAACTTTATCAAGATTAAAAAGACATTCATCAAAAGACGCACCATAGACCGAAAAATCATCCATAAACACCTCTAAACAACATTCAACCATGTCAGAAAAAATGGCAAGCATACAATGTTGAAAAGTGGTCGGTGTGTTGCACAGTCCAAAAGGCATCCGACGATAAGCAAAAGTACCATAAGGGCAAGTGAAAGTAGATTTCTCTTGATCCTTAGGTTCAATCGAAATTTGGTTGTAGCCGGAATATCCGTCTAGAAAATGAAAAATGAGAGCGACCAACCAGTCGCTCTAAAATCTGATCAATGAAGGGTAAAGGAAAATGATCCTTTAGCATTGCGGTGTTCAATCTACAGTAATCTATACAAACCCGCCACTCGGTAACCAACTGGGTGGTGACTGGCTCATTTAACAAATTTTTAGTTATTGTAATTCCCCCTTTTTAGGGACTACCTATTTCGGGCTTACCCACGTAGAGTCTGAGATGGCGTCGATAATTCCCGCTGAAAGCAACTTGATCACCTCCTTCTTAACAACCTCCATCATGGTAGGGTTTAAGTGGCGTTGGGGCTGAATCACAGGTTTATCTCCTTCAACAAGTCAGATCTTGTGTTGGCATAGAGGAGGGGAAATCCCCTTGATGTCGGAGACTAGCCACCCGAAAGCACCACAGTGGTTCTTCAACATAACCATCAATTGTTCTTCTTTAGCGACACTCAGATATGCCGAGATAATGATCGGTAGCTTTTCATCCACTGCTAAAAATGCATACTTCAAATGAGGGGGCAACGGCTTTATCCCCAACTCCTGCGGATTCACCAACGAAGGATGCAATGGGGGCGGTAGTGATCTGAAATCTTCAAAGTGCCTAGAATAGTAGCAGGGAAAAACTTGAAGCATCTTCATGCATTCCTATAGCAATGTGCTCCTTATCCAGTCATCAATAATATTGAACAGGAAAGTTTCAATAGGCAATTGAGGATAAGATTCTTGCATTGAGATCTCCACAGCATTATCCTCAGTGGACAAACAAACTTCTTCATCTTCATCATTTGGATATCCCACTGCCGTAACAAGAGAAACTACCTTGGTTTGCTCCATAATATCCATAGCAAGTGTTCCCCTATCTATCTTGGTCATGACATGTGCCATGTCGAGAAAAGGTTTCCCTAGACAAATGGAAACATTGTGCTCAAAGTGTCTGACTTTATTACACTATCCTTGCTCTTGTGATGATTTTGGGTTAGTTAGCATTTTTATTTCAGACATGTCATCAGCTATGCCCATGGTTAGATGGCCTCTACCTATTTCCAGAATCATGTCAGCTGTAGATTGGAAGGGTCTTCCTAGAAGTAGCTCGTTCCCTTGCTCATCTTGCATCTCCATCACGACGAAATCTTCCAGAAAAACAAATTTGTCCACCTTTACTAAAACATCCTCGCAAATCCCATAAGGCCTTACGACTGAATTATCTGCAAGTTGGATTGTCATGTTGCTCCTCCGGGATTCTCTAAGATCAAGCTTCTTGAATGTGTAGAGAGGCATCAAGTTGATGCTCGCTCCTGAGTCACAAAGGGCCTCTCCAAATTTCATCTTTCTGATGTAGTAGGAGATATTGAAACATCCTAGATCTTGTCTCTTAGGAGGCAATGTTGGTAGAATGAATGTGCTCACCTATTCTTTGAGAACCACCACTTTTGTATCTGGAATCTTCCTCTTCTTGGTAATAATATCCTTCAGAAACTTACCATAACAAGGTATCTGCTCGATTTCATCAAGCAGTGGGATATTGATAGATAATTTTGTAAAACTATCTAAGAACTTCTTAAATTGTTGATCCACCTTCTTCGCTTTAAGGATGTTCAGATAGGGAACTAGGACTGCCTATGCTCTTTATTGTGGCGGCATGTATGTCATCCTTTTCTCTGTGTCTTTCTCCGCAATGGGTTCCTCCGTGGAAATCTCTACACTGTTCTTAGCAATTAGTGTGACTTTGGCTTCCTCTACGGCCTCACATGTAGCTTCTAGCTGTGATGTGTTTGGTTCATCGGCCTTAGAGTTTAAAATTTTCTTTCCACTCCTCAGCAAGATAGCCTTGTCTTGATGGTTCTTTCTGGGAACATCAGTATTTCCTAGAAAACCCTACTATGATGGCTTCTTTAAACTTGCAATTTCACCTGCCATCTGCGCTAAGGACGTCTCAAGCGTCCTCATCTGTGCTCCATGGCTTTGTAGAGTGTGACCATATTGGTTCATAAATTCCCCTTGTGCCTTAATTTGATTATCGAATGTGCTCATCAACTCTTGATTTTGCTTTATTACTTGATTGAGAAACTCATTGCTCTTGTCCTCTACACTTGGTTGTGGCTTCTGATCCAGATCCTATAGAAAATATTTTGGATCCTTCCATGAGAATTTCTTGTCTTTCCTCCACAAATAATCATTGTTCCTGTAGCCTTGTTGTTGGCGCATGAACTTAGCATGTACCTCATCATCGGACCCTTCATTATTTTTTTGTAGAAGTCTCTTTGCTATCAAGTCCATTTTCTCATTTAATTCTTTAATGGCCTTTGCATCCCCTACAACTTTGACCAGTTCTGGTGCATCTCTTTCACCCCAAGACTGCTTCTTAGCCATATTATTTAAAAACTCTCGACACTTGGAACCTTTGTTGTTTAGAAAGAACCCTGTTCCAGCTGAGTCTAGATTGCTCCTATCATGTTATAAAAAATCTTCTCCTGGGTTTCTAAATCCAACCCATGATGTGGACATTTCCGCAGCATGATATTAAATCACTCCCATGTCTCTTAGTATGTCTCGCTAGCTTGTTGTTTGAAGTTGTGTATCCTCCTCACGAGATCATTTGTATTTTTGGGAAAAAAAACACCTCTTAAAGAACACTTCAATCATCATGTCCCATGATTCAACATATTCATCATCTAGATTGTAGAGCCACTCCCTCGCATTTCCTGCTAGAGATAATGGAAATAATTTCAGATAAATGTCTTCCTGTGGAAACCTATCCACCTTCACCATGTCACAGTTCTCCACAAACGTGCTGATGTGGGCCACTGGGTCCTCATTTTTAAGTCCATGGAAAGCCTGCGAGTTGGATCAATCTTGTAATTGGGTATATTGATAGCTTGTTTCTTAATTGGCCCCTTTTGCGCAGAAGAAGAAGCCTTAATCTTCTCCCAAATGGTATGTTCCTCAGCCATTGTGAAAACCTCGAGTTCTTGTTCAAAGTCTTTGGGTGGTGTATTTATTCGCTCGTCTGCAGATCCCGATGGCAGAATCTCAGGTATCGATTGTGTGTAGTCCATACTGCGCGTCTTCACCATGTACTAGTACCTAAAATATGAATAATCTAGTAAATACAATGCTGAAATGAACAAAGAATCCGAAAGATAGACAATTAAGCTTAAAATGAAAATTGAAATAAAAAGTGGCATAGAGTGGCCGCTTGCAGCACTCGTAGTGCTGAAATTTTCCATTTCCCCAGCAACGGTACCAAAAACTTGACACGCTTGAGTCGTGCGTTAAACTCAAGTGCACGTATCGAAGTAATATAGGCCTTGTGAGGCCCGAGTCGAACTCAGGGAAATGTAAATTTTAATAGACTACAACTAACTGGTCGCGATCAGCTAGACCGATTGGAAAATATGATTGTTGGTTTTGAAACAAAATAAAAATAAAATAAAGAGAAAACAAAAATGAGAGATGATTAAATGTTAAGTTTAATCAAATGGAATGGGAATCCTTAGGATTACGGTTTCACTGCAAGGTCTCACTGCATGCAATTCTACACAACTAGCATAATTCGTGCCTTATCCCTGATTATGGCTTGTAGTCAGAATTGCTTGCTTCCGCAATACAATTCACTACCTAGTTCTAGGTCAGTTCCACGTCAGTAGTAACTTATACCCTAAATCTAAGTGCTTTAATGAATTCTTTGGGTATTGACCATTTACCGTACATTACCTTGTCTCAGGAATTTATTAGTTAATGTGTTAATCGTGCCTTTTCAACCACTAATCCTCCATCAAGAGAAATTAACAGTATTAGAAATTAACTATGGTGATCAAGCATAGTAAATCGTGATAGAAACACGATAACATATCAGGGAGATTGAGACAAATTATGATAATCAATGTAAAATTTCCATACAGTGATTCCTCGGCCTACTCTCGGTCCTAATGATAATGGGTATTAGCCCTACATGTTCATCACAACGATACACATGGAGAAAAAAGAGGATAACATGGGGATACAGATGAGAATATGATGTAACCCCTGAAATGGAGAAGATCTGGGTGACCCTCGATGTGTGACGTCTGTTCTGCAGCCTTCCGGCAGCAGAATCGCCCGTCTACGGCTCTGGAATCGTTCGGGGTGTAGCTCTGGGCTCCGTTCTTCGCTCTCCTTTTCTCCTGGACTTGTGCAGTTGAGTGCAATGTGATACCCCGGTCTCGGCCGTCTTTTTTCTTAGGTATATGTATGACTTACAGCCACCAAAAGATCATGGCCGCTCGATCGTTGCAATTCTGGGCAAAATCTTGATCTGACAGCGTCGATACCATCGACGGGGTGTCAATGGTATCGACACCTTAGGGTGCACTTCCGTCGCTAAAAATTGGGATCAACCTAGATGCTTTTCGATACTATCGACCAGAGCATCGATAGTATCGACCGGCCGATTTTCTTTCTGCTGAATTGATCTCGAGGCCATCAAAAGTTTGGTTGATGGTATTGACATGGATGCTTTCCCTCCAGCTTGGTTATTGTTGCCATGTCGATAGTATCGACGGACCCATCGATGGTATCGATAGGTTCTTGAATACAAAGTACCTGAATCAGAGAGAAAAACTCAAGTCAATCAATGGAATTTCATAATTCACTCAAAATAGGATAAAATAAGATAGATTGGATGCATACAATGATTATAGGCTAAAGGAAATGAATCATGCCATTATAGTCACCAAAATGATAATTAAATGCATAAAACAAGTACAAAATTAGCCTATAAATGCGACTCAAAAATGCCCTCGTCAATGGATGAATCAATGGTTCCTTTTTCCCATGAAACAATGGTGTTTATTTAGTGTAGAAAGTCTAATTTCACCTAGCTTCTACAATTTATGGTTTGGATTCTATTGACAAATTATGATCCACCTTTTGTTAACATTGGATGGCTTTTCTATCCTTGACATTAGATGGATCTTTTACCCTTGATATATGATGGCTTTTCTATTCTTGACATCCGATGGCTTGCCTAGATTTAACAAATGATGAAACCTCTAGTCTCAAGAAACAATAGTCCACCTAGTTGATCAAATGATGGTTCACCTAGCTTATCAAATGATGGTCCTTCTAGAACTAGAAACCGATGGTTTTTCTATGGTTCACAATCGACAATCTTCATGTTTTATACAACCAATGGTGTACCTAGTGCTCTCAACTGATGGTACACCTAGTATACCTAATGCTCTTAGTCGATGATGTGCCTAGTATATACAAATGGTGGTTAGTCTAGTTTCTATCAATCGATGGCTTGCTACTCAATGAAGTGATCTATCAACTAATCTCAAGAACTGATGGCTCTACTAGGTGCATGATTTGATAGTTTTTCCTACATGGAATCTGATCATTTGTTGAATCCCAAGATCTGGTGGTTTTGAGGAAACTCGCAATTCGGTGGTTATGTTTTGTGCCTATACTTGTGCTTGGTATGAGAACCAATGGTCTTTATAGAGACCATGATCACATGGTTTGTGCTTAATGTAATTCATATAATGGTTTTGATTAAAAGATGAAATCGGGAAAAAGTGTGTAGAACCTTAAAAATATTAAATAAATGTCCAAAAAACTTCAACATGTGAAACTAAGGGTAAATTCATATCCAGGATACTTAATTTAACTTGTGGGTGAAGTTTCATCAAATTTGAATAATCTTAAAGTCACTAATGCATGAGGAAAGAGAAAATAGTATATGGTTTATTTAACAAACCAAAAATCTTCAAAATGAAAATCTAATTACTTAATTGGAATCTATATGCCTTATTAGCCTCTGTGCAAAATTTCATCCAATTTGGAGTTTATTTGCACCCTCAAAAGAAGAAAGAGAAAAAGAGAAATAAATGCATTCACACTTTATTCCAATTCGATTTCGGATTTCATTTACTCTGTCACACGACTCATTTTCTTTTATTTTACACATGTTCAGATTTGGACTGTCAATTTTTGGATCAGATGGCCAACGCTCATCCTCAAGCTCGCACCTAAAAGGGAAATAGGCCTCCAGTGTAGGTCTGGTATTTTTGCGATTTCTCGCTCCATGTTTGATCTTTTCTCAAAATTATTTCTCCGCTAGTTATCTCTCTTGATTCCTCACAAACCAGTCCCTAGTTTGTCGCATTTTGTCATGTATTGGGGAAATGCCCAATCTTGGTCTCAAGCTTCTCGAAGCTCCCTAGCCATTAAACCCTAAACTACAACCCTACCTATAATAACAACCCCCAAAACTCTCGTACCCTCCAACCCAACTCTCCTCTTCGCTTAATTTGATTGTTGGTCACATGGGTGATCGTCGAGACCCTTGGTTTGGGTTCAACCTTATGTCAGATTGTTCCTCTTCTTGTCATCATTTCGGCCCAATTTCTTTGCACCACTAGGTCCGTGTAACCTTCCTCTCTCTTTCTCCGTTCTTGTTTTCTCAAATCGTTGACGTTTGTGTTTTGCCCAAAACCATCGGAAGCTACTACTTGTGGGTTGTCCTCCATGGTGAGAGTCTGCAAGTGAAGAAACCCCCATGTGCTTTCTCGCATCTGCCCTCTGTTTCACTTCTTTCGTTCGTTTTCCTCTAAGGGGTAATTTGGTCTTTTTTCCCTATCTCACTTTCTTTTTTGCATTGAGTGACTTGTTAAGTTGTCTATGGGTCTAGTTGAGTTGGCTAACCCTGATTGGACCATCTCAGTGTGCATGCCCACTCCCTCTCTCTCCCTCTCTGGCGGGACTGCTTGCTGACGTGGAATTTTGTGGTTGGTTGGTTATCAAAAATTTATTATAAATAATTTGTAGCTCAGAAAAATAAAATAAAATAGTTTTAAAAACAAAAAATAAGGGATTTATAATGGTACTAGCTTTGTTACCAAAATCTAATGTTGAAAATATGTGATTTTAATGGATTTTCCTGAATAAGTAATAACTTGCAAAATTCATAACTAAATATTTAAAAGTCAAAAAAAATATAATAAAATATGTTTTGAACCTAGAAAAAGATAATCTAAAACACGGCATGTTTTAATAACCTAATTCACTAATACTAAAAAGGCAATTTTTAGGGTTTTGAATAATTAATAAAACCTAACCCTAATTCTACATATATGCTTCATAGGTGTTCTGGAGACCTAGGCTTGGATCTAGGACTGTCTTTGGACTATTTAGATTCTTGAGTAAAGTACGTTTACATCTCCTATTATTCTTTTTGAGAAATTCACCTAAATTATATTTCTCTTGGTCCTATGGACATTAGCCTCACTACTACAGAAACAACATTCAGTGTCGCTTTTCTGGGTGTCGGTTATTTAGGAAAATCGACGCCTATGAATTTAAACATCGGTTATTTATGCAACCCGACGTCTATATTCGAAGACTAGCCAGACACGGGTACCGCTTTGTATTCAGCGTCGGCTGGTTATAACAGACCGACGCCTAAAATCGCCCGTGAAATCCAATTTTCGAGCGAAAACATTTTAGGTCACCTACAGCGTCAATTTTTTAACTATTCACCGACGCCTATTTAAAATGAAAATTTGCGCGAAAAGTCCCACTTTCAGTGTCATTTATCCCTCAATAACCGACGCTGATAATGGTTCCTGCCAAATAATTTAGGGTAAAGGTTATCTAGTTGGGCGTTGGTGTTTTACTATCAACCAACGCTAAAGCATAATAGGTGTCGGTTATGTAGATAACCGACACCGTTGACCAACCTAATAGACCCGATCACCCGGATCTTCCCCCTTTCTTCCTGTTTCATCGTGATATTGTTGTGCTACTGCTCCTCGCCGCTCTCCTGAAATCACTCGACAACCCCGCTGCTACTCACCGCCGCTACTACTGGTGCTTCTCCGCTCGCCACTGCCACTGCTGCTGGTGCGCCGCTGCTGCTGGTGCACCTCTACTCGCCACTGCCGTTGCTGTTGGTGTGTCACACGCTGCTCTGCTCATTCCCGGTGCCACTACTATTCACCGCCCACTGCTCTGCTCTCTCTTATTCCTTCGCCACTACTGCCGCCGCTCGCCGCCGCACTTTCCACGCTAGCTCCAGGTAGCCCTACCTCTTTGCTTCCTTCTCCCTAGCTATTTACCAACAGCAAGCACGGCCATGGCTATGTTGGCCTACCACGACCGTGCTAGACAACACAGCCATGGTAACGGTCGTGGTAGGGCAACACAGCCACGGCCAGCCGTGCTGTCCAGCACGGCCGTGGTAGGCCAACACAGCCACGGTCGTGCTTGCTGTTGGTAAGGATATGAACAAATTTTTATGTAATGCTTTATGTAAATCCTAGGATATGAACAAATTTTTTTCTTGCATATATTTGTGCTTCTAATCCTAATGTTTGACTTAATTCATTAAGTTTTGATGCATGTTGAAATAAGATTTAAACTTGTCAATTCTAGCATCCTAATTTGATTTGATTAAACCTAACATTGATGAAACCCTAACATCAATTGTGATGAAACCCTAACATTAATTTTGATGAAACCCTAACATGTACATATCTATTATTGTGTTTGTTGGCCTAGAAACCCGTCCAAGATTTTCTCATTAGGAGTAAATCTTGGATAGTCCCCGGTTTGGGACTGTTCTTGAACACCTAATCTCACTTAGGATGTAAGTGTATAATGTGTATTGGGTTTTCGAGAAAATTTTGGTAGCATTTCCCCATTTGTTCTCTAAGTACATATGTACTTAAAGAACAGCAGGGAAATGCTGCCGAAATTTTCTCGAAAACCCAATACACCATATACACTTACTAGTGAGATTAGGTGTTCAAGGATGGGATATGTGGTACACATTTATTATATAGTGAGATTAGGTGTTCAAGGATCACAATTTTAGAGGCATGTATGTTTATATTTTTTTATTGAAGCTAAATATTTGCTTTTTTAATATCAATATCATTTTCAGATTTGATTTTTCATTATCTTCTAGTTAATACAAATGCTAAATGTTTGCCTTTTTCTAGTTAATACAAATGCTAAATGTTTGCCTTTTTAATGACATTTTCAGATGGTTGACCATGATGAGCATGATGTTCATGATGAGCATGAAGTCCATGATGAGCATGCTGTCCATGACGAGCATGGCGAGGATACCAATGTAAGTTCTAAAAACATATCTTGTATTTCTATAAAATTCATTATCTTCTAGTTATGTCATATATCCCATATTTCTATATTGCGCTAATTCAGTGGGTGTATTTTTGTCAAATTTTAGGTTGATGATGCACATGTACCCACTGGAGCAACTTGATGCACAGCACCAAACACTTAACAAGAAAAGGGGAATCACTCTGTTGAAGAAGTTAATAGTGCTAAGTGGTAGTGGATCCAAATTGGTTGTGGAGTTTGATAATGGAGGAAATGCAATTGGAGTGAACCGCGATAATTTTGTAAACTATCTTGGGTTTGTCACTCGAAGCCATTGTGGTGTTAAGTATGATAATTGGCATAAAGTTCCTCAGGGGAATAAAGACTTGATATGGAAGGATTTATGCATGAGTTATTATTATTTACAATTCTATTTTGTAGATTACAAATTATATTATTTGCAATTCTATTTTTGGATACTAGTTAATAAGAATTCTATTTTACAGAATTTGTTTGTATTGGATGAGAAGTTGCATCGTAAAAGTGTGATGCAACACGCTGGAAAGATGCTTAGGAACTATAGGAAAAATCTCAATAGAGAATACATTAAAGATGGTGATAAGAAGAAGAAGTCAACCCTTGAACAGTGGAACTTCTTGGACAAAGAAGATTGGGACAATTTTGTTGCTTCAAGAAAATCTGAAGAATTCAAGGTATTAGGCGTCACTCCCAATTTAATTAATATACGTTGTATTCACCTATTCAAGATTAAAATTTAGTGCTACTAACGAAATCATTAATGTGCATACTAACTAGGCCCTCAGTGACGCGCAAAAAACAAGGCGTGCACTGAATGTGCATGACCACACTATGGGTCCAAAGGGCTATGCAAGCGTTCGCCAAAGACTACAGGCGGAGTCTGCGGCTACTCAGGAGTCTGCTCCTACTCAGGAGTCTGCCACACCCATGCCTCGCCATGATATCTGGATAGCTGGGAGGCAAAATAAGAAGGGTGAAATAAAGAAGCCCGTAACTGCTGAGGCGGCTGCAAAAATGGTAAAATACAACTCTTAGAGCAATCGTTTGAATATTGATTATTTGTGGTGTTAACTTACCAATTTCTATTGATGGTGATTAGCAGGAGCTGCACGAGCAGAGGAAACAAGGCATGTTCATCCCTCAGGGCACAAGGGATGAATTGACAGTTGCTCTGGGTAACCCAGAGCATCCTGGACGTGTTAGGGGTGCAGGCACTAGTGTGGGGATCAAATCATTCTTTGGGCCATCCCAGCGCAAACCCAGAGTGGGACTTTCCCAAGAAGAGGTAACCTATTCTTTTTCTAGAATGTTACTGTAAAAGGGAATTCAATAATAAGAAGCTAATGTTTCTTTTATCCATGTATAGGAGAATAAGAGAGTCGAAGATATAGTTGCTAAGAAGGTCAATGATATAGTTGCTGAGAAGGTCAAGGAAGAAATAGTGCGGTGGCAGGCATCTCAGGCTTCCAATCAGCTTATGGCGACCCACTCTTCTCCTGATGCACAGACTGTGAGTAATCCTGGAGACCCATCGCCTAACACGTCTGTTGTAAGTATTGTTTATGACATTGTAGCTAGTCTTTTCAAGATGATATGTATATATGTATAACATTCTTTATGTAAATTTGTAGGCATTGAAGCCATGCCGCTTAAGAATGCAAGACTATGTTGTTACAGAGGCGCAGGCTTACCAGTCCCTTCCTGGGGAAACATTTCATGGGACTCCAATGCTGCAGGGCTACATTCGTGTGAGCCCGATATGTGTATTACCCCATTGGAGGGAAGTTGCATTGCCATATGCCCACCCAGATATTGATACACTTGGTGAGGCAGAAGGCAGGGTGATATTGTGGCCCAAAGCAGATGTCGTCTACACTACTGAAATTGTAAGATAAATTTACATTATTTTAGATTGTTAATGTGTATATATGAGGTCAACTGATCTGAAATTATATATACAGGTTAAAAGGAAGACACCCGGAGCACCTAGGCCTCCACCTCCAATTCCTGCATTACCAAGTTGGGTTCCAACTGACCTAAAATACCTATTAGGTCATGCTTGTAGGGGAACGACATGTTGGCTACGGGCACATAATATGCATTTCCCTATAATTGTTTCTTTAGAAGAAAATTATGCAGGTCAATCATATGATAGCTCTTTATTTATACAAGATATTATTGAGCTGTTTATGTATGATTGGTTGAATACATCAATGATAGAGACATGGATAAGGTGAGATCTTGTTTATACATCCATATACCTTGTGTAAGATCCGGTGATCTGGTTTCTTATATATTAATGCATACGTAATACATGTTTTGCAGCTACTTAGTCGAAGATCAATGCAAACAATTTGCATTTGATTATGTGGGTTTTTTGATTCCATCATTGATTAGTATGGTAGCTAAAGACCCTGATAGTGTTCAACAATACTGTATAGATGCTTTTACAATTTTCGGTCAGCAAAAGAAGACGATAATAATAGCTCCATTCAATGTCAAGTAAGTTTACTTTATTTATAATTTGGACTTAAGAAAATTCCATTTTTATTGTGCATTTTGAGTTATTAATTTTTAACTTTTTTGCCTCTAGCGGTAGACATTGGGAGTTACTAGTTATTGTCCCTGGGACGTTCACTGTTTATTATCTAGATCCTGCGGGAAGTACATTGAACACTAAAATTGGACACATATTGAGAATGCCATTATTCTGGTGAGAAATATTTCATTTTTATATCCGTTAACATCTGTTATTATATTACTATTTAATTATGCAATTTACTGTGTTACATTAACATGTAGGGGTTTAGATGCATTCAAAAATGCTGGAGGAAATGTCCTAAGGAGAAAGAACCAGCCAATAATTTGGGAGAACGTAAAAGTAAGTTCCCGACTCCAATGTATATATTATTTATATGAACTGTGCTTAGTTGTATTTTTTAATATTTTGTATGTTTCAATTTATAGTGCGCTACACAATACAACGACTGGGCATGCGCATACTATGTGATGCTATTTATGCAGATGATTATCCGACATGTCGCATTGGATATTAATACCATACATGAGGTATTATATATAGTCTCATTAGTTAGTATGAAATATATCAATCTTATTTTTATATTATTACTTATATATATACATCATTCTCTTTGCAGGTGTTTAAAACTGACCACACTATAGGTAAACGCTTAAAAAATGCACATGCTCCATATACGATGGAAGCATTAAATGAAGTAAGAGAAGAATGGGCAAAAGCCATACAAGCAGTGGCGATTGTAAGATATAATTGGGATGTTGATAGCGATGCTTAATGATATTTTGTAAATGAATATTTCTGAATGTTTATACATGTCTGAATGTTTCTACGTGTATTTGAATGTTTCTACATGTGTGAATGTGAGAATTGAATTGATGTCTGAATATATCTACTTGTGTGAAAAAATATTTGTTGATTTTGTAGGTTTGTGGCCTGTTTGTAGGCTGATATCAATAGATGTCGTAAACATGTAGTTCAGAAAACTGAACTGCAGGTTCTCATCCTGCTGACCAGCCACAGCAGGCATGCAAACTGATAAGAAAAAAAAATAAAGTATATGTGTCGGTTATTTATCAAACACCGTCATCAAAGGCCTACAGCGTCGATTATTAGATAAAAACTGACGCCTAATATGACAAACAACCTGACCGTGCAGGAAAGCACAGCCGTGATAGAAAATTCGTCACTTATTTGTATAAAACTGACGCCTATAGTACTAAACACGGCCGCGCAGCGAAGCACGGCCGTGTCGTCTGGGAGTATGGCGTCGGTTGTTCAGTTGTTAACCGATGCAGAAATTGTCCTAGGTGGTGCCCTTCTTTGTGGCGTGAACCCTATAGACGTCGGCCAACTATATATAACCGACGCCTATAGATCATATAGGCATCGGTTAGAAAACCGACGCCGAAGAGTTTGACCTTTAGCGGCGCCCACATAGGCGTCGCTTTAAAACTGTCACCAATGGGGGTTAAACAATCGACGCCAAAGGCGTATTCTGTAGTAGTGCCTACACAATATCTTGTTCTTTTGGAAAAATATTCTTCATGTGAAGTACCTTATTTTCTTACTGATTTTCTGATCATGCTATATGCTTTGATATTCTCTTAGACTCTATCTTATTCTTGGTTCATGTTGGAACATTGTTTGATGATATGTGATATTTTATGCCCACTTGTGAGGTGGATGTATATGTTGGCCACTTATGTGGTGATTACTTCGAATATTCTAACTATAATTTTTACTTGCCTCCCTATTAAGCATGTTATGTAACACAGTAGCCCTAGGATAGTATAATTGCATTGGTTTTGGGTTATGATCCCTTATTATATTTTGGGATTGAGGTTATGTGTCCCATACCCAGGTTTCAAATTTATGAGGTTTGGCCCACATATTTCTATTTATTGGGAGTTTGGTTATGTGCCAATCTCTACAAAGTTTCAAGTTTATGAGGCTTGGTTTCCATTGTTATGTATATTGTTCTAGTGCTATGTTCATCTCACATACATGCAAGTTGTTATTATTTTGATGGGTTTTGTCTCCAAAGAATTATGTGTGTTTTTGTGGTACCACTTTTATTATTGATTTTATGGCAAGTATTTCCTTTATCATATGATTGTGATTCTTTCCTCTTATGCCCTTTTGGGTAGTCCTTACCTCTTCTATGGGAAGCCTTTTATACTTGATGCCCCGTATTCTTAATATATTGCTCAATTTCTTTTTAGCATGCACAAACTAGCTTTTTGCTTATGTTCTCTTTTCCTTTTCCTTTTGGGGTACAGCTCCAACCCTAGGTATTAGACTAGGAGAAGGCAATCAAGGTGGACATGGACCACAACAAGTGTAGCCAAAACCTCATGGGAGACTTGCTTGAAGTTGTTAGGTGATCCTCAGCTAGTCCCATATGTAGTTGTTTTTCCTTTATAT
Source organism: Alisma plantago-aquatica (assembly GCA_963693085.1). Lineage (NCBI taxonomy): Eukaryota > Viridiplantae > Streptophyta > Magnoliopsida > Alismatales > Alismataceae > Alisma > Alisma plantago-aquatica. The sequence continues at coordinate 1,115,286,056 of OY856413.1, forward strand.
CACCTTGTGTGGTGAAAGACTAGTTATGATAAGAAGTTTTGTAATTGTTATATGCATCTTTGAATTCCACTGCTACTTTGGTGTTATGATACATTCATGTTGAATAAATTGATTTCATCCCTTTTGAGAAAAATGTTATGTTGATGTTTGGTTTGGGATGTTTCCTTTTATTTTAGTAGGGAGTGGTTCCCCTCTAGGATCCCACTCCCTACACTTCTAAACCAGCATTTCCCAACTGGTCATGAGGGTGTTGGCCCCTCTTCTTAATTCTCCATGGTAGGTACCCGGTTGCTACCAACTTGAGTTTAACTAAAGCAATGAGGACATTGCCTATTTCATGTTTAGGGGAGCGCACCAACCAGTACTATAGTTGTAGTTTCCCTTTCATCATTTTATTTCTTACTTTTGTTGTAGTTTATGTTCTTGTTTGTGGAAAATCTAGTATGATATGGGCATATTCCTTGTGTGTGGATTGAAATCCCTTCTTTCATTCAATTGTTTGTTCCATATTATATCAAAACATAAATTGAAGGAAGAAAATCAAATCATGCATCATTTAAATGGAATCTTTTTCCAACAACCCCTATTTCATCTTGATTTATTACTTTTAGTTGCATGTTCACCTTTCAGATTTTTGCCAAAATAATACATGTAATAGCAAAAATATTCTTGAACCAATCAACTTCACAACCTTATCTAGCGTTCTAGATGACTTTACCAAATTTTTAGTGTGTTTCAACCTAACTCTCATTGAGAATTTTTAATAAATGGTTGTAATCCTATTAACTAAACAATCTATTCAACTTTTCTATGATTGAGGGAAAAGTTTTTAGTCTAAGGCCTTATGGTTCTAAAGCATAACCTGGGTCATTCTTGATGATTATGGGATAATTCTTATATTCACCGCTATAAAAGATGGCTAAACTGCCCACATAGCATGCTAACCTAGTGTAAGTTTGATTCGGCAGTGATGGTTATGTGTTGTGTCTTAAAAGAGGTTAAATAACCCCAACCGACATTTCATATTTGCATAAGTCTACACTATTTGCCAAGTGACAGACCCTTGGCTTCATTTCTTATCTAAAGGAAAAGAAATTGTTGTTGGATAGTTTGGTTGATTTTGATTTCATTCCTTACATCTTGAATAATGGAGAGGATTAGGTTGCATATTCACTACTAATTTGATCTTGTCATCTAAATTCTATCCGATGTTCTTTTGTTGACTCTTCCATTTAGACATTTGCACTTTTTTCAAACTAAAACTTCCAATTATGAATGTTTGCGGTGATCTTATAGCAACTTGCAATAAATTTTATCAATGGTTGAATTGTCCTAAAACAAATTATCCATTTCATTTAAATTGATATATGATCTTGAAAAAAATTCTTCATTAGTGTTTCCATGTTCTTTTTGGTTGAGGAGAAGCAATAGTTCAAGCTTAGGGGGATTTGATGTGCACATTTTACATAGACTTTTCACCCACCTTTGCACACACTTTTAATCCATTTTGCACCTCATTTCACCTTTAATCATACTTGATATACCACCTAAGTAGTTGTTCTCCTTACATCATGATTATGATCATAGGTACACAATAAAGATGAAGAAATGGGGTTAATTTAAACCAAATCCAATCTTAGTTGGATTCCTCAATTATTTGCAATTGATCTAGATGAGTCCTTGATGCTTTAGAATAAGACACAATGTGTGTTATTTTACACACGGCGTGCATCATTCCAGAAAAGTTACTCTTCAACAACAAAGAAGAGACACAGTGTGTTCTTCAGTGAACATCGTGTGTCCACTCAATCAAGAAACCGACAGAGGCTGTTGTACATGTCGGGTGTTTAAATAACACATGCCATGTGTTATTCACTCAGGTCGACCTCAAATTGTATCTACATGGCGTGTTTTTCAGAAACACATCATACACTCATCGCAGAAACAGTTACACGCAGTGGCACGATGTGTCTTCCATTGTACACGCCATGTCTTCGTCAGTTTCTACAAAGTTTGAAAACAACCACCCCTTGTTTTAAATATGAGGACACCCATATGGGGTGGTTACTCTCATCATTTGGAAGTACACTTCATCTAGAGAAGATTCTAGAGAAAGGAGGAGGTGACATTGGGGAGGAAGAGGTAGTTTCTCAAGAGAGAACCTCCATTTTTCTTCAAGGAGTGCAATAGGAGCTTCTCTACTTTGTCCAGACCTATCAAGAGAGAAGGTTGTTTGAGTGGAAGCACCAGCAAGTGTGGGATTTCATCCTCATACTGGATTTATACCTTACTCTTCTCAATTATTTGGGTTATCCTCGTTCTTTCCTTCTCTAATCATCTCAAACTCTAAAATCTATAGCATATTCATGTGTTTCTTCATTATGGATGAGTAGTTCTCTTTTTCTTGGTCATGGGAGAGTATCCCCCATGCCATTTCTCATGTGAACCCATACTTCTTAGCTTATGTTAGTTAATTTGCTTCTTTAAGAGTTTCTACAGTGTAAATTGCTTATATGTTTGCTTTGCCATCAAACCTATATGTTTTGTGCTTCTTTATGTGATTCAGGAGGATGTGTACATAAGTAGGGAGTAGTTCTTCTTGGCAACGAATCCTTGACCACGAGAGTGGCTGGGATGTGTTGAGGATCTAAGGTTGTTGTGTTCATTTTGACATAAGCACGGGAGTGTTATGTTGAAATGAGAATTGTCTCATATCATTGGGAGTTGTATGATGATGGCGACCTCCTTGGCAAGTTGATTAGGATGCCAATTACATTGTTACATGTGAGTAATGATATGGAAGTGAAATTATATGAGAAATATCTCTTAAAATTATGATATAAATTCGTTTAGTGTTTAGTCCTCATAATTTTATTTAAGTTGTTGACTAGTGTGTAAAGTGATCTAGATTGTTGAACTCTAACACGCGTGTACCTAATAATACCTTGCTTCCTTGGATGATCTCAAACATACTACACACACATGTATACTTCACGGGTAGTTCTCGAGGTTATAGATATTAAACTTACACGTTTAAGCAAACATCCACATCATCAGCGTGGGTGGATCTGCTCCTAGAGTGAGGTCCTTGCAAGATACGTATTAACCAGGAGCTAGATGGGGGAGGGATAAAATTTGCAAGTCTAGTAGACATGAGTTGTTGATGCACCATGTACTGGTCTTGTACCCACCTACTGCTAGGACTTACTGGTCCACAAGCATTCTCTTGATGGTTGTTGGGGCCTGAGGTTGGGGATAGAAGAGGGGAGGAGCACTCCAGGTCATGTTTGTGTGCTGAAGAAATCAGATGCAGTAGCACTGATGGTGGGATGGTTATTTCTCTTCCTAATTCAGTCATATGCAGCGACCTGTTGTCACCCTTCAGCTCTGCCACCTTGGAGAATTTAACTATGGCGCGTCTGAATCTGTAAGACCCCTGACCTAAGATTTGGGGTAACCCTATGTGTTTTGCCTAATTAAGCTTCTTAGAACCTTTTTTTTAATCTTGTGTGATGTAATTAGGGTTGTGGAGAGCATAAGTTCCAATGTTGAGCTTGTTTGGATGTTGTTTGTGCTTTGTATGATAGTTTTGGAGCAAATTGCAATTTACCTGAAGTAGGGGGTTGATGTGTAATTTTCCACCTCTAGAGTGTACCTTCCATTTCTTGACATCATCTAGAGGAGATAGGGAGAATTGGGCCCCTTTTTTGCACCTTGGGTGAGTGGTGGCATCCATGGTGGTGATTAAGGCTTCTATGGATGATGTGTGCTTTGACCTATGAGTGTGTGTGGTGTGTTGCCTTGGGCGAATAGGGCCACACCCTTGGTGGGTGGCCAAGAGGCTGAGACCCCACCTAGAGTGTATCACCATGCCTTGCATGTTAGGCAAGAGTGGTTGCATGTGGATCCTTTTGTTCAAACAAGTTTCCCATATATGTCTTAAGGTGATGACACCTCTCCTTTGATCCTTCTCTCATCCCACAAGTATATAGATTATTTCCTCTTCAAACAAGTGAACCTTTTAGAAATTTTTGTTTTCCCTTTCCTTGTGGATGATCTTGAAGCCTTGGGTATCAAGAAGAAGTCTCATTGGAATCTTGGTGATCAAATCTTTAGCTTGTGGTGATTCTTATTCATCTTCACACCTTGGTGAGTGGTGCTTCTTTGTGACATTTTCCATAGTTTCTCTTCTCCATCCTCTTCCCTTCTCTCAGCCATGGTTCATGCCTTGGTATGAAGGTTGTTCTTAAGGAAAGAGCTCTCATCTCTAGGGTCTTGAGGCATGTCAAAATCAAGTTCCCTCTTTCTTTTCTTTCTTCTTATTCCTTGGATCAGCTAGGGTCTATCTTTCTTTTCCTTTTTCTTTGGGCTATCTTGACATTGATATCTTCTTCTCTTAGTGGTGTTGTTGTGACCAATATTGGAACCCTTGTTGGATCATCTTCAACCTTCATATCGTGTGCTTGGACCTTGCATCTTTGGTGGTGATCTTCTCAAGGTTGTTTATATAACTCTATGCCTCTCTATTATTGCACTTTTTACTTATGCATGCATTTGTTTCCGTTCTCTAAATCATTTTCCCCAACAAGCTAGTACTTGATGATGATAGGCTGACCCACCATGATGTTGATAAACCAATATACTTTGATGAGGTTAGGTCGATACCCCTTGCTAATACAGACCAAGACACCATGTTGATGTTAGGTCGACGCACCATGTTGTTGATAGGTCGACACCCTAGCCATAGTGGTAATCCATGATGACTTATGGTTGATACCCTAGCCATGCTTTATATTGCTACTAATAATGGTTAGTGGTAAACCGACACACCTATGTTGATGTAGAACCAACACACCTTTGTTGGTGTTAGGCCAATACAGTTCTGTTGATGTTGGGCTAACACACTATGTTGGTGTTAGGTTGATATCCTATGATGTTGATGGACTAAGACACCATGTGATGGTTGGTCGATACATAATGAGGATGGTGGTTGAATGGTATGCTTGGACACTCAATGATGTATTTGTATAAGCAATGAGTAAGTCAAATAAAGTGATGTTCGGTATCATATCTAATCAATCTTAATTAGATTCCTTTAACCCAATATACTCCTGGATATGATGTGATTAACTTGGGAACCTATCTTTGTAATCCCTAATCAGACAAGAAGGAATCCTAACCCTAACAATGTAACTTGCTTGCTTCCTTTTATGGAATGGCTATGATGTTAGAATGATTATATCTTTTGTTATGAACTCCTAACCATGCAGGTGTTGTAAGTTGACATTCATAGCTAAGTGAAAGCTATGGTGATTATGATATGATACAGGTGGAATGAGCCTTCACAAGGCATGTTGAGGCACTTGTACTTTAGGGATCATGTAAATAGGTCCTATGACTTGGCAATGACTTATTTCTCAGTATGAGGTTACATTCCCTATGATGAGTTGAGGGATTGATATCCCATAAACATATGGCTTTAATGATGATGATTATGTTGTTGTGAATGGTAGTGATACAGGCATCATGTGATGATAATGTGATAAGTTCACACCTTATACATTTATATCTTCTAGATTTGTACTATGCCTTTGTACATTGTAACTTGATTAATGCTAAAAAACACTTAATTGACTTAACTAATCCAGTGGAACATAACCCATGTAGCTTCACCCTGTGTCATAGATCCATCTCATTATCATCACTTGTTGGATGGTGAAATGGGATTTCTCTAGGGAAGGCTTGGAGTCATATATTGTTGAGTATATGCATTCACGAGATTGGTTGTGGGCCATACCCTAGTAGGAGTGTGGTTGCGAGCCGTAGCTTAGTGACTTGATGTTTATGAGGTTTCATAAGATTAGCTACGGTCCATATCCTGGAAAGAATGTGGTTGTGGGATGTAGCTTAGCTTCACTAGCATTGAGACCTATACCAAGGCGGACTAGGATTTTCACAGCTTGACTATATGTCGCTAGTTGCAGTTGACTGATGTGTCTTTGTGGTGTACTACTGTATTGACCATGAGGTTTGGTGAGTTTGTGAATTTTGACTCTTCTGTAGATCTTGTATGGCACCAATTTCAACTTTGCAATGTTTGGTTGGATTTGGGTGGTACAACTCAAATCCTCTAGGCATAATAAAATATGTAACCAATCATGTAGCGCACTTTCTTAGGATCAAATATGAAAACATTGGATGAGGCCTTGCTTGCTTTAGTATAGTATGTTGGTAGTAGATATCCATGTTCTTCATATTCCTATTATGATGATAAGATGTTTCACAATACAATTATGATTTCTTAAACAATTTTTCTTTAGAGATACCATGTAATTGAACCCACTTATCATACTTATAGCTTTATTTTCTGTTCTTTAGTTATCCATATATGTGTTAATAATAAGTGGAGAGTTATATCTCCCGTTGAGATTTGGATCTCACCTTGTGGGTTCCCCACATTGTTAGGTGGACGTGCACGAGGAGGCAGAGATTGTACAGCTGAGGCAGAGCAGCAACAAGAAGGACAATAGCTGATAAGGTTGGGTGTGTTGCTTGTATGTCTTTTGGTTTTAGAGCCCTAGAGTCGTCCCTATACACTCAGGTCTTTGGGATGGTTTTTGGGTGTGTTTTGTAGAAATTCTCTCGATACGTGTTTCTGGCTCGTTTGCCCTTTTGATGTCAAGATATGGCATATGCTCATGTATATTTATATATGTATATATATGAGACAGGTGTCTCTCGTAATAGGTTGATTGCACACGTGATAAGAATATGTTGATTTAAGCACCTTGTAACCTATGATATCTAATGCAATCGTCCTATGAGGACATATATGTAAAGGTTTTTGCATCTTTGGTGCTTAATCGGTTATAAATTTCCAATGTTTTTTGGTAATTTGTTCTCTTAATGTTGTTTCCACATTTAATTTGGAGCTATCTTGTGGCTTGTGGCGTGAGATGTCACGGTCTCAATAAGAAATAGTGAGAAATGGTCGGACGTATTTGTTGAAGGCCTCTATCTGAATGAGAATTCATGCTTCATTATCTCTGGTCCTTCTCCATCTTGAGTCAACTTGCAACTTCCCAAAATATTTGATCACCTCCTCTAGCAAATCAGCATTCCTACATGAAATTGGCATGTCTTCAACCCAAAGCCACATGGCTTCCATCCCATATCATTGTCCAAACTCATCCATAGGATTGGCATACAAAAGAGTGTTCTCAAATGCCACCAGCATCTCCTCAATCACCTTCTGGGCTTCATCCAAAGAGGAGATGAACATTTCCACTTTCTTGAATGAGAACCTATAAAGGTCCAAGGCCTCTTATATGTTTTGTAGAAGGAGTTGTTTGATAGTCTCCTTGTTGGTGCCGACCCTCCATGATATCTCCATAGCCATCTTAAAGTGTTCTGCTTTCCTATTCTGGTCTTTCTTGTCTTGGGCATTTTGGGACATGTTGCGGGCCTACAAGCATCAACCATACATTTGTAGGGAGGGAGAGAAGTGATAATGATGTCAATCTTCCAAGGTTTGGTGGAGGTCAAAGGGGAGTACCAACCCGACATCTGCCTCCAGGTGACCAGGTTTCATACATTGGTAGCACAGCTTCAGGTTGGGCATTGGACCTGCCAATGTCCTTTCTAGAGACACCTATAACACTTATCTTTGGGGATGTTGAACGGTGGCCTTGAGCGGATAAAAGGGGGATTCGAAGACTTTGGCCTCTCTGGTTCAATCCTCTATGGTGGAATCTTATCTTGTTGTTGAGATATCTCCTTGACTGATTCCCCATAGAGAGGAATGGAATCAAAGAGGGATGCTACACTAAGAAGGATCAATGATGTTGGGATTGAGTTGTAGGTTTCACATTTCATCGTTAGACTGCTCCAAGCCCGAAGTTGGATGTCTCAGACTATAGGGGTAGCAATTATGAGGGGGCATATAGGGGAAAGTCCAACTGCGGGGGTTCCTCGGCTAGTGATGGGAGGAAGGTGGAACTTCCCCTCAGTCTCAAAGCAGCGGGGTACTGACGTGGATTATTATTGCACAAGAAAATTCACTAGGAATATAATTCCTAGAGTTTACAAAAATAAGGGTGCAATAATGCCATCCGCAAGCGGATGGGTCTTATCGTAGTATAGTTTAGGATTGAACCCCAAGGGACAACATTTTTAAGAATTAACTAATCAAAGTAACGTAGTAAGAATTAGTACTTATCAGAAAAGTTGAGATTGGGTTGTTTAATCTAAGGTTTCAAGAATGAAAAGAGCTAGATTAAAGTTCTAGTTATCAATGGATGGAAACACTAGGGTGGAAGTGGGTTTCACCGCCACTACTTGAATCACTAGGGTGGAAGTGGGTTTCACCGCCACTACTCAAATCTGCACAATTATTCAAATCCAAACATATATGAAGATATTATTGGAGTTATGTAAGTTTCCCCTTTTGGCATTAGAAACTTGCATGAGTAGATATCCTTGTAAACTTGATGTCTTGTTACCTACAGATCATCTACCCACTACTCCAGAGACTTTCCGTCAAAAGTTCTCATCAGGGTATCAACCAAAGCTAATCGGTATTCAAATCTTAAATGTTGAAGTTCTCATGGTAAAATATTATAATAAATCACGTAAAGAGGGTGATCAATCCAAAAAACATGTAATAAATGATGGGCTATGAATTATATGAGTTCATATAAGAATTCGAACATGAATGAAATTGCAAGAGATGAGTAGTGGAGCTAGTCCCCACACCATAGTGAAAAGACTACTCCCTCAACATGGTGAGATTAATATCACAAGATAAGGAATAGGAAACCATCATGATCATGAGGGTGGTGAAAGCGGCTCGGTGTGGTGTGTGACGATTCACTTCCTTCCTTCTCTCTCATCTAAGAACTAACCTTGGCTTATAGTGGAAGTAGGTGGGGGAACGACATCTCTGGGAAGAGATCGATCGCCTTAGAGAAGGAGATTGATGACTTTTGGAGTTGTGGATGAAATAGATTTGTTGATATATGCTTGAGGTCGATAGGTGTCAACTAGTTAGGTTGATTGAACTAGCTAGGTCGATAGATGCCGTCCTTGCTCTAATCTCAGCGGCAGCGTTTCAGTGCTTCAATCTCTAGAAAATTTGAGATGAGTTATGCAGTTGTGTTGGGGGCCTATTTATAAGGTTGAGGCTATCGACCTCTTGCCATTGGTGTCAACCATTGCTATCAATCGACAGGTATATCAACCTAGAGGGTCAATGGCTTTTAGACTTCCTATTGTCGGTCGATAGGATTGTCGACCTTGAGGGTCGATAAGGCTGTTGAGTAGTTCAACAAGATTGTTGACCAATTGTTAATTTGCTTATCGACTATTGCTCGATGATGTTGTCGAGCTGGAGGGTCAACAGAGGTGTCGACCTTGACCGTCAATGAGTCTGGGTATCATTCTGTGTGGATGTCAACCAAGGGGGTTGATAATGTTGTCGAGCATTGAGTGTGTCAAGTTGGGAGGTCTAGAAGGTTGACGACCTCTTAATTGCTTGTCAATTTTGATGTCGATCTACATGTCTATCAATAGGTCAACTTTGGTCTTGAACGAAATTTTGTGTATCGGTCTGCCTTTTGAAAGTGCTCAAAATCCAAGTTTCTCTGGATTGTTGCCATGCACCCCGCGAGAGGCATCCTCCTCTCAAGTTCCACCCATTAAAGGGCAGCAGGGCCTCCTAGGCAAACTTGCTACAAAGTGATAGAATTCAAAACATGTAAAGGGAGTCAAAAAAATATCAAATTCATACAAATTAACATAAAATCCTTAGTAGATCAAAATAAAGTTATTCCAATGAAAACTAATCTATATGGATGCTAAATTAGACTAAAAATGTAGCTAAAAATGGGATGAATATGCATTCATCAAAATACCCCAAACTTAAACGTTGCTCATCCTCGAGTAACACAAAATCGAAAACAATCGCCAAATTAATACTTTTGGCCCATGTGATTGCCTCATCATCCCATCATGTTGTTTTCCTTACCACCTGATATAGTCAAGTTGCCCCAACTTCCTGAGATCACATAACACACCTTTCATATCTCCAATCTTGATTTCATTTCCCAACACACATCCTCACCACTATCCCAACATCAAGCATGTTAAGGAGTTTCATGAGAGTTTAGAGAGAGTCATAGAACAACAAGTATGCACTTCATCCAATACTGGTGTAGTCAAGAGACGGGTAAACATTTGAGGCACTCATTTTGCCAATAGGTAGAAAAAGAAAGTGAAATGGAGATATGGAGGGCAGCGATCTCTCCTCTATTCGATTGGAGATCTTTAAATTTCTTTGTTTGCAGTTTCATTTATCGCATTTTTTATGTTCTCTTTGGCATCTTTTCTTGGTGGTATGCCCCTTTTAAATTTGTGAGGGGTATGGAAGAAGCGGTGAGAGGGAAGAAGGGGGGTGTGCCACCCCAAACTTAAAGTTTGGCAGATTTTTGTGGCTTTTTATTTTCTTTCTGGTGGAATGGAAGGAAAGAAAATGGAGGAAGAAGTGTAGAAGAGAGTCTGGATCGCCATGCAACTTAATTTACAATTTAGTGCACTGGGTTGTTCTCCTTGTCCCACTCTGCTCAAACAATGATTCAAAGAGGGACAAATGGCAATTCCATGCAATTGTTTCATTAGTCAGTAGGAAGCAGGATGTGTTTGATCCCTCTTAGTTCCTTCAGAGCTTACCATATTTTCCAAGGAAACATGATTTTTGGATTCATAAGCCAAAAAGGACAATTTCTAGCCATTGTTAGTTTCATAAATTGGTCCTTTTGGGGCATTGCTTCGAATAAGGGAGATATTTATGAAAAAAACATAATTCTAAGCCAACTAGGTAATGGCTTTGCTTACTCTAGAAAAGAAATTATAAAAAAATTGAGCTAAAAGTGATGCATGATGAATGCAATGACAAGATCATAAGTTGTAAGCAGATAGGTGTGGGTAGAAAGTAGAATATGTACCACCCACCCTCCACCCCGAATTTAATTATTTTCTTGTCCTCAAGTAAACACTAAATCTGAGATGGAGGGGAAAGACTTTTCTGGTCAGTCCACATGTTGTGGTTGCTTTCCCTTCAGCAAGAGTCATTTTCCTAAAATCAAAATTGTTAGAACTAGTGATCTTGTTATGAAAATACACTATCTTAAATAAATGCAATAAGAAATAAAAACAATTACAAATGAAAGTAATGATGTTCAAGTTGCCTCTCGAGAAGCACCTTTGTTTTATGTCGACGGCTCGACACCTACAACTCAGTCATGATATGTTGAAGGGAGGAGGGGGAGATGTTGGTTGGCCTTCATGTCTATATTTTGTGAAATATTGTTTGAGACGGTGGCCCTTAACTTTAAATTCTCCAGTTTTCTCACTCTAGATCAACACAGCTCCATGAGGAAAGATGTGCTTGTTGATGAATGCACCTGACCATCGAGTCTTGAGCTTTCCTGGGAAGAGGCAGAGATGTGAGTTGTGCAGTAATACTTGATCTCCGACTTGCAAATCCTTCCTCTTCAAGTGGCCATCATGCCACATATTTGTATGCACTTTGTAAATGCGTGCAATTTCATATGCAGTCAGACATAACTCTTCAAGATCCTATAGTTGAAGTAGTCGATTCTCCTTTGATGCATGAAAGTTAAAGTTGAGTTTCTTTATGGCCCATTGAGCTTTGTGTTCAAACTCCACTAGCAGATGACATGACTTCCCACAGATCAGATGGAAAGGTGTAGTTCCAAGGGGAGTCCTATAGGCAGTTCCATATGCCCATAGAGCATCATTCAACTTGTGTGCCCAATCCTACCTTGTCTTTTCAACTGTCTTCTCGAGAATGGATTTTATTTGACAATTAGAAACCTCCACCTACCCATTCATTTGAGGATGACAATGATTGGTGACTCAGTGGTAAACACCATATCTACAAAGGAGAATTTCAAAACTATGCTCAAGGAAGTGCGATCCTCCATCAGAAATAACTATGTGTGGAACTCCAAAGTGAGGGAAGATGATGTATTTGAACATCTTAATGACTGGCTTGGAATCATAAGAAATGGTGGGGTTGGCTTCAACCCACTTAGAAACATATTCAACTGCAATTAGTATGCAGGAGAACCCATAAGAAGAGGGAAATGGACCCGTATAATCCACACCCCATATGTCAAATATTTCCACTTCTTGCAAGAGATTAAGGGGAATTTCATCCCTCTTAGAAATATTGCCAGATCTTTGAAAAAATTATGAGCATCCTTGAAGATAGAGGGACAGAAAATCCACATTGAAGGACTTTGAATGCATTCTTCTTACAGCTCATGTGACCCCCTGTTGGGCCAGACTGACACTGCTCCAAAATGAGAGGAGATTCTTCTTTAGATATACAATGGAGACAAAGACCATCAAAACATAAATGAAAGAGATAGGGCTCGTCCCAATAGTAGTGACAAACATCTGACATGAATTTCCTTCTTTCATTTATGATATAGTCTGGATGAAGGACTCCTACACTTAGATAATTGAAAAAATCTACATACCACGGTGTGAATGTAGACATCTGTAACAAGTGGTCATTGAGTAAAGAGTCTTTGATAGGGACTCCATTAGAATCTTGAATATGTAATCTACTAAGGTGAACAACAACTACATTTTTCCCCCTTCTTGTCTTTGATCTCCAGATCAAACTCTTGTAACAATAGGATCAATCTAATTAACATGGGCTTCATAACTTTTTTCAACATTAAGTACCTTATAGCAGCGTGATAAGTGTTGACTATCAATTACCAGCCTATTAGGAAAGAGAAAAATTTGTCGAAAGTGAAGACAACGGAAAGAATCTCCTTTTCTGTCATAGCATAATTCTATTGTGCATCATCTAGTGTCTTACTTTCATAGTAGATGACGTGATGCTTTTTGTTGAAACGTTGCCCCAGTATTGCACCTAGGACGTAATCACTAGAATCACACATTATCTCAATGGTAAGAGTCCAATCTGGGGCATGAAGGATATGAGTTGAGGTGAGGGATTCCTTCAATGTGTTGAAGATCTTCATGCAATCGGAGTCAAAGTTGAAGTCCACATCCTTTTGAAGAAGATTTGTCAATGTCTTGGTGATCATGTTGAAGTCACGGATAAACCTCCTGTAGAACCCGGCATGTCCTAAGAATGCTCACACGTCCTTGATAGTGGTTGGAAGAGATAGCTTTGTTATTACTTCAATATTTGCTTTATCAACTTCAATGCTTCCGGAGTTGACCCAATGCCCTAGAACAATGCCCTCCTTCACCATGAAGTGGAATTTTTCCCAATTAAGCACCATATGTGCTTCTTCACAATGTTCTAAAACTAGACATAGGTCGTGTAGACATTGTTCAAAATAACCTCCATAGACTGAGAAGTCATCCATGAATATCTCCATTATGTTTTCAGTAAAGTCAAAGAAGATGGAAGACATGCAACATTGAAAAGTGGTCGGTGCATTACACAACCCGAAAGGTATCCGAAGAAAAGCATACATGCCAAAGGGACACGTGAACGTCGTCTTCTCTTGATCCTTGGGATGTATGGGTATCTGATAGAAGTCGGAATATCCATCTATGTAGCAGAAGAATTCCTGGTGTGTAAGCCTCTCTAGGACTTGATTGAGAAACAGAAGTGGGAAGTGGTCCTTCCTTGTTGCTTTGTTGTTCTTGCGGTAGTCTATGCACATGCACCACCCAGTCATTGTGCATATGGGAATAAGCTCATTCTTCTCATTCAAAACAAATATAGTGCCACCTTTCTTGGCACCACCTGCACAGGACTCACCCAAGGTGAATCGGAGATGGGGTAGATGATCCCAGAAAGCAACAACTTTATCACCTCCTTGTGAACAACCTCCTTTAGGATAGGATTTAGCTTATGTTGAGGCTCAATAGATGGATTGTAGTTATCAACCATGTTTATTTTGGGCATACTGAGGGCTTGGCTCACACCTATCAAATCGGTCATCTTATAACCTAGTGCCTTTTGTCTTTTCTTTAGTTTGGACAATAGCTTGTCTTCTTGGGTTGATGTGAGATCTGCATTGATGATGACTAGACAGGTCTTCTTCTCATCTAGATAAACATACTTGACCCCTAGGGTAGAGGCTTCATCTTTGGTGCAGTAGGTTTTGCTTCTTCAATGATGGAGGCAGATTTCAGAATTTCAAACTCAGTCCCAGGATCTTCTATAGAAGAGTTTAATAGAAAGAGAAATTTCTCCACCTGTTCATCATCCAATTCATGAGCATTAGTGTTGATCAATTTGGTCTCCAAAGGATCTTTCAAATTATAATCCTCTTGTCATAGTTGTGCCATTCTGTCGACACAATCAATTAAATAGCATTGTTCTTGGTAGGAAGGACCCTTGAGACTCTCAAAGACTAAAGTCAATAGTATCTGTCCCGAGCCTTAATGTCAAGATGCTTGCTTCAACATCAATGAGTGCACAAGCGGTTGCAAGGAAGGGATGACCAAAGATAAGAGGCTAACATTGGTCTTCCTTGATGTCCATGGTGACAAAGTCACATGGGAAATATGCCTTGGGGCCTACACGAATAGGGATATCTTCTACAATACCCATGGGGGTAGTCATAGTAGAGTCAGCAAGTTGAATCATGATGCACGTAGGAAGGATTTCTGTTGTAAAGCCTAGCCATTTGCACAAGCTATAAGGTAAGATAGAAATGATTGCCCCAAGATCAGCTAGGCCCTTCCTACACATAGTGCCTCCAACAAAATAAGAAATTTCGAAAGATCTAGGATCTTTTAATTTCTTTGGCATCTTGCTTAGGATGATATCTGATGTAGTCCATGCTAGCTTCACAGTCTCAATCTCCTATTTTAAGTATTTGTGGGTGAGGAGGGTCTTTAAGAACTTTGTCCATGATGGCACCTCTGCAAGAGCATCAAGGAGAGGAATGTCAACATGTATCTTCTTCATCAGTTCCTTGAACTTCATGAATCTTGAGTCTAGCCATGTTTGAGCTAGACGACTCTGGTATGGAACTTGGAGGTTATTCATGGGAACCATAGGCATGAAGACAGAGGTTGGTGCATCTTCTGGTGCCTTCTCGAGATTGGGTGTGTTGTCTTCCGCTGGAGTTTCCACCACTGGATCTATTGGGATGGATGTTGGTACAGTCGTTGGAGTTTCAACAACTGGTTTTGTTGGTGTGGTTATTGGTATAGTTGTTGGAGTGACTTCTTCATCTTCTTCGTCTTCAAGAATCGTACTATTATTGTTAATGATTGAGGCTGGAGGTTTTGGTAACATGCATCTAGAGTGTGTAGTAACGGCCTTTAGTTGTTCTTCTTGGTGCTTGGGGTTGCCTTCAGGTTGACCTACAAATGAGCCAGCTGGAGGACGGATTGCGGCAGCTATTTGAGCAAGATGAGCCTCTATGGATTTGTTGTAGGCCTGTTGGTTTGCCAACATCTTCTCAATAGTGTCTAGGTGGCTTTGTTCATTGGGGACAGGTGTATTATGTTGAATACCTTGCCCCAAGAGAAGCTGCCCTTGTTGGTTGTATTGTTGTTGCCCTTAATTGTAGTTTTTGCTATACTGACCAGGATTGTAATTGTTCTAGCGGTAGTTTTGCTATTGTTGGAAACCAGGAGGACCCCAAACTTGGTTCTGAATGGGTCCCTATTGGAATTGTTGGGCATTGGTTGCTCCATCTAGATTTCCATATTAGAACCATGGATGGTTCCTTGGCCTGTTGGGGTTGTAGTACCCTTGTCCTGGAATGGAGTGGATAGCATTAACTTCTTCAATGACAGGAGCACTATCAAACTGAGGTTGGATCATGTTCATAGTGGTTTGGTAGAGATGGTTGCGCTACAAACTTGTATGGCCTTCTGCACTACATACTTGGCAGACTTCTGGGGTTTCCTTAGGTCGAAGAGAGGATTGGCTTCTTTGCCCACTATTTAGAAGGGTGTACTAAAGGTTGTCTGTCTTTAGAGTGAGAATCTTTAGAGATTCAGCAATTGCCATCAACTTAGATTTATCTTCCGCCATTGCCACCTTGAGGATGCCTCCCTTGTGAGATGAACCCCAATTGTCTTGGTTCTCGGCTTCCCTACTAATGACCTTCCAGGTATCGTCAAAGCTTTACCGTGTGAAGTCTCCACTAGAGATGACA
Organism: Alisma plantago-aquatica; assembly: GCA_963693085.1. Lineage (NCBI taxonomy): Eukaryota > Viridiplantae > Streptophyta > Magnoliopsida > Alismatales > Alismataceae > Alisma > Alisma plantago-aquatica. The sequence goes on from OY856413.1 coordinate 1,115,302,252, forward strand.
TCAAGGAATCGCTTGATTTCATCATCAACTCCCCTATAGAAGTGTTCCAGAAGTTGTGAAACATGTATGCCATGAGGAGGGTATTTGCACATAAATTCCTTGAATCACTCGTAGGCCTCGAAGAGAGTCTCATATGGATCTTGCTTGAATCCAGTGATATCCCCTATGAGACGATAAGTGAGGGAGGGTGGAAAGAACTTCTCAAGGAATTGGATCTGAATTTCCTCCCAAGTTGTGATGCTACGATCATCTAGGGAATTGTACCATACCCTAGCCTTGTCAGTGAGGGAGTAGTAGAATAACCTCAACTTCATCGCCTCTTCTGGGACACCAGCTTTTACTTAGTCCATAGAGATCTATGAACTTTTATAGATGCTCTTGGGGGTCTTCACCTACGCGTCCTCTAAAGTTGTTGTTCAGCATCATCGTCATCTAATTTGTCTTGATCTCAATGTTTTGAGATTGGATGGAAAGCTGGACAATAGGGTTGCATACATCTGCAGCCTTAGGGATAGAGAACTCTCATATCTCTCTTTGTCTCTCTACTTCTATGGCCGCTTATTTCTCCACTTGTACGGCAGATTTGTCTTTAGCCATGAGCCTCTCTCTTTGTGTAGTTAGGGCTACTTGCACCCTGCGGTTGACCTCCTCATCGTTCATCTTGGTTCTTTCTTCACAAAGGATCCTGTGGTAAGTCCTTTCGATCTCAGGTTCAATGGGAGTCAATGAATCGACGCTAGCAGAGTGTCGCATGTATAAGAGTTATCACCTAAAAAGTAAGAGATGTTGAGTTCAGATGATACGTAAAATATTTTGATTCAAGATGATATGCAATAATATCAATTGAAAAAGAAAAATCCTAACTAATACAAGTAAGTTGCAAAGATCAAAAAATTATGTTGTCCCCCACAATGGCCCCAAACTTTGATGTAGATTATTACCGTACAAGCAAATTAACTAGTAATATAATTCCTAGAGTTTATCAAAACCAAGGTGCAATAATGCCACCTGCAAGTGGATGGATCTTATCGCGGTATAGTTAAGGATCAAATCCCAAGGGACAACATTTTTAAGAATTAACTAATCAAAGTAACCTAGCAAGAATTAGTACTTATCACAAAAGTTGAGATTGGGTTGTTTAATCTAAGGTTTCAAGAATAAAAAGAGCTAGATTAAAGTTCTAGTTATCAATAGATGGAAACACTAGGGTGGAACTAGATTTCATCGCCACTACTCAGATCTGTGCAATCATTCAAATCAAAACATGTATGAAGATATGATTGGAGTTATGCAAGTTTCCCTTTTCAGTGCAGAAACTTGCATGAGTAGATATCCCTGTAAGCTCGATATCCCGTTACTTAAGGGTCCTCTATCCACTACTCCAGAGACTTTTCATTGGAAGTTTTCATCAGGGTGTCAAATCAAAAGCTAATCGGTATTCAAATCTTAAATGTTGAAGTGCTTACAGTAAAAGATTATAATAAATCATGTAAAGCGGGTGATCAATCCACAAAACATGCAATAAATGATGGGTTATGAATTATATGAGTTCATACAAGAATTAGAACATAATGAAATTGTAAGAGAAGGGTAGTGGGACTAGTCCCCACACCCCAGTGAAAAGACTACTCCCTTGACATGGTGAGATTAATATCACAAGATTACGAAGAGGACACCATCATGATCATGAGGTTGGAAAAAGCGGCTTGGTACGTGTGGTGTGCGACGATTGACTTCCTTCCTTCTCTCTCATCCAGGAACTAACCCTGGCTTGTAGTGGAAGCAGGTGGAGGAATGGCGTCTCAGGGAAGAGATCAATCTCCTTAGAGAAGGAGATCAACGACTTTTAGAGTTGCAGATGAAGGAGATCTGTCGATCTATACTTGAGTTCGATAGGTGTCAACCAGCTAGGTCAATTGAACTAGCTAGGTCAACAGACGTCATCCTTTCTCTGATCTCAGTGGTAGCATTTCAGTGAAACTGTCTCTAAAAAATCTGAGATGAGTTGTGCAGCTGTACTAGGGGCCTATTTATAGGGTTGAGGTTGCCGACCTCTTGCCATATGTGTCGACCATTGTTATCGGTCAATAGGTTTATCGACCTGGAGGGTTGGTGGCTTTTGGAATTCCTATTGTCGGTCTGTCACTCGATAGGATTGTCGACCTTGAGGGTCGACAAGGTTGTCGAGTACTTGTGGTCATCGATAAGCATGTCGATAGGATTGTCGACCGATTACTTATTTGCTTGTCAGTTATTGATCGATGATGTTGTCAAGTTGGAGGGTTGACAGAGGTGTCGACGTTGACCATCGATGAGTCTGGGTGTCGTTCTATGTGGATGTCGACCAAGGGGGTTGATACTGTTGTCGAGCATTGAGTGTGTTGAGTTGGGAAGTCGACTAGGCTATCAACCTCTTGATTTTTGGTCGATTTTGATGTCAAATTGTATTTCGAATGATAGGTCGACTTTGGTCTTGGATGAAATTTTTATGTATCGATCTGCCTTCCGAAAGTGCTCAAAATTCAATTTTCTTTGGGACACTGCCCCGCACCCTGCGAGAGGCATCCTCCTCTCAACTCTCGCCCACTGAAGGGCAGCGGAACCCCTTAGGAAAACTTACTATAAAGTGATAGAATTCAAAACCTAAAAAGGGATTCAAGAAAAGTATCAAATTCCTACAAATTAACATAAAATCCTAAGTAGATCAAAACAAAGCTATTATAATGAAAGCCTAATATATATGGATGCTAAATTAAACTTAAAATGCAGCTAAAAATGGGATGAATATGCATTCATCAGGTACCACTCGGATATGATTGAGATGTTAGGTGCCTACCTTGTCTAATCAGCACTGGAGTATCAGTGACCTAAAATGCACCACTTACAAAGAGGCTGAGATGTCAAGATGTCTACCTTGTTTGGCAAAAACTCAAAGTATTGACACCTTGAATCTAAGTATTTTCTACTCGAATCATGGTAAGATCACACCCGTGGCAAAGCAAAAGATAGAGAGGGATGGTAGACCCCTCCTGGCAGCAGATCGAGATGGATCTAGATGAAGACTTCCTCTAGGGAAGATGGCTAAGTGTGTCGCATGCCGAGATCAGGTAGGAGGTTTTTTAGGAAAAAGGGCAGACATCTGAAAATCCATTACCAAGTCCTTCCCTTTTGATGTTTTTTAGCCTTCTGATGGATTTTAAAGCTTCATTCTTCCAATAGATTAAACTACCCCGATCTTCTGATGGATTTTCTACCTCAACCTTGTGATGGATTTTACTACCTCATCCTTCTGAACCAAGCCGCCTTCCAATGGTCTCTAAAACCTCAACCTACCGAAGGTTTCCAACAACCTTTCGATGGAGTTAGCGGCTATGGCTCCGAGTATGGATCTGTATGTGGGGGAGGATAAGGTTGTTATGGTGATGTTGGTAGACAAGGAGGCAGCAGCGGAGAACAGGGTGGCGAAAGAAGGATTTCTTATAGGTCTGATTCAGGCTATAACGGAGGACATGGTGGCAAAAGAAGGACTGCTTCTAGGTTTGGTTCAGGCTATAGCAGAGGAGACGAACGTCAATGACCAACTATGATCCGGAGTAGAGTAGTTTTGATTGGACTTTAATCTTATTTGACTGGACTTTCTGAGACTTATTTGGTAGGGTGTAGAAAATGAGCAAAGTGTGAATTACAAAACAATGACAACAAAAGTATGGATATCAAACTACCTTAATCTTATTTGATATCATGTAGTTAAGACTTGTTGATTTAATTTTCTCCTATTTAGTTAGATGGAATTCAGTTGCAGTTGTTTAAATACATAAGATATACAGAAATACGACTAGCAAGGATTCTCGCATCATTATCGGTCTTGTAATCAGGTGATTAATTGCTGACAGTGAAATAAAGAGAGAGAGAGAGAAGCAGTAGCATCGGTAGGAGCCGGCTAGGCTACGTTTGCCAATCGTCTGCCGTGTTTTCCAGCCAGAAAGGTAGATGGATGTAGCTGGACTGGTCGCACAGCACAACTACAGCCGACCACCACATTTTCGGCGGTAACCACCACATTTTAGGCATGGTACAACTTCCAGGAATTAGAAGCCAATGAAGTAGCAGTTATCCTACACACACACCCCACCCGTCCGATCAGGACACGCTATAAAAAAGAAAAAAATAAAAAGGATAAAAGGTATTTTTCATATAACTTTTTATTTAAAAGGATTTTTTTGTCTCATCATAAAAAATACTTTTTATCAAGACCAATGTTGACATACTTTTAAAAAATATATATGAGAATTATAAAAAGAGAGGAGAGAAGTATCAAAAGTATTGTACCTATAAAATTTTGGGTGTTGTACTCAGATTGACCATCATGTAAAATATAAAAATTAAACTGGATATAGTAAATATTTAACGTAATGTACCCCAAATTATGCATATTATAACCCCAAAATATTGGTGATATACTTGGATAGATAAATAAAATAAGTACAATGTGCGTGATTTGAATGCATTACTCCCATTTTGAGGTACAATAATTACTAGCTGATGTATTGTACTCAAAATATAGATACTATGCCCAAAATATGTGTATGGTATCCTAAAAAATGGATATCATATTTCTCTTATTTTATCAACTTTTCAGAGTATGTCAAACACTAATTTTCTTAGAAATTATTTTATAAGAAATCTAATGTTTTTTACTTCATCAAAAAATATACTTTGAATTGATTGAAAATTATTGACAAAAATATTTTCACTTTCTTCTACTTCTCTCATCTTTTATTGCTTAAGATATCTTTTATTGCTTAAGATGTTGGTTGTACGGGATGAAGTGTCTACTCCCTTGTGTCCACTCCTCTTCTCAAAAATTGGGTGGACGGGTGTAAAGGTGATTATGTCTAAATTTTTCATGAAGTAATGGAATGTGGTTATAAATTACTAAACTACACCCTACCAAATAATTTATCTATAATACTATAGAAAAGCAAGTTGTTAATTTAATTAAGATTGTGCCATTTTCTTTTCAGTTAAAAATTTCCAGCCAATCAGAAGTGAGGATTTTGAATTCCTACAATTTCCTTGACCCTCTCTCCTCTAACATTTTTTCTCTCCTTTTATCATTTTTTCCTCTATTTTTGACTCCATTTTGTGATCATAACTGCACCACATACTCAACTCTTCTCAGTAATTGAGCCCACGCAATTTACTCTTCTCAATAACGGATGTTGTTCTCCGATGAAACAACTTCTTCTCACTAACTAACAATCATAATTTCTCTACCCACGTTCCAACACTCTCTCTTTCTTCTCAAGAATCATCAACCACCACTCTTCTACTAGGGGAAAATGCTAGATGTATTTGAGAATGTAACTGCCATGTAATGATATTAGAATACCATTGGAACGGTATAAAAAGTTCACAATATCTGAGTTCACAATATCTGAGTTGAAGATTGAGACATCTTTTATTCTTTCACTTTTTCATAAAGACCTTACACGCTGTTAGAGGCGGAGCCAGGGGTCAAACATGGGCCATGCCCCCCCCAAAAAAAATTAAATATTCTATATACATATACATAATTGTGATACAGTTCTTAATATATATTATCTATGTCATATGATTGTCAAAAAGATGAACTTGGTGCAGTAGTTTGCTAAGCGTGTTGCATAGTGTTGGTCACAAGTTTGACTTCCGCTGGCTATATTTTTTTAGCTTTTACCAAATGTGTTTGTATACCTCAGGTATTAATACAGTTTAAAACACAATAAGGTTAATAGTAGTGAAGTGGTGTAGTGGCTCATGTAGATGGTATACTTCTACATGTCTTAAGTTTGAATCTTGTATTTGGAATGACTTTTTTTCTTCTATTTAATATAAATATAAACACATATTTACATGTTAAGTTGTCGACGATAACTTTGGCCCCCCCAACATTCGGATTATGGCTCCGCCCCTGCACGCCGTGAAGCGCAAATAGCCCACAACACCTTGGATCTCCCATGTTTGCCGGTCTCCTCCACAGCAATCTCTTACTTTATGACTAATGCACCTGCAAATGCTGCTAATATTATTTTTTTATAAAAAGATTAATTCATAGATAAATATTTACAAACGGAAACGTATGTAAACATGCAACATACATGAAAATCTCTACCAAGATAATATACATCGCAAAGATGTAACACACAGACTGAAGAGAATCTAAAGAGAAAATATGATTAAACTAAAAAGTAATATTTCGGGGAGACACCCCTTAACAATAAGTCTTGAACTAATGTAGAACTACTTCTAGATGATGATAATTAGATTCCAAAAAGCAGTTTTCATGCTCAAAAGTCTGACTCATTCGTAAGGATATCCTCCAAGGAGTATCGTTCTTCTGCGTTATGGTCTCCAAAGATAGTCATCTAGTCCTCTTCATCTTCTATCCCATGTGTTGATGTGGACGTCAGTCATGTAATATAATATAATATATAAGGAGTGTTTGATCTCTTGTTGAATTTTTTTAGTGTGTGGATGGCATTGTTGTGTTTTCTGAAGTTTCTTTCAATCCATGTGTTCCAAATGATGGCAATGATAAGGTTTGGTGTGGAGTGGTTTGGGTTTGTGGGCGGGATATGTATCATCTGGTTTTGTGTATTAATGTAGTAGGTGAGGGAGTTTGTTAAGAAGTACTTGTGCAAAAAATATATCATGTAAGAGCATGTGTAGAAAAGATGGTTAGTGGTTTCTTCTGCTACATGACAAAGATATCATCTAATAGGTCCCTGAAATCCCCACTTGGTGAGATTGTGGTCGGTGGGAATCTTATTCTTAGATATGAGCTAGAAGAAGATCTTATATTTTTGTAGTCATTTCATCTTCCAAAGGGTGGCCAATTCCAATATATGCCCTCTATAATCAAGGTGATAGTAGGCTTTCTTGGGTGTATATTTGCCCCCATTTCATTGTGATTCTGCTTGCTGTGTCAAATTCTAGATTATAGATGATGTCATACATCGTATGTGGACTGAGGTTTTGCATGAGATGTGTTTTAAAGAAATTTTCTCTGTTGCTAGTCAGAAGTTTTAAGAACAAATGCGACTAATATTGTGATGGAGCAAAATATCACGGTGTCTCTCCTAACAATGGGTAGCTTGTAGGCTGCAACTATGACTGTATGACGCCTCAATCATGCCCCACCACCATCCTAAACAACCCGACACCTCTGAATTCAAGCTAAGGTAGTACTCATTACTTACTACTCAGTATAAGTTGCAGCAAATGTGTAGATTTGTGTCGGACGCAACTTGTTGGAAGGGAAAGGATGATGCATTGCTGGAAGAATGTTGAGGTAAAATGTTCTTCTCAAAAATATCACTCTCCTGCAATGTTTTCTGACACAAGTTTTCAGATTAGATGCAAAACTATTCCTGTTTGTGTTTTGGAATTTCGTTTACAATGATCATACAAATAGATTCTGTTAGAGTATAACTACGCATTCAAAGTACACATGCCATCTTAAATACGGACAAGAATCACATCCAGTTGAAATTTGACACCAGAGAATATCATGGAAGACGTTCGGGGGCTGTCAACCGTCATCGTACTCATGTCCAAAAGGAGGATGATATTGCGTCGTCTACTGGTAGTCGTGCTCTTACACCACCGCGACCAATTTGAGGAGCGTAATCATGATACTCACCAAGACCAACCCTAGAAGGAAGAGCAGCCCCTCACATAAAGCTACTCCCTCCCTAGTCCCTCCCTCTCCTCTCTCTCTCCCTTCATCACTAATCCCACAAGCATAAAAATGTTGTCACCGAAACTATATCACCAGGTGATATCTAGTTCACTTAATTAATGAATTTTGTTAGAAAGGTTTTAACGTAGTGTTTAGTTTCTGAATGTGTGTATGTTACAGTTAAATTTATAGCACGTTTGGATCCCATATGCCCTCCCGAATAAGAAGTTGAGCGACATCTAGACTCGAAGGGTAAATTTTTTTAGTCTCTGTTGTTTTGATCATGGAGTACCTTGCCTATCGTTGCGATTGATTTTGGCATTTTAAGACGCATCATTCTGAACAAGTTGGTTTCGGTTAGATTTTGAGTTACATAATGGTCAGATTGATACAAAATCAAAAATCAAACTCTTTTCTTATGATTTGGACATGATTTATGTTTTCGGAGAGAATTCACAGCCCCAATCTTGAAGCACGAACCACATGTTTGGAAAACTGCAGGTTATTCTCAAAAGACTAATTGTAAGATATGTAATATTTGACATGCTTGTGGAAGAACTTGACTCAATAATAGATTATTTGATGAATATACCTTTTCCCCTATAACGGACTTTTCATAATAGACTTGAAATTATATCATGTGCGACGGCAAGGCTTTGTAGAGTCCTCCATTATTACAGGATCTTGAATCCATTGTATTTACTAAAAAAATATCTGGTTATCCAACCTAGAAGTCTCTTTCTTGCACCTGTTTGACATGAAACAATTGATTTTTATTTTGGATATCTATTACTTTATTTATTAATATTGAATTGAAACAAAATGATAGACAAATCAATGGTCACAAACATGAACATTAATTAGTAACGCTTATGTTAATGAGATTGGGTTGATCGGCATTGTCATGGTTTTGTCAAATAAATTACATGGTGAAGTATGCATTTAAAATTGACAAAACCTTTGAGTGGGTGAACATCAAAAGGTAAACCCTTCAAGCATTTTCATACTATTTTCTGTTGTTAAAACTTAGTATACTCTTTTTCATTTATCTCTTTTTCTTTTCGATGTAAATCTTGGTATTTGTGTTTGTGTTATTTGTTTTGCTTAAAATATATTCTAAAAGTAACACACGTCTCCATAATCATTGTTCCTTTTAAACATGTCATCTTAGTTGTTCATGTATAAATAAATTGCAGCAAAAAATTGACATATATTTTAAATATAGTTTCAGATATAAGAGAATAAACTTATTGGATGATTACAATATATAGTTTTTATTTATACAAACACATGAATGAATTCATTAAGTTACCATAATAAATACCATCCGCCTTTATTTACTTCACGTTCAAGCCTATGTGTTGATTAGGAAATTATTTTCATGCGCATTCCACATGTTGTTGTGATTATATTATCTTTTCAGTTTCATTGTATGAATGTGACTTTTAGAAAGATCATTTTGAAACTTCAATAAAAGTTTACATGTATAAATTATTTATTGGTAAGTACAATGGTTTTTGATACACTCTACATTTTGTATGTTTCCTTAGTCACTTTGATTGTTTCCTTTACGGAGATATCTAACTACTTGACGAAAATCTCCTACCCACATAAAAAAATCAATCTTATGCACAAATTTTCATAATAGTATATTCAAATACGTGTATATCTTTTTGTAACTTTGTGATGCTATATTTTTATATTTCCATTCTGAAGTATTGTTGTGTCTTTTACATATAAGAAAAGGAATAACTTTAAGTTGTAGCCCCTCCAACTTCATAATTAAATCACAATGTTTTCTTCAAAAATATAAATAATTATGCATCTAACATTACATGACTTTTTTAAAATTTTAAGTTATCTTGTATACATACTCTGTTTTATATACAAGAAAAAAAATTCTTTTCTTTTATTAAACTTTTTTCTCTAAAATTGACTAATTAAAATTTTATCATAAAAAATTATAGACAATCACATGTTTCTCTAATAATATATTGACAATATAATTTCCTGCCTTCAGAATTATATTAATTATTATTTGCAACAAATATATCGTATAGTTGCATTGTTTGTATGCTTAAAGATAAAAGTTTTCATTTGTTAAATTTATGAAGATCATCTATACTACTATGAAAAGAGTGAGATCTATTCATTACACGCATGCCATGTTTGGTTTTTTCATAAATGCTCATCCAAACATAGTTTAGCATTTCTAAAATGTTGTGTGCCTTTTATTTCTCTCTCGTCTTACAGTTTTCTACCCACTTTTTTATCTTTTAATTCATTTTCTCCTATGGCTTTTCACCCTTTTTCTCACAAATTCTCACGTTTTGAAATACCACACACACCACGTTCTCCATCCTTTCAGTTGAAATGATCAAAGCCAAAAACCGAAAAACTAATTAACTCGTGTTTCACGGAGGAGTCCCACACTTCTCTCTATGTTACTCCTCTTCCTTACTCTCTCTCTTCTTTAACTTTCTTCTACTTTCCTCATTTAATTTCCGTTCTTTACTCCCATACTTCTCTACATTCAGTTGCATTCACTTGATTAATTCTACACATAACACCTGACCTACCCGCTGGCCTACCCGGTACTCGGGAATAGGTGATTTTTAATTAATCCCAGCATGCAGCCAGTTTTTGATATTATTACTCATGTAAAAGCATGCAAAATACATGTAAGGTACAGATACTCTGTCCACTCCATGCAACAGTCATGCAAATGGCAGATATCAATCCACTATAGCTTACAAAAAAATTATATTGCATATTTATCCCCACTGCAGATTACGTAAGTACTGTACCTACAATAAATGCATATACATTCACAAATGAATTTGAGATATACTGTACTTATATTTGACAAACTGGGTTGAAAATTAATAATTGGGTACAATACTTATATTTTTTTTTATCATTAAGCGTGCTTCCTTATATATTCCATCAAAACCAACATTTACAAGTGGGTACGTATATGTAAGAAAAATAGAAAGATTATCTAGGGTACAATATAAGTATTTTATTGGATTCCGTAGGTACTGTACTTATGCTTCCAGATCAGTTATACAATTATGCTTGATTTTGTAATTTGTTAAGTACTTTACTTATGCTTGGTTTTATAATTTGGTAAGTACTATACTTATGTTTGAAAAAATTGAGTTGGAATTAACAAGTGGGTACTGTACTTATTTTACATGAATTTCGTAGGTACTGTACTTATGTCCAGATGACAAATGTTACTACTGGATTTCGTAGGTATTGTACTTATGCTTCCAGATCAATGTTGTTATTGGATTCCGTAGGTACTGTACTAATACGGGAATACAGGTGGATGGATTAGAACGGGAGAGAATAATTACAAGAAAAAAAACGAATTAATACACTTTGCATGGACTTTACATGGACTTTGCATGAGTATTAATACTCTGGAGAGAAGAGTGGAGAGACACAGTGTGCCATTCTCTGCACTTTGCATGGACTTTGCATGAACTTTGCATGAGTATTAATTCAAAGACAACTGCAAATGTTGCAGATGTATTTTCCCAAAAAACGGGTAGGAACCCGGGGGTAAGGGGACTGTGTGTAGCGTAACTCATTCACTTTACTTCCTTTCTCTTCACAGTTAGCCACGTCCCTAATGACTGCACGCTTATCATCCAAGCAATCCTTCGTCAATATTTTCATATCACCAATTACGACCTCACGCTCATTGCAAGTGATTAGCTCTTCCTTGTTGATTCCAGTAACAATCCGCCTCCAATATCCATAATTTGTGTGGCTCTCCTAAAAGTTGAAAGTTGGATGAGGTATCCAGGAATGAAATAGTTGTGCAATTTTGAGTGGAAAAAGGTTGACAGAATCACGTGTCCATTTATTCTGATTCATTTCTTTGCTTTTTTCATGTTTTTCTACTGTTTCTTAAGTGGTCTCCATTCAATGATGGCCATCACCTCCGGTGAAGGAGAATAATAATCTTATAAGAGCATTACATACATGTTTATGAACTTTTAAAAAAACTTAATGATATCTAAAAAGTTTCAATTTAAAATTAAATATTCAGATTCTTAAGGGATAGGTGCAATCTTAAGTGATAATATTATCACTTAATGATGAGTCTTTTCTATTGCAATCTTTCCCATCTAAATATCTTTGTAATTTTTTTTAATTTTTTATTAATACCATTCTGCCAACATATCGCTCATTACTTTGTTTTTCTTATTTTTGATTAATTGCATTATATCTTTTTACTCTAAATATATAGTGCACTATAGAAAAGTTTCTAAAAATTTTTGATATTTTTGTTTATAACTATTGTGGGTTATTATCAATTTTCTTACTTTTCAAGCAGATTTATGGACTGATTTAATATTTTTCAGTTGTTTAAGGATAATTAGTTTTCTTGGGTTTTCTTCAATCATTTTATGATAAGCTCCGATTCTAATAAAAAACTACACCAAATTTTGTGTGCACGTCTGGGTTTACTAGTTAAAGTAAAAACATAACATTTAAACTTCATTCTTGCAAACAATACTCTACCAAACAGTGCCCGAGTTTCAACCCGTAGGTGGAGTGTTCTACGAGGTCAGAACGTTGCAGTGCCGGTGAGGCTTCGAAAAGTTCCAACGGACTTTGCTCCTATCGGTTGACAGCAACCCCAACTTTCCGATTGGGGGTATCCTAATCACCGGAGGAGGCGAGCGCGATCATTCTCTTTCCGTCCTTCAGCTGGTCGAAGATCCAAGCGACGACGACTATGGGAAAGACAGAGGGGGCATAGTTCCTTCCCCGTGCGAGTCGGGCACCGACTACACCTCCAGCACTGCGAGCACTAGGGGTATAAACGGACTACACCTCCAGCGCTGCGAGTACTAGGGTCTAATACTCATACTCATACTCATCTAATTTAGCGGGTTCGGTTTCGGTTCTAGACCCGCATAATACAAAATATGAACCTGCACTATACCCATAACCGCAATAATAGTGGGTATGCAGGTAAGCGGTTCTATAAAATATCATATTATTTATGTAAGAGAAATGACTATGTTATATATATTTAACACAACAAGATATTATTATAATATAGTATATTAACATTTAATAGTTATATTAGACAATGTTATATTCTATACGATAAAATTAATTGAGTAATTGTTTACATATTTGTACTCATAATCATAACGTTTAATTTATGTAGAAAGTAATGTAGATTAGTAGACATTTTGATTTTAAGTTTACATATGATGTTCGTTATTGTAACTAGAATAGTTAATTCTTAGTTATATGACTAGTCTCAACCTTAGAGTAGGATATAATCTCAATAATTATATTAATTAGCATAGTAAAGTATGATATATATAACATATTATTTTAATAGTTACTTATGTATAGCGGGTACACGGGTCTAGCGGGTCTGGGTCCAAGCATACCCATTATTGGACCCGCTTATATGCGGGTCCTAGGGTATACGGGTCCAAGGGTATGCGGGTATAAAAAATTAGACCCGTGATGAGTTTTTTAAGGGTCCGGATTTGCGGGTCCGCGGGTCTACCCGTACCCATTTACAGCCCTAGCGAGCACCCCCTGCCTGTCGCTTGTCCTCAGATCTGTGAACCTCGAAACAAAAACTGTAGAAAATATACATGTTGGTTGGACCGCGCTCCTTCCTTTCTGTTTTACATCACCACTGCCACTGCTCCCTCTTCCGCCACTAACACAGTGTTTAATAAAATTGATGGTGATGGTGATGGGATAGGGACGGTCAAGGTGATAGGGAACCTATTAAAATATGTTGTTTGGTAACATGTCCATTGTGATAGGGATGGTGATGGTGAAAATTTTTAAAAATGTTGTTTATTACATGGTTATAGTGATGGGGAGGGAAAATTTTTTATAAAAAACACCCTACACAAGTAAGAATCATATTTATTAGAACGTTTTTTTACATATTTGTCTAAAAAGTGGAGTCTTGAAAGAAACTTCTTTCACCATGATTCACCACGATTCACCGTGTTTTTTAATGGGGACAAAAAATAGATCAAAATTCACTACGGATTCACCATGGATTCACCATGATTCCCTATCACCATGGCAAATAAAAATATTTTTGTTTCACCATCATTCACTATCACCATGATTCACCACGTGTCACAATAGAGGCACTATCACCATGATTCACCACGTGTCACAATAGAGGCAGAGGGCGTTGAAGGCCCACCATGATTCACTATCACCATGATTCACCACGTGTCATAATAGAGGCAGAGGACGTTGAAGGCCCTACCAGAACCTTCCCCCTTTCCCTCTCCACTCATTCCCTCCCCCTCTTGTGGACAAAGCCATGACCATCCTCTTAAACCCCAATCCCAAATCTATTTAACCACTTCATCTTCCTTTGTCATCTCTGATTCCTCTGTCCTCTCTGATGTGTAGTGCATTGGCAAGCCTGGAGCTATGTAGCGGCTCTTTGGTGCAACTCCACAGTCCTCCGTCAGGGCGTCAGAACAGCGTTGGTGGTGAGTTTGGATCAGCGTACAAACACTAAATCAACCTCTCCTTAATTTGATGCCCTCCTTGCAGACCTATCTGCACCTATTTTCATTTACCCTTCGCTTCACTCTCGTCCATATGCTTATATTGGACCAATGTATTGTGAGAATGTGGTGTGTTGGGAGAGTCTTGCGGGTGGCGGCTAGCGGCAGCGAGCTATGTATTTGTTTGTTTTGCCGGTCTATCCGTGGAAAGGGATTGAACAAGAGGATCCATTCGCACTGAGTTAGATCTCTTCCAGGTAAAACCTCAATTCAAATGTACCCTTATCCGAGCATAATTCCCTATATTCCAATGGAGCTCTAGAACCACTGCTTAAAGAGGTTCAGCTCGGACTTCCGCCATCCAAAAAAAAGGGTACTTTCTAGAACTCCGGAGTGAAAGGATGATCCAAGAATGTGATTACATGCGAAAAATGGTATACCAAATAATATTGTCAACCATAAATACTACGTGCCTGTATAACCGAACAGTGCTCATGAGTATATACTACGTGCCTATATATCAAAACAGTTTCATGAGTATATTGACGTCTGTATAGCACTTCTTTTTGGCAATGTGAAAACAGCGCCCCAGCGTCAAAACCGACAGAAATACAGTGGTAAAATCCCAATGGATAAAGTTGCTGGCAATCGGTCTAGTTGCAACAGTTCACAGCGCCTTAGACCAACAGCTCACTCAAAATATTGGCATTTCATATTTGATAGTGAGGTAAGATTAGTTACTTGTGGTATTTGGTGGCATATCATAGAGTTTGATCTTGAAATATGTATCATACTCACAAATCACCCCAATAAACATTGGGGATTCATGCGATTCATTCATATCATGTTTTCTATACTTCCCAACCAGCTTGACAGCTTAGTAACCCTAGGTATGAGTCAGTCAGCCAATTACCATGACAATGCCATACTACAAAGCGCTGAGCTGGAGCCGACATTGGCAGTCTCAAAGCCCGTCACATACAGGGTGTTTTGTGAGTACAACATATGCTACAGAAAAATACAGCAGGACACTAGACCTATTTAAGATTTGAAATGCAAGGTGTCAGGGGCCCGGTGCTAAATCTCCATCATTCAATTCAAAAACTTGTTATAAAACAGCATACAGAAATACTGGCAACACATGTGATAAGAAAAGGTAGCTATCAGTGGTAGTAGTACCCGGCAATAACGATGAAGGGCATAAACTTAGAACGCGGAGCACAAAAAAATTAAAACCTTCTCCAGCAGCTTCGAACGGAAAAATCCGCTCATGTAAGACCAACTCCAGCAACAACAAAGCTGCCCATCCAATCACCAGAGGGGAACAGCAGCACTAAATAAAGCTAAAGCAGAACTTACAGAACAGAAACGGAAAAAAGAAACCGATTTATAATGGCACAAGAAAGTGGAGTTTGAAAACCCGGGAAAGAACTTAAAAATAGATGACTAGACATCTACTACCTCTGAAGCATCAGAAAATTTGATATGCACTGCTCCCACGTTGAGAGGAAAGAAAAGATTAGCTGTTAACCCCTGGTTACTGAAAAGCAAATCACGACTATACAACAGCAAAAGAAACCTCATTGTAAGTAAGATAGTACACTAGCGTATCTGGATAAATCCAAATGCATTGTTGCGAAACAGACATATATTTCTAAACCCATGAGCCAACATAAGAGGATGCAAGTCATCTAATCACACTGCCAATGGAATCAAGTTCTTAACAAGAAAACAACAGAGTTTCAGACATATTTATTATGGACACCACAGCATGAAGAACAGATGATAACATTCTAGTGCTCCCCACCACGCAAACGCAAGACAAGGTGAAGGGTGGATTCCTTCTGGATATTATAATCAGCCAGTGTCCTCCCATCCTCCAGCTGCTTCCCAGCAAAGATCAACCTCTGCTGGTCTGGGGGAATTCCTTCCTTGTCCTGGATTTTAGCCTTCACATTGTCAATGGTGTCCGAACTCTCCACCTCCAAAGTGATAGTTTTACCAGTCAGGGTCTTGACAAAGATCTGCATGCCACCACGGAGACGCAGGACCAAGTGGAGGGTGGATTCCTTTTGGATGTTATAGTCAGCCAGAGTCCTGCCATCCTCGAGCTGCTTACCAGCAAAGATCAACCTCTGCTGATCAGGAGGGATGCCTTCCTTGTCCTGTATCTTTGCCTTGACATTGTCTATGGTGTCTGAGCTTTCCACTTCAAGGGTAATGGTCTTCCCGGTAAGCGTCTTTACAAATATCTGCATACCTCCACGTAGTCTGAGAACAAGGTGCAGAGTGGACTCCTTTTGGATGTTGTAATCCGCAAGAGTACGGCCATCCTCAAGCTGTTTACCAGCAAAAATAAGCCTCTGCTGGTCTGGAGGGATGCCCTCCTTGTCCTGAATCTTAGCTTTCACATTGTCAATGGTGTCAGAGCTCTCAACCTCCAGAGTAATTGTCTTGCCTGTCAGCGTCTTGACAAAGATCTGCATCCCACCACGGAGCCTCAGAACAAGATGCAAGGTCGACTCCTTCTGGATATTGTAATCTGCAAGTGTACGGCCATCCTCAAGCTGTTTTCCAGCGAAGATAAGCCTCTGCTGGTCAGGGGGGATGCCTTCCTTGTCCTGAATCTTAGCCTTGACATTGTCAATGGTGTCCGAACTCTCAACCTCTAGAGTGATGGTCTTGCCCGTCAGCGTCTTAACAAAAATCTGCATCCCACCCCTCAAACGTAGAACAAGGTGGAGAGTGGACTCCTTCTGGATGTTGTAATCTGCAAGAGTCCTGCCATCCTCGAGCTGCTTCCCGGCGAAGATGAGTCTCTGCTGGTCAGGAGGGATACCCTCCTTATCCTGGATCTTGGCCTTGACATTGTCAATGGTGTCAGAACTCTCAACTTCCAGGGTGATGGTTTTACCTGTGAGCGTCTTGACGAAAATCTGCATCCCTCCCCTCAGTCTGAGAACCAGATGGAGAGTCGATTCCTTCTGGATATTGTAGTCCGCCAAGGTGCGTCCATCCTCCAGCTGCTTACCTGCGAAGATGAGCCTCTGTTGGTCGGGAGGGATTCCCTCCTTGTCCTGTATCTTAGCCTTCACATTGTCAATTGTATCAGAGCTCTCAACCTCCAAGGTGATGGTCTTCCCAGTGAGGGTCTTAACAAAGATCTGCATCTGCAATTCAGCAATAAAAATATTCAGTAACGGATGGCACGCAATGGAATTAAAGCTTAGACACAGGGATATCATAACACATGCAAAAAGATATGCATGAGAGATGTGCAATGCTTCATAGTTTAATTTGCCACATACAAATCTGAATTAATGATGCAACTACATTCAGTCCATAGTTTGCCACTAATAAGCAAAGGCATGCATTGCTTACGATATGATCAGAGTTGATACATAAATCCCATTACTGATAACAGTTACATCCTATATAAATTGGATCCAAACATAGAAGACGATAACAATTTATCCAGCTAAATATATTGATAGTACAAAAGTAATGGAAGTATACATGAACTGTTTAACATTTAAAACTAACCAAACCACGAAGGGGGATAAAAGCACAGATTTCATGAAGATGGCGATTTTTATAAGAACGTTGTGGAGAAAACATCGACTGTGAAAAGAGAGGAAGAAACAATAGCGGCAAGGCCAGAGTTAGGTAGGAGATAATGTTGTTTAGAAAGAAAAAAAGAACTCTTTGTGAAGAGAGAAGACAAAACCATAACGGCAAGGACATAATAATATATGATGCATATGCATTATCTTTGTGGCAAAACGAAATAGCAAAACTAGAGAGAAAAGATCAAACAGGGTTAATACTTCAACTTGAACCTAAACAGGAATCGTGCACTTTGAATCCTGCACTTTGATTTAAACAGGGTGGATAGAAAAATCCTCAAAACAAGGTAAGTATAGAACCGACACTCGTGACCTAACCGAGGCAGCGTCCGGTCTACTCGAAGGCAGTAACTCAAGCGATCATGATCTCGATCGCTCTCGGCGATAGATTAATATGAGGGAAAAGCCGGATGAAAACCTAGGAGTCGGCTGATTCGGATGCAAAACAAAAGTATGAAATCCAGAGAGCGAGACAGCGATCATGTAGCAAAAAGAATACAGCATCGAGCCCAGAAACATACCTTTGGGGCTGAAGAAACGAGGGACGGCGGAGATGGGAATACAGCAGAAAGAAGGAGATGGGACGTTCGCTGCCTTTGATATTCGTCTTCGCTTTGCGGTCGCGTTGTGATGAACTGTGAGGAAATTGGGGGAGGGGGGTCTATTTTATATGTGCCGGAGGAAAAATTTGGTGGGTCCGGGTTTGGTATACCGATGTGGGCAGGGATTGCGTGGCCGCTGTCAAGGCAAGCGCTTGGGTTCTTTCCTTGCGTCGTCCCAACTTGATTCCAGAGACTTCTTTGCTTCAATTCCAAGTCGCTGTAAAGGGAAATAATGTGAACCCGCCCCTAGAAACCAAAACATCCTAAAGATCGAAGGACTGTATGACTAAATTTTCAATTAATTCTGTCAGTTTCCATTATATTCTATTTGTAAAGATATAAGAAATCATTACCAAAATCATTACCAAGATTTAGAAGAACCGAGAGCCGTATTGGTAACCATCTGAACGTGTCTTATAGTAAGTAGCGTATACTATTTGATGAGATATCTTAATACTAATTATGTGATTACCTTAAATTTTAGTAAGATTTTAAAATCTTTACACACTCCTTATTCTTCATCTTCCTCTCATCATTCTTTCTCAATTTCTTCTCTGCCTTAAATTTTATCCGCAATCTCCGCGCGACTTTGCATTAGATGATCTAGATTATATATATCTCTATTTCTCTCCAACGGCAATCTCTTTCCTCTAAATTGACAACAATTAATTCCTTCCCTAGTAAACTGTCTCCGAAACAAATCAAATGATAGATTATCAAAAATAAAATTTATTTTTATTTGTATATGTTCGGGCACATATATCATACATGGTGATCGAACAAAAAGATGCTCAAGTACTTTGTTTCGGAAAATTCTCAAATGCTCATCAACCACTTGTTGATGACAAGGATTATGTGGATGTGTGAGATAATTTATTGAGTAGCTGGTTTTAGATGGGTGGGTGTGTATTGGTGAATCGTTTTGTTTGAGATTATTCTATTCCTTGGCATCCTTGCATCACCCATAGTGGAAGATAAGAGAAAGGATTTAGTGATGAAAAAATCCATAACCCGTCGTCTCCTCTCTTCATGTGGTAGAATTTGTACCTATAGCTGGTTGAGACAACTATCGTGCATAGTAGATGTCTATTACTCATGTGAGGCACTAAATGAGAGATATAATGTAATTTAGCAATTAACACCACATTTGCTCTTATAGAATTTACTTTGTGTGTAGTTAAGACTGGTTTACTTTACAATTTGTAAAAAATATAGTTAAAACTAAATAGTTAATCAAAAAACTAATTTGTGTATTTACTAAAAACTTTTTGGGATTGTCCCAACATTGAGTTTGAAAATATGGTGTGAGGTGATTTTAAAAGGAGGACGGGCGTCAACCTTACCTTGGTACCTTTTCCCCCTCTTGTCATCGGTGCGCCTCTTGCCACGCTCAAAGATAATGTTAAGAAGGTGTCAAATTTTGAGTTGTCAAACTTTGTCCGAACCTATGAATTCAATCCCGTTCGATCTGGAATTTGATTTTGGTTTTGAATTTTATCGATCCGGATTGGTTTCGGATTCGGATGCGTCCAGATTGAAACTTGGTCGGTTCTATATGGTGATTCGTCAAACTCAAATTGAACCGAGTTGACAAATTTTAGAAAATTCTTATCATGTATAAATTACTACATCATGCTTAATCAACAAAATCATATGATCCGGATACGGTTCCGGGTTCAATCGGGTTTGTTTTTGAACATCTCATCCTGTAAAAAAATTAGTTTCGAGTTGAAAAATTAAGTATTAACCCGATTGTTGTCCGATATGGAATAGACCGGAGACATTTTTTGACACCCTTGATCAAACTAAGCTAAATTTGAGCTTATGAAAATCAAAAGGCACACACAATGTATTAAAAGTTGTTGTGTCTATTGATAGTGACGAGGACACCATGGAACGGGTTATACTTAGGTGGAATGTCGAGTATTACACATTTCCCACATATGTAAACCTAACTTGTAATCCACACGAACCTATACGTGAGAAATAAAGGTACAACCATTTTTTTACATGAACGGCCGTCCAACATGAAACTATGACATGTTGATTAACCATAATCGCAAGATAATTGAACAAAATCTTTGGACTGATAAACTATGGTCTGCAAATGAAATGAGAATTCAATATCTATCTGCATTCTAAACGTAACATAATTAATTTGTACAATGCATCAACTTAATTTGACAATAAATTCCAATCCATACAAGTTTTTGATAATAAGATAAAGTTGGATTTGTTGAATGTTCCATCCTTAATCTATGTAAACACACAATTAGTACCGTGACATTTAGGTATGAGGTTCATATTAATTATTGGGAAATAGCCTAAAATAAATACTTTGAAAATAAGGGTTGATAATAATAAGATGTGTCAAGTGAGACTATATATTGAGTGAACTATACTCTATTTTATGAAATTCCAAATATAGTTTCTAAAAGATACGTGATATAATATATATGTCTATGGGCTTGCAAAACATCCATTTTCACTTGTGTAAACTCACTTCGAACGAACATGGCAGAAGATGTTGATGATGGGTCACAAACATTGGCTTTTAGTGCCTGCATCACAAATATATATATATATATATATATATATATATATATATATATATATATATATATATATATATATATATATATATATATATATATATATATATATATACGGGTCACAAACATTGGCTTTTAGTGCCTACATCACACACACACACACACACAGATATATATATATATATATATATATATATATATATATTACAATAGGGGAGAAAAAATAGATATTTGAATTATAAATATGGCATTTATTTCCTACACTACAACCATATAATACAATAGGGGGAAAATAGCAATCAGTAATCCAAAAAAGTGTGGGGGATAAAAACATAGAGGTCAGGAATCCAAAAAATGCATAAGAAGTCTTTCTATACCGCTTTATATGCTATTGAAGTCAAACTAAAAAGATATAATGAAAATAAAATCTAATTGCTGAAAAATCCAAATATATTGTTTTACTAGTGGGTGAAATTATGTGAAGGTAATTCTCAATGGCCACCCATAAAATACTTTGAAAATATAAAATATAATAATTTGAAGTTGTCACCTTAATCATATAAATCAGCCAAGAAAATGCAAAGAGAGAGATAGTAAAAATTATAGACAAACGTTGAAATCAACAACAAACTAGATTAGAAAGGGAGAACGATGGGCATGTGTATCATGTGTAAGGAGAAGGGAGGATGATGCACGTGTGTAACGCTCATAGGGAGAAAAAATGATAGAAGGAGGGAGACAAAGAAGATGACAACCAAATGTGCATAATGACCAGTCTGATTGCATAAATCTGCATGGAAGGAATCAAGTCCTACATGACAAAAAAGTGAAACTTTGTAAAAGAAATTAGTATTATTTATTGATTACAACGATTACACATACATTGATTAATTAATTTCTCTATTGGTCAGAAGGAGGGAGAAATTGATGTCAAATTGACATGTAAAATGACATGTATGCTAGCTAAAATGTGAGGAAACTAATTTTATTATCATTTATCATTTTGATAGAATTGGGTATTTTGTTCTATCTACTAGTATGATAACATATATTTAATGCATTTGTCTTCCTTTTTAACCAATTTATGATAATTTAGATTTTATCTTTTTTTCTCATTCACTAAACCTAGGAAGAACTTAGAGTGCCAATTTAAGGTTAAAACTTATTAAGCGGTGAATTTGTAAAACTAACGCCACTAGTAAACTTAATTAGTTAATTTATCCTCAACTTAAGAAAAAGGATATTTGCTATGACATTATTTTTTTACTCCAATTATTCCCAATTAAATTAAACTAGCACTAACTTAATTGAAAAGGTTCTAAGAAAATAGAGGATTAATTTGTATACATCTATTTGAGGGATATACATTAACATTGATCAAATATGCTTTTTGGTTTTGACATTGTCTTGTGTGACTTACTCAACTTCAGAGAATGCTTATGTGCTAATCCCAGGGTTGGGTTTCACGATTTTCATTGATAACTAGGACCACCCCTAGTGGTATGGATTAGGCTTATAATTAAGAGTGGCACCCAACATAACTACTCATTTTCATCATACATATAAAAGAAAGAAATACGAGTAAAGAAGGAAAGATAGAGAGAGAAAAGATAGGAGATGATTTGATTTTGGTGATGAGTCCTCCTCCCTAGTTCCTTCTCATCTTGAATGTCCACCTTTAACTGATTTCTTCTCTTGGTATTTTCACTCCATCAAGGATGGTGAAGGTGGTTTGGAATGGGTAAGGGTTGATGGTGTAGTGAAATAGTCAACTAGGTATAGACCCAATCATTACAAGTGAGAAAATCTAGTCCAGACATGACTGTAGGGGGTGGAAATGGTGGGAAGGGAATTTGAGATGGTAAGTGGAAGATAACTGAAGTACACAGTGGTGGTGGAACATGCACTTGCAAATATTAGTGGATATAATTACTCATAAAGAACTAATATTACCAACCAGGATCGTGAGGTATCCTTTAATGGTCTATGAATCATGAAAGTGGTGCATATAGGTGTGGGCAAGAAATCTACAAATTTCATTAAGTGACAAGTGTAGAGGCAATCACAATTTGGAGGTGAAGGAGTCGTTTGGCTTGAGTTTTTCTCACTAGAAGTGAGAGAACTTAGAGGAGAAGATATGAGAGAATTGGTAGAGGTTTTGGGATGGAAAAACTTAGATAAGAACCCTAAGATAGAGTTCAATGATCTGGATCTTCTTCGTTTGCCTCCACTTTGCAAAGGTGATGAACACAAGGTTCCAAGAGTTTTTATCCTACTATTCCATTATTGGTTATATTTTTCCAATTACATGGAAAATGAGGGGGTAAATCTCCTCAATCACATATATCAAGGCCCATGAGAAAAGTAGCAATATCCGTTCACATGTTTGGGGGGTTGTCCCAGTAATTGGGAGGTGTGGCACCCTCCAAACACATGATAGATGTAACAATTGTTGTCGATCGTCAATGTTTCCTTGGAAATCAAAAATAGGAAAAGGTTCGGAGTCACCACCGAGTTTTAGTCTGGAAAACAAAAAAAATGACTCATGCATGGATAAGGAAAGAATTCGTATGAGAATCTGAATTTGGCAGACTCTTTTATGGATCATGAATGGGTAAGAAACTGATACCCTGATCCTCCTGTTGAAACAGTATTGTAGAGGTTTTGAAGAAAATGAAGAACAAAATTATCATATGTTGCTCTCACCTTGCTTTGTACCTTGTGTGTGAAAAGGTTTCGCATGTCTAAGAACGGATCAGATTGGCACTCAAGAAATCTCTAGTGACAGAATGGGAGAAGAAGTCCATCCGATCTATGTTTGGGGGGTTATCCCAGTGATTGGGAGGTGTGGGACCCTCCAAACATGTGATAGACATAACCATTGTTGCCGATCGTCAGTGTTTTTGTTGGAAATCGAAAATAGGAAAAGGTTCAAAGTCTCCACTGAGTTTTATTTGGAAAATTTTGGAAAACTGAAAAAATGACTTGTGTGTGGATAAGGAAGGAATTTGTATGAGAATCTGAATTTGGCATACTCTTTTATGGATCATGAAAGGGTAAGAAACCAGTATCGTGGTCCGCCTGTCAAAATAGTATTGCAGAGGCTTTGAAGAAAATGAAGAGGAAAATTATCGGATGTTGCTCTCACCTTGCTTTGTACCTTGTGTGTGAAAAGGTTACGCACTTCTGAGCACGGATTGGATTGGCACTCAGGAAATCTCCAGTGATAGAACTGGAGAAGATGTCCATATGATCTATGCTTACCAACACCGACACTTTTTGCACTTTTGGGCGCCAATGGCTTTGGCACTTCTCAGCATGAATGAGTTTCACACTGTTGAGCGCGAAGAGGTTTTGCACTTTTGAGCACAAACAAGTTTCGCACCCAACTATGATGGTATTTCTCTCACTCTCTCCAGTCTCTCTTGTTCTCTCTAGAGTCGTTTGGGGTCTCCACAAGCGGGGGCCTCTTTCGGGGGTCCTCCCTCTCCTTTTCTAAGAGTCCAGAGAGTTGTCGAGGTAGTTACTCCCTCTAGTTTATCCCAACTGATGACCCACTCTTTCTCATAGTGGTTGTGGGATGCCAAGTGGCCCTCACTCATGCTTCCCAAGACCATCATGTTTTAGATGGGTGTGGATTCAATTGCCACTTTTCGGCATGAAAGGGTTTGGCGCCCAAGTGCTCGTTTATGAAAAAAGAGAAAATCTGTACAAATCGATTTGACACATTTTGGTGTCAAACCCTTTGGCGCCCAACTCAACCTACTGAATGGGAACCCCAGATGTGTGTTTCCTGGTTTGACACATCTGGGTGTGAAACCCTTTGGTGCCCAGGTGTCTTTTTTTCAAGAAAAAAATAAAATGTATGTGAATCAATTTGATACATTTATGTGTTAAACCCCTTCGTGCTCATTGTGATATGTAAAAGGGGACCCGAAATGTGTGCGGTTTGGTTTGACACATTTGGGTGCAAAACCATTTGACATCAAAATGAGATATTTTCTTAGAAGATACCAAAAGAAAAGGGTTTGAATTTTTTCTAATCTTGGTGCAAAATGGATTTGCGCCCATAATTAGTAAGGCCGGATTGAGATTTTTTGTAGTCCCACTTTAATCTAGATAATTCATACATTTTGTCCATTAGGGTTCAAGCCCCATTGGAATCAAAATTTAAGGTTTTTCTAAGCTTGATGTGGGTTTACATTTTGGCTGAACTTTGTGCAAATTGGTTTTGCATTTTGAATTGACCAAAATGTATCTGGTGGGCCCATGTAAGCTTCTTTTAGGAGAAATTGGGGATTTCACTTATTGTACTCTAATGCAGCTCAAATTATGTAAATAACTCAAATATCAAGGATTTGATGGGGTCCCAAAAATTAGGTGTCGATGGTTAGGTTGACTGGGCATGGGTCGTGTTAGTATTCATGAAATGCACTTAGGCATTATTGAACTTAGGCATGACCAAGCATGCTCTATGCATGCCCTCTCCTAGGTTGATTTAGGCACAAAAGTGCACAAATAGTCTCAAATTGGGCCACATTCTCAACATTTTCTCTACAGAAGTTTCCTACATCTTCATAAAAATGGATTAAGTAGCAAGAAGTTTACTTAATACCAAGATGATAAAAACATCTAATTAAACTAACTTAGATCCAACTTCACTGTGCACCTAAAACCTAATAAATGGCAATCAGAAACCAACCATCAACCCCCAAAGACTTTCAATGTGCTTGTCCTCAAGCATGGATCAAGAGAGAGAGAGAGAAGATGAATCATGAGTCAAAGAATTTCATGTGAATGCATGAGTTGAAAATGACTTTTTTTATCAGTAAGTGTGTTACTCCATTAAAAACTTCAAAATTTGTTACATTTAAGGTATAAAAAGAATAGAAAACCCTATCTATACATGTATATCTTTTCAACGTCAAAGCAAATCTATCTCCATATAGTCTCCACGTCGGGCTTCTTTTCATAAAAGACAACAACATTCCTCATGTATCACAAGTGATACAAAACTATAGTAGTGGCCATATGGCTCTTCCTGTCTTTAAATTTTAGAACATCCTCCTTGCTTGAATGTTTCATGGGTATATATTTGAGTGTGTGATTCCATAGTTGTTCAGTGAAGTTGAAACTCCACATCACATGATCGTTTGTCCCGTCACCAGCCTGACATAAGTTGCACCTTGATGCCAGGTTGAATCTGATCTTCTGAAGGTATTCATCTATAACCAAACATTTTTGTAAAGCCTTCCAGAAGTGAAGAGAGAAATTTCTTGGGAGACTGTATTTCTAGAGCCATTCATCCCCAAGCTCCCTCTCATTTGCTTGACGGTTGAACTCTCAAGCTCCACACATAGAGAATTCAGTAAGACCTGGTAGATAGTAGTGATCATCCCCACTTTTGATTGATATTCCATCACAGAAGCTATGCAGGTGCATAACTCCACGTTTCTGAGGTAGAGTCCATTTTCCGTCATGAATCAACCTTTCAAGTTTTTGGTTATCACTGAGTCTAGTTTTTAGTTTCAGATTTGGGCCAATGATGCATTCCAGGAAGTGACCATTCACCCAAGGTTCCTGTCATAGCCTAATGGAGTTCCCTTTTCCAATCTAAAATCTAACAACTGGAAGTACCTTGTCCTTGTGGCGTAGTAAAGCCTTCCAGTACCAGGACTGTTGGGCTTTAATTGCACATAACCAAATATAATCTTGTGTGATATACTTATTGTGGATCCACCTAACCCATAGTGGAGTTTTTTGCATTAGAAATGTCCCACAATTTCTTCAAGATCCCTGCACTGATTCAATCATCCATCTTTCTAATCTCCAGCCCACCTTTAGTTTTAGGCATGCATACGTTATCCCAAGACATGGTGTGTAGGAGCTTTTCAGCTTGATTTTCTCCCCACAAGAAATGTCTTCATAGTCCTTCTATTTCGTTAATAGACACTCTGGGTAAAGGAAATGTACTAGTCCAGTATAAGTGATAAGAGGATAGAGTTGATAGAACCAATTCGAGTTTTCCAACCATTGAGAGAAATTTCATTTTTATGACTCTAGTTATGCCTTAATCTTGTCCACCAGAGGTTAGGGATGAGCATCGGGTCGGGTTATATCGGGTTTTGCCTGTCCCAAACCCAAACCCACATTTTAAAGCGGGCCACAGGCGGGGTTCGGGCCCGGATAAAATTGAAAAATGTCAGCCCATACCCGGCCCATATAAGAATGATGGGTTTCGGGCCGGATTCGGGTTTGCCCATATAACATCGAATGAGCATACCAAATTTTGCTAGATCTACCTTGCTAACATGAAAACTGAATTACTGAGATATGTATTTTGTGATAAACCTTCAAAAGAATGTATATACACTATATTGAAAGAGTAACAAATCATTTTCTCGTACATGTGAATGTATGAGAAGTAAAAAATCAATGGAGTCCACAATGTTGTGCCTTTTTGCCTCCTCATCCTATATGTATATACAATGAAATGGGTTTTGGAAGGGCAAAAGATCATTTGTCTCCTACATGTGGGCATATGAGTAAAAAGATGAGCATAATCTACTATGCACTGAGCAAAAGATCATTCATCTCCTATATGTGGACACAATGAGATCAAAATAAAGAAATCAAGTATGTTTATTCATGTCAATGATGGTTATCTTATTATTATGAATTCATTAATCATGTTGATTGATTACATAGTATACATGTTTCCATTGGTAAGGTACATACTACATATTGCATCAAGAAATTTGTATTTTTTTCTGAGGACAAAGATAGATGTATAGGTATATAATGTACATAAAATATAATATGGGCATTCGGGTTTTTGGGCCTGGGTTTACCTCCGCCCGTACCCGGCCCAAATAAAATATGGGTTTAAATTTTAGGCCCGGCCCACCCATATTGTAAACCGGGTTCGGGTCTGGATCGGGTTATGCGGGCTGGGTCGTGGGTCAGATCGGGCCGGCCCAACCCGATGCTCATCCCTACCAGAGGTTGACACATGGATTTGGTTAATCTTCCATAAAATGGAGTCACACTGAGGTATCTGACTGACAAGTTTGATATTTTAATCCCAATAGTTTCTTGAATCATCTCTGGAGCAGTAGCATTGAGAAAAAGTTGGCTATTGGCCGGATTGAGGTTTAGGCCAGACCAAGCACTGAAATCCTCCAAGCACTATCATATGCCTTTAGCATTATCATCATTTTCCTCAGTGAACAACAATAGGTCATCTGCAAAAATGAGGTGAGATATGTTGCATTCACCCACCCTAAGAGGGTTGATAATTTTCCTTTGTTCAACTTTGTTGAGAATAGCTGTGAGTCCCTACATACTAATAACAAATAGGTAGGGTGCTAGGGGGTCACCCTGACGAATACCATTCGAACTAGAAAAGAGGTGATGGGCATCCATTCACTAGCACTTGAAAGGAGGTAGTTCTAAGACATTCATGGATCCAAGAAATCTAGCAAGGCGGAAAGCCCATGGTCGCCATGATTTCAAGGATATAATCTCTTCTAATTGTGTTGTATGTCTTACTGAGGTCTGCTTTAATGCACATTTTTTATTTTGAGTTAGCCCTATTGAAGTCACTTATTACATCATTTGCTAAGAGGATAGCATTAGAGGTATGTCTCCTCTTCACAAAGGCACACTGATTGATGCTTATAATTCTAGGCATAATGTCCCTTAGATGGTTAGCTAGAATCTTTGATATAATTTTGAACAAAAAGTTGCAAAGTGAGATAAGTCTCCCCTCACTAATTTTAGTGGGTTATTTTACCTTTGTAATGAGAGCCAGAAAAGTTTTGTTAACCTCCCTCAGTAGCTTTCCTTTCCTAAAAAAATAATTACAACACACACCTCATCTCTAACGATTGACCAAGCATTTTTGAAGTAGTGTGCATTAAACCTGTCCAGTCCCGGTGCCTTGTCCAAATCAGACTACATCACCACCTTTGAAATTTATTCATCTGTGACTTCCTTATAGATATCATTGATTTGTTCCTCAGTCTACTAGGGTAAATCGACATCTTGGCTGCATTTGGTATCTTGATGCTTGTTGAAGATGGAGCTATAATATTCAGTGAACCACTCCAGGATAGTCTGGCTATTTGTGACTAGAGTTAGGTAGTGAAAAGCAGAATGAAATCCACAACAATGTTCACTTGTTACTAATGTTGACCTTGCTCAATACGGTTTTAATGAAGCCACAAAAAATGAGAGCAATTAAGGAAAAATAGAGAATCGATGAGAATGTGACAATTTCAAAATGATGTGTTGTGATTGGATAGAAGACTTGAGGATACGAAAATCAAAATGAAAAGGTTGTACTACATAAACAAATAATATTTTTTAATTTTTGAAACATGAAGGAAGGTGGAAAATGAAAAATGTTGTGAGGAAAGCATGAGAACATTCAAGGGTTAGAAGTGAAAATGGTTGTTTCATCTTCCAAATGTTCCAAACATTTTTTTATCACATCTCTCCTTCCCCTTCACAATTTTGTAAGTGGTTCCTCATATGAGGTCTTTGAAGTAATGAAATATCAAGAGTTATATGGACCATCAACCAATGGCAAAGGTCAATCAAATATCCACAATAAGGTACAACTAATTTTAAAAATACAAATAAGTCATGGAAGTAGGTTTAAAAATGGTTCTAGGTAGTTTATTTGCAAGGAATGAATATGGTCATTGTAGAAATTATGTCTCACTTAAGTATATATGGACTACTACATTGTATCCCCTATATTCTATATAAAAAAATTATTCATTCCACTCCACCTCCACCAAAATTGACACCCATATCTCAAGAACATACACAAAACACTATTAGCACAATGCCTCATGATTTTTAAAGCATCCATATTTACTTTTGTTGGATCAAAACGGCTCTAGAGGGGGTGAATAGAGCTAAAAATCACTTAAACCAAATTCATTAGACCTTCAAATTACTTCAAGAAGTAGGATTGCAAATATGTAATTTGATGTGTAACTAACCATACATATCAAGTGTAACACCCCTGACCTGGGTTATGACCTAACCCTGGAAGTTTTGCCTAAATATGTAATTAATATACTTGTGAACACTCCCTGGCATGTAATTAAGTTCCTCAGGAACATTTACTTTCAATTTTGCTCCTTTTTGTATAAAGTTGTAGCATTGTGTTGTATGCAGGGACCTATGTGCAAATTACCCAGTTTAAGGGTTGAACTTGCAAAATTCACAAGATAAGATGTTCCTTTGATGTTGAAACATCATGTGAATGGTTATGGTAAAGTTTGAGGGATTTCCCAAGCTTGAGCACCAAGGTGCAGCTGTGGAAGCAATTCCCATGCTTAGAAACCCTAATTTGGGGTAAAGTGCAATTTACCCAAATTGAGGGGTCCAACTTGTAATTTAACCATCTAGAACATCTTTTATGACTCTTGTCATCATTTAGAATAAAAATGATGAAAGGGATACATCATTTAATAATTAAATGAGAAAAATGATCTTTGTGATAGAAATCACCTAAAATGGGTACAAAACCCTTTCCTGTATGTACCCTAGTTGAAGGTTGGATTCCTTTACCCTTAGATCTTGAGTTTTCTTGAGATTTGCATAAGATTAGATGGGCTTGTACGTGCCCTTGAACAAGGAGGGACCTAGATGTGAATTTTGAATTTGAAAGGTCCTTGTAGTAGGAAATAGGCTTAAGCTATAAAAAGGCTTTTCCTTTGCAAATGAGCAAACGATCTTTCCCTGTTCCATTCATTTCCTTTCTTTCCCAAACGGCCAAGCCTTGCTCTGGAGCTCAGGAGAAACGACCAAGGGTGCAAGGTAGGTTTGGATTCCCCTTCTTGCCCAATTCTATGGTTAGAACTCGGATTCAAGGGCAAATTCATGGCTAGCTTACTTAACTCTATCTTTTTAGCCATCTTTCCTCAATCTTCCTTGGAGAAGTCACCTTGGCCG
This sequence comes from Alisma plantago-aquatica, assembly GCA_963693085.1. Classification (NCBI taxonomy): domain Eukaryota; kingdom Viridiplantae; phylum Streptophyta; class Magnoliopsida; order Alismatales; family Alismataceae; genus Alisma; species Alisma plantago-aquatica. The sequence goes on from OY856413.1 coordinate 1,115,333,257, forward strand.
ACCAGTAGAGCTTCTTGGAAACCATTGAAAGCTTGGACCTCGAAAGCTTGGAGCTCAAGGAGCAAGCTTTAGGCGGGTTTTATAACTCTAAACTTGATGCTTCGATTATACATCTTTTCTATGCATATAGTTGATAGATCTTCTTCTTCCCTATCTTCCCTTGCATCCTTGCAAGCAAAATCGTGAAGAACTGCTACTGTTCTTAAGGTGGAAGATAAGGGCGTTAATTACTATGCTTATCCACAGATTTTCACTTTATCAAACGACCTCCACCTATTGCTCAAAACGGTTTCAAACCGTTTGGTGGGCAAACGGTTTCAGGGTCGTTTGAGGGCAAACGGTCTCAAGACCGTTTGGTCCCGTTGACCAAGCGAAGACCGTTTGGGAATCTTGTTCATAATTATGTAGGTTAATCACCCACGAAATTTGAGAGGTTAACTCCAAAGGAATCGTGAGATATGAGCAAATCAATTAGCAAAACGAATTGAATTAATTTCTGATTTGCAATCTGTTTAATTTGCCCTTTTTGGGCAAACGGTCTCAAGACCGTTTAAGATGGTTGACTAAACGTTGACCGTTTGGGATTACTGTTCATAATGATGTTAATTAACGACTCACCAAATTTTATGGATTAATTCCAAACGAGTCATGAGTTGAAGGATGATTAATAGGGCAAACCCTAATTGAAATTAGTGCTGAATCTCCTATGAGTTAAGTTGAGATTTTGGGTTGCTTAGCCCAAACGGTTTCAAGACCGTTTGGGAATCACCCAAACGGTCTCAAGACCGTTTGGGGGTCACCCCAAGACCGTTTGGAGGTCTGGGGTCAAGTATAGTTGATCAATTGAAGGTCCACAGGCACCAAATCATATTGCAATTAAGTATTGATGTGATGATCAACTCAATAGATCAAACCTTGATGAATTTTCGCTAAAGTCCAAAGGATGGATGGGCAAACGGTCTCAAGACCGTTTGGAACTCATCCAAACGGTCTCAAGACCGTTTGGTGTCAACCCAAGACCGTTTGGAGGTCTAGGGTTAAGGTAATTTGATCAATTGAGGCCCAATTACAATGGGTTATTGAAACAATCAAATTGCTGTTTACTAAATATAGATCTTGTTGAGTTTTGGGTTGAAGGACCCAAACGGTCTCAAGACCGTTTGGGGATTCCTCCAAACGGTCTCAAGACCGTTTGGGCACAATCCAAGACCGTTTGAATGTCTAGGGTTGAGTTAATCTAATGGTTTGAGGGTCCAATTGTAGGAAATTGATGCATTGTTGAAAATTGCTGATTTTGACCTAATTGGACTTCAACCTTAGTCAAAACGACTTGGTTTTTGGTCAAACTTTGGGCAAACGGTCTTAAGACCGTTTGGATGATGTCCAAACGACCTCAAGACCGTTTGGGCCAAGTTTGAGCCCAATTGGAGGTCAATTGATAGGTTCAACCTTGAATTGTTTCACATTGTTGAACATTGATGACCAATCAACTTGAAACCCTAATTGAGAACGATTGAACCCTAATTGGTTTACAATTGAGGGTCAATTTGATGTCTAAGTGGTTAAGGCTAACCCTAATTGGCTCAATGTATAAGTGGTTAGCATACCTTTAGCCAATTGAGGGCTTCAACATACATATCCTTGAACTTTGGTGACCTTTGAACCCTTTTGGAGGTCCAAACGGTTTGAGCCCATTTGGACCAAACGGTCTCAAGACCATTTGGGGCCAAACGGTCTCAAGACCGTTTGGGCTCAAACGACCTCAAGACCGTTTGAGCTCAAACGACCTCAAGGTCGATTGGTCCAAACGACCTCAAACCGATTGAAGCTCCAAACGGTTTGGAAGTCAACCCTTCCAAACGGTCTTCACCTCCAAACGGTCTCAAGACCGTTTGGATCCAAACGGTCTCAAGACCGTTTGAGGGCCAAACGGTCTCAAGACCGTTTAGGTGGTTGAAACCGTTTGAAGGTTGAAACCGTTTGGAGATTTGTGATGGTTTGTACTTAACCATTTGATGATGTAATCAGTTCAATGGTGATTCAATCTAAACCCTAATGGTAACCTAGGTCATTAAGGGACTATGTGATTAGTGGGTTAACCCATGATGGTGATCATGTGGCAAATTACCAAAATACCCTTGAAGGGTCTAAAGGGGGTAAAACCCTAATCTAATTAAACCCTAATCACATGATGTTGATTCCTTGGCTCACATCAGTCAATAGAGACTTATCTCAACCTAATCTAGAGTGGTGTTGCCACCATCTACTAGAGAGAGGAAAGAGAAAGTGTTTCTAGAGAGAGAAAGTATCCTAGAGAGAGAAAGTGCCCTTTTTAGGAGGAATCTCTAGTAAGATACTTCTTTTACACATAAAGGTGCATGATTAGGGAATGACCCACCTATGTGAGGTCATGGAAACCCTAATGATGATATCTAATGGATCTTAATGATAATTAAGAGTCTTAATGATGATGTTTCTCTTACATGATGATGTAATGAGTACAATTCAGCATGGAGTGAATAGTAAACCCTAATTTTTGGGCGATGACATGAAAGATGAATAGTAAACCCTGATTGTAAGGGTTATTAAGTGGAACCCTATTTGAAGGTAATTCCATGTGGAACCCTAGTTGTGGGTGATCCCATGTGGAACCCTATCTTAGGGTGATTCCATGTGAAACACTAGTTGAGGGTGAATCCAAGTGAAACCCTAATTGGGGATGTATTCCTATTTACTGAAGTGTTTACTATTATCTGTTGAATTAACCATGCAGGTTGTTGTGAGATGATGGTCACACCCAGGTATGGAATACCATGTTATATTCATTGAAGGCATGTCTTATGCTTTATGAATAGTGAACCATCTTGATGCACTGCTAAGTGACATCCTTTGTGATTTATGGGCTGTAAGAGCCATAAATGTTATTAAGGTCATGCTTGACAGATGACTTGAGATGAATATCTGATAATTGTGATAAGTTAGGCCTGTTACATTTTGTATTCTCATATATATCTGTGTTACTGTATGATGATTGGAATACTGAATGTACCTAACTAATCAAGTGAAATGTAGAGCCCTGATCATAGATCCATCATTGTCAGTTGTCTAAATGATGGTGAAACAGGTTTTCCTAAGGGAACTCCTGGAGCACATACTGTTGAGTATGTGGGGTACATGGATGTGTAGAACCTGACATCCTAGTGTAGGTATTTGATGTAGATTCTCGTAGTCCGTCATACCTTCACTATAACAGAAAGGGTGAGTGGATGATGTAGATTCTAGTAGTCCATCAGACCCCACCCCAAAGTTTTAAAGGTGAGCTGTATCTCTACACTCCCTTAAAGACATAAACCCCGCATCGGTGAAAGATAAACAAGAAATCTTCCGATAGCGAAGAGAGTACAGAATGCCACTGTAACTCTAAAAATAGCGAAGGACCAGAGTACCCTGGTGAGCTATTACATAGACATCCCGCCAGATGTCAAACAATCAATCCTCTAACTGACTGAGGAAGATGAGGTCATAAGAATCCGGCTCTCTTAATGACCTATGTATGATACTGATGTGACTTCTTAGCGATCAGTTGGAGTATGAGTGGTATGTCTCATCTCCACAGGGCATAATAATAATAATAATGTTTGGAAAAACATAAACAACAGCGTAGTATATCTGTTAGAGTTAATTATGAGTTATTTGATTGATGTTACCTTGAATGGCATAGATGTTCTCATATTTTAATATTGATTGAACTCTTGCTTATCATCAGAACTGCCAGTGAATATCTTGAAGGCTCTTATTGCTTTAGTTATTCCTTGCTTTGCTTATAAAGCCTAGTGGAGAGTTATAACTCTCGCTGGGGCAATTATGTATAATTGTCTCACCCCGTAGACTTCTACTTTTTAGGTGGTCGTCGAAGACGAAGGAACAAGAACTCAGGTGAACAATCCCAGCAACAGCAGCATCAGGAGCAGTAAATATCTCAGGTGGAGATCTAGCCTGCTTCATGGTGTAGTTAGAGTTAAGTCCTATGTGTCCTCTGTACTCTCAGGTCCTGGAGTGTTTTGGAGTATGAATTCTTGAGAGTTTTGGTATCATGTTGTATATAATTACTCAAGAAGTAATTGTCAGTGATGTAAACAGTTAAATCCTTTTTCTATGGAAAAGGTTTGTGGTTTCAGGCTCTTGTCTCGAAAAGTTTTAATTTCCCGTGATTTTTGTCTTCCGCTGTTTACCGATTGCTTCCGCACATGATTAAATCGGGATTAATTCGTGGTTTGGAGATCGGAGCCCACAATTAAGTGGTATCAGAGCTCCAGGTTCATTCGAGTCTACAGAGGCATAGGACTTAGGAAGTCGAGTCTATCTTTAGTATTCCTTCCTTATCTAATAGAATCTTCTACTCCTCAGGAGAAGAAGATACTTAAGATGTCAGAGCCACATGATGAGAATGTGGAAGAAAGTAGTGCTAGTGCACCTCAAGGTGGTGCAGGAGTACCAGGATTGGAACAACATGTACCAGAACAACCTAGAGAGCCACCCCAGTTTGATCCAGATGACATGGGTAACCCAGCAGTCCAGACAATGTTTGGGCAGTTTATGACTGCCATGACACACATAACCGACAGGTTTCCTATGCCTGCACCTAGGGTACCTGCCCAGCCTGAGGGGCAAGGTATCGGGAAGACGTTCGAGCGACTACGTCGTGTCGGAGATACCGAGTACCATGGGACTGCTGACCCCGCAGATGCTGATCTGTGGTTGACAGAGCTGGAGAAGGCCTTCAGGATCCTCAACATCCCTGAAGCTGAGAAGGTTAGACATGCTGTCTATCTTCTCAAAGGAAGTGCTGGTCACTGGTGGAACATGGAAGAGCAGAAGAGACCTGGGGCAGAGTTCTCATGGGAAGAGTTTCGTCGGGAATTTATCAATAGATATTTTCCCAAGACCTTCCTAGACGAGAAGATCTCTCAGTTTGAGAGACTGAGACAGGGTATTATGAACATTAGCGAATACGAAGCTAAGTTCATGGAGCTGTTGCGATTTTGTCCGCACATGGCTGCCACAGAAGAAGAAAGAATCAGAAGGTTTGAGAAGGGGTTGAATGCTGACATGTCTACCCCAGTGTCTGCCTTAGAGAACCGAGAGAGATTCTCTACCTTCGTTGAGTCAGTCCGAAGGATAGAGAGATCTGTAGTTGAGAAAAGACAAACCCATAAAAGATATCCACAGTTCCAGGGTTCTTCATCTAGGGATTCCAAGAAACCTAGATTCTCTGCACCTAACCCTCCGCCACCCAGATCGAGTTTTCAAACTAAATGGACACCAAGCAGAGGTAGAGGACGAAGTCAACCGCTTCAAGGGACGCACAGTTCTGCATCTGTGTCAGTTACTGGACCACCCAGACCACAGCAACAGGAAAAGAGTTGCTACAACTGTGGTAAGGTGGGACACTTGATGAAGGATTGTCGTTCTAGGGCTGTCGGTGTGACACAACAAACCCCGAGACAGAATCGACAGGGATCTCAGAATAGACAACATCAAGGAGCAGCTCGAGGACGTGGACAAGCGTCTCAAGCTGGATCATCAGCACCACCTCAACAGCAGGCTACAGCAAGGTTCTATGCTATGAACCCACCAGAAGCAGTGGTCAATCCACAAGTGGTGACAGGTCAGATGGAACTTTTATATTCTGATATGTCTAAATCTTGTGTAGTATCTGTTCTGATTGACCCGGGTGCTACGCACTCTTTCATCACTCGAAGAGTGATTCGTAACTGCAATATGACAACCAGTCATAGGGCAGATAAGTTGTTGTTGGAGACTCCGTTGAGTGGGTCTGCTGTTCTGCAAGAAGTATGCTCTCCTTGCGTACTTTTCTTTTCTAAGCATCGCATTCAAGTGGATCTCATACCGCTTGATATGCAAGGATTTGATATAATCCTAGGGATGGATAACTTGGAAAAGTATCGAGTTGTCTTGGATTGTGAATCCAAGCTGGCAGTGTTTGCTGATGAAAGCAACACATGGATCTTTCAAGGTGAAAGAAAGATTCTGCCCACCTGTCTTGTATCAGCTATGGTTGCTGATAAGTTGATGAGGCAAGGATGCTACACATTCTTAGCCCATGTGGTAGATGTTACCAAGGAGAGTTCTAACCCTGCTGAAGTTCCGATAGTCAGGGAATTCGAGGATGTGTTTCCCGAAGAACTTCCTGGTATACCACCACCCCGGGAAATTGATTTTGAGATCAATTTGGTCCCAGATACGAAACCTATAGCCCAGACTCCGTATAGGATGGCGCCTGCTGAGATGGCAGAACTCAAGAAACAGCTTCAAGAGTTACTTGAGAAGGGTTTCATCCGACCGAGTACCTCACCTTGGGGTGCTCCGGTTTTGTTTGTTAAAAAGAAAGATGGATCGATGCGGTTGTGCATTGATTATAGACAACTCAATAAAGTAACGATAAAGAATAAATATCCTTTGCCGAGGATTGATGATCTTTTCGACCAGTTGCGTGGTGCGACAGTCTTTTCTAAGATAGACTTAAGGTCTGGATATCATCAACTCCGCATTAAGGACAGTGACATATCTAAGTCTGCCTTTAGGACAAGATATGGTCACTATGAGTTCACGGTCATGTCGTTTGGACTAACCAATGCACCGGCTGCATTCATGGAACTCATGAATAGAGTCTTTCGACCTTTCCTTGATCAGTGTGTTGTCGTCTTCATAGATGACATACTGATTTATAGTAAGGATGCTCAGCAGCATGAACAACACCTTCGCCAGACTTTGACCTTGCTAAGAGAGCATAAGCTATACGCTAAGTTTAGCAAGTGTGAGTTTTGGTTATCTGAAGTATCCTTCCTTGGACATGTGGTATCTGCCTCGGGAATTCATGTTGACCCTGCAAAGATAGAATCTGTTCTGCAGTGGGAACAACCGAAGACACCGACGGAGATTAGAAGTTTCTTGGGGTTAGCTGGTTATTATCGAAGGTTTATTAAAAATTTCAGTTCTATAGCCTTACCTTTGACCAAGTTAACCCGGAAGGATGTTCCTTTTGCTTGGAGTGATAAGTGTCAACAGTCTTTTCAGCTGTTGAAGGAGAGGTTGACAAGTGCACCTGTGCTTGTGTTACCTGAGCAAGGAAAGGAATATATAATCTTTTGTGATGCCTCCAAGAATGGACTTGGATGTGTGTTGATGCAGGATAACCAAGTGATTTCTTTTGCTTCCCGACAGCTTAAGAAACACGAAGAGAATTATCCGACACACGATCTGGAGTTAGCTGGTGTGGTCCATGCTTTGAAAATCTGGAGACATTATCTCTACGGAGAAACTTTCCAGATTTTCACAGACCACAAGAACCTTAAGTACATCTTCACTCAGCATGAGCTTAATATGAGGCAACGTCGCTGGATGGAGTTAATCAAGGACTACGATTGTACGATTGATTACCATCCGGGCAAGGCCAATGTGGTTGCAGATGCCTTGAGTAGGAAATCAGCAACATCAACCATGGATAGGGCACAACTAAGTTCCTTAGTATGCTCTAGAAGAGATATGCTTATCTCTTTAAGGCATGACAATGTGCAGTTGAAGGCATCATTGTTAGCCGGTCTGTTAGCTGAGATGCAGATTAAACCTACCTTAAGAGAGCAGATAAAGGAGGCACAACAAGTAGATGTTTCTGTACAGTAGATTAGATTTGAGTTTGGAAATGAGAAGAAAATATCCTGCTCTTTTCTTATAATATGCTTTATCGATTTTGGGGACGAAATCCTTTTGAAGGGGTAAAGAATTTGTAACACCCCTGACCTGGGTTATGACCTAACCCTGGAAGTTTTGCCTAAATATGTAATTAATATACTTGTGAACACTCCCTGGCATGTAATTAAGTTCCTCAGGAACATTTACTTTCAATTTTGCTCCTTTTTGTATAAAGTTGTAGCATTGTGTTGTATGCAGGGACCTATGTGCAAATTACCCAGTTTAAGGGTTGAACTTGCAAAATTCACAAGATAAGATGTTCCTTTGATGTTGAAACATCATGTGAATGGTTATGGTAAAGTTTGAGGGATTTCCCAAGCTTGAGCACCAAGGTGCAGCTGTGGAAGCAATTCCCATGCTTAGAAACCCTAATTTGGGGTAAAGTGCAATTTACCCAAATTGAGGGGTCCAACTTGTAATTTCTCCATCTAGAACATCTTTTATGACTCTTGTCATCATTTAGAATAAAAATGATGAAAGGGATACATCATTTAATAATTAAATGAGAAAAATGATCTTTGTGATAGAAATCACCTAAAATGGGTACAAAACCCTTTCCTGTATGTACCCTAGTTGAAGGTTGGATTCCTTTACCCTTAGATCTTGAGTTTTCTTGAGATTTGCATAAGATTAGATGGGCTTGGACGTGCCCTTGAACAAGGAGGGACCTAGATGTGAATTTTGAATTTGAAAGGTCCTTGTAGTAGGAAATAGGCTTAAGCTATAAAAAGGCTTTTCCTTTGCAAATGAGCAAACGATCTTTCCCTGTTCCATTCATTTCCTTTCTTTCCCAAACGGCCAAGCCTTGCTCTGGAGCTCAGGAGAAACGACCAAGGGTGCAAGGTAGGTTTGGATTCCCCTTCTTGCCCAATTCTATGGTTAGAACTCGGATTCAAGGGCAAATTCATGGCTAGCTTACTTAACTCTATCTTTTTAGCCATCTTTCCTCAATCTTCCTTGGAGAAGTCACCTTGGCCGACCAGTAGAGCTTCTTGGAAACCATTGAAAGCTTGGACCTCGAAAGCTTGGAGCTCAAGGAGCAAGCTTTAGGCGGGTTTTATAACTCTAAACTTGATGCTTCGATTATACATCTTTTCTATGCATATAGTTGATAGATCTTCTTCTTCCCTATCTTCCCTTGCATCCTTGCAAGCAAAATCGTGAAGAACTGCTACTGTTCTTAAGGTGGAAGATAAGGGTGTTAATTACTATGCTTATCCACAGATTTTCACTTTATCAAACGACCTCCACCTATTGCTCAAAACGGTTTCAAACCGTTTGGTGGGCAAACGGTTTCAGGGTCGTTTGAGGGCAAACGGTCTCAAGACCGTTTGGTCCCGTTGACCAAGCGAAGACCGTTTGGGAATCTTGTTCATAATTATGTAGGTTAATCACCCACGAAATTTGAGAGGTTAACTCCAAAGGAATCGTGAGATATGAGCAAATCAATTAGCAAAACGAATTGAATTAATTTCTGATTTGCAATCTGTTTAATTTGCCCTTTTTGGGAAAACGGTCTCAAGACCGTTTAAGATGGTTGACTAAACGTTGACCGTTTGGGATTACTGTTCATAATGATGTTAATTAACGACTCACCAAATTTTATGGATTAATTCCAAACGAGTCATGAGTTGAAGGATGATTAATAGGGCAAACCCTAATTGAAATTAGTGCTGAATCTCCTATGAGTTAAGTTGAGATTTTGGGTTGCTTAGCCCAAACGGTTTCAAGACCGTTTGGGAATCACCCAAACGGTCTCAAGACCGTTTGGGGGTCACCCCAAGACCGTTTGGAGGTCTGGGGTCAAGTATAGTTGATCAATTGAAGGTCCAAAGGCACCAAATCATATTGCAATTAAGTATTGATGTGATGATCAACTCAATAGATCAAACCTTGATGAATTTTCGCTAAAGTCCAAAGGATGGATGGGCAAACGGTCTCAAGACCATTTGGAACTCATCCAAACGGTCTCAAGACCGTTTGGTGTCAACCCAAGACCGTTTGGAGGTCTAGGGTTAAGGTAATTTGATCAATTGAGGCCCAATTACAATGGGTTATTGAAACAATCAAATTGCTGTTTACTAAATATAGATCTTGTTGAGTTTTGGGTTGAAGGACCCAAACGGTCTCAAGACCGTTTGTGGATTCCTCCAAACGGTCTCAAGACCGTTTGGGCACAACCCAAGACCGTTTGAAGGTCTAGGGTTGAGTTAATCTAATGGTTTGAGGGTCCAATTGTAGGAAATTGATGCATTGTTGAAAATTGCTGATTTTGACCTAATTGGACTTCAACCTTAGTCAAAACGACTTGGTTTTTGGTCAAACTTTGGGCAAACGGTCTTAAGACCGTTTGGATGATGTCAAAACGACCTCAAGACCGTTTGGGCCAAGTTTGAGCCCAATTGGAGGTCAATTGATAGGTTCAACCTTGAATTGTTTCACATTGTTGAACATTGATGACCAATCAACTTGAAACCCTAATTGAGAACGATTGAACCCTAATTGGTTTACAATTGAGGGTCAATTTGATGTCTAAGTGGTTAAGGCTAACCCTAATTGGCTCAATGTATAAGTGGTTAGCATACCTTTAGCCAATTGAGGGCTTCAACATACATATCCTTGAACTTTGGTGACCTTTGAACCCTTTTGGAGGTCCAAACGGTTTGAGCCCATTTGGACCAAACGGTCTCAAGACCGTTTGGGTCCAAACGGTCTCAAGACCGTTTGAGACCAAACGGTCTCAAGACCGTTTGGGCTCAAACGACCTCAAGACCGTTTGAGCTCAAACGACCTCAAGGTCGATTGGTCCAAACGACCTCAAACCGATTGAAGCTCCAAACGGTTTGGAAGTCGACCCTTCCAAACGGTCTTCACCTCCAAACGGTCTCAAGACCATTTGGATCCAAACGGTCTCAAGACCGTTTGAGGGCCAAACGGTCTCAAGACCGTTTAGGTGGTTGAAACCGTTTGAAGGTTGAAACCGTTTGGAGATTTGTGATGGTTTGTACTTAACCATTTGATGATGTAATCAGTTCAATGGTGATTCAATCTAAACCCTAATGGTAACCTAGGTCATTAAGGGACTATGTGATTAGTGGGTTAACCCATGATGGTGATCATGTGGCAAATTACCAAAATACCCTTGAAGGGTCTAAAGGGGGTAAAACCCTAATCTAATTAAACCCTAATCACATGATGTTGATTCCTTGGCTCACATCAGTCAATAGAGACTTATCTCAACCTAATCTAGAGTGGTGTTGCCACCATCTACTAGAGAGAGGAAAGAGAAAGTGTTTCTAGAGAGAGAAAGTATCCTAGAGAGAGAAAGTGCCCTTTTTAGGAGGAATCTCTAGTAAGATACTTCTTTTACACATAAAGGTGCATGATTAGGGAATGACCCACCTATGTGAGGTCATGGAAACCCTAATGATGATATCTAATGGATCTTAATGATAATTAAGAGTCTTAATGATGATGTTTCTCTTACATGATGATGTAATGAGTACAATTCACCATGGAGTGAATAGTAAACCCTAATTTTTGGGCGATGACATGAAAGATGAATAGTAAACCCTGATTGTAAGGGTTATTAAGTGGAACCCTATTTGAAGGTAATTCCATGTGGAACCCTAGTTGTGGGTGATCCCATGTGGAACCCTATCTTAGGGTGATTCCATGTGAAACACTAGTTGAGGGTGAATCCAAGTGAAACCCTAATTGGGGATGTATTCCTATTTACTGAAGTGTTTACTATTATCTGTTGAATTAACCATGCAGGTTGTTGTGAGATGATGGTCACACCCAGGTATGGAATACCATGTTATATTCATTGAAGGCATGTCTTATGCTTTATGAATAGTGAACCATCTTGATGCACTGCTAAGTGACATCCTTTGTGATTTATGGGCTGTAAGAGCCATAAATGTTATTAAGGTCATGCTTGACAGATGACTTGAGATGAATATCTGATAATTGTGATAAGTTAGGCCTGTTACATTTTGTATTCTCATATATAGCTGTGTTACTGTATGATGATTCGAATACTGAATGTACCTAACTAATCAAGTGAAATGTAGAGCCCTGATCATAGATCCATCATTGTCAGTTGTCTAAATGATGGTGAAACAGGTTTTCCTAAGGGAACTCCTGGAGCACATACTGTTGAGTATGTGGGGTACATGGATGTGTAGAACCTGACATCCTAGTGTAGGTATTTGATGTAGATTCTCGTAGTCCGTCATACCTTCACTATAACAGAAAGGGTGAGTGGATGATGTAGATTCTAGTAGTCCATCAGACCCCACCCCAAAGTTTTAAAGGTGAGCTGTATCTCTACACTCCCTTAAAGACATAAACCCCGCATCGGTGAAAGATAAACAAGAAATCTTCCGATAGCGAAGAGAGTACAGAATGCCACTGTAACTCTAAAAATAGCGAAGGACCAGAGTACCCTGGTGAGCTATTACATAGACATCCCGCCAGATGTCAAACAATCAATCCTCTAACTGACTGAGGAAGATGAGGTCATAAGAATCCGGCTCTCTTAATGACCTATGTATGATACTGATGTGACTTCTTAGCGATCAGTTGGAGTATGAGTGGTATGTCTCATCTCCACAGGGCATAATAATAATAATAATGTTTGGAAAAACATAAACAACAGCGTAGTATATCTGTTAGAGTTAATTATGAGTTATTTGATTGATGTTACCTTGAATGGCATAGATGTTCTCATATTTTAATATTGATTGAACTCTTGCTTATCATCAGAACTGCCAGTGAATATCTTGAAGGCTCTTATTGCTTTAGTTATTCCTTGCTTTGCTTATAAAGCCTAGTGGAGAGTTATAACTCTCGCTGGGGCAATTATGTATAATTGTCTCACCCCGTAGACTTCTACTTTTTAGGTGGTCGTCGAAGACGAAGGAACAAGAACTCAGGTGAACAATCCCAGCAACAGCAGCATCAGGAGCAGTAAATATCTCAGGTGGAGATCTAGCCTGCTTCATGGTGTAGTTAGAGTTAAGTCCTATGTGTCCTCTGTACTCTCAGGTCCTGGAGTGTTTTGGAGTATGAATTCTTGAGAGTTTTGGTATCATGTTGTATATAATTACTCAAGAAGTAATTGTCAGTGATGTAAACAGTTAAATCCTTTTTCTATGGAAAAGGTTTGTGGTTTCAGGCTCTTGTCTCGAAAAGTTTTAATTTCCCGTGATTTTTGTCTTCCGCTGTTTACCGATTGCTTCCGCACATGATTAAATCGGGATTAATTCGTGGTTTGGAGATCGGAGCCCACATCAAGGATGAGAGATATTGAATGAGATCAAGAACAAGCTATGTAGAGTGGTTCCCATCTCCAAACTAGGAGAAAGTCATTCCACTACCTAGAGAGGTCAAACTTTAGGATTTTACAATCATTGAATATTTATATTCCATTATAAGATATATAGTAAGACCTTCCTTTTATAGGACAAGGATACCTAGCCTTCCTTTGTAAGGACCAGAAGGAGACATTAAACCTTACAAAATCTTACCTACCCTTCGAGCTAGAGTCTTTAACCTCTACAAGGGCTTACCCACTTTTGCAAGGAGTTGGACACCTTCTCCAAGGAGCTCCCCTTCTTGCAACAAGTCTTCCGTGTTGAAGGAATTACCCACTCTTCTCAAGGATCTTCATCCTCCACCTTTTCTTTAAATGTGGAGAATCTTTCACCAACATAGCTTGAAGAAAGGGGTTGGGGAAAGAGAAATTTGAGAGCTTCACAATATTACAATGGATTAACTCTCTCAAAAATATCATATCTCACTCATATGGACGTTTGGATCTGTAAGCAAGAGAGAGAAGGAGGCTCTAGTAGACAAAATCCACTCAACATAGTTAGGATCTTGAATAGCATGAAGGAGCAAACTTGAGATGAAACCCAACGGGTCCTATTTATAGTCGGGGATGTTCATAGCCACTAGAATCACTTAGGAATGAAATCTAGTTGTTTGGGTTGTTGCAACAGATCTATTTTTTATGTTTGCAATACTCCAACATCTAGAATCACTTTTTCTGCACTCTATGTACAATGCAATCAGTCGAGTTTCCATAAAGGTAACTCGACCGATAGCACCATGCAACAAGCTAATTTTGAGTTGTCGACTGAGTTTATCCTAGATGAAACTCGACCGATGTCTTAAAATCAATTTTCCAGTATAAGATGTCGATCGAGTTTATCCTGAGGTAAACTCGGCCGATCCTGGACATTTCCAAGACCCATCCTAGGCGTCGATTGATTTTCTAGGAAGGAAACTCGATCGATCAAACAGCCTGTGATGCATTTTGAAAAATGTCATAAAAGTGATCAAATGTTCAAATTAAGTGGACTGGTTTTTTCTCATCTGAATTACAAGTCATAACATCAATGTCAATGATTACAAAAAAATTCCTAAGTCATTTAGGGCTATTTCCACAAAAGTGCATTTGCATTGACTTTGGCTTGTGTTGAGTCAAGTTTGAACTTGATTGAAATGATCCTTTTCTTGCATCTAATACCTGAAATCAATCTCAAATAAACATATTAGATACATATGAATGGAATGGTGATGACAGTTTTTACCCATTTTTACATGTTTTATTTTCTTTTTAGGAGTTGTTGTGTCTCGATTTCCTAGTTTTAGATTTATATTTGTTTAAATGCAATTATTTCCCCTTTTTCATATTTTAATGCATTTTCATATGTATTTCATGTAGAATTATCCAAAGTTTTCCGCGACACCTAGATGGACGATTACTCCCTCACAATGCTACGCCTCAAGGGAAGGGATGCCCAGAAGCTTTTCTTTTGATCACCTTCCAATCGCCTAGTCAAGCGAGTGGTTCTGCCATTCGCCTGACTCGAGCAGCTCTTCACATGTAGTCTTCTAGTTTCTTGCATCTTGACGTACACTCTCAGCATCCAACCCATTCTGGTTCATCCATGCTGGTTCACTAGAGGACCAGACTGAGGTTTTAAATTGAGAAACCCACATGAGTCCCCTATTGGACCAAGTACGAGCCATGCAACCAGATGCCTTTGACCGCAAGAATTTAGGTTTGGGGAGGCAAGAAATGCATCTATAAAAGGTAACCCTCATCATCCATTCAAGGGGTCTCTGATCGGTGATTAGAAGTCATATTTTGCAGTTCAAACACTAGTGAGGAGCAAGGAGGCGGTGGCCACAACGAAGAGATTGGTCTTCCTACACTAGGTGTACTGGCCTTCTGCATCATTCCTATTATGTCTTTGTTGTTGTCCCTCACCATGAGTGAGTAGACACTTTGTGTTGGGGCATGGGAACTATCCCTGATCACCCGTATTTTATCTTAGCTTGTATCTAAACTCGATATATAGTTTCTAAATAAAGTATCATACTACTTGATGCCTTGATTTGTAAATTGACAACTTGTTTTGTATATTAGTTATAATCATAGATATGTAGGTTGTTATGAGCATGATTAGAACAATAGAATGATCTTATAATCCCCCTGAACTTCCAGAAATAGATAGTGAGGTGTTTGGACTTCAATCTACTATGTGTCAAGGACGTTTGGTGGTAAGTTAAGGAGTTCAGTAGCATAGGCAAGGAACTTGGGTGCCAAGGATGGTCATTTCCAAGGGAGTCTAATCTAAGCATCACATGTATCCCGCAAGGGTGCAACAGCTAAGACTTGATTTAGCAATGACAATTGGAGAGCTAGATCTTGTTAGGAATTACGCAGGCTTGGGTGATGAAACCCCATGCCCTGGTTCTCATTATTACATGTTATTTACTTCCTTAATCTTTGTTTCTTCTAGCAACATCTTAGTTTAATCAATCTTTCAACTACTCGGTGATAAATATTACTCTTACTACTTCTGAATCTACTTAATTACTTAAAAAGGTTGTCCTTTGGGTTTGATCCTTAAGTATACTACAATAAGACTTTCGCTCGTGTGGAGTGGGTAAATAGTGTGTTGCATTTGGTAAATCTAGAAGATAGGGTTTTTCTTGGTGTAACATTTTTAGCCCCGTCAAAAATTGGTGTCATTGTCGGGGACAAGGGTAGTTAAATATTTTCAGAAGTATAAGTGTAATTAGGGTTTTTCTTTTTGTTTATTTATTTTTCTTGATAATATTGAAAATCCTCTGGAACCAAGCACATCACTCACAATCGTTCTTTCTCCTTTTAGGCACGTCTAGTGTACATGAAGATCCAGGAGTCTTGACTCTAGATTTCCTTTTGAACCTAAAATCAAGAGAACCTTCAAAAAACTTCACAAAGAGAGAACCATGATAGACACAATGGCTACAGAAGTAGCGATCCAAGCATGCATTGATGCAACCATCACTGCCCAGTGAGAATTACTCACTGTAGAAGCTGGAGAATAGGAGGAGGCCAAGTTCAAGACCAACCTAGAAGCAACCCAAGCCGCAGAGCGTGCAAAAGAACTTTGGGATTTTTCCATCCCCAAAGGCATTGACTTGACTCACCTAGTCCAACCCCCAGGTGACCAGATCGATATCAGAGCCCAATGAGTTAGTTTCTTGCAAAAATCCACCTTTATGGGAAGAATTAGAGACAATTGTAGGGAGTGTCTCCTCAAATTCATTGACCTTTTCTCAATGATGAAACTAGTCGACGCCACTAACTACTCCATGCGACTCCAACTCTTTAAGTATTCTCTAGAAGACAAAGCCAGAGTGTGGTACAACACCCTTCAAGGGGATCTGATCAATATTTGGGTGGCCCTAGAGAACAAATTCCTGGAAAAATCATATCATCCTTATAGGAGAAATTTCATGAGACAGAGTTTAGACAACACCATTAAGATCATCAACCTTGCGGCAGAAAATCAGACCCACTGGACCAGGCCTTCGGGCAAGGGCGTCCTTAAGGTGGCAATGGTAGATGACCGATTGGGACTCAAATCTATCTCAGAAGCATCAAAAGCTCTCTCTCTCTAGCAAGAAAATCTTGAGAAGTCCTTCACTGTGTATGAGAGAAAGAGACAAACTCCCCAAGTGCAAATCATTGCGCCCTCATGTGAATTCTGTCTTGTGGTGACCACAACATCGTTCACTGCCAACAACTATACGCTTCATTCCATGAACATCAGATGGGCCAGTAGTACATATTTACTCAAGCCGAAGACATGAAGTCAATCCACAACATTCTAGGGCAAGAATACTATAATCCAAACTAAGCTCGCACTCATCCAGGTTTCCAATATGGGAACCCCGTGAGAGCCGATGGACCAAACTAGTCCTTGACACAAAACACTCAGGGGAGGGTGTCAATGAATTACAGTGGGTCATGCAACTAGGGAAACTTCATGTTCAATTTCCCTAGTAAAAATTACCAACAATGACAACAATTCCAAAATCCAAATCAAGCCCCACCACTGCAGATCAAAGCAGCGCTAGTGCAAGACTCAATGAAGACACTTTAGGAGATGATGACATCATACCAAACTCAACTCGCTAATGCCACAAAAAACCAAAAGGCATTGGAATCTCAGATCACTCTATTGGTTATTAGCCAACAACCCCCAACGGGCACGATTCTTGGCCAGCCAGAAAAGAACCCCAAGCATCTGGAGCAACCAGAGTAGCTGAATGCGGTAACAACTAGGTTAGAGAATGTGTATATCACACCTCCTATTTCCATCCATGTCGAAAAAATTGAGAGAACCTTAATCGAAACCCCACAATACTCAGTCAGTCATATAGAGAATCATGCAACGGAACCTACCACGATTCCAGAACAGTCTTAACTCCGACAAGAACATAATGGAAGCAACTCCACCAGGAAACTCCAAAGATCTCGCAAGCCCCATATACATGCCACAAATACCCTACACAGGGCATCTCAAGCAAATCAAGTTGGATGATTGGTTCATAAAATTTAAAAAAACCATAAAGAAATTACATGTTGACATCTCATTCCTTGATGCCTTAGCTGAAATCCCAATTTGGAGCAAATACCTCAAAACCTTACTTTCCAGAAAATATACAATTGAAGACCTTGAGACAGTGAAACTTGCACAGGAAGCTTCCTATAGTTCAAAATTAGATTCCCCAGAAGCTAAAAAACCCTAGGCCCTTCAGGATAAATTGTTTTTAGGTGATGACATGTGTCGAAAGGGACTCGCTGACTTAGGTGCCAGCATTTCCATTATACCCTACACTTTATATCATCTCCTAAGGTTCACATATATCCTACCCACAAAAATGACCATTTAGTTGGCAGGTGCATCCATCACCAAGCCCCTAGGGATTATTGAAGATGACCCGGTAAAGTTGGGTCATGACACCTACATTCCATGTGATTTTGTGGTCATGCACATCAAAGAAAACAGTTGGTTCCCGCTCATTTTGGGAAGATTATTCCTAGCTACTGTGAGTGATCTAGTAGATGTCAAAGCTGGAAAACTTGTTCTGTGACCAGGAAAGAAGACTATTGAGTATTGAGTCCTTGAAGAGGGTGCATAATTTGATCGAAGATTTTAAGGTAGACGGAAACCTAGAACAACGACTAGCATGCCCATAAGATGTTGATCAATACGATAGAGTCATTCCCACGAATAACCCATGCACGTCTTATAACCATGATCTGGACCCCACATGTTTGAAGGAAAAGGGTTTAGATACCCTATCTATTGATGCAACTTGAAAAACATTACAATCGGTCAAGTCCACGACACTAAAAAAGGACGCTTGTTGGGAGGCAACCCAATCAATTTTCCTTTTCTATTTTTTCCTTTTCGCTTTGTGTTTATTTCTGTTATTTCCATCCATTATTTTCTCTTGATAAATTCATTCCAAAAAGAAGAGGATGAGGAGAAGGAAGAGTACCACATCTTTAACAACCATAAATGGGTAAGCCGAAGTGATAGGAAAAACTCATGATGATATTCTCTCGCCCTTCCATAAACTCCAGACTGCCCAGTTGCTTGATTGACAGGATAGAGATCTCACGATCTTGTGAATTGATGAGCGATGTAGCATGTGGAATATGTTGTCCAGTGGTATTGATCTTTATATTTTCCATAACTAATTTTATCTCTTCCTTGCAAATAAACTATCCTTATCTTTTATAATATATATTATTCTTTGGAAATAGCAACCATTTTTATCTCACTCCAATTGTCAATATTCACTGCCATATTTTGATCAGGACTTTCCAAACGACAAGTGACATGAAGTCCCTATGCACTAGGGATAACGTGTACATGGTATAACCATCAGTTCCTTTTGAGGGACTCGTAACATCCCCTTGGTGCAGTTATATAATGGGCAAAGTGTAAGGGCTTGGCAACACCAGAAATTTCTGACGATCAAGTAAAGCCCACTCTTCCATCTCTCTCCTACAGAAACATCACCCATGGTGGCAGCAAACATCAACATGAATGGTGAACTCCAACAAGGAGGTTGAGGCCCTCCATCAGCTGATGAGATCCCATCTGACGAACATGTACAATGCTACTACTCCTAGGATACATATGTCCCCTGGGATATCCGATTCGTGCACCCAACACATCACCGGTGGATGCTAGCTCCAGACTCAAACCCGTTGATCAATTAGCTGCATGATCAGTTGGCCATCGCCCTAGAAGAAGAGCGTTGGCTAAGGGTGGGCTGTGGAGAACGGGGCACGTGGCCCAGGGCACCATCGCCTCCACCCAATGAAGATCATGGCAACTGGTGGCCATGACTATGCTGGGACGAAGGTACTACCAATGGAAGATGAACCCTCACCTAGGGTTCTATTGTGTTCTCTTGGATGAGCAAAACCCCTCATCTCTTCCTCCCCTTCTATCCATATCAATTCCCCTCTGTCTCTAACTTTCTCCCTGAGGACGGGTACAATTTTGAAGTTCGGGGTGGGGGTGGGGGTGGGGGTGGGTGGTACGTCATCCTTATCCACCACCTCAACTCTAACCTTTCCCTTTCTTTTTCATCCTCAAACACTTCTTCTCCTTTTCCATCTTTTATTCACATATGTCTTGTTTTATGTTTTCCTTTTCATTTTTTGTGTGAGTTGTGACCATTACCTAGCCGGTCACTTTGATGTATGTTAAAAATGGAAAATATATTAATGAACTGTCCTTTTTTCTCTTTTTCTTAAGCTAACTTGTACAAAAGGAGGCATTAAGGAATATACATGTTTTGAATAGTTCTGGGTCCCGATGACAACAATCGATCATCTCTACCCCTTGAAAGTGATGATAAGTAGATGGGATCTGAAAGGTCAAGTCGTATGTGCCTCCAACATGACTTGCATCAATACTAGTGAACACTTATTTACCCTATATATTAACTGAATTAATTGATATAATATGATGAATGGATAAGTACAAGTCATCCTCTTGACCCCACTTTTCTTCCATCACCTCTTACCTCTTCATCATCCACAAAAAGAGAAAAAAAAATACAAATTTTGACCATATGTCAAACCCTAATTCTGGGGTGGCTTCCCTTCCATAAATACTCTCTCTTTCTGATTTTTACCAACATGCATGCTTGAATGAAGGAGGCCAATGAGCCCAAATGAAATCATGTGGTCAATGCAACCGCAAACAAATGAAAACTCCCGAGTCAAATGGAGGATGGGACAAAATAAAATAATTGAATTCCAAATAAGGTCTCGAGTCGAATAGAGGAGAGATCAGGAAATCATGTTCATGCCATGTCTTTCTCCCCCTTTCATCTAATTTTCATACCCATGGGACTTATCAAAATTCTCCCCCAATATCCAAATAGACCTAACTTGTACTTACTTCTACTTGTGTAGACAGATCAGGAGTATTATTGATATGAAAGTAGTTTCTTGCAGGTTTTGGGGTCTAGCAAATAAAGGAACGAGCCCCAGTTGGGGGATACCCAAGTGGGACTATGTGACCCCCAAGGATTAGGGTCACTTGATCGTGATTGGTGGATAGGGGACTATGAGGTTTGCTTGATTGGGAGAGGAAAGAATAGAACCTAGTATCAATTGTTGATATCCTTTTTGTTTTGCTTTATTTGGGACAAGCAAAGGATTAAGTCTGGGGTAGTTTGATGAGTATACTTTTACCCATTTTTACATGTTATTTTCTTTTTAGGAGTTTTGTGTCTCTATTTCCTATTTTAACTTCATATTTTCTTAATGCAATTATTTTCTCTTTTTTTATATTTTAATGAATTTTCATATGCATTTTGAGTAGAATCATCCAAAGTGCACCGTGACACCTAGATGGACAATTAAGCCCTCACAATGTTATGCCTCCAGGGAAGGGAGGCCCATAATCTTTCCTTTTGATCACCTTCCAACTACCTAGTCAAGCAAATGATTCTGCCATTCACCTGACTTAAGCCACTCTTTGCACGGAGTCTTCCAGGTTCCTGCATCTTGATGTGCACTCTCAGCATCCATCCCATTCTAGTTCATCCATTATGGCTCGTCACAGGACCAGACATGAGGTTCAAATTGAGAAACCCATGTGATTCACCTGTTGGACCAAGTATGGCCATGCAGGCGGTTGTGTTCGACCACAAGCATTCAACTTTAGGGTTTCAGAGGCGAGAAATGCATCTATAAAAGGGAACCCTCATCATCCATTCAAGGGGTCTCTGATTGGTGATTAGAAGCCATATTCTACAACACAAACCCTAGTGAGTAGCGAGAGGCAGTGGCCACAGTAGAGAGATTGGTCTTCCTACACTAGGCGTCATGGCCTTCTCCATCATTCCTATTATCTCTTTGATGTTGTCCCTTGCCATGAGTGAGTATACACTTTGTGTTGGGGCATGGGGACTAGTCTCGGTCACCCGTATTTCATCTTAATGTGTGTTTAAACTTGATAATATAGTTTCTAGATAAAGTATCATTTTGCTTGATGCCTTTCTTTGTAAATTGATGATTTGTTTCGTATATTAGTTATAATCATGGATATGTAGGTTGGTGTGAGCCTTATTAGAACAATAGAATGATCTTATTATTCCCCTGAGTTTTCAGCAACAGATAGTGAGGTGTTTGGACTTCGATATGCTACGTGTCGAGGATAGTTGGTCATACGTAAAGGAGTTCAGTAGCATAGGCAAGGAACTTGGTTTCGAGGATGGTCGGTTCCAAGGGAGTTTGTACTAGGCATTGACATGTATCCCGTGAGGGTGCAATAGCTAAGCCTCTATTTAGCAACAAATATTGGAGAGTTAGATCTTGTTAGGATAATTACACAGGCCCAGGTAGCTAAACCCCATGTCCTAGTGCTCTTTATTACCTGTTATTTACTTCCTTATCTTTGTTGCTTCTGGCAACATCTTAGTTTAATCAATCTTTCAACTACTCCATGATAAATATTACTCTTACTACTTCTGAATCTACTTAACTACTTAAAAAGGTTGCCCTTTGGGTTCGATCCTTAAGTACAATGCAACAAGGATTCTACTCGTGTGGAGTGGGAAATTAGTGCACTGATTTTGGTAAACATAGGAGATTATTATTTTAGGGTTTTTCTTGGTGTAACATTTGTAGCCCCATACAATGGTTAATTCATTATCACAATATGGACAATGTATAACTGTAAGGTCAGCATTCTTCCCCTTTTTTGCAATGAGAAACCATTCCTCAACATATTGAAGGAACTTGGAAATTTAAACTTTTACCTTGTGAATTGTAAGGAGATACATGAATTAACAATTGCAATTGCTCCCCCTCAATTCATGGTTATCTTTGCATGTATGGTTAGTTTCTCCAAAAGTAACCATTAACATATATATACTATTGAGTCCTCTTACAAGTCACATGATATTTTAGAAAAATACTAGAAAAGGATCGCAAAATAATATGATTGTGTTCACTTATCCCCCTTTGTCATATCAAAAAGGTATGGGTTAGAAGAGATAAGAAGCACATGTCTTATCCACAGGCACAAACTACACAAGCAACCACCATAGAAAACACCAAACAGAAAGCTCAAAGAGAACAAGCATGTTGGAGTCATAATCAAAATATGGAAGCACATACTAAGAAGTCATAGGATAAAGCCAAACATAGAGTTAAGGTACATATAATCAGATTACAACACTAGATATGTTCTTTTGAGATGAAAACTACAAAATAGTAAAAAACAACGAGATATGAAAATAGCATGTCTCAGATATAGTGCCCAAATGTTCAACATCATCACCAGCATCATAGACATCATCACCATCCTCATCGTATTCCTCATCACCATCAACCTCATCATCGCTAACGTCCTCATCTGCCATTGCATCATCTTCTAGAGGTCCGAAAGAGTGAGTGGCGGGCCACTTGGCATGTTGCTCTACCCAAGACATACCACATGCATACAATGCATTTTCTTGCTCAGAACTGGTTGTAGAGACCCCATCGAAACTAGCAAGTAAGGTGGCAGCAAGTCAAACTGGAAGAGCAAGAGGTTGAGAGATAGTAGGAGTAGGTCCACCATCAAAGGTAGGGGGTACAGTAGAAGCACTAGGTGGAGGGTTGGGTAGAACTGACTATATGCATAGGAGGCATAGTCAGCACCAGGGTAGGGCTAGTAGGTGGGGTAGGGATGGGTGTAGGATAAGTTCATGTTAGACATGATGTGAACTAGATCCTGATGGATATGGTCGTGAACCTGGAGATTGTATGTCTATTGGTGTATCATGTACCCAATATGGATTTCATTGGACACTAAGAATGAGGCACAGTCAGATCTAGGAGGAGGAGGAGGGGCCTGAGTGGTGGTGGAAGCATCGTGTGTGGTAGAGGAGGTAGGATGAAAGGACTTCTTGATAGTGGTTTCACTGATGTAAACACCTTTCCTACTAGCTTCATAGCCAAGATTGTGGAAAAGGGATTTCTCATAATAGTGAGCTAACACACCACAAAACAAGTTGGGATAGGGTGGGTGGGTACCACTGGTGTTCTTCCCTAAGTCAAAATAGGCCATGTGGTGAAGAATGTAATGGGCTCATTTGACTCTGACATCATTTACGAGATAGTACATTAATATAGTAGTGTTCTCTGTAATATCCATTTGATTTTTCTTTGGGTAGATATCATAGTTGACTACTAATGTAATGAGGCAAGTCTTGATGTCAATGGAAGAAGAAGGAAGGATGGATTTGTTCCTATAGTGAACATCAGGCTTCTTTAAAAACTTATGGATGTTAGGTTTTGTAAGTCAGGATCAAAACTTTTGTAGAACTTCTCGGGTCAAGTAGGTCAAGATACTGGTGATAGGAGGTCAACCGTGTGTTTGTGATGTTGGTGCCATTGAAGTAGGAATTCAAGGAATCCTCATATATGTCTTAGTACCCACAATCATGGAAGTTAGGATCACTTGTTGGTTAAGGGGTGGCACAAGGGTAGTGTAGTTCCATGAGATATTAGCACATAATTTTTGGATTGCTTTTGTTCTAGAAAGAGAATTGATATAGCACAATTGCTCTACACAAAGTGTAGTAGGATGGTGGGTTTTGAAAATAGTAGCAACTTCCTTCATCAAGCCACTATGATATTCAAAACAAGCATGAAAGGGAAAATGATTTCTATGAAGAATCTCCTTATACCTATTGATATCTTAAGTGGAGATGAATGAAGTACCATCAAAAGAAACGTGCATTAGAGCAGTGGAGGATGAAGGTACTCCAGCTGGTCCAGTCTAGTTGTATCAGTTTGATGCCATGGAGATCAAAAGAGATGAAATGGATCAAAACTGAGGGAGATGGAAAGACCTGTGGGCCGCCTAGGCTGCTAGGTCGAGGTTGGTAGAGCTAGGTAAGGTGATCTAGGGTTAGAGAAGGTACGAGAGAGGTTTGCGAGGCCCCAGGGTTTGAGGATGAATAAGAAGAAGTGGCTATCAGTTGACTCTCTAGTTGTAAGGCAGAAAAGTCGATTGGTTTCCTATATATTTTTCACCCAACAATGTTGTCGGTCGAGTTTATGGTTTGGGAAACTAGATCGACACTATGGTTTTATTCAATCCTTTGCCTATTTTGGGTCGAGTTTCTCCCAGAACAAACTCGGCCGACAGATCAGTCTATCTAAAAGATAAGAATTTAACTCTAGGCTACTAGAGTGCTATATAAAAGTATTTTTCTAGACCGTCATGTATTTTGAACATATTGAGGCACATTTCACTCATCATTGGCCATATTTTTGCGGTAAAACATGTGTTTGCAAAAAATGCCCAAAATCAAGAAAAAACAAGGCATATAGACTTGTCAAAATATAGCACAAACAAGTAAGATAAGAGCAATTAAAGAGCAAGAACATATAAGTATGAGAACATGCAACTAGAAGGCATGTCAATATCATCAAGAGTAGTAATAAGAAGTTTTGATCTAATAATAGTAAAATCTTCTGCTTATATTTGCATTTATAATAAGAAGAGCAGGAAGCATTAATCATATCAATGAGGGCTTCTTTAGATAGTTCATTTAAACTTACCTCACCTACCTCACATATGTCATCACTGGTTGAGGTCATGAGAGCAAGATGGCATTCTCCCTCATTAGAGCTGGAATCACCAGAAGAAGACTCCTCCCATGTGGCATGGGTTGCATCTTTGCTTCTTCTTTCCTTCTTAGCCTTTCTTCTTATACTTGCAATCCTCTTTGTAGTCCTCCTTCTTCTTGGATCCACCCTTGTTGTAGGACTTATTTTCCTTGGGACAATCATTCTTGTAGTGTCCTTTTTGGCCACATTCATAGGACATTGGAGTAGAGGAGGACAAGGGCTTTCCCTTGAAGTGATTCCCCTTGGATTAATTATCTTCATGATCACTAGGGGCTTCATGTTCACTTGAGGAAGGAGGGGTAGGCCAGGAGGCAAGTTGTTTTTAGAGAACAATGGCCTCCACTTGAGCTTTGAATGCATTGTCCTTGATCTTATTTGACTCCTTCTCTTCTTTCTTCTCATCTTCCTCTTATTTGTCAAGTTTAGGTTCATAGGCTTGAACGTTGCTAATGAGCTCTTCGGTTGTAATGTCACTAAGGCTTCTTATTTCTTCAATAGAAGTCACCTTGGATTCCCACCTTTTGGGAAGAGACATGTGACAACATGATGCCACACGAGCGAGATTACTCAAAACAAAGGGCAGAACTAATACTAAGCATCCAGATTACTAGAAAACATGGTAAATTAAAATCAAATTCATATAACCATTGAAGTGGAAACTTATTACATCTGAGTGCATAAACAACACCACATGTATCACATATCATGCCAAAAGATGATACATATCATTGTTCACTTGGCCAACTTGCCACAACCTATTACATAAGATAACATATTCTCATATACAAGCCATATCTATACAACCATGACATATTACCAAAAACCTTGTATCGATGTACAATGTCTACAAAATACCCCCAAGGATTTGAGAGTATAGGGACGACACATAGGACTCTACTATAAAACACTAGTAGCATATACAACCTTCAACAGCTATTGCTCCTCTTGCTTCTCAGCCTCAACCACACGATATCTACCTCATCGTACACGACCATCTAAAAGATGTAGAAACCCATAGAGTTAGACCAATGTCCTAGCAAGAGATATCTCTCCTCCAACAACTATTATAAGCATAGATATACTAAAGTAGGAAGATAACATTATTATCAGAATGAGCAAATTCAACTAAATGATATAAGCAAGGCAGATAATACTTGTTTAAGCAATTTAGGCATCTATAACTAAGCAGTAGAACATCTTATACTTTTAGAAGGAATATGAAGAATATTTATAACAATTATCAACTAAACAGTACAAGAAACAAGGCAAAGGGGTCATCCAATGTGAATCACATTTAACCCTAAGCAAATATAATACAAGGTTGTATTACGTCTTTTATTTGCCTTGAGGATTTGAGTCGTACCACCCAAATCCAACTGACCACTTCTAAGTCAAAATCAGTGCAATACAAGATTAATGGAAGAGTCAGATTCCATGATCTTCTCCTATACTACTCAGTCAGTTCGAGTCTGCACTGTAGTGACATATAGTTAAACTACAAAAATAGTAACTGGTAGTCAAATCTATAGTCTTGTAGACAACAACTTATAGCCAAAGATATAGTCCTATAAACACCTAGCCCACCTTGGTGTAGGTCACGGTACTAGAAACTAGGGTATACAACCCAATCACTAAGGTACAACCGCAGATGTCCTCTATCAAATCATATCACATTCTTATCATTGAGATCTGGCCGCAGTCATTGTCAAAACACTTAGGATCAAGATGTCAAGGACACACAGTCACTTGCACATTTCATACTCAACAATTTGTGTTATGGGTTTCCCGTGGGAATACCCAATTCACCATCCGGTAAAGTTCAGACTCTAGAATGGATCTATGGCACATGTCACTACATGATTAGGGTTTCACTTGATTATTTAAGCTAATTAGGTGCCTTTTAACATCAATCAAGTTACAACGTAGAAACCCTAAAAAATTTACAAAATTAGGGGTAAAGGTACAACTCCAGAAGATATAAAAAGTATGAGGTATAAACTTGTCACATCATCTCTTGATATCACTACCATACAAGACCATCCATATTATCACATCACTAGGGGATAACAATCCCTCATCTCATCACTGGAGGATATCACCTCACACTAGGCATTGAGCCTATGCGAGGTCATAAGAACCAATCACATAATTCATGCACATCATCATTATCTCATCATGCTTCATAAAGGCTCATAATCATCACCTTGTGTCATGTCACATAAGTAAGCATTATCTATGCTTTTTGTTCCACCTGCAAGGTTAGGGTTACACAAATAGTAGAGTGAAAACATTAATTCATGATATTCATTCAAGCAAGCTCAATAGGTACATTACAAATTTGAAATTAGGGTTAGAGTTTCTCGTATAGATGATTAGGGTTTCCATTTCAACACTTGTCACTAAACCCTAGGTAAATCATCTCCCACATTCTTGGAACACATTAGGGTTAAGCATCATAGTTATGATCAATCAATAATTCCAAACAACATTATGTATCGACAATTCAAGAGTCAAGATGTAGCGACCATCACTCACTTACACATTTGTAGTGACCTACTAGGTAAATACAAGTGTGGAGACCAACATGGCTCACATGTGTAGCGACCACATGATTCACATGTGTAGCTGTAGGAAAATATGGCTATAGAATTGGAAACGGAAACAAAAATTTAACTACCTTATTCCTCATGAACCAACGGATCATGTCACTAATGGTTTTGAGGATACACCTGGTCCCCAAGCAAGTCCAGTGACATCTCCTCATAGTTGTAGATGTGCAACTATGTTTTAGTTACACTAGGACTTGTCTGACTATTGCGCCTCCTGGCCTGCACCATGGACTATAGGTTGACGTTGTCCTTGTAGCTGTAGAGAACAACCTCCATGCCTCTTTGGAAGCCCAACGGACGGCCTAGAATTCTTGTCATTCTACTAGAACGAATAGGAATGAGTTGTTTCTCCCGTTGGTGTACTAGTCACCAACGTGTTCTCCTACAATTGTTTCTCCCTTTATATCCCTCTCTATATTGGGTAGGACTTGCTTGATCTCTCTATTGGTTACTACAACTAGAGAGGACAACAATTCTCAAAAGCAATTGAGTTGTATTCTAGGAAGCCCCCAATACCCCTCTATTTATAGGAGGGGTTAGGGTCTCGTTTCCCAATTTGTGTGGGAGTGGAAGGGATTGAAAGATCTTGAATTTTCACAACCTACGAGTGTCAAACTACTCAGTTGGCAACCAAGACGGTCATCTGGTAAGCAAGTTGATCAGTTCACACTATGAACTGGTCCTTTTGCAATTTCCCAATTGCATATGAATTGGGAAATACATTTCCAATTAATGCTAAATGTCAATTCCTTGCACAACAGAATTGAGCAATCGAAACAATTGAACTTTCTCCTGAATTTGGGAAAGTCACTAGAACCTTTTGTTGGCACAATCGGGATGATCTGTTCACTAGGTGAACCATTCATCTTGCTCTACCCGAGCTGATCGATTCACCCAGTGATCTGATCGGTTGGTGCCCATTTCATGCAGAACTTCAGCCAATTTATTTCCAATCAACCTGACACTCCAAATGACCATCTCACTTTGTGATCCAACCAGTTGGCAGTCCACTCAGTTGATTTGTTGCTTGAATTGAATACCTAAATACTTTTAGTAATCAATTCAAACATAATTCAAGATTAAACTCCTCTTCTAGATTAAGACCTATGTGTGTGACCATATAGGTCCCAAATTACACTACAGTGAATGTCCATAACAATTTATGACATCACAAGCAATGAGTGGTACCTAGTCACACATCAATGCTACCCAAGTAAATAGAAAGTTGGAGAACAACTTCAACCTACAATCTGTGTATGGTGTTATAGTGTTTGTATAGTTCATTTGTCACTAATATCCAGATTGAACTCAAGGCATGGAGTAGTCATCCTCTCCAACATTCAATCTTGTTTGTTATACCAGAGCAGACTATCTAAGAAATATGTATGCTCAATATCACATATTGACTCACATGTGCATGGCCATGAATTTCTCAGTCTCACTAATCAAGAGGCCTAGGATATCATGCTCCTGTAGGAGGGATAAATCCCATCTACATCACTCACAGTTAGTCCCCATGGGTCACAGTCACCCAATCATCACCTTTATAATTAACATTATTTTAGGATTATGTTTGATGGTGTCAAATCATACCTAACGACATGTGATGAGTGTAGTGACTTCAGGTCTAAGAACCAACACCACCATCATTATGAGAGATGACTATGACTACCATGGTAATGACTTCCATGTGTCAGTCTCATGGTGGGTCTGTCTGATACAATGTTTCCTAACATGTATTTGTGTGCTTGATTTGATATTTCCATATCATGACTAATGAGATTATGTTGTCAACCAACTCACACTCTAATCTTATGTGTTACTAATGTTTATCAACCTTCTATAGTGACAATAGATCATGAACATAATGAGAATGTATATGTATACTCTTATCATTCGTATGAGTCATCGTTCAAGTCATGTACTTGAAAACATATGTCATTGAGTAATATCATTATGTATACATTTATAATGTCACATCATTATCTCATAACTGAATTAAACAAAATAATTTGGAAGCTTGCCTTTATGTAGGGATGGCATTCCCCATCAATAGTATGTCATCTACATAATATGAGGAATGTTACTATGATCCCACTAACCTTCTTGTACACACAAGGTTCATCTTCATTTTGAATAAAGCCAAACTCTTTGATTGTCTCTTCAAAACAAAGATTCCAGCTCTGAGATGCTTGCTTCAATCCATAGATTGACCTTTATAGCTTCCAAACTTTATTTGCATCCTTTGGATTTATAAAACACTCAGGTTGTGTCATGTATACATCATCGAGAAGATTCCTATTAAGGAATGAATTTTTAACATCCATTTTTCAAATCTTATAGTCATGATAAGCTGCAATAGAAAGCATGATCCTAATGGACTTAACCATGTCCACTGGATAAAATGTTACATCATAGTCAACACCTTGAACTTGTCGGAAACCCTTTGCAACCAATCTACCCTTATAGGTTTGTACTTTACCATCCATGTCGATCTTATTCTTGAAGACCCACTTCTCCCTATGGGTTTTACCCCTTCAGGTGGATCCACTGAAGTCCATACTTTATTGGTATACATGAATTCCATCTTAGATCTCATGACCTCAAGCCATTTCTCAGACTCTGGTCCCTCTATAGCTTCTACATAGGTTGTTGGCTCATCATCTATGACCAACTCACTACCTTCTTAAGTCACAAGATATCTAAATATCTCAGGCTCAAAGCGTGTCCTATTAGATCTATGAGGTACATGTGTCACCTAAGGAATTTGAGATTCCACAACACCTTGTGATTCTCTTTGTTCCTCTTATTCATCTATTAGTTTAATGTTTTCTTATTGGTCTCGAACCTCTTCGAGTTCCACTTTTCTCCCACTAATTCCTTTGGAAATAAATTCCTTTTCTAAAAATACAACCTGTTTGGCAACAAACACTTTGTTGTCAGATAGGGAATAAAATTAATATCCTCTTGTCTCTTTAGGATATCCAACAAAATAACATTTATTGGACTTAGGGACAAGCTTCTTGGAAAACATTTTCCTAACATAATCTTTGCATCCCCAAATCCTCATATAAGACATATTGGGACACTTCCCAGTCCATATCTCATATGGTATCTTTTAAACCAACTTCGATGGTACTCAGTTTAGTGTAAACGTGGAGGTTTTTAGAGAAAAACCCCAGAAGGTAGTCGGAAGCTCATCCAAACCTAGCATCGATCACACCATATCTAGCAATGTGTGATTCCTTCTTTCTAATACACCATTATGTTGAGGTATTCCAGGTGGAGTCCATTGGAAAACAATCCCATGGGCTCTAAGAAGGTCCTTAATGTAACATCCCTGACCTAGGTTATGCTTTAACCCTAGGTGTTTTGATTAAGAAAGATTATTATATGCTTAATATCATCTTGTGAAAAGTAATTAAGGATCAAAAGGAACCTATGTTTCAATTTTGGTCCTGTTTGAACAATGTTGAAGCAATGTTTGCTTATTTTGGACTAAAGTGCAAATTACCCAAGTTGAGGGGTTAAATTGCAAATGTTGCATTATAAGATATTCCTATGATGTTGATACATCATAATAATGAATATTATGTAGTGGTATAGTTTCTACAAGCTTGGACACCAAGATTAAGCTTGTAAAGCAATCCTTGTGCATTAAAACCTAGTTTTGGTGTAATGTGCAATTTACCCAAAATATAGGGTTCAATATGCAAATTACCACTTTAATAAGGTCCTTAATGTTTCTTGGCATCAGGTAGAGAAAATAAAATGAGAGGGGCATCTCATTTGAATTAAGTTGGAGGAGAGAGAATCTTGATATAAAAATAATCAAGATTTAATCCTAATTGAAACCCTAATTCAATTTAGGGAAAAAATGAATGTATTAATTAAAGGGCCTTCAACCAAAATGTTATTGGTTGATTTTGGTTAAGTATGGACGTTATTTTGCCAAGATAAGGAACGAAAATATCCTAAGTAGGTGAAACTCCACTCACCTTATTATAAAGAAAAGTAATATCCACTCACATATGGGATATTAATATATTAAGCATTAAGGTGCTTAATTTCCTTTTCCTTAAATCATGGATAATTGAGAAGAATATGAGGCAATGAACATAGCCTCGTCCTTAAGGATTTTGAGGAGAATTTGAGGGGGAAGAGGCGGCCATGTTTTTGGAATTAAATGCATTTTAATAATGCATTTTCTCTCTCATCAATTTCTTTATAAAAGTGCCTTTTCCAAATGAATTGAAAGGCTTTTTCGGCCCTTTCTTCTTCCTTTGCTTTGGATGAGCTCAAGGGGACTTAGGAGCAACAGGAGGACGAGCCCCAACCTGTTGGTAAGCTTCTTGACCCTCGTTCTTCATGATTTCATGGTGGAAATCGAAAATAAATTATGGATTCCTTCTTATTTCGATCTCCTCTTCAACCCTAGCCAACTTTTACAATCAAAAGCTTGAGGACGAGCCTAGGGGGAGTTGCAAGAGATTCATACACCATTAATGGCGTGATCTTGGAGCTTTGGAGCTCAATTGGAGGCGGGTTTTATAACTTAAACCCATAATCATTGCTATTGCATCAATTCTCTATGCTTTGTTGATTGATTTCTTCAATTTGATACACTCGTGTTTCTTGCTGCAATTTCCATCAAGAACGGTTGCTGTTCTTGGTTGTTAGAAGGAAGGGGATGATGACATCATCCTAGATGCTTATCCAAAGAAAATTACCAAGCCAAATGGTTTTGATAGCTATTCCAAATCGTTTTAATTTGATTGCCTATGCGGTTTCAGCAAACCGTTTAAGGGCAAACCGTTTGGGAGAAAACGGTTTCAAAACCGTTTGATATGGTTGACCAAGCGTTGACCGTTTGGGAATCTTGTTCCTAACTATGTATACTAATGACCCTCCAAATTTGAGGGGTTAACTCCAAAGGAATCGTGCGTTGAAGGCCAATCAATTAGGCAAATCAAATTGAATTAAATGCTGATTTTCAACCTGATTAACTGGACCTGTTTGGGAAAACGGTTTCAAAACCGTTTGAGATGGTTGACCAAGGGTTTACCGTTTGGGATTCCTGTTCCTAATGATGTTGGTTAATAACCATCCAAATATGAGGGGTTAAATCCAAAGGAATCGTGAGTTGAAGCCTAATAAATTAGGAAAACCTAATTGGATTAAGTGCTGATTTTCAACCTGATTAACTTGACCTTTTTGGGAAAACGGTTTCAAGACCGTTTTGTGGAGTTGACCAAGCGTTGAACGTTTGAGATTCCTGTTCCTAATGATGTTGGTTAATGACCCTCCAAAGTTGAGGGGTTAACTCCAAAAGAATCATGAGTTGAAGGCTAATAAATTAGGCAAACCCTAATTGAAAACAGTGCTGAAATTCCAATGAGTTAAGTTGAGATTTTGGGTTGATTAGCCCAAACGGTTTCAAGGACGTTTGGGGATCACCCAAACGGTCTCAAGACCGTTTGGGGATCACCCCAAGACAGTTTGGAGGTCTGGGGTCAAGTATAGTTGACCAATTGAAGGTCCAAAGGTACTAATCATATTGCAATGTAGTGCTGATTTGTTGATCAACTCGATAGACCAATCCATGATGATTTTTCACTAGAATCCAAAGGTTGGATGGGCCAAACGGTCTCAAGACCGTTTGGAGCTCATCCAAACGGTCTCAAGACCGTTTGGTGGTCACCCAAGACCGTTTGTAGGTCTAGGGTTGAGTATGGTTAGGTATTTGAAGGTCTAAAGGTACCAAGCTGATATACAATGCAATGCTGATTTGGTGATCAATCCAATGACCCAAAATCTAATTGGTTGACTTGGATTATGATGATATGATGGGCAAAATGTCTCAAGACCGTTTGTAGGTCATCCAAACGACCTCAAGACCGTTTGGGGTCAGGTCATACCCGATTTGGATGATGGTTCAATAGTTTCAATGTAACCAATCTTGCATTGATTAGTGTTGTTGAATCATTGATTCTAAACCCTAATTCAATTGAATCAAACCCTAAATGATGAAAAATGGAGGGTTAATTGAGGGTCAAATCAGTTGAAGGTTGACCTATTAAACTCAAGTTAAGTATGAGGGTAGGTCCAATTGATGACTGGTTCCATGAATTCAATGATTGAAGGAATCAACATTGAAAACCCTAATTCAATTGGATACCCTATGTAATGGAGGTCCAATGTGATTGAATCTCTTGAGAATCAAGATGATAAATGATACATTGATCCAATGTTGATTAGTAATGATAATCAAAGAAGGTACAAAGGTTGAAACCCGAATAGTACCTAAGGGATTAGTGCCAATCAAGGGATGAATTCCTAATTGCCTATAGGGTCAATGACTTGATACACTATGTTAATCAAAGTTGTATGTACTCAACTGAAGGGTGATATGACCTATTCAAGTTGAGGAGTTGATATCATGAATTCATACATGAATATGATTCATGTGGTGGTTAAGAGTTATGATCCTTAAGTAAAGAGATCATGAAACCCTAAACATGAACATAAACCCTAATTGACAGGGTTATTGAACTCAAACCCTAGTTGAGGGTGTATCCTTATGAAACCCTAGTTGAGGGTGTATCCATGTGAAACCCTAGTTGAGGTTGTATCCATGTAAAACCCTAACTAAGGGTGCATCCATGTGAAACCCTAACTGAGGGTGTATCCATGTGAAACCCTAATTGAGGGTGATTTCATGAGAAACCCTAATTGGGAATGATTAGCAAACCTTGAATATGGGAAACGTGATATGAAACCCTAATGAAGGGTGATGCTATATGTAATCCCTATTCTAAATAAGGGAGATGGTATGTGAAACCCTAATCCCTAATGAAAGAATAGAATTCATACTTGAATATGATTCATGAGGTGAACCTCTGTAGCACGGCTGTGGTGGCTTCCCTTTGCACGGCCGTTCTTGACTACACGGCTGTGGTGTACTATGCTTGACTTAGATTTGATTTGAAAGTGACCTAACATGGTCATTTTGTTAATTCCAAACTTAAGGATGAGAGATAAACTCATACCTTGTGATGATAATCAATTAATGATACATGATGAGAGTAATAAGTATGAATGAATACTTATGGTATCAATGAATGCTTCCAGAGGAGGGTAGCAATGAATTAGGGTTGGAGTGATAATACAAATATGAAACCCTAATTGATAAGAAAGGAAAATCCTAACCCTAGCTTTGGGTAAAAGGATGAAAAGCCCCAATAGATGGTAAACCCTAACCCTGGTAAGGGAATAGTGGTGTTACCCTATATTGCATGATGTGTTGTGAACTTGATAAGTCTATTATCATGTGTGACAATCATGCATGTCTCATGGGTGATGATCATAGCCAGGTATGAGCTATGATGTCTAATTGATAAGAGTTCATTGGCCATATGTGCCATTATGTTTTCTCTACTTAGAAAGAAGTAACAAGATTATTATGGGCTTGTAAGCCTTTGTTTTAAAGTTGTTGCCTAGTGAGAGGTGACAAAATGTAAATGGACTTGTAAGCCTTGTGAATAAAGTTGTTGCCTAGTGAGAGGTGACAAAATGTGAATGGCCTTGTGAGCCATGTGAATAAATTTGTTGCCTAGTGAGAGGTGACAAGATGTGAATGGCTTTTGAGCCATGTGAATAAAGTTGTTGCCTAGTGAGAGGTGACAAGATGTGAATGGCTTTTGAGCCATGTGAATAAGTATATGATGGAAGTGGTACATGCCTCTTTATAGCATTTGTCTGAATAAAATATATTTGAGAACTTGACTGATGCTAAAAGAATATGATAATGTACTTAATTAATCAAGTGAAATCTATTCATGTAGTGCTCTGACCATAGATCCATCATCGTCAGGAATAGGTGATGGTGAAACAGGTTGCTCCGCGGCATATCCTGGATTTCGTATATTTTTGAATATACGGGGGTCAATGGGCGAAAATATCCTTACGTTCTCTTGAAGTGATTGTGAGGAGGTAAACAAGAAACCTCTCAAATCCTTCATGAATAGGTCGGGATAGATGTATCACTAATCTCACGATGATTGGGCCAGATGTTGTACACATCCCCCAATGTTTTGTCGGGTCGACGGAGATAAACATGAAATCTCTCGATTGCCGACGAGAGTGCAGTTGACGTTGTAACTCTGTAGCGAAGTTGCCAGTATACCCTGGAAAGCTACGTTAGCAGAGACACGAGATGTCCTGCATTTTGTCTCGCACTGACCGAGACGTGGGAGGTCTTGGAACCCGGCTCTTCCCTAGACCTATGTATGGTACCGGTTTCGACTTCGCAATGGCCGGTTGGAGTATGAGCGGTATACCTCATCTCCTCATAGCTTAAATATGATTGTAAAATGTAATCAGCCGTATATCATGTTTGCATAAGGATTGAATACGGAGATTCATTGGCTGATGTTGCATTTCTTTGTGCATTCCTTAGCGGATAAATATTATTTATGTTTCTTTATATTCTCTGCAAAGTAGACAGATGAATTACTTATCTACCATGGGTAGATGCAATGCTCTCCTTGAGAATAGGAGATTATCTTATTTTTTTTTCTATGATGAATAATTCTGTCTGATATGGTAAAAGTAACCCCTGCTCAGTTTTAATTTAATAAACTGCAATAACAATGTTTTGACGGAGAGTTATATCTCTCGCTGGGGAAATTTTCAATTGTCTCACCCCCATGGGAAACATTTTTAGATATGCATGGGAGGCAAGGCAGGAATTCCCTAAGATCAGAGAAAGAGCAGCAGCAACAACAACAACAAGGACAACAATGAGATCTCAGGTGGAGATATTGTCTGTCAAGTCATATAGATAGTAGTCCTATGTGTCGTCTCTGTACTCTCAGGTCCTCAGAGTTTTAAATGATTCAATCGGAGTTTTGGCATAGTGCCTCAAAGTTTTTATACTGCCTGTGTATATTTGTTAGCAGGGCAGTCAATGTTGTAATCCTTAAAAAGGAATTTTACAGGTTGTGTACTTGTGATCCAGGATGAAATGGAAACACTTTGGTTCTTGGTTAAAGAGTTTTCCTATGAATGGATCTCTTTGCAAATGGTTTAAATTTTTACTGATTTTTGCTAATCCGCTGCTTGATGAACGCTTCCGCATTAATTAATCTTGTTTTTGTGAGACGGACATCACAATTTAGTGGTATCAGAGCTCTAGGTTCGCTGAGTCTACAGAGACATAGGACTAAGATGTTGAGTTTGTGTTAGTGTCCTCCAGTATACCCTATAATGATTTCTGCTTGTGCAGAGAAAGGGCAAAGTTTTAAAATGACTGGAGAGCACGAGGAACACATTGCTAAGGGCAATGTTGTTGCACCAAGAAGAGGTGCAAGGGATCATGCAAGAATAGAATGAGTGCCTGAGAATCCCCATTAAGACCTGATCAAGATAGAGAATCCTATGATCATGTTCTTGTTGGGAAGATTAGGGCAACAATAATGCATATAGTAGACTGGATGCTAGCCTTACAACCTAGGTAATCAGTCCTTTATACAGAAAGCTTGAGCTTTAAATGAGTTCCTAAATGACTTAGTCATGTTGAAACAAGGGAAAATGTGAAAAAAAAGATTAACTTATGGCAAGAAAGTAGACTCTGCAATGAGTTTAGACAGATAATAAATCTGTGATGGCAGTGCCCAAGAAGGGGCAATAAGCTGAGAAGTAGGTGATGATCTCTATAATTTTAGAAACATTTGCCTAATGGTTCTAAAAAGCCAAGGTTTTTGGTACAAATAGTGCAATAAATGCCTAGTGTACCAGGGCAGCAGCCCCTAAGTAAGTGCAAAGGTCTTAACCTTTCACTTGTAAGATTACATGGCTTAGTTTTTTCTTCAAGTAATAAGACCATGATGTGAGTACAAGGTATGTTATAAATGTGTACATGTTGAGTACACTAAACCCTTTTTGTTATAAAAAGGAGGATTGTTGATTTTGTTTTCCCTATTAGTTTTCATATAGGGAAGAAATGATAAGAACTAGAATTTGAATTCTATTCAGTATTCTTTTAAATGCTCTATATTGATCATACCTCTATGAAAGAGGAAGAGGTATAGAAGAGATGCCTGGATAAAATCCAGGGATGTTAAATCTTATGTTATGATAATATGAAAAGCAATAAATATGATAGCATGTAATTGCATACTACTTGATCTCAGTACTTGTAAACCCTGATCAGGTATACAACTATTGATGATAAAGTGAGTATGGAAACTCTTAGATTGATATCTTTTTGATTGCCCTGATCAAGCAATCATTCTGATACAATCTAATGAGTATCATGAAATTGGAAATATGGTATGGATAAATGTATCATACCTTAAGTACAAGAAAGAGGGATCTGATATGAATTGAGATCAGTATGTGTATATGAGGAAGTAAAAGTATGACCCTCATATGATGAAAAAAAAGAACAAGGGAGGTGATCCCTGTTCAATAAAGTTGTAAATATGATAAAAGAAAGATGAGAATATAATGTGTTTTCAACACATGCGACTGATACCAAGGTAAGAGATTCTGGTATCTGAGAATTATCATATGGTTTAGATTGGCTACCTGAAATGGTCAACTATGAAATCAGTCTGATTATATGAAATGATATGAACATCATATGTTAGGAGTTTATGCTTTGCATAAACATAACAACTAAATATGTCTTTAAGATAAGTTCTCATTTGACTCTATGAGAATATTGTGTGAAGGAACTTTGTGATGATCAAAGTTCTATGATATCTACATAACAATGAGGTGTTATGAAGAGACATGATGATATGATGAATGAATAATATCTGTTCCCTTTATCTGGGATTTCGGGGACGGAATCCTTGTTAGGGGTTTATAATTTGTAACATCCCTGACCTGGGTTATGCTTTAACCCTAGGTGTTTTGATTATTAAAGATTATTATATGCTTAATATCATCTTGTGAAAAGTAATTAAGGATCAAAAGGAACCTATGTTTCAATTTTGGTCCTATTTGAACAATGTTGAAGCAATGTTTGCTTATTTTGGACTAAAGTGCAAATTACCCAAGTTGAGGGGTTAAATTGCAAATGTTGCATGATAAGATGTTCCTCTGATGTTGAGACATCATAAGAATGAATATGATGTAGTGGTATGGTTTCCACAAGCTTGGACACCAAGATTAAGCTTGTAAAGCAATCCTTGTGCATTACAACCTAGTTTTGGTGTAATGTGCAATTTACCCAAAATCTAGGGTTCAATATGAAAATTACCACTTCAATAAGGTCCTTAATGTTTCTTGGCATCAGGTAGAGAAAATAAAATGAGAGGGGCATCTCATTTGAATTAAGTTGGAGGAGAGAGAATCTTGATATTAAAATAATCAAGATTTAATCCTAATTGAAACCCTAATTCAATTTAGGGAAACAATGAATGTATTAATTAAAGGGCCTTCAACCAAAATGTTATTGGTTGATTTTGGTTAAGAATGGACGTTATTTTTCCAAGATAAGGAACGAAAATATCCTAAGTAGGTGAAACTCCACTCACCTTATTATAAAGAAAAGTAATATCCACTCACATATGGGATATTAATATATTAAGCATTAAGGTGCTTAATTTTCTTTTCTTTAAATCATGGATAATTGAGAGGAATATGAGGAAATGAAGATAGCCTCGTCCTTAAGGATTTTGAGGGGAATTTGAGGGGGAAGAGGCGGCCATGTTTTTGGAATTAAATGCATTTTAATAATGCATTTTCTCTCTCATCAATTTCTTTATAAAAGTGCCTTTTCCAAATGAATTGAAAGGCTTTTTCGGCCCTTTCTTCTTCCTTTTCTTTGGATGAGCTCAAATGGACTTTGGAGCAACAGAAGGACGAGCCCTAACCTGTTGGTAAGCTTCTTGACCCTCGTTCTTCATGATTTCATGGTGGAAATCGAAAATAAATTATGGATTCCTTCTTATTTCGATCTCCTCTTCAACCCTAGCCAACTTTTACAATCAAAAGCTTGAGGACGAGCCTAGGGGGAGTTGCAAGAGCTTCATCCACCATTAACGGCGTGATCTTGGAGCTTTGGAGCTCAATTGGAGGCGGGTTTTATAACTTAAACCCATAATCATTGCTATTGCATCAATTCTCTATGCTTTGTTGATTGATTTCTTCAATTTGATACACTCGTGTTTCTTGCTGCAATTTCCATCAAGAACAGTTGATGTTCTTGGTTGTTCGAAGGAAGGGGATTATGACATCATCCTAGATTCTTATCCAAAGAAAATTACCAAGCCAAATGGTTTTGATAGCTATTCCAAATCGTTTTAATTTGATTGGCTATGCGGTTTCAGCAAACCGTTTAAGGGCAAACAGTTTGAAACCGTTTGGGAGTAAACGGTTTCAAAACCGTTTTAGATGGTTGAACAAGCGTTGACCGTTTGGGAATCTTGTTTCTAATTATGTAGACTAATGACCCTACAAATTTGAGGGGTTAAATCAAAAGTAATAGTGAGTTGAAGGCCAATAAATTAGGCAATTCAAATTGAATTAAATGATGATTTTCAACCTGATTAACTGGACCTGTTTGGGAAAACGGTTTCAAAACCGTTTGATATGGTTGACCAAGCGTTGAAATATTGGGATTCCTGTTCCTAATGATGTTGGTTAATAACCCTCCAAATTTGAGGGGTTAACTCCAAAGGAATCGTGAGTTGAAGCCTAATCAATTAGGGAAACCTAATTGGATTAAGTGCTGATTTTCAACCTGATTAACTTGACCTTTTTGGGAAAACGGTTTCAAGACCGTTTGGTGGAGTTGAACAAGCATTGACCGTTTGAGATTCCTGTTCCT
The DNA here is from genome assembly GCA_963693085.1 of Alisma plantago-aquatica. Classification (NCBI taxonomy): domain Eukaryota; kingdom Viridiplantae; phylum Streptophyta; class Magnoliopsida; order Alismatales; family Alismataceae; genus Alisma; species Alisma plantago-aquatica. The sequence continues at coordinate 1,115,373,998 of OY856413.1, forward strand.
AATGATGTTGGTTAATGACCCTCCAAATTTGAGGGGTTAACTCCAAAAGAATCATGAGTTGAAGGCTAATCAATTAGGCAAACCCTAATTGAAAACAGTGCTGAAATTCCAATGAGTTAAGTTGAGATTTTGGGTTCATTAGCCCAAACGGTTTCAAGACCGTTTAGGGATCACCCCAAGACCGTTTGGAGGTATGGGGTCAAGTATAGTTGACCAATTGAAGGTCCAAAGGTACTAATCATATTGCAATGTAGTGCTGATTTGTTGATCAACTCGATAGACCAATCCATGATGATTTTTCACTAGAATCCAAAGGTTGGATAGGCCAAACGGTCTCAAGACCGTTTGGAGCTCATACAAACGGTCTCAAGACCGTTTGGTGGTCACCCAAGACCGTTTGGAGGTCTAGGGTTGAGTATGGTTAGGTATTTGAAGGTCTAAAGGTACCAAGCTGATATACAATGCAATGCTGATTTGGTGATCAATCCAATGACCCAAACTCTAATTGGTTGACTTGGATTATGATGATATGATGGGAAAACGGTCTCAAGACCGTTTGGAGGTCATCCAAACGACCTCAAGACCGTTTGGGGTCAGGTCATACCCAATTTGGATGATGGTTCAATAGTTTCAATGTAACCAATCTTGTATTGATTAGTGTTGTTGAATCATTGATTCTAAACCCTAATTCAATTGAATCAAACCCTAAATGATGACAAATGGAGGGTTAATTGAGGGTCAAATCAGTTGAAGGTTGACCTATTAAACTCAATTGAAGTATGAGGGTAGGTCCAATTGATGTCTGGTTCCATGAATTCAATGATTGAAGGAATCAACATTGAAAACCCTAATTCAATTGGATACCCTATGTAATGGAGGTCCAATGTGATTGAATCTCTTGAGAATCAAGATGATGAATGATCCATTGATCCAATGTTGATTAGTAATGATAATCAAATAAGGTACAAAGGTTGAAACCCGAATAGTACCTAAGGGATTAGTGCCAATTAAGGGATGAATTCCTAATTGCTTATAGGGTCAATGACTTGATACACTATGTTAATCATAGTTGTATGTACTCAACTGAAGGGTGATATGACCTATTCAAGTTGAGGAGTTGATAGCATGAATTCATACATGAATACGATTCATGTGGTGGTTAAGAGTTATGATCCTTAAGTAAAGAGATCATGAAACCCTAAACATGAACATAAACCCTAATTGACAGGGTTATTGAACTCAAACCCTAGTTGAGGGTGTATCCTTATGAAACCCTAGTTGAGGGTGTATCCATGTGAAACCCTAGTTGAGGGTGTATCCATGTGAAACCCTAACTTAGGGTGTATCCATGTGAAACCCTAATTGAGGGTGTATCCATGTGAAACCCTAATTGAGGGTGATTTCATGAGAAACCCTAATTGGGAATGATTAGCAAACCTTGAATATGGGAAATGTGATATGAAACCCTAATGAAGGGTGATGCTATATGTAATCCCTATTCTAAAGAAGGGAGATGGTATGTGAAACCCTAATCCCTAATGAAAGAATATAATTCATACTTGAATATGATTCATGAGGTGAACCTCTATAGCACGGCCATGGTGGCTTCCCTTTGCACGGCCGTTCTTGACTACACGGCCGTGGTGTACTATGCTTGACTTAGAGTTGATTTAAAAGTGACCTAACATGGTCATTTTGTTAATTCCAAACTTAAGGATGAGAGATAAACTCATACCTTGTGATGATAATCAATTAATGATACATGAGGAGAGTAATAAGTATGAATGAATACTTATGATATCAATGAATGCTTCCAGAGGAGGGTAGCAATGAATTAGGGTTGGAGTGATAATACAAATATGAAACCCTATTTGATAAGAAAGGAAAATACTAACCCTAGCTTTGGGTAAAAGGATGAAAAGCCCCAATAGATGGTAAACCCTAACCCTGGTAAGGGAATAGTGGTGTTACCCTATATTGCATGATGTGTTGTGAACTTGATAAGTCTATTATCATGTGTGACAATCATACAGGTCTCATGGGTGATGATCATAGCCAGGTATGAGCTATGATGTCTAATTGATAAGAGTTCATTGGCCATATGTGCCATTATGTTTTTTCTACTTAGAAAGAAGTAACAAGATTAGTATGGGCTTGTAAGCCTTTGTTTTAAAGTTGTTGCCTAGTGAGAGGTGACAAAATGTGAATGGACTTGTAAGCCTTGTGAATAAAGTTGTTGCCTAGTGAGAGGTGACAAAATTTGAATGGCCTTGTGAGCCATGTGAATAAAGTTGTTGCCTAGTGAGAGGTGACAAGATGTGAATGGCTTTTGAGTCATGTGAATAAAGTTGTTGCCTAGTGAGAGGTGACAAGATGTGAATGGCTTTTGAGCCATGTGAATAAGTATATGATGGAAGTGGTACATGTCTATTTATAGCATTTGTCTGAATAAAATATGTTTGAGAACTTGACTGATGCTAAAAGAATATGATAATGTACTTAATTAATCAAGTGAAATCTATTCATGTAGTGCTCTGACCATAGATCCATCATCGTCAGGAATAGGTGATGGTGAAACAGGTTTCTCAGTGGCATATCCTGGATTTCGTATATTTTTGAATATACGGGGGTCAATGGGCGAAAATATCCTTACGTCCTCTTGAAGTGATTGTGAGGAGGTAAACAAGAAACCTCTCAAATCCTTCATGAATAGGTCGGGATAGATGTATCACTAATCTCCCGATGATTGGGCCAGATGTTGTACACATCCCCCAATGTTTTGTCGGGTCGACGGAGATAAACATGAAATCTCTCGATTGCCGACAAGAGTGCAGTTGACGCTGTAACTCTATAGCGAAGTTGCCAGTATACCCTGGAAAGCTACGTTAGCAGAGACACGAGATGTCCTGCGTTTTATCTCGCACTGACCGAGACGTGGGAGGTCTTGGAACCCGGCTCTTCCCTAGACCTATGTATGGTACCGGTTTCTACTTCGCAATGGCCGGTTGGAGTATGAGTGGTATACCTCATCTCCTCAGAGCTTAAATATGATTGTAAAATGTAATCAGCCGTATAGCATGTTTACTTAAGGATTGAATACAGAGATTCATTGATTGATGTTGCATTTCTTTGTGCATTCCGTAGCGAATAAATGTTATTTATGTTTCTTTATATTCTCTGCAAAGTAGACAGATGAATTACTTATCTACCATGGGTAGATGCAATGCTCTCCTTGAGAATAGGAGATTATCTTATTTTGTTCTATGATGAATAATTCTGCCTGATATGGTAAAAGTAACCCCTGCTCAGTTTTAATTTAATAAACTGCAATAACAATGTTTTGGCAGAGAGTTATATCTCTCGCTGGGGCAATTTTCAATTGTCTCACCCCCGTGGGAAACATTTTTAGGTATGCATGGGAGGCAAGGCAGGAATTCCCTAAGATCAGATAAAGAGCAGCAGCAACAACAACAACAAGGACAACAATGAGATCTCAGGTGGAGATATTGTCTGTCAAGTCATATAGATAGTAGTCCTATGTGTCGTCTCTGTACTCTCAGGTCCTTGGAGTTTTAAATGATTCAATCGGAGTTTTGGCATAGTGCCTCAAAGTTTTTATACTGCCTGTGTATATTTGTTAGCAGGGCAGTCAATGTTGTAATCCTTAAAAAGGAATTGTACATGCTGTGTACTTGTGATCCAGGATGATATGGAAACACTTTGGTTCTTGGTTAAAGAGTTTTCCTATGAATGGATCTCTTTGCAAATGGTTTAAATTTTTACTGATTTTCGCTAATCCGCTGCTTGATGAACGCTTCCGCATTAATTAATCTTGTTTTCGTGAGACGGACGTCACACTTAAACTCTTGGTTTAAGTATTATCCACCCCGATCAAAATGAAATGACTTAATACTTTACCTAAGTTGGTTATGTACTTCATTCATGAACTCCTTGAACCTGTCAAGAGTTTCTAACTTATGTTTTCATTAAATAAACATAGCCATACCTACTGAAGTCATCAGTAAAGGTAATAAAGTATTGATACCCACCTCTAGTGGTTGTTCTAAGAGGTCCACACACATTAGTATATATGAATCTTAATAGATCACTAGCCCTCTCATTGTTACCAGTTAAAGTGGTCTTAGCCATCTTGCCCAACAACTAAGATTCACATGTCTTTATTGATTCTAGATCAAAAGAGTCTAGATAACCAACTTTATGGAGTCTAGATATGTTATTCTCATTTATGTGCCCTAGAAGACAATGCCAAAGGTATGTTTTGTTTGAGTTGTTGAGTTTTAGTCTTATAGTATTAATGTTATAAAAATATTTCTTTAGATCAAATAGGTACAGACCATAAGACATTAGGGAACTGCCATAAAAGATCCCATCTTTGAAAATAGAGCATCGACCATTTTAATATGGAATTCAAATACATCCTTGTCCATACAAGATATAGAAATGATGTTTCTATTTATAGAAGGTACATAATAGTAGTTCAATAACTCTATTAAAAGTCCTATGGGTAGAGATAAACTATAGGTTCCAACTGTGTTGGCTGCAACTCTTACACCGATTGCAACTCGCAATTCCACCTCGCATCTTCCCAAAGGCCTAATTCCTTTCAGATCCTTCATATTTGAAGATATGTAAGATCTACATCCGGTATCTAGTACCCATGATGAATAAGTAGATAGATTTATCTCAATAATGTATATACCTGAAGTGGAGATCTATATCCCCATCTTCTTCTTCCTGAGTGCCTTTAAGTATAAAGGATGAGTTCCTCTTGTACTTTTCTTTCTCCTTATTTTGAGTGTTGAAGATTTGGATTTGGGCTTGACCTCAGAACTCTTCTCGGCCTTGCTTTGATCCTTGGACTCAGATCTTATAATCATCATCATGGGCTTGTCCTTCAATATTGCTTCAGCATTAATCAACATGACAAGCAAGTCTAAATCGGGCTGGCCATATTATTCACACGATAACATGCAATAAAGTGGCTATATGATTTAGGCAACGTCTTTAGAATCATATCCGTGACCAACTCATGGCTCAAGGTGAATCCCAATTCTTCAAGATGATACACATGTCCAATCATATTGAGCACATTTTCTTCTACTGAGGTTCCCTCTGTCAACTTAGACTCAAAAAGCGCCTTCATGATATCATCTCTTTCTTTCTTTCTAAGGCCAAGGTTCACCTTCTTAAGATATGTTACCATCTCGAGAATCCCCATGTCCTCACACTACTCATGCAACTCATAGTTCATGCAGCTAAGCATAAGGTACTTTATCTCTAAAAGACCATTGGCATGCTTCTAGTAAGCATCAATTTGTGCCCTCGGTGCATCAGGAGAAGGTATTTCTGGATTTGGTTTGTCAATGACCTAGAGCTTGTACTCTTCATTGAGAACCTTTCTCAAAGTCCAAAACCAGTCATGGAAATTTGTCCCGTCAAGTTTATCCTTCTTAAGTACCAATCGCAATATGAATTTGTTTGTCATTTGATTCTATAAGAGAAAATTTGCAATTGTCAAAAACCCATTTTGATTTTATTTGATTTGAACATTTTGACGATATCAATTAAGTCTTCAATTAATTATCACTCCCACTATTTTATTCAAATTGATAGCCCTCATATATCAATTTAGAATATTTCAACAAGCAATATTCTAGTGGGCCAAGATCCAAGATAATTCAACTATGGCCCAACTAACGCTGCAATACATAATCAATCATCAAGGTAGGCAACTTTTTCCAATTGCATCATATGCAATTCCATATAGTTGATATGTGCAATGTCTTGCCATAATCATCTACTGCCTATGGGCCTAGATGCTCTAAGAATGACTAGTTGACCCTGACCCAAAAGTCGACACAATAACAATACACCCTGCTTTGGCGGCACCTACATTACCGCCATAACACTTCCACGAGATAGAAGGTGCACCATGCTTGGGCATAACCTATGCTTGTTTGATCAAGCTTTTCATGTGTGCTACTTTTGGAAAGCATCTAAGGCTTAATACTTTAATTTGAGGGAGTTTGTATTTATAAATACATATCCTTTATCCAATCACCACATATATAGTGTGTATCATATACATGCTATATCCCACAATGAAAAGATGCACTAAATAAAAAGTGATGGTTATGTCCAGCCTAATGTAATTCCTTGGGATCCAAGGAATTACCACAACCTAGGGTCTACATCACATGAAGGAACCCATTGATGATGAAGATTCATGCTTGATAATCCAGGTTGATCGGTTCAACCATTGAACTGATAAGCTTGCCTCTTGGTCGATCAGTTGGTCATCTCACTAGTTGTCTGGTCCTTCTATCCACCATCTGTTGGGTCCTCCAGCTGATCAGTTGGATGCACCGGCCGATTGGTTTGGTCGTCCACCTGGTCCTCCTTAGTCCTCCAGTTGGTCAGCTCATCTCCTAGATGGTCTTCTGGCGTCATCAGAACATCTTTCTTCTTCATCATTACAGGAAAGTAAACTATACTACTATTACATGATTATTGTGAAACCTCGAGTTAAATTTGAGGGGAGAAAAGGTAGGAAAGGATTAACATTTACATTGGTAAGATAAGATAGAGGCTCGGTATGCAAACTGAGATAAAACAAGAGTAACCAACCACACAACCATGCATAGATAATAGGGGTTATTGGCCATAACCATGCCATACATCCACCATTAAAGCTCGCTTTTAGGGCGACATCTGTAAATTGCAATATATATCATATATATTAGTTTGGGATTATGCTTGGTATTTGATTGGACAGAAAATTATTTGCATCGCATGCAGTAATTAAACTATAAAACCAAAATCTGATCATATCGATTATCCCGAAATATAGTAGATTGACGTGACTCTGATACCACTGTAGGAAAATATGACTACAAAATAGGAAGCAGAAACAAAAATTTAACTACCACATTTTCCTATGAACTAGCAGATAGAGTCAATAACTATAAGATTGGAAGGATGGTTTCAAGGATATACCTAATCTTGGAACAAGTCCAATGACATTTCCTCGTCGTTGTAGATGCACAACTATCTTCTAGTTGTATTGGGACTCATTTGACTATTGTGCCTCCTGGTCTGCACCATAGACTGTAGGTTGACGTTGTCCTCCTAGAGATAGATAACAACCTCCACAACTCTATGGAAGTCTACACGGACCACCTAGAACTCACGTTGTCCTACTAGAACGGACAGGAAGGAGTTGTCCCTCCTGTTGGTGTACTAGTCACCAACTTTCTTTCCCATAATTGTTTCTCCCTTGCTATCCCTCCCTTTAGCAGGTAGGACCTGCTTGGGCTCTCTATTGGTTACCACATCTAGAGAGAACAATAATTATTAGAAGCAATTGAGTTTTGTTCTAGGAAGCCCCATTACTCCTCTATTTATAGGAAGGGTTAGGGTCTGGGTTCCCAATCTACATGGGAGTGGAAGGGACAGGTAGATCTTGAATTTTCACAATATGTGAGTGCCAAACCGGTTGGTTGGCAACTGAGACGGTTATTTGCTACGTGAGCCAATTGGTTCCATTATAAACTGGTCATTTCATAGTTTCCTAATCGCATATGAATTTGACATTTCGTTTCTAATTAATACTAAACATCAATTCCTTGCATCAACAGAATTGAGCAATCCAAACGATCAAACTTTCTCATGAATTTAGGAAAGTTGCTAGAACCTTCCATCAGCACAACTGAGCTGATCGATTCACCAGGTGAACCGATCATCTCGCTCTACCTGAGCCAATCAGTTCACCTAGTGAGCTGATCGGTTGGTGCCCATTTCATGCATAACTTCAGCCAATTCAGTTCCAATCAACTTGACACTCCAAATAGTCGTCTCACTGGGTGAGCCAACCGGTTGGCAATCCAATTCGTTGATTAGTTGTGCAAATTGAATACCTTAACACTTTAGTAATCAATTAAAACATCATTTAATATTAAACTCCTCTTCTAGGTCAAGACCTATGTGTGTGACCCTATAGGTCCATATTACGCTGGCAGTGAATGTCCATAACAACATATGACATCACAAGCAATGAGCGGTGCCTAGTTGCATATCAATGCTACCCAAGTAAATGGAAAGTTGGATAACAACTTCAACCTACAATCTGTTTATGGTGTTACAATGTGTGTATAGTTCATTTATTACTGATATCTATATTGAACTCAAGGCATGGAGTAGTCATCCTCTTCAACATTCAATCTTGTTCCTTGAACTAGAGAAGACTGTCTGAGATATATGTAAGCTCAATATTACATATTGACTCAAATGTGCATGGCCATACATTTCTTAGTCTCGCTAATAAAGAGGCCTAGGATATCATGCTCCATCCAGTTCCATCCAGTGTCTCTTCTGCATAATACTTGATCAACTTCATCCAGTGTCTCTTCCGCATATCAACTCCTGCTTTGAGAAGATGTATTGTAGGTTCTTGTGGTCGATGAAGATTGGACACTTCTTGCCATAAATGTAGTGTCTCTAAATCTTCATAGCATGGACCATTGAAGAAAGCTCAAGATCATGTGTCGGGTAGCTCTCCTCATGTTTCTTAAGCTATCAAAAAGCAAAAGAAATCACATTCTTATCTTGCATCAGCACACAACCTAAATCATTCTTTGATGCATCACAAAAAACTACATAACTCTTCCCTTGCTCAGGTAATACTAACACCGGTGCACTAGTCATCTTCTCCTTCAAAAGCTGGAAGAAATGCTGACACTTGTCATCCAAACAAAAGGCACACCTTTCCTTGTCAGCTTCATTAGGGGTAACACCGTTGTGCTGGAGTTCTTCATAAACCTCATATAGTAGCCTGCTAACTCAAGGAAACAGTGAACTTCTATCAGTGTCTTCAGTTGCTCCCACTCTGACATATACTGAACCTTCTTGGGATCCACACATACACCTTCAGCAAATATGACATGTACCAGAAGATGCACCTCCTTCAACCAAAACCATACTTGCTAAACTTAGCATATAGCTTGTGTTGTCTCAACAAAGTCAATGCCTGTCGTAGATGTTGCTCATGTTGTTGGCTATTTCTGGAGTATATCATGATGTCATAGATGAATACTACCACTAACTGGTGAAGATAAGGTCTGAACACCCAGTTCATCAGGTCCATGATCATTGTTTGTGCATTGGTTAGCCCAAACGACATAACCACAAACTCATAGTGAACATACCTAGTCCTGAAAGCTAACTTGGGTATGTCATACATCTTGATCTGCAACTGATGGTATCCTAACCTTAGATCTATCTTTGAGAAGATTGTGGCACCACGTAACTGGTCCAACAGATTAACTATCTGTGGCAAAGGATACTTATTCTTGATTGTCACCTTGTGTCACTATTAGTAATCAATGCACAACCTCATGGAACCATCCTTCTTCTTCACAAACAAAACTGGAGAACCCCAAGGGGACGTGCTCAGTTTGATAAACCCCTTCTCAAGCAATTCTTGCAACTGCTTATTCAACTCTTACATCTCAACCGGTGCCATCATTTATGGTGTTTGTACTATTAACTACATACTAGGAACCAAATTGATCCCAAAGTCAATCTCTCGGGGAGGGGGGACACCTGGGAACTCATCGAGGAACACACCCTCAAACTCACAAACAATTGGCACTTCCTGAATACTATGATTCCTAACTTCGATATCTACCACATGCGCCAAAAATGCTTTGCAACCTTGCCTCGTGATCCTCTTTGGTATCATCACCGATACTAGACACATCAGAAGAATCTTTCTATCTCCTTGGAGGACCCATGAAACATCATCATCGAGAAACATCACCACCTTGGAACTACAGTGCAAGACCACTCAATACTTCTAAAAAGTGTCCATTCTAAGGACCACATCGAATCCATGCATGTAAAGTGGTATGAGATCCACTTGAATGTTGCGTCTAGAAAAAGAAATAATGCAAGAAGGACACACCTCTCGCAACTCGGTAGAACCAACCAAAGGGGTTTCTAAGTGGATATTATCACATCTATGTCTAATAGGCAAAGAATGATTATCTATCACTTATCTAGTGACAAAAGAGTGTGTCACACCTGGGTCAACCAAAATAGATATAAAGCAGGAAGAAGACAAATAAGAATAAAATAACTCCATCTGACCTATCATGATCCTTGGGTTGACTACTCCTTCTGGTTGACTCATGGCATAGAATTGAGCTATTGCCTATTGTCGCCCATGTCCTCTGATGTCTTGTCCGGAAGAACCAACATCTAACACCTGACCATGTCCTCGGCCTCCACCACTATTGAACTGTCACTGATGTGACCCTTGATGATTCTTCCTTGGTTGTTGCATCACCTCTTCATCCTTCACACATCATAACCACTTTGTATGCCCAACCTGCCCACATTTATAGCCCATCTTAATCTTGTACCATGGACTAGACGACCCTATCACTGACACCAACACTGACACCGACACCACACTATGAGCTCTTATTGGCGTAAAGGTACGACCTCTGCCCTTACGCGGCGACCACTGAGACTGTAATGCCGACCTGTGTTGTGACTGAGGTGTTGAAAACCTAGGATTTTTTAAGCCTCCAGAAGACTATCCGTGTAACATCCCTGACCTGGGTTATGAATTAACCCTAGATGTTTTGTCTAATAAGGCTGAGTAGATTCTTAATCTTACCTTGGGAAAAGTAATTAGGGTCATGAGGAACTTATGTTTCAATTTTGGTCCTGTTTGGACAATGTTGAAGCAATGTTTTCTTATTTTGGACTAAAGTGCAAATTGCCCAAATTGGAGGGGTTAAATTGCAAATGTTGCATGATAAGATGTTCCTATGATGTTTTGACATCATAAGAATGAATATGATGTAGTGGTAAGGTTTCTACAAGTCTGGACACCAAGATAGAGCTTGTTGGACAATGATTGTGCATTAAAACCCAGTTTTGTTGTAAAGTGCAATTTACCCAAAACCTAGGGTACAATATGCAAATTACCACTTCAATTAGGTCCTTAATGTTTCTTGGCATTATGTAGAGTAAAGAAAATGAGAGGGGCATCTCATTTGAATTAAGTTGGAGGAGAGAGAATATTGATATTAAAATAATCAAGATTTAATCATAAGTGAAACCCTAATTCAATTTAGGGCAAAAATGAATGTATTAATTAAAGAGCTTTCAACCAAAATGTTATTGGTTGATTTTGAATAAGGATGGACGTTCCTTTGCCAAGATAAGGAACGAAAATATCTAAAGGAGGTGAAATTCCACTCACCTTATTATAAGTTAAAGAATTCCCACTCAAAAAGATATATTAGTATTATAATGGATTAAGGTGCTTATTTTCTGTTCCCTTAATCCATGGATAATGGAAGGGAGTTCGGTGGCTTTCAGTTGCCTTTGCATACAAGCAAACCAAGGAGGAAGATGTGGTACTATTTTTGGGATTAAATGCATTTTAATAAGGCATTTTCTCTCTCATCAATTTCCTTATAAAAGTGCCATTTCCAAGCCCAAACCAAGGCTTTTTTTTCGGATTTTCTTCTTTCCCTTGCTTGCAAAACCGACCAAGGAGCTAGGGAGGAGCAGGGAGCACGTCCCCAACCTGTGGGTAAGCCCTTGACCTTCGTTCTCCTTGATTTCATGGTGGAAATCGAAAATAAATTATGGATTCCTTCTTATTTCGATCTCATCTTCAACCCTAGCCAACTTTTGCAATCAAAAGATTGAGGACGAGCCTAGGGGGAGTTTCTAGAGCTTCATCCACCATTAATGGCATGAGCTTGGAGATTTGGAGCTCAATTGGAGGCAGGTTTTATAACTCAAACCCTTAATCATTGCTATTGCATCAATCATCTATGCTTTGTTGATTGTTTTCTTCAATTTGTTACAAACTTGATTCTTTGCTGCAATTTCCATCAAGAACGGTTTCTGTTCTTGGGTGCACAAAGGAAGATGATGATGACATCATCATAAGCAAGCACCTCACCAAATATCTTGGGAGCAAACGATCTCAAAGGTTGGGACCAAACGGGTTCACCAAAACCGTTTGGTGACCAAACGGGTTGCAAACCGTTTGGTGGAAAACGGGTTCAAACCCGTTTGAAGGAGTTGACCAAGCGTTGACCGTTTGGTAATCTCGTTCCTAATTATGTATGATAATTACCCTACAAATTTGAGGGGTTAAATCCAAAGGAATCATAGGTTGAAGGCCAATCAATTAGACAAATCGAATTGAATTAAGTGCTGATTTTCAACCTGAATAACTTGACCTGCTTGGGAAAACGGGTTCAAGACCGTTTGAGATGGTTGACCAAGCGTTGACCGTTTGGGATTCCTGTTCATAATTATGTTGGTTAATGACCCTCCAAATTTGATGGGTTAACTACGAAGGAATCATAGGTTGAAGGCTAATCAATTAGGAAAACCTAATTGGATTAAGTGCTGATTTTCAACCTGATTAACTTGACCTGCTTGGGAAAACGGGTTCAAGACCGTTTGAGTGAGTTGACCAAGCGTTGACCGTTTGGGATTCCTGTTATTAATTATGTTGGTTAATGACTCTACCAATTTTAGGGGTTAACTCCAAAGGAATCGTGAGTTGAAGGCTATTCAATTAGGAAAACCCTAATTGAAAACAGTGCTGAAATTCCAATGAGTTAAGTTGAGATTTTGGGTTGATTAGCCCAAACGGGTTCAAACCCGTTTGGGGATCACCCAAACGGTTTCAAAACCGTTTGGGGATCACCCCAAGACCGTTTGGAGGTCTGGGGTCAAGTATAGTTGACCAATTGAAGGTCCAAAGGTACTAATCATATTGCAATGTAGTGCTGATTTGTTGATCAACTCGATAGACCAATCCATAATGATTTTTCACTAAAGTCCAAAGGTTGGATGAGCCAAACGGTCTCAAGACCGTTTGGAGCTCATACAAACGGTCCCAAGACCGTTTGGTGGTCACCCAAGACCGTTTGGAGGTCTAGGGTTGAGTATGGCTAGGTGTTTGAAGGCCTAAAGGTACCAAGTTGATTTGCAATAAATTGCTGAATTGGTGAGCACTTCAATGATCCAAACCTTAATTGGATGGCTTGGATTTGAGTGATATGATGGGAAAACGGTCCCAAGACCGTTTGGAGGTCATCCAAACTACCTCAAGACCGTTTGGGGTCAGGTCATACCCAATTTGGATGATGGTTCAATGGTTTTAAAGTAACTAGTCTTACATTGATTAGTGTTGTTGAATCATCGATTCCAAACCTTAATTCAATTGAATCAAACCCTAATTGATGATCAATTGAGGGTCAAATCAGTTGAAGGTTGACCTATTAAATTCAATTGAAGTACGAGGGTAGGTCCAATTGATGATTGGTTCCATAAATCCAATGATTGAAGGAATCAACATTGGAAACCCTAATTCAATTGGATGCTTTATGTAATGGAGGTCCAATGTGATTGAATCTCTTGAGAATTAAAATGATGAATGATCCATTGACCCAATGATGATTAGTAATGATAAACAAAGAAGGTACAAAGGTTGAAACCCTAACAATACCTAAGGGACTAGTACCAATTAAGGAATGAATCCCTAATTTCTTATTGGACCAATGACTTGATACACTATGTTAATCATAGTTGTATGTACTTGATTGAAGGGTTGATATGACCTAATCAAGTTGAGATGATGATAGCATGAATTCATATATGAATATGATTCATGTGGTGATTAAGGGTATGATCCTTAAGTAGAGAGATCATGAAACCCTAATCATGAACATAAACCCTAATCGACAGGGTTATTGAGTTGAAACCCTAGTGGAGGGTGTATCCTTATAAACCCTGGTTGAGGGTGTATCCTTGTGAAACCCTAGTGGAGGGTGTATCCTTGTGAACCCTAGTTGAGGGTGTATCCTTGTGAAACCCTAGTTGAGGGTGTATCCTTATAAACCCTGGTTGAGGGTGTATCCTTGTGAAACCCTAGTTGAGGGTGTATCATTGCGATTGTTTATAGGCAACTTTATAATAAAGTTATGCCTTAAACTAAGATAAGTCCATATCATGTGAGATAGCTGGACAATTCTACTGTGTGGCCTATGCATTATATGCTAAGGGTGAGTATTCTGTGATGGAATGTATTAAGAGGGGAAATACCTTAATACAAGATAAAGTTGGTTAACTCAAGAGGGTCTGAATTAATGAGAAATGGGGAACCCTAACCCTAATTTGGGGAAAAGGGAATGATAAGCCCTGTTTGATAGTGAACCCTAATTCCTGGTTAAGGAATGATGGTGTTACTATTGTATCACATGATGTGATGAATATCTTGTATGACTATTATCATGCCTAATAACCATGTAGGTATGATGAGATGATGAATATAGCCAAGTTTGGGTTGTGACATTTATATAATAAATGTTGATTGGCTTTTTGTGTGTTGATGTTGTTGTTGCTTTATAAAAGTAACAATGTGTACGGATTTTATGAACCATGTGAATAAGTTGTTGCCTAGTGAGAGGTGACAAGATGTGAATGGCCTTATGAGCCATGTGAATAAGTTGTTGCCTAGTGAGAGGTGACAAGATGTGAATGGCCTTGTGAGCCATGTGAATAATTTGTTGCCTAGTGAGAGGTGACAAGATATGAATGACCTTGTGAGCCATGTGTGATGCTTGGGTAACAAGTATCATGTTTATTTGTAGCATTTGTGTTAGTAAGTTATGCTAGAGAACTTAGCTGATGTTACATTCCTGTTATATATCTATAGTTCATTGATGATTATTCATATCTGTTGTATTCATTACAAGTAGATGGATGAACTATGATTCTACCATGGGTAGATGCAATGCTCTTATTGGAAATGGAGAATTTCTTATTCTGTCTATGAAGAATAATTTTGCCTAATAATGTAAAAGTAACCCCTTCTCAGTTTAATTTCATAATCTGCTATAACAATGTTTCTGGAGGAGAGTTATATCTCTCGCTGGGGCAATTTACAATTGTCTCACCCCTGTGGGAAACATTTTTAGGTATGCATGAAAGGCAGAGCAGAAACCCTAGAACAGGGAAAGAGCAGCAGCAACAGCAACAACAGGGACAGCAATAAGATCTCAGGTGGAGATATTGTCTGTCTAGTTATATAGATAGTAGTCCTATGTGTCGTCTCTGTACTCTCAGGTCCTCAGAGTTTTTAGTCAGTGTTTTTGATATATCAGTCTGAGGTTTTGGCTTGATGCCTCGAGATTTGTATGATGTATGCATATATGTTTATAAGGCAGCTGATGATGTAATCTCTGGAAAGAGATGGTACAGGATATGTACGTTTGAAACAGAATGTATATGATATACAATGGCATTTGTTGGAAAAGATTTCCTATGTGTGGATCTCTTTGCAAAAAGTTTTAATTTTTAGTGATTTTCGCTAATCCGCTGCTTGATGAACGCTTCCGCATTAGTTAATCATGTTTTCACGAGACGGTCGTCACAATCCCTGATATTGTGCCAATCTCTTCTTGTCATTCACATCTCACTTCTCTACAACCGACCACTCTATTCTCCAGACTGACTCCAAAAACATGGCAAATCATTCCCTATTCTCTAAGGCTGACATCAACATTGTTAGCTCAAATCTTAAAACCTTCTCAAACTATCTAATCCTCTCCTTGTATGTAGCAGCCATATGTGGGAAAAATCTCAGAAGCTCTATGAACTTGGATTCATACTCATTAATCGTCATAGATCCCTGTTGGATCTTCTCAAACTGCATGATTTTCTCATCCAAATAGGTCTCTCGGAAGTATCGACTCACAAACTCTCATCAAAACTCTTCCCAACTAATCACAGCACCAAGCCTCTTCTCTTCCTCGATGGCCAACCAATGGCCAACACTCCCTTTCAGCAGGTACACCGCATGCTTCACCTTATCCTCTTTGGGGTTATTGAGGATCTTGAAGGCCTTTTCCAACTCAGTCAACCACATGTCAGTATCAGCTAGGTCTGACATACCAGTGTACTCCATCGTCTCTACATGCCTCAACCTCTTGAAGGTCATACCAGAACCTCAAGATTCTGCATTGGGAACAACTACCCTGGCTTGGGGTATGTGCATTCTATCCACCATATGCGCCATTGTGGCCACAAACTGTCCAAAAATGGACTAAAAAATGAGATTATCCATAGTTGTTGGGTCGAACTAAGGCATTTCTAACACTCCATCATCCCTTTCCTGCCTCCTGGAACCACCTCCTAGTGCAACCACACTGCTCTCTCCATGCTCTTCAAGTTCACCAGATATATCTTTTCACTTCTTCTTCTTCTGCATAAGCAGGAGTTTCCATTAAATATGTCATATAACACGAGAACATGCACAAACCCTAGTCCTATATCTATGTAGACTCGGTGAACCTAAAGCTCTGATACTAACCTTTTCATGTGACAACCCGATGCCACACAAGTGAGATTACTCAAAACAAAGCGTGGAACTACTACTAAGCATCCAGATTACCAAAAAACATGGTAAATTAAAATCAAATTCATTTTACCAAAGAAGAGGAAACTTATTACATCTGAGTCCATAAATAGCACCACATGTATCACATATCATGCCAAAAGATGATACATATCACTGTTCACTTGGCCAACTTGCTACTACCTATTACATAAGATAAGTTGTTCCCATACACAATCCATAACTGTACAATCATGGCATATTGCCAAAAACCTCGTATCGATGTACGACATCTACAAAAGACCCCCAAGGACCTGAGAGTATAGGGAAGACACATATGACTCTACTACAAAACACTAGAAACATATCCAACCTTCAACATCTACTGCTCCTCTTGTTGCTCAACCACACTATCTCTACCTCATCGGGCATGACCACCTAAAAGATGTGGAAATCCATGGAGTGAGACCAAAATCCTGGCGAGAGATATAACTCCCTGCCAACAACTATTATACGAACATATATACTAAACCAGGAAGATAACATTATTATCATAATGAGCAGATTCAACTAAATGATATAAGCAAGGCAGTTAATACTTGTTTAAGCAGTTTAGGCATCTATAACTGAGCAGTATAACATCTTATACTTTTAGAAGGAATATGAAAACATGTATAATCGTTATCAACTAAACAATACAAGAAACAAGGCAAAGGGGTCATCCAATGTGAAATATGTTTGACCCTAAGAAAGTATACTACATGGATGTATTACATCTTTTATTTTCCCTGAGGACTTGAGTATTACCACCCAAATGCAACTGGCCACTGCTAAGTCAAAATCTGTGCCATACAAGATCAATGGAAGAGTCAGATTCCATGATCTTCTCCTACACTACTCAGTCAGTTTGAATCTACATGACAGTGACATATAGTCAAACTGCAAAATAACAACTTATAGTTAAAGCTATAGTCCTGTAGACATCAACTTATAGCCAAAGCTATAGTCCTAAAACACCTAGCCTGCCTTGGTGTAGGTCACGATGCTAGAAACCAGAATATACAACCCAGTCACTGAGGTACGATCACAACTGTCCTCTATCACATCATATCACATTCTTATCATCACCGAGACCCAACCACAATCATTCTCAAAACACTTGGGATCAAGATGTCAAGGACACATAGTCACTTGCACCTCTCATACTAAAAAATATGTGCTCCAGGTTTCCTTTGGGAATACCCATTTCACCATCCAGCAAAGTTTTGACTCTGGAATGGATCTATGGCACATGGAACTACATGATTAGGGTTTCACTTGATTAGTTAAGACAATTGGGTGTCTTTTAACATCAATCAAGTTACAACATACAAACCCTAAAAAAATATACAAAAATAGAGGTAATGCTACAACTCCAGAAGATATAAAATGTATGAGGTATAAACTTGTCATAACATCTCTTTATATCGCTGCCATATAAGGTCATCCACATTATCATATCACTAGGTGATAGCAATCCCTCATCTCATCACTGGAGGATATCACCTCTCAATAGGCATCGAGCCTCTTCCAGGTCATAAGATTCAATCACATAATTCCTACACATCATCATTATCTTATCATGCTTCATAAAGGCTCATAATCATCACCTTGTATCATGTCAAATACACCATAGAAAACACTATCTATTCTTTTTGTTCCACCTGTAAGGTTAGGGTTACACAAATAGGAGAGATAAAACATTGATTCATGCTATTCATTCAAGAAAGCTCAACAAGTACATCAGAAATTTGAAATTAGGGTTAGGGTTTCTCATATAGCCAATTAGGGTTTCCATTTCAACACTTGTAATTAAACCCTAGGTACATCATCTCCCACATTCTTGGAACACATTAGGGTTCAACATCATAGTTATGATCAATCAACCACTAAAAAAAACATTATGTATTGACGGTTCAAGAGTCAAGATGTAGCGACCATCACTTACACAAGTGTAGCGGCCTACTAGGTAAATACAAGTGTAGCGACCAACATGGCTCATATGTGTAGCGACCACATGGTTCACATGCGTAGAGACCATTAGGGTTAAGGACCCTCTTGCGACCAAACCAGATAAGGGTAGCGACCAACCAACTAAAACATGTGTTGTGACCCAAGAAGAGCATATGTAGTGCCCCTTGTAGTGACCAAACCAAGATCAAGAAACTATAGCGGCCACCCGCATAGAGTTCGGGTTTGTTGCGCCCGCAACACCCCATCAACACGTAGCGACCTCAAGCACCAAGGTCAATGTAGCGACCTCAAGATCAAGCCACTCCAAACAACACATAACCAGTTCCAAAATAGAACTAAACTACGATCAAAACAGATGATGAACATCAAGAAAACTAAGCATCATCAAGGGGAAAGTCCATGCAAAGATGGACATCAAAAACCCTAAGACAAATGCCACCAAGGTAAATATGTAAAACCATGATGATAGAAAGAAAACCATGCATCCAACTCTTGCAACCAAAGATCAAAATCTCCAACATCATATTATGGCTTAAACATAACATGGTGATGAAACCAAGGACCATGTTGCATGTAAGAAACAATGATGAAACCAAGGACCATGTTGCATGTAAGAAACAACAACAACTCCATCACTTAGAAATCGGGTGCATGAAATTAGGGTTTGGGAGAAAGAGTAATATATGAGAGAATAGTTCAAAATGCTAAACCCTAGATTATGATAGCACTATCCATCAACTTATGATCAAGTTTTAGATATAAAACAGTAGCATGCCAGCAAGAACGTGGTGCAATAATAGTGGAGGGAAAAGTTATATAACCCACATTAAGGTGAAGATCAATCTCCAAGGCCACAAGCTCCAAGAAAGAGAAATAAGCTCTAACAAGGATCAACTCCACAGCCACAAGGTCACCTCAATAAGAGAAGAGCACACTAAGGTCAAAGGAAAGCTCAAGAAGGAGAAAACACAAACCGTAGGCCAACAAAGAGAGAAGAAATAAGGAAGGAGGAAGCTTCATCTCCTTAGGTACTACCATGGTCAAACCATAGTCTCGACCCTTGTGAAGAGAAGATCCCCAAGATAGACACTATGGTGATCCATAGTTTCACAGACAAGAAAGATAGAAGGAAGGTAGGGTTCCCAAGGAAAAACTAGATCAAGGAGATAGAACCACTTACCAAGAAAGAAGATCACCAAGAATCACCACAAAGAAAATGATCAAGCTCAAGAGCACCACATGCAAGAATGATATGCCACCAAAGGTCCAATATTATCACCTTCTCTAGCTCCACCAAGCTCAAGGTCGAACATATGGGAGAAGAGAGAAAGAAAAGAGCTAAAAGAGATACTTGCACGTGAAAGAGAGAGATTATATACTCAAGTGTAGGAGAGAGGTATGTATCATGAGGTGTCAAAGTATAAGAGCACTAAAAGGACACTTGTCCCACAAAGGATCAGCCATGCAAGCAATCTATACATGTATCCAAGAAAGGGTGATAAAAATAAGGCAGTGTAGTGACCACTTAGGTCCACTACACCCCTAGGTCGCAACAAAACCAACCAAGGTCGCAACACACCTCAAACACATGTAAACCCTAGGGACCAAAACCAAATCTAGGGCACCAAGGTTGCAAAAAACATCAACCAAGAGGTTGTTGCAGTCGCAACACCTCAAAAACCAACACAGAAGGTCGAAACACCATCAAACTCAAGCATCCATGCAAAGCCATGCAAACCCTAATATCATCTCCTAATGCCACCTCATCAACCAAGACCCAACTAGGTGCCCCCTAAGCATCATTATCTTTCTCATGATTCTAAGGCACAAAAGGCACAACCTACATGTGACAAATTACAAGATAGACCCTCAACATGGGTAAATTGCAACTTGGTCCAAAACAAGCATAATTAGCCCAAACATGACCAAACTGAAAACATAAGCATGTCTCATGTTATTAAGTCATCTCAAGAGATTAGATTAAGGTTAAATCTTATTATTAGGAAAAGGAAACACAATCAAATACTAAGATAGGTTAGAGGTCTTACAAAACCTAAGGATCTTGGAGTTGATAGTTCCTTAATCCATAGGATGGCCCAAAGAAGCAAGTCCATTGATGATGGTGTTGAGTCTTGAGTACATATTGGCCACTCTATCCTTCTTGTCCATCTTGCAATTCTCAAGGAGACCTTTGAGCATGTAGATATTGAACTCCTTGACTTGCTTGGTCCCTTCATCGGTGATGCAAAGTTTGTTCCATATCTCATGGGATGTATCCTAAGAAGAGATCCAGTTGAACTTGAAAGGAGTGAGGGCTGCATAAATGATTCTTATGGCCTTTGCATTTAGTTGTGCCTTCTTAAATGAGGCTTCATCTACATCTCCGGACAGCTTCTTATATGGAAGGATAACTACTTTCCACATGTCATAGCTCATTCCTTGCAAGTAGAACTGCATCCTTCGCTTCCAATAAAAGAAGTTTGTGTTGTCAAAGATTGGAGGGCTCATGGAGAATCCACCATCCAAGATGAGAGAACCTAAGAGGTTGTCACCCATCTTCTCGTCTCGTGGGAGATCTTGTCGGAGAAGACTGTGGCTCTGATACCACTTGTTGGATCAAAAGGGATCTAGAGGGGGGTGCGTTGAGCTAAAAAGCACTTAAACCAAATTGATTAGACCATCAAATTACTTCAAGAAGTAGGATTGCCAATATTTAATTTGATGTGTAACTAAGCATACATAGCAAGGATGAGAGATATTGAATGAGATCAAGAACAAGCTATGTAGAGTGGTTCCAATATCCAAATTAGGAGAAAGTCAATCCACTGCCTAGAGAGGTCAAGCCCTAGGATTTTGCAAAAAGGAGCCAATAAACCTTACAAGGTCTTACCTATCCTTCACGCAAGAGTCTTCAACCTCTACAAGGCCTTACTCAATTTTGCAAGGAGCTAAACATCTTTTCCAAGGAGCTCCCCTTCTTGCAACAAGTCTTCCATCTTAAAGGAAATTGCCCACTCTTCTCAAGGATCTTCAACCTTCACCTTCTCCTTGAACTTAGAGAAGCTTTCACGAACATAGCTTGAATAAAGGGGTTGGAAAAAGAGAAATTTGAGAGCTTCATGAGATTACAATGGAGTATCTCTCTGACAAATATCCCATCTCACTCATATGGACGTTTGGATTGGTAAGCAAGATATATAGAAGGAGGCTCTAGCAGACAAAATTCACTCAACTATAGTTGAGAGCTTGAATAGCATGAAGGAGCAAACTTGGGATGAAACCCAAGGGGTCTTTTTTATAGTTGGGGATGTCCACTAGCAACTAGAAGCACTTAGGAATAAACTTTAGTCATTTGGAGTGTTTCAAAAGATCTATTTTTGATGTTTGCAATACTCCAATGGGTAGAATAACTTTTTCTACACTCTCTGTACAATGCATACGGTCAAGTTTCCATAAAGGTAACTTGGCCGATAGAACTATGCGACAAGCTAATTTTGAGTTATCGATCGAGTTTATCCCAGATGAAACTCGACCGATGGCTTAAAATTAGTTTGTCAGTGTAAGGTGTCAGACGAGTTTATCCTGAGGTAAACACAGATGATCCTAAACATTTTTGAGACCCATCCTAGGCCTCAGTCGAGTTTCTGGGAGGAAAAGTCGGTTGATTAAACAACCAGTGATGCATTTTGGAAAATGTCATAAAAGTGATCAAACATTCAAATTAAGTAGTCCTGATTTTCTCTCATCTTAATTACAAGTCATAACATCAATAATAATGATTACAAAAATTGTCCCAAGTCATTTATGGCTATTCCCACAAAAGTGCATTTGCATTGACTTTAACTTGTATTGAGTCAAGTTTGAACTTGATTGAAATGATCCTTTTCTTGTACCTAATACCTGAAATTAATCTCAAATAGACATATTAGATACATATGAATGGAATGGTTAAGTCATTATCAAAATATCAACAATGTATAACTGTCACATCCTCATTTTCCTTTGGTATGTAATTTTAGGTATTACATATTTATACTCCTTTATTAGACCAGAATGCCTAATGTGTTATGCATGATTTTTTAGGGTATTATAAGTGATATAAAGAAATTTATGTTAAAGATCATGATTAGACTACCTTCATGCCGATTTTGGCAAGATAATGAAATTCCTATCATTTCTGAGGAATTATGGAAGTTTAAACCTAAATATTTTATTTAGGGGTTTTAGCTGAGCTTTTTTGGGAATATAAGGCTATGATAATGTTCTACACAAAATTCTAATCTTATCGTCAAAATTTGACTTTATTTGGAAAATCCTAGGTAGGTCTATTTGAGGAAAGAAGGGAAAAATAAAGTTCTATAGGGGAAATGATTTGATATGATTTATAAAACCAAGTTTTTGGTTTGATGTGCTTGTCACATAGATAGAGTAGGAGTCTGGGTTGGACCCAATCATGGATCCATCCGTGAGCGGTGGTATTCCCTTCCTCACCCGTTTCCCAATCTGCTATGGTCTCTACAACATACCAGAGTCCTCGCCGCTCCAATCTTTTGGTCTCCCACTTCTCTGTACCAGATAATAATAGATTCACAATCCTTATGAGAACCTAATCATATTAACCCTGGATTCATGGGAGGGGCATGCCCTAGCCACCCCAGTCAACACACAACTCTGCTCTCCCCCTGCTCCAATTACCTACTCAAATCGTGGCCACATAGGACAACATTCCTATAAATCTAAAACCCCAAAAAGCTCTGTGGCTCATCCAGAAACTCGAAATCACAGTCAGCTAAACCTCTCCCACCCCCGTAGTACCCATCTATGGTCCACCTTGCTTGGGCCACCAGTGGTGATTTGGCACAACAACCAGGGGCAGCGCGACTACTTCAGTTGGTGTGGAACATATCAACGTGCCATGCTGAAGACCCCTGAGTGACCTTTGTAGTCAATTTGTGTAAGTGTATGTGTTCCCTCTTTTTCACCTTGCTTTGTCGCCTCAGCCAAACACCAATCTTTCTGACCCAGAATCTTCTTCGCTCGTAAGTTTTGTTCCGCCTTGAGGGTGTACCAAACCCCGTTGACCACACACACTCCTTTTTCAGAGTCTTTGACTTCTCCCACTAGGATCTGCCAAGGCAAAACTTGGCACAGGATGTCCCACATCCATCCATGGGCTTAGTACCTTCGACATGGAGGGAAGTGGGGGCCGCGCCTCTATTTGCGTTGATGGAGTAGGTGTCTTTGTAGTTTGGTTTTGGCCTTGGGAAGAAGGTGAGTTTTATTTGTACTCCATAACCCATATTCTAGAGAAACAAGGAGTCTGGAGTCAAGGTGAAGGGAAGAGAAGACCCTGCAATGTTATAGTTGTATTTATATTATGTGTCATGTTCTGTTAAACAACTTAGGTCCTAGGGAGATTTTTGGTGTGTGCCTTGATATATTTGATTTACAAAGATACCCCACATTACACCTATGGTTCAAGATTGTATCGAAGAGTGAATTGGTATTTCTATTTTATTTATTTATCCGATCCGTGTTATGATAAATTGATTTAATTATTTGCAGCCTAGTTGGCCAATCCAAGATAATTAATATCTTTTTATTGGTATGCCTATGGTGTTGAGTTATATATGATTTTTGATCATTTTTTTGAGATCTAACTCATGGACTAGGTCATGAGTCATGTTTCTAACTCTAAGGTCTCGGATTTTAGAGTTGACAAAATTATGGTTTATAAGATGTTAATTAGAGTTTTCGATTAATGATGGGAAAATTAAAGGGTTGAGATCAAGAACCTAGGAAGGAGTGTTCCTATAGGACTACGTAAGTGGTCCATGCCTTGGTTTCAATTATTTACATTCAGACAGTTTTACTCGTATAATCATGCTTAAAGTTTATGTTACATATGTTATCATGTGAGGACCTTAATGTCGTAAGAGATATTCATATATGGACATCTTATTATATTTACTGCATACATGTTATATGTTCATATTAGATAAGTTAGAAGAACATACCTCTTCATGTTTAAGACAAGTAAGGCAATTATGGGTTAAAACCCTAGGTGAGATAAGATCAAATCAGTTAAAGAATACACCTCGTCATGTTTAAGATAAGTAATGTGATTATGGGTGGAAAACCATATGTAAGATAAGATCATAAAAGATTAGGTTAAGAACATATAATTAGGCCCTACTCATGAAATATTTATGGAAGGTTGGTGCCTCATAATACTGTTTAAGATAAGTTCGGTATGTTTATGTTCATGTTCATTTTTAGTGTGTTCAGAAGACTGTTCACTTTCACTGTGTTCAGTATGTTTATGTTCATTGAGTAGGTGCCCTAATAAGGAGCTTAATAAAGTTAGTAATTCATCTTGAAGACATGAATAATGTTTAAGTATGTTCATAATTCATAAATAGTGTTTATGCAAGTTCATATCAGTTTGTAAAGTTTTATGTTAAGTTATCTTCATTTATTTACTAAAACTCAACCACTTACAAACGGTTTTCCAAATGCATGGCTAGGGGTGTGATGCCCGCAGGTAAGGAGCAAGCTTAGAGGATAAAGTTGTCTGACATGAAAGGACTAGTTCGAGGATCTACGTATGAGTTCATGACCTGGTGGGGTGCCATCGATAAGATCCAAGGAATTTTAACTAGTTTACCAGTCATAGCATGTATAATGTTCTTTGTTGTAAGATCTATGAAAAGAATATGTATGAGAATCAATGTATCTATATCCTGTGTAAAGTTATTTTTATTATTTCAATGAATGATATAAGCTATTTATAACGTTCCCCAAGTATGATCTTTATGGTCCATGCTTCCGTGATGTGGTTTTATGGATTGCACTTGGGGGATGCTACAAAAGTGGTTTCAGAGCAATAATATAGATGGCCACCAGGAAAGATTCTCACATTCTTATAGTCTTTACCTCTTAGATGAGTCCTAAGGGTAAGACTTAGTAAATTCAGACCAAGTATTAGTAACAAGATCCTCTTAAAGATATAGGTCTGTGTTATCAAAATCCCTCGTTTTAACAGATCATGGGAGGTTGAGGATATAGATTATCCTAATTAGTGGGGTTGTATACCCTAGACTAAAAGGTTTACCTTTTTGGGTTCATATAGATTATCAAAGCCTAACTGTTACAACCCCAATATTTGGGTTCATATGGTTGGAAATGCAATTTCCCCAATAAATGTAGGATTATGGAAATTGTATGAAATATATGTATTGAATGGATTCCCTTTGCAATATTTTGTTTGTGCATGTGATTCAATGGATCATAATATCTAATGAGTTCAATATGATTAAAAGAAAAAGAAGAAATCAAATATTGCTTTATTAAGAAGGAAATTTGAGATAATGATGAAAATATAAGAAATATGTGGAAAGATGTGTGATTAACTCATCATGGATGAGATTTTGAATCCACAAGGTTTCTATTGGTGAAAGGAATCCAAATAAGGAATATAAAAGAATAGGAGAGAGAAAATATGCATAAAATATGATTTAATAAGTGGTAACTTGCATATAAATAAAAGTCTCTCATACTTTCTAATTTGAGTCCCAAACTTGGCACACAAGCATTTTGAGTTATTAAGGACTTTCCTTTAAAATTTGGGACCAATCAGAATTAAGAATAAAGAGATATGAATTAAATAAGATTTACATAAAGTGAAGGGGATTCATAGAAATACATTAAATGTCACTGTTTTAATCAAATAAGGAAACTATGTTTCGGCCTTCTAATATGACACACTTATTTTGGACTATGGATTGGGGATCTAATGACTCATAGGTCATCTCCCACCGTCGGCCATGAAGGGAGCGCAGGAACAATATGGTTCCCCTTCCCTCTCAACTTCCTGCTCTCCCTGATCGACGAGGGTTCTTAGAAACCATCTCATTAGAGTCGGAGAGGGATTATGAACCCAACGACCCTGAGTTTTGCCCTCTTTAGGAAGCTATTAAAGAATCCCCTAAACTTCAGGACCCTCGCCAACCACCCTCTAATGCCATTTATATATATGGGACATAATTCTCTTTTGAGATCTCTCTCTTGTTCACAATACCTTACGCGACTCCCAACATCTTTTCCCCACCTCCTCTTTCCCACAATCTTTCTCTGTTCTTCTCTGGTACCACCACCGGAGATCCATCTCCTCGCCCAGCTAGCCTCGACACATCCTGGCCAATTGAGTCCGTCGTCGAGTTCATCTAGAAGAGCCGAACGTGTTCGTACTCTTTCCTGACGACCATAGGATCAGAGCCTTAGAGTCAACGAGTGGGTTGACCGTTGAGAGACCCTGCATCGTGAGAAGGCTAGATCGGGCGAAGGAGACAATCAAAGGAGAAAAGTCCTTCCTGCCCTTGACTCAACACGGGCGAAGAGAGGGTACAGAGGGGTTTTTGCGAGGGAAGGCGGGCCTGGACTCACAGAAGTGAACCGCTAGGTGGTATGCAGCCACTGGTCCAGTCGGGATCGGCGTGGACCCAAGGAGCCCGAGGTAAGCGTTGACGTGGCGCCTTGTTATTGGTCCATAACCGTTTTAATTGTGAAAATTCTAGAAATAAATTGGTAACTCAGAATAAGACATGTTATATATGAAAATTGATCAGAAAAAACCATGGAGTTCAATAAAATTAGTTTTTGAGCCTGAATTTGATCATAGTTCAAAAAGTGGTTAAAGTTGCTAACCTTAATGCTTTATAACTAAGAAAAACCCTAATTTGATGTTCTATGAAATTGGGAAGATTAATATGGATAATCTATGAGAAAATTAACATATTGTTAATAAAAAGACGTTTTGATGTCTAATTATACGATCCATATGCTTAATAGCCTAATTTAGGGTTTGGTATGTTAATATGCATTAATGGTCTTATAAACCCTAATCTAGGTGTTAATGGTTGTTAATGAGATAAAATTCAAAATCCTTTGTATAAAGTGAATTAGGATGATCCTAAGCCTATTTGATGATAAGAAGATGTAATATGATATTTAGGATTTTGCACCTAGATCTGCTGTTTTACGGTTTTATGGTTATAATAGAGAAAAGTTGTAAATAGACCTAAGGGGACCCTAATGAAACCCTAATTTAGATTAGAAACCCTAGAAAGTAATCCCAATTCAATTAAGTAAGTTCTTGATGAGTATGTAGTAAATAGGTTGTACATGGTTTTCAGGATGTTCTTTTGTGTGAATGGCTTGCTTGCTTGGTTGGACAACCTGATTTATTGGACTGTGCTTATTTCTTATGAAATCTCCTAATCAGGTATGTGGTTAATTATGAGTACACGCTTTTAGTTTCTCGATGGTTTCACGACGTTTTATCAATTGTAATGGAAATAAACTATTGGATGCTTTTATTTCTGCAATCTTTAAAGTGAATATGACTATCACAATTTAAGTATATATATGTGACTGTCCCAAACCTACATACCATCTCTGGATGTATGATGCGAGACCAAGCCCCAGAAGGAAGGTCTGAAGTGGTCAAGCCCCAGAGGGAAGACCACTGGGCACCCAGAGAGGTGACCCCAGGTACCAAGCTTAGGATGGAGAAGGTACCCTTAATGTCCCTTGCAAGGAAACCCTAAGAGAGGGTATCCTAGAGTATGAGTAAAAGCGGTTGGGAAGTCACATTGAAAAAGTAATTTTGCATTGTTAATAACTACTTGATATGATTAGGTTGTTAGAGCTTATGTGCAATATTTTGTTTGTCACCACATACCAGTATATTCATTTATATTGAATGACATTTTATTTTTCGGTGTTTTAGGAATATCTAAAATTGGACAAACTGTAAAGTGGAACTTGTGAAGAATAAAGTTAATTCATAAAGGAGGATTTAGTTAGATAGAACTCTATAGTGGGTCGAAGTTCCAGTTACCTATTTTTGAAGGTATGTTAAAAGTAAATTTTAATTCCAATTATCAGTTTAGTCTTTGGTAGAATTTATTAATTATTTTTTATTAATTACAAAACTATTGATCATGTTTTTGGGATAATGCCTCTGACTTCTTGGTATTCTTTAATTGGGGGTTATCGGGAATGGGGGTCATTACAATTGGTATCAGAGCCATGACCCCTCCAGTAGGTGGGCCCCACATGAGCATGTGGCATGCTAGTCTTAAGCCGTGCGGTCCAGGCATGTTGGAAAAGGATGTCCATGGTGACATAGCCACCCTTGCATTGGTATTCCGTGATCAGGAATTGGGTGTCCATGGGTCATTGTGGGTCTACACTGAAATGGGCTTATATTATAAGGCCATACAGTTGAGCTTTGATGAGGACATCAAGAATCTAAGTGGGGGAGATTATAACATCCTAGGATTTGAGGCCTTGGATAAAATGATCTTAAAAGGAATGATGGGACTACCCATATCACCAAGGTGCACCTCCTTTTCTGGGAGCCCATCACTAACGAACTCCATAGTTAAGCATGCTCAGCTTGGAGTAGTACTAGGATGGGTGACAGTTGGGAAGTTGACCCTGGTTTGTGCTTGAGTGAGGAAAAAGTGCACATTTAAGGCTAGTGGTGGTTTGTGGGGCCAGTCATCATTCTTGAAACTCTACTAGAGCCTAGGATAGTGGGCCTGGTCATTACAAATGGTATCAGAGTGATGGTTTTCCATTTAATCTCTAATAATTATTAAATTTTACAAACTCTTTAGAACCCAAGGGAGTTATTAGAGAATTTTCCAATGATGTAAGTGTCTAGAAAAGGATCACAATCCGGGGGCTGGCAAGATTTTCCTTTGCCCTACTAGTCGATCTATGAGGACTCCCTGATATTGTGTGACTGCCTGGCCAAAATTGGAGGTTTTGACTCAGAGTAAGATACCTCTAGGACTCTCTCATATGTCTTCTTCCCTTCTCAACCCTAATTCACATAGGATTCTAAGTGCTTAGGGTTTCTCTCTCTCCACACCCCTCTTGTGTTTGGGATAAGATTAATAAGGATTAAGGAATCCTCTACCAAATAATGAAAAGCATGTGACAAGATTTCATGGATATAAGTTTTAATAGTTTAAGCACAAACTAAAGATTAGTTACATGCTTAAGGTTGCATGGTGTGTGTTGTCGTTCCCTCAGGAGAGCTCTGAGGTTAGACCTTCTTGTAGGAGGATGAGGAGAGAGTTAGCCTTAGAGGAAGAAGCCTCTAGGAAGAGGAAGAGACATGACACATCCTCTAAGGATGATGCTAACCCAACCCCTAAGTGGTAGTTAGAGGAAGAGATGACAAGATGAGTCGAATACCTTAGTCTTCTATACCTTCAAGTATGTGGGTTAGACATGCATGCTTTACGTAAGGATTTGAGTACACATGAGGAGCATGAGCTATGTGTGGTTGTTTGACCCTAGTGCCTTTTGGGTGACCCAACCTTGTGTGAGTAGTACCTGTTAGGGTGAGGGATAGCTCCCTCATTGAGAAGGTTAGTGGTGACCATATAGGAACCCTAATATATATATATATATATATATATATATATATATATATATATATATATATATGAGTAGGAAAGAGGCATGTACCTACATAGAAGAGAGTGGAAGTAAGGCTGGAAGAAGGTGTTAGACCTAAGCCAAATGGGTTATAACTGATGTTTATGAGATGAGCATGCAAAGATTTGGATAATCTTGGTTGGAGATAGGTTTTGGATCATACGTTTCACCCAGGTAGGTGTAGACATGTATCCTTAAGAGCTTGACCCATCTTCTGAGAGAGAACCTCCAATGGTAGGACTAGATGTAGGGTTAGCTCTAGAGGAAGAGAAAGACCCGATGAAGAAGGATGGAAAGCTAAACTATGATACATGAGGAATCATGAGAAGTTGGGTATGGTATGACCTAGTTTAGATGACCCTGAGTGGATAGATGTGGTTGCCTCATGCATGATCCTTGGAGGATTGTTGTACCTTGGATGTTTTTAGAGGAACCAAACCCTAGAATGGAGATAGAGGCTTCATGAACGAACATACAGATGATATGAGTACCTACCTTTTAGGTGTAGGAAGGAGAATTCCTTAGACCCTAAAGAGGTATGGTAACAAGTTGTGAGGCCTCACACCCAGTTGGTTTTCCTGGTGTAGGACTCTAAAGGTTGTTTACATTGAAGAGTCTTAGGATGTGTATGCTCTACCTGGTATAGGTTCAGTTCATGGTTGAACAACTGAGCATGCAATTATACAGTTGATGCATAAGAGGTGAACCTGGGGTTCCTAGACCTAAGAGGGGAAGTAGTAGTACCGGTGCACATGATGCTCACGAGGCTGATTGAGTTCATAGTATTTGAGTATGGCACCTCTTCATGTGTTAGAGAAAAAGGAAACCCCACTCAAACTGAGATGTATGTTGATGAAAAACTCACACAAGTTGGTCACATATGTATGTATGATATTGGTCATATGTTGAGGATAAGGAACAATTATGACATACCAAGGAACTTAGAATGGATTAGTAGGTTGTCTTCTTGATAGCTACGTGCATAAGTAGCATGATAGGAGCTATGTGTATACATGATGCTATAAGCTTTGGATGCAAGGACGTTTTATGACCTCTGTTGATGTCAAGAGTTATTTTTCTCCTATCCTGGGAAGGGACCCTTTGTGTAGGGTGAGTACCAATTTTTGTTTAGGTTCGAGGTAACCTGAAGAGGTCTCTCATAGGAGCTTGATGAGCTAAGTGGAGAGCACATAGTATGATCATGAATCTATAGACCCATGTGTGACCATATCTAAGGGTAGGAGGATATGATGTCATGGAGGTAACTTGTATGGGGCCAGACCGAGATAGTTAGTTCGTCATGATCCCTATGAAGGGATGTGAGTTTTACCATGAAAGCCCAGAGAAATGATGGAGTTTCTGGTAAGGATTTACATTTGAGATATACCATGATTGAATCCTAAGTCAATACTGAGGTCAGGAAGGGATAAGACTGATGGGAGTTGGAGTTGTTTGTTTCCAAGATGCACAAGACCATAGGAT
Organism: Alisma plantago-aquatica; assembly: GCA_963693085.1. Taxonomy (NCBI): domain Eukaryota; kingdom Viridiplantae; phylum Streptophyta; class Magnoliopsida; order Alismatales; family Alismataceae; genus Alisma; species Alisma plantago-aquatica. The sequence goes on from OY856413.1 coordinate 1,115,405,469, forward strand.
CGGGAGGTAACATCTATCTTTACCTGAGGACCATGGGTTAGGAGGTTGACCACCTTCATTAGTTCATGGGGCCCAAAGGGTAAATAAGGGAGGCACTCCCTGGATGAATAAGGGAAGAGGGATGACCCCAAAAGTACTGACACCCTAGGGACCTTGAAGAGTTGACTAATTCTTATGTATACATGAAGACCGAAGAGTGCTCGGGAACAACCCTTTAATGGATGTAACCATAAATATGAGATATTCATGGTATGGAGTCATGAGAAGAAAGTTTCAAATTAGATTAGAAAGTATATTGGCGATGTGTAATGCACCATCTATACTCTTGGAATGGGATGAACTCTATATTTGGACTGTAGCCTAATGCTTATTTCCTCTTGTTATAGGTGTGAGAGATAGAACAAAATGCATGCCATATACTAAGGATAAAAGTGATATGAGTTGAAACCTTTCTATGATGTTTGGGGATAGAGGAAGTACCACATCCTTTTGGAAGAATATTGGATAGATGGTATGCAAGCATAGATGAACTAAGATAATCATCATATGAGGACATTCTTATCAAGAGCAATATAGAATCTATGAGTTATAAGTTTGGGTTTGATAACTAAAATGATGCTCTTGAAGTTTTCTTGACTGGGTTAGACCTAAACCCGAGATGAGGATGATGATTGGAGTATATGAGGGTTTACGACTTCATCATCACCTAGAACATAAGGAAATTAATGTGGCAATAGATACCCTTAATCGAGACATTACTCAGGTATACAACTATCTTGTTTGGCCAGTAGAGAGACTGGAAGAGGTTGCTAGGTGAACCCTAAGTTCATTAGAAGATGAAACCTATATGACGTACACCGAGATACAACCAGACCCATTGGTCAAGTTGGTGATTACTCAGATAGCCAGCCTAGATATTAATGAGATAAAAGGATGGTTGTAAGAACCTCAGATACACCTCTCGGTAAAAGAAGGTGGTGAAACCCACTACTCGAGTGTTTTAGGGTTTCCGCAGAAGTCATCTTTGAGGAATCATGTCATGCAAGGAGCTCATGATTTTAAGAATATCATACACCGTGGTACTACCAAGATGGTTAAGGTTTGTAGTAGTACCTTGATGACCTGGGATGAAGAAGGATATAGTGTTTCATGTGCTCAGTTCCATACATGCCAGAGGATGAGGGCCAAACACCAGTAACCCAGTGAGTTGCTACATATAATGAGGAGTTCCTGAGAGGGAATGGGAGAAGATCACCATGGATATTGTGGTAGGTCTCCCCTGGACCAAGAGAGATCATGATGCAATATTGGGTTATGGTAGATCGCCTTACCAAGTTGACCTAATCCCTGCCTAAGAGAGAGAGAGAGCATTATCAGTGTGACAGATCCTGTTGAACTACACACACACACACACGCACACACACACACACACACACACATATATATATATATATATATATATATATATATATATATATATATATATATATATATATATATATATATATATATTAGAGAGATAGTTCAACTACACCGTGATCCGAGTTCAATATTTTGAGCATGACCTCAAGTTCACTTCTATGTGGTGGAAGTAGTACATGAAAAACTCGATGCTAGATTGAAGTTTACATCTTATCACCCCCTGACTGATGGACAGTCAAGAGAGTATGATATAGACTTTAGAGGGTCTGATGAGAGCATGTGTGCTCATTCAGGGTGATACATGGGAGCAGTTCCTACCCCTAGAAGAGTTTGCTTGTGATGATAACCACCATAGCCAGTATCGGGATGTAAGAAGCTCTGTAAGGAAGTGTAACATCCCTGACCTGGGTTATGAACTAACCCCAGGTGTTTTTCTTAATCATGTGATTAAATGCTTATGGTTATATGTTGATAATGTAATTAAAGCTTCTGAGGAATATATATTTCCCTTTCTGTCCTTTTGAACAATGTTGTAATATTGTTTTGTAATACAAGGACCTATGTGCAAATTACACAATTAAAAAGGGTTAACTTGCAAATTGCACATGTTAAGATGTTCCTTTAGTGTTGAGACATCATAAGAGTGAATGTGATGAAGTGTGATTGGTTCCCCAAGCTTGGGCACTGAGATGCAGCTTGTGGGGCAATCCTTGTGCTTAAAACCCTAATTTTGGTGTAAAGTGCAATTTACCCAAAATGAGGGATGAAACTTGTAAAATACACCTTTTAGAGTATATTTATGACTCTTGGCATCATTTAGAGTAAGAATGATGAATAGGGCACTTCAATTTAATAATCAAATAAGAATGATAACCCTTATAAATTAAATAATGAAGTTATAAGCCTAATAACCCTTCTATATGTGCAACTTAGTAAAAAGTTGGCTTTATTCACCTTTAGACCTTGGGTTTAAGATGAGTTTTTCTTAAGTATGTAAGGGAGAAACGTGGCTTAGAAGAAGGGAAGGACCTAGATGAGAAATGGAGAAACAAGTTGTCCTTATGTTGGAAATTCACCTAAAGTATATATACACCTTTTCTCACTTAGCAAGGATCATTTCCTTCACTTCCCTTCTTATCCCCTTGCTTAGACCGACTTAGGACAGATATCTGGAGCAGAGGAGGACGGATAAGGAGTTCTAGGTAAGCTTTGGTCATCTTCTTGCTCGGATTCATGGAGGAATTCATGGTGCAAGGTTGGTTTTATGGCCTTCCTTACTTGTTTCCTCTTTCTAGCCATCTTTTCCCAACCTTTCCTTGGAGAAACACCCTTGGCCGACCTGTGGAGCTCAAGATACCATTAAAGGCTTAAAGCGTGGAAGCTTGGAGCTCAAGGAACGACCTTAAGGAGGGTTTTATAACTCTAAACCTTTTGCTTTCTTATGCATATCTTTGTTCTTGCAATTAGTACTTAGTTCTTCTTCTTTCCCACTCTTCCTTGCTTTCTTGCAATTAAAACCACGAAGAACAGACCTTGATCTGGAGGTAGAAGAATATGGGCATGATTACCAATGTTACTTTATCAAACGGTCTTGTTTCCCCCCCCCCCCCTTGGCCAAACGGTTTGCAAAACCGTTTGAAGGGCAAACGGTTTCACAAGGTCGGTTGGAGAAAACGGTCTCCAAGACCATTTTAGGGTGTTGACAAAGCGTTGACCGTTTGGGATTTCTGTTCATAATTATGTAGGATAATGACCCACCAAATGTGAGGGGTTAACTCCAAATAAATCGTAGGTTGAAGGCCAATCAGATAGGCAAATCGAATTGAATTAAATGCTGATTTTCAGTCTGATTAACTTGAACTTTTTGGGAAAACGGTCTCAAGACCGTTTGAGTGCGTTGACCAAGCGTGGACCGTTTGATATTACTGTTCCTAATGATGTGGTCTAATGACCTACCAAATTGTATAGGTTAACTCCCAAGGAATCATGAGTTGAAGGCTAAACAATTAGGTAATCGAATTGAATTAAGTGCTGATTTTCAACCTGATTAACTTGACCTGTTTGGGAAAACGGACTCAAGACCGTTTGAGTGAGTTGACCAAGCATTGACCGTTTGGGATTCCTGTTCATAATTATGTTGGTTGATGACCCTACAAATTTTAGGGATTAACTCCCAAAAAATCGTGAGTTGAAGGCTAATCAATTAGGGAAACCTAATTGGATTAAGTGCTGATTATCAATTTGTTTAATTGAACTTTTTGGGAAAACAGGCTCAAGACCGTTTGAGTGCGTTGGCCAAGTGTGGACCGTTTGAGATTACTGTTCCTAATTCTGTTGGTTAATAACTCACAAAATTTGAGGGGTTAATTCTCAAGGAATCATGAGTTGAAGGCTAATCAATTGGGCAAACCCTAATTGAAATTAGTGCTGATAATTTGAGATTTTGGGTTGATTAGCCCAAACGGTCTCAAGACCATTTGAGGATCACCCAAACGGTCTCAAGACCGTTTGGGGGTCACCCCAAGACCGTTTGGAGGTCTGGGGTAAAGTATAGTTGATCAATTGAAGGTCCAAAGGTACCAATCATATTGCAATTAAGGGCTGAATTGTTGATCAACTCGATAGACCAATCCTTGATGATTTTTCACTAGAATCCAAAGGATGGATGGGCCAAACGGTTTCAAGACCGTTTGGAGCTCATCCAAACGGTCTCAAGACCTTTTGGTGGTCACCCAAGACCGTTTGGAGGTCTAGGGTTGAGTATGGTTAGGTGTTTAAAGGTCTAAAGGTACCAAGTTGATATACAATGCAATGTTGATTTGGTGATCAATCCAATGATTCAAACCTTAATTGATTGACTTGGATTTTGATGATATGATGGGAAAATGGTCTCAAGACCGTTTGGAGGTCATCCAAACGACCTCAAGACCGTTTGGGGTCAGGTCATACCCAATTTGGATGATGTTTCTATGGTTTCAAAGTAACTAGTCTTACATTGATTAGTATTGAAGGATCATCGATTCCAAACCCTAATTCAATTGAATCAAACCCTAATTGATGAATGATTGAGGGTTAATTAAGGGTCAAATCAGTTGAAGGTTGACCTATTAAACTCAATTTAGGTATGAGTATAGGTCCAATTGATGTTTGGTTCCATGAATTCAATGATTGAAGTAATCAACATTGGAAACCCTAATTCAATTGGATACCTTATGTAATGGAGGTCCAATGTGATTAAATCTTTGGGAATTAAGATGATGAATGTTCTATTGATCCAATAATGATTAGTAATGATAATCAATGAAGGAATGAAGTTTGAAACCCTAATAATACCTAAGTGATTAGAACCAATTAAAGGGAGAATTCTTAATTGTTTATAGGATTAATAGCTTGATACACTATGTTAACCATAGTAGCATGTACTTGATTGAAGGGTTGATGTGACCTAATCAAGTTAAAAGAATGAAAGATTAGAATACATATATATATATATATATATATATATATATATATATATATATATGAATCATGGAATGATCTTATGTAGCACGACCGTGTAAGGGAGCACGACCGTGGTAGCCTTAACTTGCACGACCGTGTAAGGGAGCACGGCCGTGGTAGCCTTACTTTGCACGACCGTGCAAGGTGGCACGGCCGTGGTGTCCTATAAAGAAATTGAAAAGTTTTGGTATTGTGTTGACATTGTTATATATGCATGTCCTTATTTGTATAAGTCATACAGGTTGATATTATGAGGTGATCATAGCCATGTAAGAGTTATGATGTCATATTCCTTGAAAACAATTATAAGCTTTTAGAGTAATGATATGTGAAACGTATATACATTGCTTCAATCAAGGTCATGTTTTTAGATTACTTGATGCTTATATGTCACTTGGTAACAAGTGTTATGATAATCTGAGGGTTTGAATAACCATGTTCCTGAATCATTTTATGCTTAATGCCTTGAAGGCTTAGATGGTTCAATGGTTGTTTAATCTAAACCCTAATGATACCTAAAGACATTAAGGGGTTAAGTGATTAGTAGATTGACCCATGTTATGATTATTAAAGAATATTACCAAGGTACCCTTGAAGGGTTCAAGTAGATAACAACCCTTGATCAAGCAAACCCTAATGATTATAATGGGTTGACTTAATCTATGTTAATCAAAGATGACTTGACCTAATCTAACCTAGAGTGATTTAAACATCATCTAGTAGTAAGAAGAGAGAGAAGGCTCCTAATATGAATGAGAATCAAGTAACATACTTTCAATATGTAAGAATATACATGATTAGGGTATGATCCATCAAGGTAAGATCATGGAAATCCTAATTATAATGATTAATGAATCTTAACCTAAATTGAGGGCATCAATGATGATAATTTTCATATATAATGATGCTATGAGCTCAATTCACTATGAAGTGAATAGTAAACCCTAATTCTAGGGTAATAACATGTAACGTGAATAGTAAACCCTAATTTAGGGTGATCTGATAAATGAAGTAATTCAGGGTTATGCCTTTGAGTATGAAACCCTAATTACAAGTTGTAATATGAGAAATCTTTATGCCTCGAGAGCTAAGAGGTTCTATAACCCTATGTTGAAGTAAAAGAATACAAACCTTAACTAATGAAGGATGGGGTATGTTAACCCTAGTCCTGGGTTATGCTTTCAAGTATGAAACCCTGTGAACAAATTACAGTATAAGAATTCTTATGCCTTATAAGACAAAGGGATTCAATAACCTTAATTGAGTGGGGTAAACCCTAACTCTACTTATGCTTTTAAGCATGAATCTTCATGATTAAAGTATGAGATGAGGAATCATTATTCCTAATCATAAAGAAAGGGATTGAATAACCCTAATTGATGTAAATAAGGGAACCTAGCCTTAGTGTAAGCATGAAGGTACTATTCCTGAATTGAAAGGTTAATTCTGCTTTATAAATTGCTGATCTGGAAATGAAATGTTTATTGTTGTCAATTGAATTAACTATGCAGGTTCTTATAAAAGGATGATTATATCCATGTAAAGGTTATGATATCATATTCATTGGAAGCATGTTATTAGCTTTGTGAATAGTGATATACCATGTTGCCTAGTTAAGTGACATCATATAAGATTGATAGGCTGTGAGAGCCATGAGTAACATCAAGGCCATGCTAATAAGATGACTTATGATGAATTAAGGGTTTGAATACCCTATTCTTGAATCATAGTAATGAAATGGTTAAGAAATGATATCCAATTGATAATTGATGTGAGTTAGACTTGATACATTTAGTATTCTACTTTTATAGTTTTTGTTCTAATGATTAATGATTGGAAACATGCTTGATGCTAAAAGAATGCTAGAATGTACCTAACTAATCAAGTATAATCATATCATGTAGAGCCCTGACCATAGATCCATCATTGTCAGAGACCAAATGATGGTGAAACAAGTTTTCCTAAGGGAACTCCTGGAGCATATACTTTTGAGTATATGGGGGTATATGGACGCGAATATCCTTACGTCCTAGTGTAGGAATTGATGTAGATGTACTTTAATCTTTCAACCCTTCACTATATATTCATACCGGGTGATGTACCACAAATCTCCCGAAGAAATTACTAATACCGCATCGATGAGAGATAAACAAGAAATCTTTCGATGACGATGAGAGTTCAGAACTCCACTGTAACTCTATAGTGAAGTTTCTAGAATACCCTGGATAGCTACTACAGCAGAGACACAAGATGTCCTGCAAGTAAATCCTTTTACTGACTGAGGAAGATGAGGTCATAAGAATCCGGCTCTTTTGATGACCTATGTATGGTACCGACGCGATTTTTATAAATGGTCAGTTGGAGTATGAGAGGTATACCTCATCTCCGCAGGGCATAATGATGTTTGAAAAATATAATCAGTCGTATAGTATAACTGTTTAGGTTGTACTACGAGAAACAATGATTGATGTTATATTGTTGACTTTAATAGTCTGTTCAAGTTTCTAGAATACATGTTCTACATATGCTTTAATGAAGTGATTGCTTAAGTAAATGTTGTTTTACTTATTACCAAACCTGCTGTTGATATTTTCAGTTACTTTGCTTCTGTTATTCCTTATATGCTATAACAAAGCTTCTGGTGGAGAGTTATAACTCTCGCTGGGACAATTATTCAAATTGTCTCACTCCCATAGGTTTCTACTTTTTAGGAAGACGCCAAGGACGAAGGAATCCATTTAAGAATGAGCAACAACAGCATCAGGGGCAGTAGTGAATCTCAGGTGGAGATACTGATTGTCTAGTCTTATAGATAGCATGTCTTATGTCGTCTCTGTACTCTCAGGTCCTAGGAGTCAGTAGGTCTGAGGATTTTGGCATGATGCCTCGAGATTTTGTATCTTACCTTGTACAGTTAACAAGGTGGGTTTTGTTGTAATGCTCGAGATGTGTTTATTACAGAGATGTATCAATGGATCAGTTTGTAAATGGCCTATCATGTTGTTTATGAAAGAGTTTTTATCTTTCAAAGATCTATTTACAAAAGTTTTAAATTTTTAGTGATTTTTTATAATTCCTCTGCTAATCGCTTCCGCATTCGTTTAATTTGATTGTCAGTTTGGTGTCGGTTGTTTCAAGTGGTATCAGAGCTCTAGGTTCGCTGAGTCTACAGAGACATAGGACTTAGGTAGTAGAGTCTGTTCTAAGTGTCCTCCAGTGTATCTGATGGTAACTTCTACTCACATAGGAGGAGAAGAACTTGAAGATGACTGGATCAGATGAGGAGTAGGTTGTGGAGAGCAACAATACTGCACCAAGAAGAGGTGCAGAGGAGCAAGCAATAGAGGGATAATTACCTAAAATTCCCCTAGCTAACCCAACCATGATAAGGAATTCTTCCTTAGGAATCATTGTTGGGGAATTTAGGGCTACCATGATGTATCTAGTGGATCAAGCACTAGCAATACAACCCAGATTACCAGCTCCTAATGATGATGTTTTGGATATCAACAGAATATGTGAACCACAACAACAGGTTGAAGCAATGGTAAATGATGAAGCTTTGAACCTAGAACAAGCCAGTGCTCAACCTCAGTCTAATGAATCAGTATACAGTAATATAGGGGTTAGAATACAACCAGAGACCAGGACCTGCTATAGGTGTAGGAAGCCTGGACATATCAGAAATAATTGTCCAGAAGAGAAATATAAAGGAAGAATTGAGAAAAGGACTATCCAAACCCAAGAGCAGAGACCTGATAGTTCCAAAAGGAAGAAGTTTCAGGTGTCACCAACACAACCAGAACCTAGTACACCAAGACAATGGTCATCCAAAAAGGGTAAAGAACCCTTCAGACCATACTGGGCACCTAGAATTTGCTACATATGTAGGCAGGTTGGACATCTGGCAAGAAATTGCCCAGCCAGAAATGTTATGGAAAATAAACCTCTGAGGCAGAATCAACTTGAGACAATGAATAATCCTTGAGTCATGACAGGTTAGACGAAATAAATGTTATTCTTATATGTCTTTTTATGATCTCTTGGACAAAACTGAGAAAGTAATTGATTGAACTTTTCTTAATTAATCCTATAAGGACTTATAATGTTGTATAAAATAGATGTTTCATGTTACATGCATACCTCCATAAAAAGGATGAAGTATGAAAGAGATGTCTGGATAAAATTCAGTAATGTTAGATCTTATACTTGTGATAATAGGAAAAGAGAAGGAAAATGGTAGTATACAAATGCATATTACCTTATCTCAGTATTTATATACCCTGGCCAGGTATACAATTGATGATGATAAAGTAAATATGGAAACTCCTAGATTGTTATCTTTTTGATTGCTCTGATCAAGTAGTCATTCTGAAACAATCTAATGAGTATCAAGAATTAAGAAATATGGGAATAAGGGAGGTCAACCCTGTCCAGTAAAGATGTAAGAATAATAATAAAGATCCTCCCCATGATGTGAAAATGTGATGGAATCATAAGATGGTTCATGAATGGTTGAAAATACATGATATAACAAGAGGAATATGATCCCTTATTCTCTTTCTTTCTAGGGACATGGCAATCAAGTGGGTCTTAGGACACTTGATGTGCATAATATAAAGATGTTTATGTGAAGTATACCTAAAAAGGTATCAGTTTATCTTGGACTTTAGTTCCAAGTTGAGAATATATGTAACAAGTAATGTTCCAAGATGAAAGGAAGATAAGATGTAATGTGTTGATAACACATGTAATAGGTAACAAGATAAGAATGTAATAATATATATGATGAATTATGTTGATTACCTGGAATAGTCAACAATAGAATCAAAGTAAACATCTAAATATTATGAACATCACTTGTTAGGGGTTTATGTTTTCATAAACATATCTTTCTCCAAGATATCTATCAAATAAGTCCTTGATTGATAAGTAACTTTTCCCTATGATAAGAGAATGTACAACTAATGAGTTACTTAGTGTAAGTAATAAGGAAAGTTAGTATGGTGTTATCAGGTGAGATGAAACAATCAAGGTATGAAAGGACTTATATAGTCTCAAAATAGATGACAGAGTATGATTGTGATTTTAAAAAAATGTTGATTTAACTAAGGAACATGAGAGTATATGTCCCATGTGAATCTTTCCATGGAAAAACTTGAGTGGAGAAACTTTGTATTGAACAAAACTCTAAGATGTTCCATAATAATGAAATGTCACTTGAAGACATAATGGTATAATGCTTAAATAATATCTGCTTTCCCTTTTCTTTCTGGGATTTCGGGGACGAAATCCTTGTTAGGGGTTTATAATTTGTAACATCCCTAACCTGGGTTATGAACTAACCCCAGGTGTTTTTCTTAATCATGTGATTAAATGCTTATGGTTATCTGTTGATAATGTAATTAAAGCTTCTGAGGAATATATATTTCCCATTCTGTCCTTTTGAACAATGTTGTAATATTGTTTTGTAATACAGGGACCTATGTGCAAATTACCCAATTAAAAGGGGTTAACTTGCAAATTGCACATGTTAAGATGTTCCTTTAGTGTTGAGACATCATAAGAGTGAATGTGATGAAGTGTGATTGGTTCCCCAAGCTTGGGCACTGAGATGCAGCTTGTGGGGCAATCCTTGTGCTTAAAACCCTAATTTTGGTGTAAAGTGCAATTACCCAAAATGAGGGATGAAACTTGTAAAATACACCTTTTAGAGTATATTTATGACTCTTGGAATCATTTAGAGTAAGAATGATGAATAGGGCACTTCAATTGAATAATCAAATAAGAATGATAACCCTTATAAATTAAATAATCAAGTTATAAGCCTAATAACACTTCTATATGTGCAACTTAGTAAAAAGTTGGTTTTATTCACCTTTAGACCTTGGGTTTAAGATGAGTTTTTCTTAAGTATGTAAGGGAGAAACGTGGCTTAGAAGAAGGGAAGGACCAAGATGAGAAATGGAGAAACAAGTTGTCCTTATGTTGGAAATTCACCCAAAGTATATATACACCTTTTCTCACTTAGCAAGGATCGTTTCCTTAACTTCCCTTCTTATCCCCTTTCTTATACCAACTTAGGACAGAGCTCTGGAGCAGAGGAGGACGGATAAGGAGTTCTATGTAAGCTTTGGTCATCTTCTTGCTCGGATTCATGGAGGAATTCATGGTGCAAGGTTGGTTTTATGGTCTTCCTTACTTGTTTCCTCTTTCTAGCCATCTTTTCCCAACCTTTCCTTGGATAAACACCCTTGGCCGACCTGTGGAGCTCAAGACACCATTAAAGGCTTAAATCTTGGAAGCTTGGAGCTCAAGGAACGACCTTAAGGTGGGTTTTATAACTCTAAACCTTTTGCTTTCTTATGCATATCTTTGTTCTTGCAATTAGTACTTAGTTATTCTTCTTTCCCACTCTTCCTTGCTTTCTTGCAATTAAAACCACGAAGAACAGACCTTGATCTGGAGGTAGAAGAAGATGGGCGTGATTACCAATGTTACTTTATCAAACGGTCTTGTTTCCCCCCCCTTGGCCAAACGGTTTGCAAAACCGTTTGAAGGGCAAACGGTTTCACAAGGTCGGTTGGAGAAAATGGTCTCCAAGACCGTTTTAAGGTGTTAACCAAGCGTTGACCGTTTGGTATTTCTGTTCATAATTATGTAGGCTAATGACCCACCAAAGTGTAGGGGTTAACTCTAAAGAAATCGTAGTTCGAAGGCCAATCAATTAGGCAAATCGAATTGAATTAAATGCTGATTTTCAGTCTGATTAACTTGAACTTTTTGGGAAAACGGTCTCAAGACCATTTGAGTGCGTTGACCAAGCGTGGACCGTTTGATATTACTGTTCCTAATGATTTGGTCTAATGACCTACCAAATTTTATAGGTTAACTCCCAAGGAATCATGAGTTAAAGGCTAAACAATTAGGTAATCGAATTGAATTAAGTGCTGATTTTCAACCTGATTAACTTGACCTGTTTGGGCAAACGGTCTCAAGACCATTTGAGTGAGTTGACCAAGCGTTGACCGTTTGGGATTCCTGTTCATAATTATGTTGGTTGATGACTCTACAAATTTGAGGGATTAACTCCCAAGGAATCGTGATTTGAAGGCTAATCAATTAGGGAAACCTAATTGGATTAAGTGCTGATTATCAATCTGTTTAATTGAACTTTTTGGGCGGTCTCAAGACCGTTTTAGTGCGTTGGCTAAGCGTGGACCATTTTATTACTGTTCCTAATTATGTTTGTTAATAACTCACCAAATTTGAGGGGTTAATTCTCAAGGAATCATGAGTTGAAGGCTAATCAATTGGGCAAACCCTAATTGAAATTAGTGCTGAATTTCCAACAAGTTAATTTGAGATTTTGGGTTGATTAGCCCAAACGGTCTCAAGACCGTTTGGGGGTCACCCCAAGACCGTTTGTAGGTCTGGGGTCAAGTATAGTTGATCAATTGAAGGTCCAAATGTACCAATCATATTGCAATTAAGTGCTGAATTGTTGATCAACTCGATAGACCAATCCTTGATGATTTTTCACTAGAATCCAAAGGATGGATGGGCCAAACGGTCTCAAGACCGTTTGGTGGTCACCCAAGACCGTTTGGAGGTCTAGGGTTGAGTATGGTTAGGTGTTTAAAGGTCTAAAGGTACCAAGTTGATATACAATGCAATGTTGATTTGGTGATCAATCCAATGATTCAAACCTTAATTGATTGACTTGGATTTTGATGATTTGATGGGCAAACGGTCTCAAGACCGTTTGGAGGTCATCCAAACGACCTCAAGACCATTTGGGGTCAGGTCATACCCAATTTGGATGATGTTTCTATGGTTTCAAAGTAACTAGTCTTACATTGATTAGTATTGAAGGATCATCGATTCCAAACCCTAATTCAATTGAATCAAACCCTAATTGATGAACGATTGAGGGTTAATTAAGGGTCAAATCAGTTGAAGGTTGACCTATTAAACTCAATTGAGGTATGAGTATAGGTCCAATTGATGTTTGGTTCCATGAATTCAATGATTGAAGTAATCAACATTGGAAACCCTAATTCAATTGGATACCTTATGTAATGGAGGTCCAATGTGATTAAATCTTTGGGAATTAAGATGATGAATGTTCTATTGATCCAATAATGATTAGTAATGATAATCAATTAAGGAATGAAGGTTGAAACCCTAATAATACCTAAGTGATTAGAACCAATTAAAGGGAGAATTCTTAATTGTTTATAGGATTAATATCTTGATACACTATGTTAACCATAGTAGCATGTACTTGATTGAAGGGTTGATGTGACCTAATCAAGTTAAAAGAATGAAAGATTAGAATACATATATTTATATATATATATATATAAATATATATATAAATATGAATCATGGAATGATCTTATGTAGCACGACCGTGTAAGGGAGCACGGCCGTGGTAGCCTTAACTTGCACGACCGTGTAAGGGAGCACGGCTGTGGTAGCCTTACTTTGCATGACCGTGCAAGGAGGCACGGCCGTGGTGTCCTATAAAGAAATTGAAAAGTTTTGGTATTGTGTTGACATTGTTATATATGCATGTCCTTATTTGTATAAGTCATACAGGTTGATATTATGAGGTGATCATAGCCAGGTAAGAGTTATGATGTCATATTCCTTGAAAACAATTATAAGCTTTTAGAGTAATGATATGTGAAACGTATATACATTGCTTCAATCAAGGTCATGTTGTTAGATTACTTTATGCTTATATGTCACTTGATAATAAGTGTTATGATAATCTGAGGGTTTGAATAACCATGTTCCTGAATCATTTTATGCTTAATGCCTTGAAGGCTTAGATGGTTCAATGGTTGTTTAATCTAAACCCTAATGATACCTAAAGACATTAAGGGGTTAAGTGATTAGTAGATTGACCCATGTTATGATTATTAAAGAATATTACCAAGGTACCCTTGAAGGGTTCAAGTAGATAACAACCCTTGATCAAGCAAACCCTAATGATTATAATGGGTTGACTTAATCTATGTTAATCAAAGATGACTTGACCTAATCTAACCTAGAGTGATTTAAACATCATCTAGTAGTAAGAAGAGAGAGAAGGCTCCTAATATGAATGAGAATCAAGTAACATACTTTCAATATGTAAGAATGTACATGATTAGGGTATGATCCATCAAGGTAAGATCATGGAGATCCTAATTATAATGATTAATGAATCTTAACCTAAATTGAGGGCATCAATGATGATAATTTTCATATATAATGATGCTATGAGCTCAATTCACTATGAAGTGAATAGTAAACCCTAATTCTAGGGTAATAACATGTAACGTGAATAGTAAACCCTAATTTAGGGTGATCTGATAAATGAAGTAATTCAGGGTTATGCCTTTGAGTATGAAACCATAATTACAAGTTGTAATATGAGAAATCTTTATGCCTCGAGAGCTAAGAGGTTCTATAACCCTATGTTGAAGTAAAAGAATACAAACCCTAACTAATGAAGGATGGGGTATGTTAACCCTAGTCCTGGGTTATGTTTTCAAGTATGAAACCCTGTGAACAAATTACAATATAAGAATTCTTATGCCTTATAAGACAAAGGGATTCAATAACCTTAATTGAGTGGGGTAAACCCTAACTCTACTTATGCTTTTAAGCATGAATCTTCATGATTAAAGTATGAGATGAGGAATCATTATTCCTAATCATAAAGAAAGGGATTGAATAACCCTAATTGATGTAAATAAGGGAACCTAGCCTTAGTGTAAGCATGAAGGTACTATTCCTGAATTGAAAGGTTAATTCTGCTTTATAAATTGCTGATCTGGAAATGAAATGTTTATTGTTGTCAATTGAATTAACTATGCAGGTTCTTATAAAAGGATGATTATATCCAGGTAAAGGTTATGATATCATATTCATTGGAAGCATGTTATTAGCTTTGTGAATAGTGATATACCATGTTGCCTAGTTAAGTGACATCATATAAGATTGATAGGCTGTGAGAGCCATGAGTAACATCAAGGCCATGCTAATAAGATGACTTATGATGAATTAAGGGTTTGAATACCCTATTCTTGAATCATAGTAATGAAATGGTTAAGAAATGATATCCAATTGATAATTGATGTGAGTTAGACTTGATACATTTAGTATTCTACTTTTATAGTTGTTGTTCTAATGATTAATGCTTGGAAACATGCTTGATGCTAAAAGAATGCTAGAATGTACCTAACTAATCAAGTATAATCATATCATGTAGAGCCCTGACCATAGATCCATCATTGTCAGAGACCAAATGATGGTGAAACATGTTTTCCTAAGGGAACTCCTGGAGCATATACTTTTGAGTATATGGGGGTATATGGACATGAATATCCTTACGTCCTAGTGTAGGAATTGATGTAGATGTACTTTAATCTTTCAACCCTTCACTATATATTCATACCGGGTGATGTACCACAAATCTCCTGAAGAAATTACTAATATCGCATCGATGAGAGATAAATAAGAAATCTTTCGATGACGATGAGAGCTCAGAACTCCACTATAACTCTATAGCGAAGTTTCCAGAATACCCTGGATAGCTACTACAGCAGAGACACAAGATGTCCTATAAGTAAATCCTCTTACTGACTGAGGAAGATGAGGTCATAAGAATCCGACTCTTTTGATGACCTATGTATGGTACCGACGCGATTTTTATAAATGGTCGGTTGGAGTATGAGAGGTATACCTCATCTCCGCAGGGCATAATGATGTTTGAAAAATATAATCAGTCGTATAGTATAACTGCTTAGGTTGTACTACGAGAAACAATGATTGATGTTATATTGTTGACTTTAATAGTCTGTTCAAGTTTCTAGAATACATGTTCTACATATGCTTTAATGAAGTGATTGCTTAAGTAAATGTTGTTTTACTTATTACCAAACCTGATGTTGATATTTTCAGTTACTTTGCTTCTGTTATTCCTTATATGCTATAACTAAGCTTCTGGTGGAGAGTTATAACTCTCGCTGGGACAATTATTCAAATTGTCTCACTCCCGTAGGTTTCTACTTTTTAGGAAGACACCAAGGACGAAGGAATCCATTTAAGAATGAGCAACAACAGCAACAACAACATCAGAGGCAGCAGTGAATCTCAGGTGGAGATACTGACTGTCTAGTCTTATAGATAGCATGTCTTATGTCGTCTCTGTACTCTCAGGTCCTAGGAGTCAGTAGGTCTGAGGATTTTGGCATGATGCCTCGAGATTTTGTATCTTACCTTGTACAGTTAACAAGGTGGGTTTTGTTGTAATGCTCCAGATGTGTTTATTACAGAGATGTATTAATGGATCAGTTTTTAAATGACCTATCATGTTGTTTATGAAAGAGTTTTTATCTTTCAAAGATCTCTTTACAAAAGTTTTAAAATTTTAGTGATTTTTGATAATTCCGCTGATAATCACTTCCGCATTCGTTTAATTTGATTGTCAGTTTGGTGTCGGTCGTTTCAGGAAGGTTGTGTCGGTCACCACTTCACTAGGATGATGTTAGTGAGAGGACCTTGTGAAGGTCAGAGAGACCACAGTGTATGCAGATGAAGTCACTTTGATCGTGCAATGGCTGAGAAAGCCTAAGATCGACAGGAGTCGTGAGCTGATGCAAAGTAGGATGACATGTAGTTCACTGTGGTGAACATGTGTTATGAAAACCCGACCCCTCTAAGATATAGCTCAGAAATCTATGTTCCTTATACATAGGTCCATTTGAGATGGATTGGTGGAGTTGCTTATGTTTAGCCTTACCCCTCAGGCTAATATGATGTATGATGTGTTCCATGTGTCTGATCTAGAGCACTGTGTGATGTACCCGAGCCATGTGATGAACATTGAACCTACTGATCTTCAAGGGAGGCTAACATATCCTGAGTCACCTATGAGGGTAAGAGATACCAAGGTGAGAGAAAACTCAGATGTAAGAATGTAAGATGATAAAGGTTCTTTGGAAGCACCATGGAGAGGATGAAGCCACATGGGAGCCAATGATGGACATGATAAAGTCTTATCCTTATTGTTTGTATGTTTGATGGAATTTTGAGGGCAAAATTCCTATAAGAGGGGAAGGATGTTACAACCCCAATTTTGGGTTCATATGGTTGGAAATGCAATTTCCCCAATAAATGTAGGATTATGGAAATTGTATGAATTATATGTATTGAATGGATTCCCTTTGTAATTATTTTATTTGTGCATGTGATTTTGTGGATCATAATATGTTAATGAGTCCAATATGATTAAAAGAAAAAGAAGAAATCAAATATTGCTTTATTAAGAAGGAAATTTAAGATAATGATGAAAATATAAGAAATATGTGCAAAGATGTGTGATTGAATCATCATGGATGAGATTTTGAATCCACAAGGTTTCTATTGGTGAAAGGAATCCAAACAAGGAATATAAAAGAATAGGAGAGAGAAAATATGCATAAAATATGACTTAATAAGTGGTATCTTGTATATGAAGAAAAGTCTCTCATACTTTCGAATTTGAGTCCCAAACTTAGTACACAAGTAGTTTGAGTCATTAAGGACTTTCCTTTGAAATTTGGGAGCAATCAGATATAAGAATAAAGAGATATGAATTAAATAATATTTACATAAAGTGAAGGGGATTCATAGAAATACATTAAATGTCACAGTTTTAATCAAATGAGGAAACTATGTTTCAGACTTCTAATATAACACACTTGTTTTGGACCGTGGATTGAGGATATGATGACTCACATGCCGTCTCCCACCATAGGCCATGACGGGAATGTAGGAACAGTACGATTCCCTTCGCCATCAACTTCCTGCTCACCCTGATCGATGAGGGTTCTTAGAAACCATCTCATTAGAATCAGATAGGGATTATGAACCCAACGACCTTGAGTTTTGCCCTTTAGGAAGCTATTAAAGAATCCCCTAAACCTCATGACCCTCTCCGACCACCCTCCAATGCAATGTATATATATATGGGGCATAATTCCCCTTTGAGATCTCCCTCTTGTTCGTGAGACCTTGCACGACTCCTAGCATCTTTTCCCCACCTCCAATTTGTTATCTTTCACGTGGTCTTTCTCAGTTCTTCTTTGGTACCGCCACTGGAGATCCATCTCCTCACCCATGTAGCCTCGAAACCTCCTGGCCAATTGAGGCCATCATCGAGTTCATCCAGAAGAGCCAAACGTGTTGGTACTCTTTCCTGGCGACTAGAGGATCGAAGCCTTAGAGTCAATGAGTGGGTTGACTGTCGAGAGGGCCTGCATCCTGAGAAGGCTAGATTGGGGGAAGGATACGATCAAAGGAGAAAAGTCCTTCCTGCCCTTGACTCAAAACTGGCGAAGAGAGGGCACAAAGGGGTTTTGGTGAGGGAAGGTGGGCCTAGACTCGCAGAAGCAAACCGCTAGGTGGCACGTAGCCATTGGTCTAGCTAGGATCGGAGGGAACCCAAGGATCCCGTGGTAAGCACTGACGTGGTGCCTTGTAATTGGTCCATAACCATTTTAATTGTGAAAATTCTAGAAATAAATCGGTAACTAAGAATAAGACATGTTATATGTGAAAATTGATCAGAAAAATCCATGGAATTCAATAAAAATAGTTTTAGAGCCTGAATTGGATCATAGTTCGAAAAGTGGTTAAAGTTGCTAACCTTATTAATGCTTTATAACTAAGAAAAACCCTAATTTGATGCTCTATGAAATTGGGAAGATTAATATGGATAATCTATGAGAAAATTAACATGTGGTTAATAAAAAGATGTTTTGATGTCTAATTAGATGATCCATATGCTTAATAGCCTAATTTAGGGTTTGATATGTTAATATGCATTAATGGGCTTACAAACCCTAATCTAGGTGTTAATGGTTGCTAATGAAATAAACTTCGAAATCCTTTGTATAAAAGTGATACTAGGATGATCCTAAGCCTATTTGATGATAAGAATGTGTAATATGATATTTATGGTTTTGCACCTAGATCTATTGTTTTAGAGTTTTGTGGTTATAATAGAGAAAAGTTATAAATAGACCTAAGGGAACCATAATTTGGATTAGAAGTCCTAGAAAGTAATCCAAAGTCAATTAAGTAAGTTCTTGATGAGTATGTAGTAAATAGGTTGTACATGTTTTTCAGGATTTTGTTATTTTGTGTGAATGGCTTGCTTGCTGGGTTGGACTACCTGATTTATTAGACTGTTTTTATTTTTTGTGAAATCTCCTAATCAGGTATGTAGTTAATTATGAGTACACAATTTTAGTTTCTCGGTGGTTTCACGATGTTTTATTGATTGCAATGGAAATAAACTGTTGGATGCTTTTATTTCTGCAATCTTTAAAGTGAATATGACTATCACAATTTAAGTATATATATGTGATTATCCTGAACCTACATACCATTTCTAGATATATGATGTGAGATCAAGCCCCAGAGGGAAGGTCTGAAGTGGTCAAGCCCCAGAGAGAAGACCACTGGGCACCTAGAGAGGTGACCCCAGGTACCAAGCTCAGGATGGAGAAGGTAGCCTTAATGTCCCTTGTAAGGACTAAACCCTAAGAGAGGGTATCCCAGAGTATGAGTAAAAGTGGTTGGGAAGTCACATTGAAAACGTAATTTTGCATTGTTAACAACTACTTGATATGATAAGGTTGTTAGAGCTTATATGTAACATTTTGTTTGTCACCACATACCAGTATATTCATTTGTACTGACCAATGTTTTGTTTGTCAACATTTTAGGAATATCTAAAATTGGACAAACCATAAAGTGGAACTTGTGAAGAATAAAGTTAATTCATAAAGGAAGATTTAGTTAGATAGAACTCTACAGTGGGTAGAAGTTCCAGTTACCTATTTTTCAAGGTATGTTAAAAGTAAATTATAATTCCAGTTTTCAGTTTAGTCTTTAGTAGAATTTATTAATTATTTGTGATTAATTATAAAACCATTGATCTTATTTTTGGGATAACGCCTCTGACTGCTTGGTCTACCTTAATTGGGGGTTACTGGGAAGGGGGGTTCATTACACTAACCTAGGAAGAAAGTGTATAATGTTTTTTTAAAGAATACCCTAGTTTGTTTATGTATGGGTATTTTAAGGTGTGGAAATAATTACTAAAATCCCAATGTCATGGTTGAGTTCAATTCAAACAAGATTATGTTTCTTATTTGTGCGAAGTAGATGTACACGTATCATGGAACACATTAGGTAATAAATTTCTAAAACAAATAAATATAAATGCTTTTCACCAACATATATGTTCTTGTACATAATAAAAGTTTAAGGTCAGAATAGTGTTGAATGCATCTACACCATGTTCCATGAACACACTGATGTGGATGAAAATCCATAAGTTTTAAGTAATTGATGAAAATTGTATCTGGGACTCTACCCTGGATTTTTAGCTATAGAACTATGTGGTGGGACTTGGTCTTTGTAGCCGTCGACATCATGTGGTATGGATATAACAACTTACATATAAGGTGACTCATATCATAGGATGGAGACCAACCTATGTTTATGTGCACCACATGTTGTGTATCAAATCATATCATTTTTTGGTGTAAATGACATGCATATAATTCATGTAATGAATAATTAATGAGAACATACATCCTTAAATCTACCTAATGAATCATGGACAAAGATGTTTCATGATGTTAATGTTTGTATGTGAAAGTTTTATATTAAGTATGATAAGTGAGGACGCATTAAGCAACATGATCTTTTAGAGCCATACTTTAAAGGAATAAATATCATCCTTGTTCGGTTACTGGTTTAATAATTTGAGGTAAATTAATTCTTTTCTTACTAGGTATGATGACGACAAACTCACTATGTGTTTGAATTATGGCTCCACAGAATGCCATTTGTCATAAGTCGTATCACAATTTTCTTTTTATTTGGAAGCAATCGAGGAAAATATGAATCATGTTGATTATAAGTTTGTAATGGGATAGTATGATGATGACTAGGAGTATTCATGGTACCTTTTGAGGTGATACATGAACAATGTTATGTTAATTAATAATACAAGATATGTTGTAGTATAAGTTATCTGGATGTATGAATAGTGGTCTAGAATCACAATAGTATGTAGTTCAACATGATGTTGATATAAGATAGATCCTAGAGAAGGTGACGTGATTAGTGCTTTGTTTAATTTTCTTAAGGTTAATAATGGTGTTATAGTAAGACAACGACTACAAGTATCTTGAGCTCATCTAGCTTAGAGCACCATGGTAAGACAGATAAAGTAATTAAGAGTAATGTTAATAAAGCAATGTTAATTTGGTGATTCATCAAAGTTAATGAGCACCTGGTTGCAATGATGATGTATGCACAAATTGTCATTATTTTGATATCTAATTTGGTTATTTTCTGTGTCATTTGTGCTTAATTGAATATCTTTTTAATACATATTTTACCAAATTAGTAAAAAAAATGTGTGCATCATTTCTTATATTTTTACATGTATTTTACATGCATTTTATATGTTTTAATTATTATAGTAATTATTTGATTTTATTCATTGATTATTTTATTGCAGATAATTATTATTTACTGGAGCAAAGTTGATACCATCGACTTGTAACTCGATGGTAGTGGCATGGCATCAGAGTACAAATATTTTTTGCTCCAGATTGAAAAGGAAAAGGACATTTTACTGTGAAGAAGTCGATACCATCGACGTCCAACTCGATACCATCGACTCAGATGTTGTGGACCAAATTTTAATGTGTTAAATCTAACACATATTGTATTAAAAATTACATTTTAGGTTTTCTCTTGACCTAAATATGTACGACGGCTATAAAAGACATCATTAGAACTGCAATTGGGAGATCTATCACGGGGGACGATACGGAAGCCGAACGGAGAGAGAAAAGTAGAGGAACCCTACACAAAAGACCTCGAAGGCATTTTGGCGGTGGAAACGACGAAAAATTCTCTCCATCTTCTCCAGATCCACTCTTTAACCCTTTCTCCAACTTACAGTATCTCAAAATTTATGTTTTATATCTTTTCAATTTACTGTGATATCATGTCTTCTATTTTTGGCTAAAAACCGTAATTCCTTAGGACCCGGGAGTAGCCCGAGTATGCATTGTGTCTGATTCTTATGAGTTAATATATATTTTCCTCTTAATTTTTGAATATGAATCTATGGAAATCGCATGTCCTTATTGTGCTTGATCACCACAATTAGCGTATCAGATCCTTAATTACCGCTGAAAAGGGGATTAAGGGTTAGAAATACATAGGTTCACCCATTTATCGGCGTCTCTTGGGAAAGGTGAGGCATAAATGGGAGGAGATTACCCCGATTTAAACCAAAATCACCTAACTAATGAATCAATTACTATGAGAATGGAATTGGCTTTAGATTAGGTAGGGGAATTACACTGCGGAAGCAGGTAGTTTCTAGCTACATGCTCTTTATTCAAGATTAGGAGGGAGTTATATTAATAATTAGGGATTAGATTTAGTGTTGCCCATGGTGAAACCAAAAGTCCTAAGGAATTCATCCCTTCTTGATCACAACAACCTTAGTTAGATTTATTTTTTGCTCTTAGTTAATTATACAACCAATAAACTCTTGTTTTCGGCTTAGCTGATCAATCCTAATTAGTAATAGTCTTTAACCTCACAACTCCCCGTGTTCGATAACTTCGGACTCATAATCCCATATTACTTCGACACGTACACTTGCGTATTACACACACGTTATACGCATGTCAAGTTTTTGGCGCCGTTGCCGGGGAGTTGGTATGGTTAACACTATAAAAAGTTAGGATCGACCACTCTATGCCATTATATTTATTTTTTTTTATTTTTTATTTTTTTTCTTCCCATTTTTCATTACATAAAACTTTAATGTTAGTTTAGGCATTGTACATATTCATCTAAATATTTCTTTGTAGTTAGTCTTCTTTCATTTAAAAAAAAAGTAAAAAAAGCACATGGCCCCTATTTATTCTGAGTGTGGAAATGCACGTGTAGGTTATAGATGTCTGAGTCCACCTTCATTAAATCATGAGAAAATCTCAAAGGAAATGCATCGTGAGCATATTAGGATTATGGTTCAATATGTTTTAAATCGCAAAGGTCCTATTTCTAATGGAGGTTGGGGTAGAGTAGAGAAAATGGAAGAAGTTGAGGTTGAGGATAATGAATTAGAGAGTAAGGAGAACATACTGGAAGAAGTTTTAGAATCACCTCTACCATGTCCTTCCATTGAGACCACACCCACACCCTCGAATCCTAGGATTGATTTTGAATATGATTGGGGATCTGATGAGGAAGATGAGAAGAATGATGCAAATAAGGTGGATGACAATTTTGATACACGTGTTTGGGATATGAGTGAAGGAGAGGAGGATCCAGAAGGTGCTTTATGTGATAGTGATCTTAGAGAGGAGGAAGAGAGTGAGGAAGAGGATATTGAAGGTGAAAAGGTGGAGGAATTTCCCATTACTCATCACATAATTCCTTCACCACAAGACCCATCTCTTCATTTCCTTATTGAGGATCCTATATGGGATATATATCCAGATGATAGTTTTGAAAATTTTTGTGAGGATATAATGAATGTAGAGGAATTTAATTATTAGAAGAGGAGGAGACATACAAACTCACCTTTGATGTAACCCCTTCATTATGTGTAGATAGGAGTGATCCATTGGGGATGGTCATAGAAATTAAGGAGCAATCTTCATTATACCTTTCACCTCATGGCTATCTATTTTTGCATGTGCTCCCAGATCAAGACTTGATTGTGAGTCATGTTCATGTTCATGTTCATTGCAATGATAATTTACTGTTGAAATGGAACGTCAACCATACATGTTGGTCTTCTCACTATTATTTATTTTTTCTCATTGTTGCAAGGAACCAAAAGTTTAGAAGGAAGAGGCAGAGAGAGCTTCACCCTCCTCCACAACCACCTGATTATTGTTGATTGACATGTGTCTATCCTAGGACGTTAAACAAGGGAGTTTGTGGGAGGAAACCCACCAATTAGGTTTATTTTTTTAAACTTTAAATTTTATTTTTACATTCCTATTTTGTAGTTTTGTGATATCTAGTTTTGATACAAGAAAAATGGTGTCTTGATATGTGTATTCAGTGTGTAGGGACGCATTGAGTCGGTACCACCGACTTCACTGTTGGTAGTACCGAGTTTTCATCAGTGACATCTCACAAGTTGAGCAAGCATAGACACTTCACTAAGCTTGACTGCATATTGGAGGGCAGATTATCATGTGGATCACATCTACTCATCTTTGACCCTAGAGTTCACCTCCCATATTGGTACAGTCATTTCATGTATCTTCCTTTGCTTTTGACATTGGGGACAATGTCATATTCAAGCTTAGGGGGAGGAATGGAACGACACTTCTACCTTTATCTTGCATCTTTACTTTTTATCATATCTCTACATGTTTTGCTTTTGTTGTTTGAAGTTTTATTTTCTTAGGGTCCACTTCTATCTAGTGTAATTGTGGACAAAATATAAAATTTTGGTTAGGATTAGCCGTTTGTTGATGATGTGGTATCAATTCTGAAAATTCTAAATAAAAATTTGAATGTGCCTTTATGCTTTGCTCTTTAAGCTAAATTTGCTATGTTTAAGAGTACATAACTGGAGGAATTGTTAGGATTAGTCAGTTTGAAGACATACTGATTGAATGAAAAACCTAACTAAACCATATGGCTTGTGTTATGACGGTGATGTTTGAGTCTAAACCAACCAAACAGTAACGTGATCTTTAATGTGAATTCTAGAAATAAACTCTAAGGTTACCCTATTACACAAGTTGATAGAAGAGGGACATATGATGGTTGGAAAAGACATTGTCTCTTGTTCATGTGATCTCATCCACCTTCCATTCATCTTCATTCACCACCATAGGATGATCAAGTTTAATCCAAGTTATTTTCCTCTTGTATGCATTACATGGCATGATAGGAAGCATATGGTTAGTTCATTTTATTATGCATTAGAAAAAAATCATATAATCTCTTTTGAGCACTTGTAGTTTGCATAACAAAATTTCATATAGTTGCATTTGCATTGCATATTTTATAAGGTGTTACATATTTGTTATCTTCTACCATCTTCTGTCATGAAAGAGTGTAAAAAAAAGTTGTATCTCCTTACTCCTTCTCCAAATACAAAAAAAAAGAAAAAAAAACCCAAGCATGAACTGTTCATCTTACTAAAAATAGGGTAAGAAAAAAAAGAGTTATTGAAAAAGAAAAAGAAAAAAGGAGAAAAGGAGGAAAATGATTTTAAGTTCAATGTCATATTCTCTCTAAGCAATAAATAAGGGAATTATGGATTTTTTTTTGTAAGCACCTTTCCACTTATACTCATCATTAGGATGAGACATCCATTGCATGCATCATCCCACCAAAATAAAAAATAGTCATTAAAAGTCATACATTCACGTTTTATCCATCATACAGGTGCATCATATTTTTACTTTTTGCATAAATGATTTAGATTATTCTTGTGATTCCTGATTTCATAGCCACCCATATTTTCCACCCATTGCTCTGCATGGTAGGCTACCATCATAATTAATTCCCCCCATCCATGTTTATTTGGGGATAT
This sequence comes from Alisma plantago-aquatica, assembly GCA_963693085.1. NCBI lineage: Eukaryota > Viridiplantae > Streptophyta > Magnoliopsida > Alismatales > Alismataceae > Alisma > Alisma plantago-aquatica. The sequence continues at coordinate 1,115,431,045 of OY856413.1, forward strand.
GCTTCCAAGTAGTTTATTTAGGTAGATCAGAGCAATGTAGATAGGGAGATCACATGATGCATCAAGCAGGTATCCTATTGGCCATGATATTAACTGCTTCATATTGATTGTGTTTTTCATTAATCTTATTGTGGACATCTATTATGAACATTATTGATCGCTTTAGAGTAGTTACTTGTTCAGTGGTTGGCAAGGATCGGTTTGGGACCGACTGGTGGAGGGCGGTTAGAAAAAGTAATTCATAGATACATGTCTTTTTGTTGACTTTTTAAAACAAATCCAAGAGTAGTGTTGCTCGAGGACGAGCAATATTCAAGCTTAGGGGTGTGATGTATGCACAAATTGTCGTTATTTTGATATCTAATTTGGTTATTTTCTGTGTCATTTGTGCTTAATTGAATATATTTTTAATACATATTTTACCAAATTAGTAAAAATCACTTGTGCATCATTTCTTATATTTTTACATGTATTTTACATGCATTTTATATGTTTTAATTATTATAGTAATTATTTGATTTTATTCATTGATTATTTTATTGCAGATAATTATTATTTACTGGAGCAAAGTCAATACCATCGACTTGTAACTCGATGGTAGTGACATGGAATCAGAGTACAAATAATTTTTTCTCCAGATTGAAAAGGAAAAGGACGTTTTACTGTGAAGAAGTCGATACCATCGACTTCCAACTCGATACCATTGACTCAGACGCTGCAGACCAAATTTTAATGTGTTAAATCTAACACATATTGTATTAAAAATTACATTTTAGGTTTCCTCTTGACCTAAACATGTACGATGGCTATAAAAGACACCATTAGAACTGCAATTGGGAGATATATCACGGGGGGACGATACAACAGCCGAACGGAGAGAGAAAAGTAGAGGAACCCTACACGGAAGACCTCAGAGGCATTTTGGCGGTGGAAACGACAGCAAATTCTCTCCATCTTCTCCAGATCCACTCTTTAACCCTTTCTCCAACTTACTGTATCTCGAAATTCATGTTTTACATCTTTTCGATTTACTGTGATACCATGTCATCTATTTTCAGCTAAAAACTGTAATTCCTTAGGACCCGGGAGTAGCATGGGTATGCATTGTGTCTGATTCTTATGAGTGAATATATATTTTCCTCTAAATTTTTGAATATGAATCTATGGAAATTGCATGTCCTTATTGTGCTTGATCACCACAATTAGCGTATCAGATCCTTAATTACTGCTGAAAAGGGGATTAAGGGTTAGAAATACATATGTTCACCCATTTATCGGCGTCCCTTGGGAAAAGTGAGGCATAAATGGGAGGAGATTACCAAGAGTTAAACCAAAACCACCTAACTAATGAATCAATTACTATGAGAATGGAATTGGCTTTAGATTAGGTAGGGGAATTACACTGCGGAAGCAGGTAGTTTCTAGCTACAGGCTCTTTATTCAATATTAGGAGGGAGTTATATTAATAATTAGGGAGTAGATTTAGTGTTTCCCGTGATGAAACCAAAATTCCTAAGGAATTCATCCCTTCTTGATCACAACAACCTTAGTTAGATTTGTTTTTTGCTCTTAGTTAATTAAACAACCAATAAACTCTTGTTTTCGGCTGAGCTGATCAATCCTAATTAGTAATAGTCTTTAACCTCAAAACTCCCCGTGTTCGATAACCTGGGCTCATAATCCCATATTACTTCAACACGTACACTTGCATATTACACGCACGTTATACGCGTGTCAAATGAGCATTTGGGTGTAATGAGATCTTAGGAGCAATGATCACTTCGGTGCAATTTTATGTGGATAAGTCAATTTTGTTGCCTCATTAATTACAAGTAATTAGGTCATGCTAATCACAATGAACCATGAGACAATATTCAAGTTCATGAAATTGATCTTGCACAACTTGGTTCTAAGTGGTGATCCTAATAGATAGAGTGTCTTATAAGTTTGAAACTAAATATGGTATAATAATTTTAGACATCAATGATGCATGCTTCATATTAAGTGATGAAATAATAACACATATCTGGAGTAGTATCATGAGTGATGCTAGGTTTAATAAAGGTGAATAATGTTTTATATAAAATAAGAAAAACCTAGAAACATAGGAGGACTACAATTATTTTTCTCTTAACCTATAAGCTTGTATCTAAATGACTTTAAGGTAAATATTCATTATCAATAAATTCATCTTATGAGACATATGATGAAATCTGGACTTGTTGAGTCATTAGTAATTTTGAAGAAAAATATGCATGTGGTGGTTTTGGAAAATAGGGTGACCAGATTTAGTTATCAACCTTTTGAGTTTATCACCAGAATTTATCCTCTAAATTATGTAATGCGCAATAAGAATCTAGTATCATGGGTTTTTGTAATAAGTACCCAGATGTTTTCAATCCCTGAAGTTTCAAGGATGAAACTATTATAAGGAGGGGAGGATTGTCACATCCTCATTTTCCTTCAGTATGTAATTTCAAATATTACATATTTATACTCCTTTATTATACCAGAATGCCTAATGTGTTATGTATGCTTTTTGAGGGTATTATAAGTGATGAAAATAATTTTATGTTAAAGATCATCGTTAGACGAGCTTCATGCCAATCTTGGCAAGATAATGAAATTCCTATTATTTATGAGGAATTATGGAAGTTTAAACCTAAATATTTTATTTAGGAGTTTTAGTTGAACTTTTTTGGGAATATAAGGCTATGATAATGTTCTACACAAAATTCTATTCTTATAGTCAAAATTTGACTTTATTTGGAAAATCCTAGCGAGGCATATTTGAGGAAAGAAGGGAATAATAAAGTTCTATAGGGGAAATGATTTGATATGATTTATAAAACCAAGTTTTTGGTTTGATGTGCTTGTCATGCAGATAGAGCAGGAGTCTGGGTCAGACCCAGTCGCGGATCCATCTGTGAGCGGTGGGACTCCCTTCCTCACCCGTTTCCCAATCTGCTATGGACTCTACAACATACCAGAGTCCTCTCCGCTCTAATCTTTTCGTCTTTGGCTTCTCCGTACCAGATAACGACGAATTCACAATCCTTATGAGAACCTGGTCATACTGACCCTAGATTCGTGGGAGGGGCATGACCTAGCCACCCTAGTCGACGCACAACTCTACTTTCCCCTGCTCCAATCACCTCCTCAGATCGTGACCACATAGGACCACTCTCCTACAAATATAAAACACTAAAATCTCTATGGGTCATCCAGATATTCGAAACCACGGCCAGCTAAACCTCTCCCACCCCCGCAGTACCCATCCATGGTCCACCTTGCTTGGGCCATCGACGGTGACTCAGCACAACAACCAGGGGCAGCACGACTACTCCAGTTAGAGTGGAACATATCAACGTGCCATCATGAAGACCCATGAGTGACCTTTGTAGTCAATTCGTGTAAGTTTATGTGTTCCCTCTTTTTCACCTTGCTTTGTCGCCTCAGCCAAACACCAATTTTTCTGACCCAAAATCTTCTTCGCTCGCAAGCGTTGTTCTGCCTTGAGGTTTTGAGGGTGTACCGAACACCATTGGTCATGCACACTCCTTTTTCTGAGTCTTTGACTTCAGCCCCTAGGATCTACCATGGCTGAACTTGGCACAAGAAGTCCCACAACCATCCATGGGATTGGTAGCTTCGATAGGGAGGGAAGTGGGGACCACGCCTCTGTTTGGGTTGCTGGAGGTGGTGTCTTTGGAGTTCGGTTTTGTCCTTGGGAAGAAGGTGGGTTTGCTTCGTACCCCATAACCCATCTTCTGGAGGAACAAGGAATCTAGAGTCGAGGTGAAGGGAAGAGACCCAATAATGCTATAGGTGTATTTATATCATGTGTCACATTCTATTAATCAACTTAGGTCCTAGGGTGATTTGTGGTGTGTGTCTTGATATATTCGATTTACAAAGATGCCCCACATCACACCTATGGTTCAAGATTGTATCGAAGGGCGAATTGGTCTTTCTATTTTTTTTATCCGACCCATGTTATGATAAATTGATTTATATGCAGGCTGATTGGTCAATCCAACTAATTAATATATTTTTATTGGTATGCCCTTTGGTGTCGAGTTATATATGATTTTTGATCAATTTTTTGTGATCTAACTCATGGACTAGGTCATGAGTCATGTTTCTGACTCTAAGGTCTCGGATTTTAGAGTTGACAAAATTATGATTTATAAGATGTTAATTAGGGTTTTCGATTAATGACGGGAAAATTAAAGGGTTGAGATCAAGAACCTAGGAAGGAGTGTCCTATAGGACTAGGTAAGTGGTCCATGCCTTGGTTTTAATACTTTACATTCATACAGTTTTGCTCGCTTAATCATGCTTAAAATTTATGTTACATATGTTATCATGTGAGCACCTTAATGTTGAAAGAGGTATTCATATATGTACATCTTATTAGATTTACTGCATACATGTTATATGTTCATATTAGATAAGTTAAAAGAGCATACCTCTTCATGTTTAAGACAAGTAAGGCAATTATGGGTTAAAACCCTAGGTGAGATAAGATCAAATCAGTTAAATAATATGACTTGTCATGTTTAAGATCAGTAATGTGATTATGGGTGGAAAACCATATGTAAGATAAGATCATACAAGATTAGGTTAAGAACATATAATTAGTCCCTACTCATGAACATTTAATGGAAGGTTGGTGTAACAACCGCCACCAAACCGACAACCAAATTGTTACTATTGATGCAGAATAATCATAAGCATCAGATTAACAACAATCACTAAAAATTAAAACCATTTTGCAAAGAGATCCATTTTCAGGAAAACTCTTTAAGGAAGAACCAAAACATGATATTCATCATTGATCATATTGTACATACACTGTACCATCTCTTCTCGAGGATACCATATAATAGTTGCTTTCTCAAAACATATACTTTAAGCAACATCAAACCTCGAGGCATACAAGCTAAAATCTCAGATTGTTCATAAAACAAACACATACTAAATCAAAGGACCTGAGAGTACAGAGACGACACATAGGACTTCTATCTACAAGACACGACAGATAGTACACTCAACCTGAGCTGTCACTATTGTCCCTGCTACTGTTGTTCTCCCTCTACAGTATGGTCTCAACCCCCTCATGCACGTCCACCTAAAAAAATGTGGATCCCACAGGGTGATACAATTGTCCTAGCAAGAGATATAACTCTCCGCCAACAATGTTATTATCACAGTTAAGCAGTATAAAACTGAGCAGAGATTCTTTTATATTAATAAGCAAGGTTAATTACTATGGATAAGAAGATTAGAGCATTTCTCATCCTTTAAATCATTGTAACTGTCTAGGATAGAGTAGTAAATCATCTATTCACTTTATAAGGAATATAAAAAACATGTGTATTATTTACCCATCACATTATATAAACATCTCAAGCTTATCCTGTGATAATATTAACATGGTATGACACCCATGAATCATTCTCATTTCTATCTGTCGGCCTCATACAATCTGCTAACCAGGTATTAAATTGTACTAATCATGTGAATATACATCATTATGTTCAGCCAGGTATTAGACCATACCAATCCTAAGATCATAGAGTTCATCCAGGCATTGGACTATACCAATCTTGCGATCACAAAGTTCATCCAGGCATTAGACTATACCAATCCTAAGGTCACAACCAGGCATTGGACTATACCAATCCTGAGATCGACTTCAGCCAGGCATTGGACTATACCAATCCTGAGAGTCAAGTTCAGCCAGGCATTGGACTATACCAATCCTGAGGTTACAGCCAGGCATTGGACTATACCAATCCTGAGATCGAGTTCAGCCAGGCATTGGACTATATCAATCCTGAGGTCGAGTTTAGTCAGGCATTAGACTATACCAATCCTTAGGTCACAACCATGCATTGGAGTATACCAATCCTGAGATTGAGTTCAGTCAGACATTAGACTATACCAATCCTGAGGTCACAGCCAGGCATTGGACTATACCAATCTTGAGATCATAGAGTTCAGCCAGGGATTTGGACTATACCAATCCTGAGATCGAGTTCAGCCTGGCATTGGACTATACCAATCCTGAGGTCACAGCCAGACATTATACCTTGGCCAAGCCATCATACTGATTCACATCCTTTATAATAATACAAGTATTCCTCATATCTCCTTTAAGCATATTCAAAACACTATAGCCCTTATTTGGCTATAATCATAAAGCATGTATGATCAAGGTTTCATTATTATTATTGTATCCATTTATTATTATTATTATGTTATAAGTTTCCATTTCCTAGTTTATTTTGAATTATCATTTCTTACATGAGACTTTTATAAACATCTTGTTACCTTTCACTAGGAAACAACTATTCTCATGGATCACATTGCCCATTAAACATCTTGTTACCTTTCACTAGGCAACAACTAACCACATGGCTCACAATGCCCATTATACATCTTGTTACCTCTCACTAGGCAACAACTAATCACATGGCTCACAAGGCCCATTAAACTTCTTGTTACCTCTCACTAGGCAAAAACTAATCACATGGCTCACAAGGCACATTAAACATCTTGTTACCTCTCACTAGGAAACAACTAATCACATGGCTCACAAGGCCCATTAAACATCTTGTTATCTCTCACTAGGCAACAACTAATCACATGGATCACAAGGCCCATTAAACATCTTATTACCTCTCAGTAGGCAACAACTAACCACATGGCTTACAAGGCCAATTAATTGGTATTATATGAAACATCATAGCTCATACTTAGCTATGCTCATTATTTCATGCTATCAGCATGGTTTCAATATGGTTAAGGATTCCCCTTTATTAACCAATTGTAGTTTCAAATCACATCATTACCCTTCATTAGGGTTAAGGTTTCCCTCTTTAAGATAACTAGGGTTTTCAAGTACATTCATCAAGAATCACAACCCTAATTTAGATTCCACACATATTAGGAGTATCAATGTATGCTCATTTCATGATTATCACAGAAGTATTTCTCTCTCATCCTCACTAGGATGTTGATTACTCCATATTTTATTAAGTTGGCTCAACCTTTCCTTCAAGTTTTATTAGCCTACTTAATCAATATTCATTAAACTCCATACCTCTTAATGTATGATTTGATATAATACACTTCATGTGTTACTCCATCAAGTACATTGCATCTAAGGTGCTTTCCTTCAGATGGGTTTTAAGGTGCTTCCACCATATCAGGTATGAGGTGTGTGCTTGCTACCCATATCACTTTAGAAGTGTATGTGTGCTTACCATCTCGGGTTTGAGGTGTATGCTTGCTTCCATATCACTTTATAGGTGTATGTGTGCTTCACACCATATCGGGCAAAGAGGTGTGTGTGTGCTTCACACCATATCAGGCAAAGAGGTGTGTGCCTGCTTTACACCATATCGAGAAAAGAGGTGTGTGTCTGCTTCACACCATATCAGGCAAAGAGGTGTGTGTCTGCTTCACACCATATCGGTCAAGGAGGTGTGTGTATGCTTCACACCATATTAGGCAAGGAGGTGTGTGTATGCTTCACACCATATCGGGAAAGGAGCTGTGTGTATGCTTCACACCATATCGATCAATGAGGTGTGTGTATGCTTCACACCATATCGGGCAAGGAGCTGTGTGTATGCTTCACACCATATCGGGCAAATAGGTGTGTGTATGCTTCACACCATATCGGGCAAAGAGTTGTGTGTATTCTTCACACCATATCGAGCAAAGAGGTGAGTGTATGCTTCACACCATATCGGGAAAATAGGTGTGTGTATGCTTCACACCATATCGGGCAAGGAGGTGTGTGTATGCTTCACACCATATCGGGCAAGGAGGTGTGTGTATGCTTCACAGCATATCGGGAAAGGAGGTGTGTGTTTAACCTCATATCATCCAAGAGGTGTATACTACATAAACATATCATGCAAGGAAGTATAAACTCATATCCATATTGTTTTACTGGTGTAGATGCATCACCATATCGGGTTAGAGGTGCTTGAACCCGATATCACTTTATAAGGTGATACCATCATCTTCAAGCTCTAGACCTTCGTTCTACTTGTTTTAGTTAATGGAAAACAATCCTAAGTTACTACTAGAGCTCATGGATTCATCAATTATGCAAGAAAATTCTATTTGAAAGTAAATCATTTAACTAAGGCAAGATTGATGGTAAATAATAACATAATTGAGTTCAAGTTATATAACCCGCCTCAAGAGAAACTTAAAAGCTCCAAGCTCCAAAGCTTCACGTTCCCAAGGTTGAATGTGAGCTTCTCAAAGGTCCAAGACTTGATCCCCTTAGCCTCATGCACGATACCTCACCACTTGTGGTCAATATGGCCGATATTCCTCACTTGGCCGATATCACCTTGCAATAAGTGATATCACTTTGCTATGGGTGATACCAAGGCTCTATGAATGATACTCCTTCACCTTTGCATGACACCAAGACTCTATGCACGATATATAAGAGAAAGAGGGTGATAGATTTTGAAAAATTCCACTTATGGGTGAAAGGAAGGGTATATATACTTGAGGTTCATGAACGAGTGTGTATATGAGGTGTCATCTTTTTAAGCTACTAGGTGCCACGTATCCATGCATGGTTGACACCTGTCCTTGCATGCACTCATATTTATCTTGACATGAAAAATACTTGAAGATAATCTAGGTATGATATTTCGGCCATTAGTTATCTTGTTTGATAATATATCTCATATTTATCTCATAATTTATGCAAACCGATACAACTTTTACAAGGAGCATCTAATTCGACATGGATCACCTCCTTGAGGTTCTTTTCTCGTCATGGACAAGAACAAGAGTCCACAAACCGATATGGGATCCCCTATATGGCTCCTTGGCATATAGGCACTCCCATATGGACTCAATAACCCGATACAAGCTCAACTAGGGTTTCACATTCAACACTTTCTTGGTCTTTTCATCACCAAGAGTATCATACTTAAATATGATTCAAACATGGTGACCCCTTCTTTCTATCTCCTCTAAATGATACATATAGGAAGTAGGAACACTCTAGAGGTGGTAATTTGCATATCAACCCTACATTTTGGTTAAATTACAATTTGTACCAATATTGGTGTACAAGGTATTAACATTATTCAAACAAGTTCAAACTTGGATTTTAGGTTTTCCACAAGCCACCACCTAGCATCATTCTCTATCTTATGATGCTAAAACACTTAGGGAACATTCAACATGTGACAAATTACAATATAACCCCTCATCTTGGGTAAATTGTATTTTGGTCCAAAATATGAGAACATTGCTCAAACATTATTTAAACAGGACCAAATTGAAACATAAGTTTGTTACCTAATAGCAAAACACTTTAGAGGATTATTTTAAAGTTTTAAAAAACTTACTTAGCTAAAACAAATAAGGTTACCTCATAACCCAGGTCAGGGTCATTACAGTTGGTGCCTCATAAGCTCCCTTCATTTTATTGGGTTCAAGCCCAACCTTGTTCACTTTCAGTGTGTTCAGATGACTGTTCACTTTCAGTGTGTTCAGTATGTTTATGTTCCTGTTCACTTTCAATGTGTTCAGATGATTGTTCACTTTCAGTGTGTTCAGTATGTTTATGTTCGTGTTCACTTTCAGTGTGTTTAGATGACTGTGCACTTTCAGTGTGTTCGGTATGTTTATGTTCCTATTTACTTTCAGTGTGTTCAAAAGACTATTCACTTTCAGTGCGTTCAATATATTTATGTTCATTGAGTAGGTGCCCTAATAAGGAAGCTTAATAAAGTTAGTAATGCATCTTAAAGACATGAATAATGTTTAAGTATGTTCATAATGCATCTTTAAGTCATGAATAGTGTTTATGCAAGTTCATATCAGTTTGTAAAGTTTTATGTTAAGTTATCTTCATACATTTACTGAAACTCAACCACTTACAAATGGTTTGTCGAATGCATGGCTGGGGGTGTGATGCCCGCATGTAAGGAGCAAGCTTAGAGGATGAAGTTGTTTGACATGCAAGGACTAGCTCGAGGATCTACATACGAGTTCATGATCTGGTGGGGTGCCATCTATAAGATCCAAGGAGTTTTAACTAGTTTACCAGTTATAGCATGCATAATGTTCTTTGTTGTAAGATTTATGAAAAGAATATGTATGAGAATCAATGTATCTATATCCTATGTAAAGTTATTTTTATTATTGCAATGAATGATATAAGCTATTTGTAATGTTCTCTGACTGTAATCTTTATGGTCCATGCTTCCGTGATGTGGTTTTATGGATAGCACTTGGGGGATGCTATAATAGCTATTAGATCAACAACTTTGTGATGGAGAGAGATAGAGTAATAAATATTAGTGATGAAGAGAGTGTGGAATGAAAAAGAAGAGAAAGACAGTGGATGGGAGGAGAGGTTGTAAATAATAGAAAGAAGGAGATAGTAGATGTAGAGAGATGATGTAATAAGTAGAAAGAAGGAGACATTAGATGGAGAAATAGTGTGTACTAAATATAAAAAGAGAGGTAGTGGATGGAAAGAGTGCACGACACCATAAATCATACATACTTTTTTAGCATTGTTCAAATCTAAACTAGATATTATAGTACTTACTGTGGAGTACTGCTTATTTTAAAAAAATATGTTGTAATTAGAGTACTTATTTATAAGAACCATTAAATTTAAAAAACACACTATATGATTTATAAATAAATATATAATACATAAGTGTTATATATATATATATATATATAGAGAGAGAGAGAGAGAGAGTCAGGTTAGAATACACTCGAGTGTACAGATCGCACTAATACACTCAAATGTGTTTGTATATCAAGACTATTTTTTACAAAATGTAAACCATTGATCTTCACTGTCATACTATAATTAGGCTACATACAAATTTTGAGCCCATTTGGATGAGTATAAGTCACTCATCCAAGGGCAACAAAATCGACGCGTGAAACTAATTTGAAATACATAATTTTTGCGGTCTTTATAACATGACCTATAAATGTCTAAATGTGCTCAAATTTTGCGTATGAGCTACTCACAAGATGTTTAAGAAGATCAATGGATTAGATTTTTGAGAAAAATATTGCATCATGAAAAACTACTTGAGTGTATTCTGCTCCGAATACACTCGAGTGTATTCTAGCCTGACTCTCTCTCTCTCTATATATATACATATATATATATATATATATATATATATATATATATATATATATATATAGAGAGAGAGAGAGAGAGAGAGAGAGTCAGGCTAGAATACACTCGAGTGTACGGATCGCACGAATACACTCAAGTGTGTTTGCATATCAAGACTATTTTTTGCAAAATGTAAACCGTTGATCTTCAACGTCATACTATAACTAGGCTACATACAAATTTTGAACCCATTTGGATGAGTGTAAGTCACTCATCCAAGGGCAACAAAATCGATGCACGAAACTAATTTGAAATGCATAATTTTTGCGTTCTTCATAACATGAGCTATACATATCCAAATGTGCTCAAATTTTGGATATGAGTTGTTCACAAGATGTTTAATAAGATCAACGGATTAGATTTTCAAAAAAAATATTGCATCATTAAAAACTATTTGAGCCTGACTCTCTCTCTCTCTCTCTCTATATATATATATATATATATATATATATATATATAAAACTTACACACAAGAATGATATACAAAATCTACATATATTCTCAATTGTATAACACTTATATTTATATTAGTATATTTTAATTTAAAATTTGTAGTGTTCTTAATGATTTCATCACTAATTATAAATACTGATATTATTTCTTTTTCTTTGATCTGAAAACCTTTCGACTTCTGGCATTATCCGAAAAACTCTATGCAATACTAGAATGTCGCTTCTTATTCTGTATTTGCTTTCTAACAATAAGATTAAGCAGAAGATGTGTGTTTTATATCAGTACTCATAATATGTGTACATCAAATATAATTAATGTACAATGTGATTACAAAATTTACAAGAAAGGGGAAGCGTTGAGCTACCAAAACTACCCTTTAGCATAAAAACAGGTCTGTGCATCGAAAATAGTCGCTGGACATCCTGTCCACTTCTACATCTTTAATAACTGAAAGAACAATCAGGAACTTTACTTATTCTTTTGGTCGTTTAGGTTGATGCAACTGCTCCCCATCAAATTTATTAAAGATGAGACCTGACTGCCGACCTGAAGTACGTCAACAAACGAAGGCTCCAGAATAAGTCAGATCGAAGCAAACGAAGGAAACCCAACGCGGTTGGCGTGTCGTCGGCGCCTACGGTAATGCACGGGGACCCACACCACATTCCGTGCGACCGCGGCTGCTATGCGATTCTTTGTTTTTTTTCACCTGCGTTTTATTTCCTTTCCTCGTACGAAACCCGAATACCAAACCCGGACCCATCCGACCTCCTTAAAACGTGTATAAAAACATTGCCTTCCTCCCCAGTCGTTATAACCCAACGCGATTGCAATAGCGAAGACAGTTTCCGAAAGGCCAAAACGACCGACTTCTCCTCTCGTCTCCTCCCTCTCATCTCCGCAACTCCGTCTCCGACATCGCTCGTCCCTCTGTTCTGAAAGGTATGCGATCTCCCGATCTATTTGTTGTGCCATTGCTGTCTCGATCTTCTGGATTTTCGATTCTGCGTCCTAGGTTTTTGTTCCGCGGTTCTTAGTTCTATTAATTCGCCGTTGATACACGATCTCTTGGATTTTCCTCCGTTTCGCAATGGGAAGGGGACGATCGATTGATCCATGCCCGTCCCACTTCCTGTCTACGAATAGACTCTGGTCGCCTCTCTTCTAGGTTACAGGGGAAGCATCCAGGCTGCGGTTACCTGATTGCAGAATTTTCCTCGCTACTATTGTACAAGAAGCACACGAACTGTTCTTCCTGTTTGACTTAGATATGATTTATTTTTGCCGGGGTTAGAAATCGGTATCCTTGATCGCTCCGCTTCCTGCCTACGAAAAGACTCTGGTCGGCGCATGGTTAGGTTAGAGGAGAATAATCAAGTTTAGGTTTACCTAGTTCCAGTTCTGTCTTCTCTATCCCATGTATTCTTTTCGTTATTTTTGTGGGGTATATGAATTGATGCTGCTTGTTGCTGTTGAATTGCCACTGCGTTTGCTCTTCATTCCCTGTCTCGGAATTTTGTGAATACGGGCATGCTTGTCATAAACAGACGCTAGATCACATCTTGTGTATTGGCTTTCGTATAGGCCTATGCTAATCTCATATGTATAACTTGGTTGAAGCGCTAATCTATTGGCTTGGTGTTGTTTTATCCTTTTCATGTTCTTTTGTTTTGTTTAATTAATTCATTTTCTTATCATCCTAATGCGATCTGTGCTATTTTTCTTCGTGGTTTCTGTCTGATTTGTTAAGCACATCCCTTATTGTAATCAGCAGTAAATTTAGTGATTTGCTTGGATCGTTTTTCTATGTGTTCTAAATGCATCGGTCTCTGAATTTATGTTAAAAAATTATACTATAGGCAACATTATTCCTTTCCTCCGCTTGGTAATATAGCCTTTGTTTGGTGACATGTTATCGCTTCATTTTTAAAATAAGATCAGTTCCCGTTCCTTTTGCTAACCTGGACCGAGCCTTTCCTGTAGTGGGTGACACCAGTTGCTTAACCTTTAATTGCAGATGCAGATCTTCGTTAAGACCCTCACCGGAAAGACCATCACCTTGGAGGTCGAGAGCTCAGATACGATTGACAATGTAAAGGCTAAGATCCAGGACAAGGAGGGCATTCCTCCTGACCAGCAGAGGCTCATCTTTGCAGGAAAGCAACTGGAGGATGGACGCACCCTCGCTGACTACAATATCCAGAAGGAGTCCACACTCCATTTGGTTCTTAGGCTCAGGGGAGGGATGCAGATTTTCGTCAAGACGCTGACCGGCAAAACCATTACCTTGGAGGTTGAGAGCTCTGATACAATTGACAATGTAAAGGCTAAGATCCAGGACAAGGAGGGAATCCCTCCTGATCAGCAGAGGCTCATCTTCGCTGGGAAGCAGCTCGAGGATGGCAGGACTCTTGCAGATTACAACATCCAGAAAGAGTCCACACTCCACCTGGTTCTCAGGCTCAGGGGAGGGATGCAAATTTTTGTCAAGACGTTGACAGGTAAAACCATCACTCTGGAGGTTGAGAGTTCTGATACTATTGACAACGTCAAGGCAAAGATCCAGGATAAGGAGGGCATCCCTCCGGATCAGCAGAGACTCATCTTTGCTGGCAAGCAACTTGAGGATGGCAGGACCCTTGCAGATTACAACATCCAGAAGGAGTCCACCCTCCACCTTGTTCTCCGCTTGAGGGGTGGAATGCAGATTTTTGTTAAGACGCTGACGGGCAAGACAATCACTTTGGAAGTTGAGAGCTCAGATACCATTGACAATGTCAAGGCCAAGATTCAGGACAAGGAGGGTATCCCCCCTGACCAGCAGAGGCTTATCTTTGCTGGAAAACAGCTTGAGGATGGCCGGACACTTGCGGATTATAACATCCAGAAAGAGTCAACCTTGCATCTTGTTCTGAGACTCCGTGGTGGCATGCAGATCTTTGTCAAGACACTGACAGGCAAGACCATCACTCTAGAGGTTGAGAGCTCTGACACCATTGACAATGTGAAGGCTAAGATTCAGGACAAGGAGGGCATCCCTCCAGACCAGCAGAGGCTTATTTTCGCTGGTAAGCAACTGGAAGATGGCCGTACCCTTGCAGATTACAACATCCAGAAGGAGTCCACCCTCCATCTTGTCCTGCGACTCCGTGGAGGCATGCAGATTTTCGTCAAAACCTTAACTGGGAAGACGATCACCCTAGAAGTTGAGAGTTCCGACACCATAGATAATGTAAAGGCTAAGATCCAGGACAAGGAGGGCATCCCCCCAGATCAGCAGAGGCTCATCTTTGCTGGCAAGCAGCTTGAAGATGGCCGTACCCTTGCTGACTACAACATTCAGAAGGAGTCTACCCTCCATCTTGTCCTCAGACTACGTGGAGGCATGCAGATTTTTGTTAAGACGCTTACTGGGAAGACCATTACCCTTGAAGTGGAAAGCTCAGATACCATTGATAACGTCAAGGCAAAGATCCAGGACAAGGAAGGCATCCCTCCTGATCAGCAGAGGCTGATCTTTGCTGGGAAGCAACTGGAGGATGGCAGGACTCTCGCTGACTACAACATCCAAAAGGAATCCACCCTCCACTTGGTCCTGCGCCTTCGAGGTGGCATGCAGATCTTTGTGAAGACCCTGACTGGCAAAACCATCACCTTGGAGGTGGAGAGTTCGGACACCATTGACAATGTGAAGGCTAAAATCCAGGACAAAGAAGGAATTCCCCCTGACCAGCAGAGATTGATATTTGCAGGGAAACAGTTGGAGGATGGAAGGACATTGGCTGATTACAACATCCAGAAGGAGTCCACCCTTCACCTTGTTCTGCGCCTGCGTGGTGGGAATCAGTAAAAAGTTATTCGTTGCTTATTGGTGTGCAGGTGTTCGTATAAAACTGTCTAGAACCTTTATGTTCTTTGCTTGTTAAGAACTTGTTTCTGTTCCCTTGTTCGAATGCGCCTGGTGCTCAGATGACTTTATTATTCCTGTATGTCACGGGTTTAGAATTTTCAGACAAATAGACTTCTTCAAGGTGATTGCTTCGCAATGATATGAAATACCAATGGGTCCAAAAACTTATCCATATAAGCTCGTGTCACTTCCATTTTGTTTTAATCTATTGTTATGTTGTTTCAATCTTCTTTGTCGCGAGGTCTCACTAACCTGTCGGTATTTATAAACTTCTCTTTGTTCTCCACGTGGGGAGAGCAGTGCATAGATTTGCCTGGAGTCCGGATTTGCTGTTCCTTCTTTTAGATAGAGCAGCCTACTCCCTTTCCCATCAATTCACGCGTGTCCCTGCCCATTGAATGGTAGGGTTGGGATTTTATTCGTATAACAGGTGGCAACATCTAACACAAGGTGCAGTCTGTTCGATTAGGAACAACAAATTCTAGGGGATTTGGAGTCCGGATTTGTTGTTCCTTTTAGTAGGATCAGCTTACTCTTTTTCCCATCAATTCACACGTGTCCGTGCCCATTGAATGAAGGGTTGGGATTTTATTCGTCTAACAGGTGGCAACATCTAACACAATGTGCAGCTTGCTCCTTGTCTAATTGAGAACAACAAATCTTAGGGGATTTGGAGTCCGGATTTGCTGTTCCTTTTAGTAGGAGTAACCTACTCCTTTTCCCATCAATTCACACGTGTCCCTGCCCATTGAATGGTAGAGTTGGGATTTTATTCGTATAACAGGTGGCAATATCTAACACAAGGTGCAGCCTACTCCTTGTCTAATTAGGAACAACAAATCTTAGGGGATTTGGAGTTCGGATTTGCTGTTCCTCACGTTTGTTTAGCTGTATTTCACCGTAAAGGATTGCATTCGTGCACCCAGCAACGAAAAGTTTGTGTTTGCTTTGCCGTAATGGGAAAAAGGACATCATCCTGCATTCGCAGAATATAATATAAATACAGTAAACTGCTCTCCAGTTCAAAAGCGAGGGACGCCGATATCCATCGCCCCTGCTGCGCGTTTCCAACTGGTTGTAAGCTACTTCAAACCCCCCGACCCTGTCGTCTCCGCATATCACCAAACGTAAACTGCACTTCTCCGGAACTTTTCAAAACAACTTAATCCATGTACATGGATTCTCTAACTGCAGGATTCGCGGTAATCCGGATGAATCCGGCAACCCAAACGTGCCCTAGGGCACGTTTGTTATGATGGAGGTAGCTGGATTACAAACAATACAGGAGTTATCAAATGCATTGTGGGCATCGGTTATCCAGCTATTTTTTTTTTAGGTTTGACAAGCTGGATGGTACGGGGCATTCCGGTTGGAATAAGGCTAACAGAAACGCGTGAAGGAAGCTGAACGGGGGCGTCCTGCCCTTTTGAAATGGAGACGCAAATACAGTAACCACTGTATAACTAAAAACCCAGGACATCTTTTTATTCTCCAATAGCAGTAAGCAAACGCAATATTTCTGTAATTGGATTCCGGAGTACAATCCAATGCGTCTAAATACAAGTAAACAAACGTGCCCTTAATGGCAGAACGGATCTGCTGGACCTAGTTTTCTTGGGTGTACGCTACTCTTTGTTAGATCACTCAACACGTGTGGTTGCATATGAAGCCTATGGGTTTGGATTAATTCCATGGAACACTGCGGCAGAACACTGCATCGGACGCGACCTTCACGGCCAGAAGGCTTCGACGGTGCGGTAGAACAGTGGCAACTGGGCTTGGAAATGCACGGAACCGTTGAGCTTCACCTAGTCACCGCAGGGCTAGAGCTGAGCTTTGCGAGCTTTGAGGGGCACAAGGGTAGAAACGCCCAAAACAGGCTGGGCGGCGGCGCCAAACCATAGGAGTAGAAGAAGAGAGGGAGAACGTGGTGTTAGTAACCACGATCTCAACTAAAAAGTGAGGGTAAAGAGCTAGGGAGGGATGGCGAAGGGATAAGGCATGCCAATTCTAGGTTAGGTGGGCCGCCCAGGCAAGGGTTAAAGGATCCAACTGCCCAAATAGAAATAACATAAGATCTGGCCTTGTGATCGGATGCGCAAGACAAGGGTGGATTGCCAAGAAAAAGAAAAAAGGAGGCCGATTTGTCGGCTGCGCGCACGCACCCAACTCGGGCCCAATAAGGCCAACCAAGACTCGAATAAGAGATTAAAAGCTATTAATTAGGGTTTTCACATGGGATTTTCAAACAAACATAAGTTTCCCATCGTAACTCAGAATTGAGAAAATTTTGATGCATTGGAATTCTGAGAATGTCCTCTACATAATGAAAACAAGTTTAGGATAGAGTGAGACACAAATATGAGATCAAAAGGGTATGAGAGGCAATGAGGTGTAAATATAGGTGCAAACTTGTTTTTATATCACAATGAAGGTCACCACTCGCCATGTGGATAGAAGACAAACCCGAGAATCATAAAAACATTTGAATTCATGAAGTTGATGGCAAGAGTGTGAGATTAGTGAAATACAAAGTTGATATAATAAACATGAGGGGAGAGAAAAGTCTAGGTTACCACAAATGTCTGCAACAATCCCTCTAGGATTTTTAATTGAAAGATCAGCTAACTGTATTGTCATTGAGGTTGGCTTCAAGTCTCCCAAATCTAACTTTCGCCATAGGGAAAAAGGAATCAAACTAATACTAGCACAAAAATCATCTAAGCCTTTGTTAAAAGTTGAATCTCCAATTTTGCAAGGGAGAATATATGCACCTAAATCATCAAGTTTTTTTGGCAAACGGTTTTGAATGATAGAACTTATTCTTTCAGATAAAATCACTATTTTACCTTGATTGGGCCTCCTTCTCGTCATGTGAATGTCCTTTAGGAACTTGGCATAAGAAGGTATTTCATCTATCACTTCAACTAAAGGAATGTTTGCATACAACTCATTTAAGATGTCAATAAACTTGTTGAACTTAGCATCATCTTTGTATTGGTGAACTTGTGAGGAAAAGGAGCATTAGACTTGCAAAAAGAATCACCTTGTTGAAGAGGCTGATAGGTCTGATTTCTCCAATCTCTGTCGACTTCTGGACTTTCGGTATCACTAACAATGCTCTTATTGCATACGAGTTGTTCCACACTATGAAGGGGGGCAAGGGGAAGAAAAATAGCCGCATTGCTCTGAAGTTGGACATATCTAAAGCATATGATAGAGTAGAGTGGAGATTTGTGGATTTCATTCAAGGAAAATTGGGGTTTGGTGAGAGATGGAGGAGGAAGATCATGGACTGCATGTCAACTGTTACTCACACTTTTTCCATCAATGGGGAACGTACCAGAAAGACTCAACCTTCTAGAGGACTTCGCCAGGGTGACCCACTTTCTCCATACCTTTTCATTCTTTGTGCTGAAGCTTTCTCTACTTCTCTTATTCTAGCATCATAATGCAATATTATCCATGGCGTATGGGCTAGCCGCCATGGCCCCCATATTTCACATCTTTTCTTTGCAGACGACTCGATTCTCTTTGACAAAGCGACCAAGGAAGAGTGCCTAAAATTAGCTGAGATGATCAACCAATATGAACAAGCAGCAGGGAAGGAGATTAACTTATCCAAGACTGAAGTGGCTTTCAACAAAGCAGTTGGCCGGGAAAGAAAGGATGAGATAATAAATTTATTGCATGTTAAGGAGGTGGATTGGCATGGAAAGTACTTGGGACTCCCCATAGCGGTGGGCAGGTCCAAGAAATAGGTCTTTACCTTCATCCAGGAACGAATATGGAAGAAGCTTCAAGGGTGGAAAGCGAAATTACTATCCAGGGCAGGGAAGGAGATCCTCATCAAAGCTGTAGCACAAGTGATCCCCTCATACATCATGAGTATAGTTCAATTACCCTCATATTTGTTAGACTCCATCAACATCATTATATCTGGTGGGGAGCCAAAAGTACAGAAAGGAAAATAGCTTGGGTCAACTGGGAAAAATTGTTCAGGCTGAAAAGTCAAGGAGGTATGGGTTTCAGGAACATTCACATCTTCAACCAAGAACTTCTAGCAAAACAATCTTGGTGGCTCTTTCATAGGAGGGGCACTCTGGTGTACATGGTTCTGAAGGCCAGATATTTTCCGGGGGATACAATTCTAAATGCAAGGTGAGGGCATAACTCAAGCTTTATATGGAGGAGTATCTGGAACGCTAAAAGTATCATTCTGGATGACATGCAATGGAGGGTTGGGGACGGATCAAACATCAAAATTTGGGAGGAAAATTGGATCCCAAACCTAGGGGGAAGCTTGGAGTCTATGTACGGGGTGTCGAGCAACACTTTCCAGTATGCAATCAGCTTATAAATAGAGAAGAAAATGAATGGGACATTGACTGTGTCAATAACCTCTTCACCACTGATACATAATATAAAATTCTAGCAATACCCATTGGCACAGAGGGACAAGAGGATGAGATCTTTTGGAAACCCAACAAGCGGGGTGAGTACACAGTTAGATCGACATACTGGATGCCCGCTAACCCAGTGACCACATCAACTCACACAGATGGCAACGAGACATCGATCATATGGAGAGCGATTTGGAGAAGAGGACTCCTCCCCAAGGCGGCACATTTCCTCCGGCGTTGCTCGATGGGACGTCTAGCAACACTGGGCCACCGCTACGACAGACATTGCCACGAGTACAGGATTTGCGGAATCTGTAGGAGGGAAAAGGAGGATATCAGCCACATGTTGTTCAGATGTTCCCAAGCTTGGGATCTCTGGTCAGGATGCCCGCTAGAGGTTTAGAAATGGGTACAGGAGAATGAGAGAGGAGACATCGGTGAGTCCATCATGAAGCTTACATGCTCGACCAACGGGGAAGAAGACGAGATAATGGTAGCAACAATGTGGGCGATCTGGACTAGGAGGAATGACCTCACATTCGGAAACAAAGTAAGGCCACCAGCCATCATACAACGAATGCTGCTGGTGCTTATCAGGAGCCATCGTGAGGAGAGACATGTGGGAACAGTTGAAGCGGGGTCGAGGGTTGAACGCAGATGGAGTCCACTCGACCCCGAGGTAATCAAACTGAACGTGGATACTGCGGTGGTTATTCAAGGGTATGATGGAGTTAGGATGGTGTGGAGAGACAGCTATGGCAAGATCAGTAGGGTAGCCGACCAATGAAAACCAAACCTCCAGGACGTCCAATGCACAGAAGCATGGGCAATCAGAGAAGGACTCCAAAAATCTAGGGACTTACACTTGGAGGAGCTGGTGGTTGAGTCCGACTCGGCTTCTGTGGTCAAGTTGATAAACTCAAGTTAAAGGTGAATGGATCTCCTAGGAACTGTCCTCCACAATATCTTTTATCTTAGAAATTTTTTCCATAGCATTTCTTTTCGGTTTAGTAGCAGGAAAGCTAACATGTTAGAACACAAGCTAGCAAGGGAGTTTGTCACTAGTAGTGGTCCCTTTAACTTTTCTTCTACATTTCCCCCTTTTGTAGCTGACTGTGCCGAAGCTGATTTAGCTTCAACTTAGTATTAAAGTAGTTGATTGATTAAAAAAAAGAATCACCTTGTTGAGAGTTTCCAATAGTTTCCCTCCTTTGGTTCTCAACAATATCCTCTTTAGTTATGGCAATAACTTCTTTAGATTTCCTCTTTAAAGGTGGTGAGGGTCCTCCAATCACCGCCCACTCCTCAACATCACAGACTTGCATGTCTCTTTAGGATTAATCTCGAGTTGGCTAGACAAGGAGCCAGAAGGTGTTCTTTGACTGGGTAGAGCTTGTTGAGAAATCTGGTTCTCCAACATCTTGGTATGAGTAGTAATGCCATCCACTTTGGAAGAAAGCTAGCATTTGGATGACATTTTGCATAAGCTGACCATTTTGGCAGAATTCCTCATTTCGTTTCAATTGAGCTGAAACAAAACCCTCAATAAGAGACTCCAAATTGGACTTTGGTTGTTGTTGTTGGTTGAAGTTTTTGTTGGCGTTGTTGTTGAAGCCTACATGATTGTTTGCCATTGGTTTCCTACTCCCCAGATGCAATGGTTGTTGACCTTGTTCTTGCTGAGGATTTTGAGAATTGTTATTGCGGTAGGAGAAGTTTGGATGATCATGCCAACCTGGATCATAGATATTAGAATATGAATTGATGGTTGTTTGTTTCCAAAGCTTCATATTACATTACTCTGCTCCACATTCTCTTCAGACAGGATGAAAGAAGGGTAGCTTGAAGAAGCTACTTGTCTCATGGGTTCATTTTCATCACATATCATGTTTACAAGTTGAGATAGTTGAGCACTCAACCTCTCAAACTTTTGTGTTAGGGCATCTAACTTTGTAGAAATCAGATCAACAACATCAATAGTAATGGACGTTGACTTATTTCCCACAAGAAACAAAAGATGAGGGTGGTTGATTACTCCTTTGAGAACTCCATTGGCAATGATTGATTGCCATGTCTTCTATTATAACATACACCTCCCTGTAGGACTTGTTCACTAAATTTCCATTTGCAACAACATCAATAAAAATCATGGTATTATAGTAAATCCCATTATAGAAAGTTTGAAGAAGCATCCAGTTGCTAAGACCATGGTGAGGGCAAAGACGTTGGAGGTCTTTGAACCTTTCCCATGTATCATACAAGGTCTCCATCCTATTGAGTAAAGTTGATCAATTGGTTTCTCAACTGAGCCATCTTGCTTGGTGGGAAGTACTTGGCTAAGAAAGCTTTCAGGAGTTTATCCCAGTTGTTGATGGAGTTCTTTGGTAAAGAAGAGAGACACACTTTGGCTCTGTCCCTTAAGGAAAAGTTAAACAAAATTAGGCTTATACCATCAGGAGTAACACCATTAATCTTGAAAGTGTTCAGATATTGCAAGAATTTAGCTACATCAAGGTTGGAGTCTTCCATAGGAATCCCTCCAAATCACTTTTACTGAATCATCTACATTATTGTAGGGCCAATTGAGAAGTTATTTTCCTCGATCTATGGGCTATTGATAACCCCATTGATGTTTATTGCAGCTGGAATGACAAAGTCCTTGAGAGGACGGTCATCTTCCATGATTGGTTCTTGGCTATCTAGTGAAGATGATGGTGAAGAATGAAGCGATGATGGTTGTGAGTCTCCCAAGCTTGAAGAGTTTTCACTCCTTTCTCATCTACAACTGCTAAGAGTACACTCAATTTCTGGGTATAGAAACACAGATGGTTGAAGACCTCGTTTTAAACACCGCATATAATCCTACAAATTCAAAAGTATTAGAACACTTAACAAACAATAAAAGATATGATAGATGATATAAATGATGATGGAATGATAAAATGGGGGGTGAGTGATCTAGTCTCACTATCTAGTTAACACTTCTTACTCTAACAAAGTTATACTGATGCTCCCCGACAATGATGCCAAAAACTTGTGAACTTAAATGCAAGTTTTAATATTTATAACTCGAGCATTTTCTTATAATCATACATGTGTGTGTAGTAAATTCGAGATCGTCCAAGGGAGCAAGGTACTGCTAGGCACAAGAG
The DNA here is from genome assembly GCA_963693085.1 of Alisma plantago-aquatica. Classification (NCBI taxonomy): domain Eukaryota; kingdom Viridiplantae; phylum Streptophyta; class Magnoliopsida; order Alismatales; family Alismataceae; genus Alisma; species Alisma plantago-aquatica. Next base: position 1,115,454,172 of record OY856413.1, read on the forward strand.
TGTTAGAGTTCAACAATCTAGATTGGTTTACAAGAGAGTTGATTTGGTTTATGATTCTACTGATTAGCAACATAAAAGAAACTATGAGAATTTAATAAGAAGAACGATTTAGATCAAACTTTTAAAGGATCTTAGTCATAATATTTCACTTACATACCATTACTCACATGCAAATATGAAATTAACAAATTAATTAACTTGCAAAGGAGGTTGCCATCATCATACACCTCCTGGTGATATGAGACAGTTCTTATCTCAACATAGAAATCCCATGCTTATGTTAAGATCTGAACTATAATCTTAGATCCTCAATGTATCCAAGCCACTCTCGTCGTCAAGGATTCATTGTCAAGGGAACTACTCCCTACTTCTCTACATATCTTCCCAGATAACATAAAGAAGCATAAATCATGTAGGCAAGATGGCCAAGCAAACATATAAACAAATAACACCATAGAAACTCTTGGAAAAGCAAATTAACTAACATAAGTTAAGAAATATGAGTTCAAATTAGTAATGGCATAGGAGCTACTCTTCCATGCCCAAGAAAAAGGAAACTACTCATCCATGATCATGAAATACAAGATTAAGCTACAAAATTTAGAGTTTGACATGATTTGAGAAGGAAAGAACAAGGAAAACCCAAGGGATGAAGAAGGGAAAGGTAGAACTACAACTTGAGCATGAAATTACATGCTTCTTGATGCTTCTACTTGGACAACCTTCTCTCCCGAGAGGTTTGAGCAAAGTATAAAAGCTCCTACTGCACTCGTTGAAGAAGAATGGAGAAGAATGAAGGTTCTCTCCTGAGAAACCACCTCTTCCTCCCCAAAATCACCTCCTCCTTGCTCTGAAATGTTCTCTAGATGAAGAATGCTTCCAAATGACAAGAGATAACCACCCCACATGAGAGTTCTCATATTTAAAATGAGGGGCGATTGTTTTAAAAATAGCAGAAACTAATGGAGGCATAACATGTACTAAGGTAGACACGGGGTGTCCTCATGTATAACCACTTGTTGGAAATACTCTGGTCAGGTTGGACGTGACATGTACAATGCCAAACACGCCATGTATCTTGGAGTTGATTAATTTCCAGGAATATTAGGCTGTGGAAGACATACCATGTGTATTTACAGACACAAAGTGTCACAACTCTGTAAGGGGGATGAAAATCTTCTGTAAATTTACAAGTTGTGTGTTAAAAAGTGCACGCCATGTTTACATCAATGTCTTCAAGAAGTTCTCCGTGACATATGCAACTTCCTTGGGGATCAAACTAAGGTCAGATTTTGGTTGTATTGGCCCCATTTTCTAGTCAAAATCATGTACATCTGATCACAAATATGAGGCGAGTAAAACAACCACAAAGGTGGAGAATCAAGTATGATTAGAGACAAAATGAGGTACAAAATGGATTGAAAGTATGTGCAATAGTGGGTAATAAGTCTATATAAACCATGCACATCACATATTTTATCGAGTTGTCGGTTACCTCCTCCACATACATGCATAAACAACCCTTGTCTCTACCATTATTTTTGAATCTCCACCCCAACCACTCTCTTGACTCTTTTCTTGGTTGGCATGAGATGGAGAATAGACAATGATGAGTAGAGGGAAGAGATGAGATGGAGGAGAGAAGAAGAAAAATTTAGTTCTACCGCTCTGTGGATCTTCTCACTACTTTTTTTATGCTATGTGGTGTTGCTTTTGCTACTATGTGCATCTTTGTACTGCTATTATTGATCTGTTTGCCTTATGAAGAGCTTGAGAAACTTATTCATCATCATCTTGACTATTGTTTTGAAGTTATCTACTTCACTTATACTATACGTTGATTGATTTTGTATGTCTGGAGACGTCACTCTTTTTACTTGTGCTATGGTTAGCACATTTTATTTGTTTCTTTGTGGCTTTGCACTATCTGCCATCTGTGCTTTATTTACACATTGACTCTCTATTTGTCAATGCTCTGTTTTCACATTGACTCTTTATCTATGCCCTTACACATCAAACACTCATACTACTATGACCCAACACTCTCTGGACTGTGACATCTATTATTGTGATGGAAACTTTATGATAATAGAAGATGATGAAGATTTTTATTGGTGATTTTACATTTAAATGACGAGTTTCATCTACATTGCATATTGAAGTCCTTAATTTTCTTACTACTTTGTATATTGGTCTTCTATCCAGCTACATTGACTATACTTTCTATTTTTTGTTTGTTCTTTATTTGCACATTGACATTGTCTGTATCTTGAGGACGTTGACTTTTCTACTATGAACCAACACACTTTGGACTTTCTACTATAAACCAACACACTCTAGACTTTTCTACAGTGAACCAACACTCTATAGACTTTTAAACTGTGGAACAAAACTCTCTGGGCTATGAAGACAATGACCGTGGTGAAGACTCTAATGCCTTCTTGCTTCTGTTTACTACTACTTCAGAGGCCACATCTTTTTGATCAAGAAGCTTTTACTACCTATTTGCAACCACTGACATGCTTCAGATTCGACCTGCTTTCATACCTACTTTGGATTATCTATTTGAGGGGGAGTATTTGAGTATCTGAGTACTTTATTATTATATCGAGGGTGAGAGTTTTTCTTGTACGGGCTTGGTTTATCTTTTTCTACTTCTATGTCTTTAGTTGGTCCATCTGTCTATTTGCAAAATGACTCTAGATTCTCCCAAGATCCATCTTGAGGGGGAGTGTTAGATATTCTATTTAGTTAAATTGTTTAGTCTCTTTGTTAAATGGGGAGTTCCCCATCATATAATTTTTCTGCAATATTTATGAAATCCTCTTTGCAAATATAACCTAACAAAGGCCTCTCTAGGTATCATCAGAAGCTATTATGGTGATATCATAAGGCCAATGACTCTCATAGAAACATAGTGATTTAGAAACCTTAGAATAGGATCTTGTTTGTGTACATTAGCTTACTTGAGATGGAATTACACAAACACAAATCTAGCCCATCTTAGGTAATACATGTTATATGTTGACTTTAGTGTGATTCCTTACTAATATGGACCCCAATAGTTATTTAATAACCTTGGAATCCTGGATAAGATATCAATTTATGGGAATACGAAATTGTCAACCAACTCTAGGTGAAGACAATCTAAGATTAATGATGTATCTAATGTGGAATTATAAATGATAATGTCTTAATTAGGAGTTGACCATAATAGAGTTGAATTGGGATTTTGATTAGGTAACCCTAAACTTGGTACATATTTTTATCATTCTTGATACGTAACTAGTCCACTGGGGAATTTACATGATATATCCTCTTGAATTGAGTGAATTATGTTTATTTATACACGTTGATTGCTTGACATATGATATAAAATTAACTGAATGAATATCTTTTATTTATTTTTCAAGAATACCATACTATTGTATACTTTTTCTTTAATGCTTTCAAGAACTTAGAACATTAACAAAAACATGCATCATAGGTGCATTGGGATCGATTTGAAACATGTGCTCATTTTAGATTAGTGTTACCCTTGAGGTACTTTGTGATGTGATTTTTTGTAGATATAGTAGTACTTTACTAGGGAGGTAGGTTTAGATAGATGTTGTTAGGGTACACATCACCCAATCAATAAAATGGATAAATTGTTACAGAATACATGGTTTTACAAATTAATCATAATGATGTTGTTTGTGCCTTTTTTTTATGATGGTGAAACCACCCAATAGGAGTATCCACTTTGACAATGAGTCTATACAAGTTAGCTGTAAAGGTTTTCAATATTGTGTATTGCAACATACTAGAAATATTTTGCTGATATAGTTACGTTTATGATTTTACGTTCAGATATAGATGGGAATGCAAGACATTCAAACCATGATTACGAGATAGAGTTTTAGAGTGTAATTCTATTATATCCTTTTTTGCTCTGTGATGGTGAAATATATATTCAAGTTGTAAATCAGTCTTGTAACGATAGTAGTATCTTGTATGCAAATGTTTGTTCATTTTAAGTTTTTTTTCTTTTACAATGTGTTTCCATAATAATTAGCAAGTGAACATATAAGATTTTTGTAAAAGTCAAAATTCAAGGTGTTACAATTGGTGTTGGAGAGTGAGAAACTAGATTACACCTTACAACCTCTCATGACACAATAACTACCACACATGAGACCTAACTAGTTAGTAAGATTAAGTATCTAGTCTCTTATAGGCTAAGTCATAATTAGATATTGTAATAAACCCATGGACGTCCTAGAACTCAGTTTAAATTAGTGACTTACCCTTATTCTCTCATCTCTTGTTCCTTATGGCATGGAACATTGGACCCCTCCAATGGATGGGATGGGATACTACATTATTGGGTTGGCATGTGATAAAGCCCTTAATTGGGATTCCATCTTGTGCCATATTTTTCATTATTCACATTTAGATGTTTCATAATGGTATTTCCAATAATAGGTATTTTTAAATGCACTTACAAATGTAATTTGTATGATTTTTAGGTACGTTGACCACTATTTGATGCAGAGGAGAGAATGAACTGAATCTAGTGTTCCTATAGGCTTGTAGGAGTTCAAAATGAAGTCAAGATCATTCCTAACCTACCCCAAGTGGTAAAAAATTACATTGAAGCAAAACTCTCCATGAGTGACCAAGTCCAAGATCAAAGTGCAGTCTAAATCCCCTAAAATGGCTAGGTACTTTGCCACAACCGTGCTATAAAAGAAAAAAATCACAAATTCAAGACCAAGTTGAAGTTTCCCCAGGATACCCAACCAACACAGTTGTTCTCAACAGAACATTCATGATGCTCAATGATCAAAATGGTGACACAACCTAGCATGGTCGTGGCAACCAGTAATAAGAACAATCATTGTTTAAGGCATGATACCTCCCCAACCCTTTCACCATGATCATGACACCCACAATTTTTAGATTTTAGAGTTGAAGTAGAACAACCATGGTGGGTCTAAGGTAGTATGACAATGTCATCCACCACTGGCATACTACCTCGTACCCACCAAGCCCATGCTACTTCAACTCCAAAACTCAAAATTTGTTCGATCATTTTACATTTGCACCACGGCCATTCCTATCCACCACAACCATTTTTTTACCTTCACCCACCATGATCATGGTTCCCACCACTGTCGTTTGACCTACCTAATCCTACTGCTTCCCGCCTATAATTTTACCATCTAACCCCCAATTAACCCTATGCTTACCCAACCACTATATAAACATTAGAGGTAGTTAGGAGCCCAAGGTCAGCTGCCTTGGGAATTTAGTTTAGCCACATACCCTTCTCCACTCCCATTTCATCACCTTTCACTCCAAAACCCTAACTTTTAGGGGTTTGGCCACTATCCATTCCATTTCCATGCCATTCCAGATTGGAGGAGGGAAGTGCTTAAGCTTGCAGCTACTAAAGAGGGAGAATTATACCAATATCTTGAGATCAATGGTTTATTATATCATTTTCTTTTCCATTTTTTAATTTTATATTGTTATGAATAACTAAGCCTCCTTGGGTGGGTTGTTTTAGGAAATAAATGCGACTTCGATACCATGTTAGAGAATTATTATTGTGAACACTCTATTTTCTTTTGAAAAGTGTTGTTTTAATGCTTTTATCTCATTTTCCATCTCTTTCTATGGTGATTGATGCTTGAAACTACCTAAGAATATAGTAATGGTGTATAAGTGGCTTTTTGGGGAAAATCTCCTAAGTCTAACTAGTGGATCCTTAGCTAGATACCCCTCTTCATACGTAGAGATCTATTTTTCTATCCCTAGGTGTGAGATCTAAGTAGCTAATAAGTGCCTCACTTGATGTGTTTTCAAAGAAAATGTCTATAGGTTGTATGGAGTGTAAAAGGAGGTGAAATACCCTTCTCCAACTCTCCATTACACCCTTCTCCACCAAATACATTAGGAGAATTACTCCTAGAGACCTAAACTAGAGTGATTGTGATTAAATTATACCTATACAATCACAAAATTGTTTATTACCCTAAGTCTACACTCTTAGTGGCTACATAGACAAGGGCAAATGGTCCTGGGCATCTGTCCCTATAATGGATCACATAGCATATGCATGAATAAATACACAAACAACAACATACAGAAATAACGTATGAAACAACATGGCATAAGAGGAACTAAACTAGTACCCAACATAAAGATCGTAGTCCCATATGACAAAATCATATGAATTCTATTTGCTTGTCATTATATGTCACTAAGGTAAGAGAAAAAGATTATAATAATAGAGAATAAGCAATGATCATAGAAAGAGTCATAGTGTAAATATTACTTAAAATAAAAAAATTGGTACACATCAGCACAACTGGGCTGAATATGCTATAAAAGATATATATGGACATGTTTAAGAAAACATATATGCTTGGAAAAACTAATATAATATGAAGAAAGAAGGCAAAAATGTGAAATACTTTTTGATCAGTGAGAAAGCATGTTTTAAAAACATTTCCATTATATTAAATAATATTTTATGGCCATTGACCAACTTCCTATAGGATGGGTTAGTGTGGGCATATGAGACTCAAAGCCTAAATGTCACCCTATTTCGACATGAGGGCCCTCAAGACCAAAGAAATTGAGCTAACCTTATTTGAACATACCTTGTGTCCTTATCCCAAGGATTCAGATAGGTGCACAAGGTTTGTATAATGGAAAAGTTCAATCATGTTGAAGGTTTGTTCAACATATTACAAGCAAAAAGAAGGTACCGATCATACAAAACAAGTAGGTCAAACACTATACATAGCCAAGAAGTTTAAGCATATATAGATACATACTACCACTAGTCTAGCCTATAGGAGGATAAAGTGTACCTTAACTAGAGCACAATATTAGCAAGTTAATTTATAAACAATATATGCATGCATACTAGATTGCATTTCAAGACAAGATTAGGGAAATTAGTCACATGAGGGCGCACAAATGATTCATAAGGAATTTAGGAGTACACTTCATGATAATTTAATTATATCAAGGCCACATAAAAATCCTTGAGTACCTTTAAATCTATAAATGCATAAGGTTAACATTCATCACATAAGGCCAAATTAAGACACATTGAGTGTCACAAGAATTTTGAAAGAGTCCAATAAGGTTTTGATCGAAAATGAATGCATAGGAGGGTGACGTCTATTGATTTAGAGCATTCATAGAGATTCAAAGAATACATGTACATATTATAACATAAAAGAAAACATTTTCATATAGGCCCATTTTAGGTCAATTCATACAACATGAGGTCATTAAGGGTAAAAAAGTAGACAAAGTTCAAATCTTTATGTATGTATATGTTCAAGTGACTGATATTAAACTAACATAAAGTTTTTGGGCATAAAGGATCAAGCTCGAGAAATAATGGCATAAGACATGTAGAAAGAGAGTCAAAGATATTATGTTTAGCAGATCAGTGGAACTAAGAGAATAATTAAGTCATGAAATTAGTATCATTGAATATATCTCGCTCTATAGATAAAAAATTATTATATGACTAAAGTGGCCCAAGGGATGAAGAGATATACATTTCAAGTCCAAGAAAAAATCTAACATAAAATAATAAGATGGATACCATATATAGTGATTATATGGGCCAATCTTGACCATTTTTTGGACCAAGCGGTCATGAAGCATCTTTCTAGGTCGTGAGAGGGGGTCTAGTGGAGCCTGCGGGCCTCTCGCATGGCAATGCGCCACATGTCCCACACCATCACTTGATCACGGTCAAACATGGCTGCCAAGGGGGAAAACGACACACATCTACTGATTGTTAGATCTTCATATGACATTTGATGTATCTTCACCTCCCCATACGCTTGACACATGACTGGAGCAGCCTGTGCAACTGTCATAAGGTCACCGACGCAACCTGCTGGTCACTAGCCAAAGAATGAAGGTGCTTGTGGCATGACCACCTTACCTCGATGTGGTCATGCTAGGATGTTTTTGGTCTTAGCATTGTATGAGGGCGGTCAAAAGTAAATCTCCCAAAAGGTCTCCTATGGTGATGCCATTACAGGTGGGAGGAAGAAGAAGGTGACAGGAGATGCCATAGCATCCATGAAATGTCAATAGGAAGGGTGGTAATGAAAGAGGAAGAAAAAATAGAAAGAAAGGGGGGCATCACTTGAGGGCTAGGAGGCCCAAATTGGCAAAGGTAAATGTGGTTGTACCTTGCTTGTACCTTGTCTGACATAAGGTAGAGGACAAGTAGGTGGCCGTTAGATTAAAATCTACCATGGACCACAAGTTGACCCAAGGGCTAGGAGGGTGGATCTGCTAAATCTAAAATAGAGTCATTTAAATGTTCGAGAGGAAGTGCTTCATATCACTAAGTTGTTTAAGTTAGTTCAAAAGTGTGTTTCTTTGGAAGCCTTGTAAAATTCATATCTCCCAAACCTTAACTCCAATTTGCATGAAATTTTAGCCATTGAACCACACATTTCTTATACTTATTAAATTAAAATTTTGGATCCCAGATGATAATGTTCGTGACACTCAATTTTAAAAATTCATTCTCAAAAGTTTAATTATGCACTCAACTTTAGTCGATTAACTAAAATGTATCATTTATTCAATTCCATCTCATAAATTGAGTAAAATGTGACTCTCAAGTCATATAATTGTGGGTGAGGGAGGTTATTGAATATTGTAGAGCATATAATGATTCAAAATAAACATTAATTGAATGAGAGAGAAAATCTAAGTTATCACTATACCCTAGTCTATTGAATATCATATGGTTGGATAGGGGGTAATAGAGACTAGTTCCTCTATGTACACCTATACCACCCATGGGCAACTCAGACTATAGGATAACTCACCACCTTACCACTATGTTGTTTAATTAAATAACATGGTTTGATTGATATCTTGCATGATATGACCCTAACTAGGTTGATAGTCACATTGTAAGATGGGGTTCGAGATTACCTGCCTTTACATTTAGTAACAAGATGATTCCTAAATAGATATTTTAATAGTTTAAAATGTAGCCATGAAATTGAATCTTAAGGGATGTTGGATAATCAAGTAGAACAATATGTAAACAAAGATGAAAATAACCAAACAGTGGCAAACTCTAGCATTTGTCCCCAAAACAAAAGGTTTGCTTCAAGAGCCTATTACACTGATAAATATGAAAATAGAATTAAACTAAGGCCCATAGAGGGAAACTTGTCCATATCTCTTTATATTCCTCAGAGATAACTTTTTGGTCCTGAGTAACAATCCCGTCCTCAGTTATCTCCTGCTATGGGTATTTAGAATGCCCCAAAAGACAAGAAACATAATGGACATCAACAAACACTGTTATGTACTAGAAATGATTTTTGGGAAATAGGAAGAAGGATTTAGAAGAAAAGTTAAGATGCAAGGTACAAAAGTAAATAAGAGCATATAGAATGCAATAAGAGATACTATGAAGGTTTATGTAAAATCAAATTATGAGGCATTTTAAGAAAATTTTAATTAGTCAATTATTTTGATTCCAATAATAAAATTGCAACACTATGTGAATATAGGATGAGTAAAATAGATGCGGAAAACTCAACTAGTAACATCTAACTATATAGAAAGCAGTAGCTGCACCACATAGACTACCTATTTAGGGACTAAAATCCAAGTAGCACGTGCAACCATGACCATAGACTCCTGATTTAGAGACTATTCTCAAGGGGAGTGTGCAAATAAGGCCATACACCCCCAAATTTAGGGACTAATCCCAAGGGGTGCGTGCAAATAAGGCCATACACCCCACTCATATGTTACACTATATAGGTAAGCACCAATATTGCTTGCAAAATAGAGTATGGCAAGCTATTTTTATGTCAGAACAAGAATAAGGTTTTAACAGTATCAAGAATGACTAAATTGAACATGCAAGATATTTTCAGATAATTACTAGGTCTAAAGAAATTAAGAGATGATGCTTCATTAAAGCTAAAGATTGCAAAAAAAAGGTATCAAAAGAGGTGAATGTCACAAATATCTCAAGTGAGAAATACATACTTGCAAGATCACAATCTAACTCTAGTGGGGTACTTTGATTCACAAAATCACCTTGTCCTTCTACAAATACATTATTCATGTCAATTGCATCACACCAAACATGTGTCAAATCCTTATATGTATGTATGTATTATTGTTAACCCAAAGTCAAACACTAATAGACTCTTAGGTTTATTGACTTAATTTATGAGAGACATGAGTGAAGTGGTGGTCGTTGACAATAAGTCTTTACAATTATATTATGTATGGTAGTGGTGTAATCTAAATACAAAGTAGGGTACAAGATCAATTAAGTTTTAATGTATTATATACTCGTTTTTATTTTGAATTGAAGTTTATTGCATCAATCAAGTGATTTGTTTCACAACATATCGACTTGCATCGTTTTCAAAAGATGAATAGAGATTATGTAGACCAATACGATGCATAAGAGGGATTAGATCTAACCGAGATATTTATAATTATATGTCCAACTAGATGTAAGGACATACGTATGGAATAGAAATCATAAAGGTGTATGATGGTTGGGTACCAATCACAAGGATTCATGAAATAATAGGTTTCTACATACTAACTAGTAAACAAGTTTTATAAATCAATAACCATGTTAATACACAACATGCAGGGATCTTGCTTAGACAATAGATGGTTGTGAGGATGAATATGTTGGAGTAAAGAGGATGATACAAACTAGAGTCGTACCGGGAAGAAAACTTCCTTTTGTTCGTGATAGGCCTGCCGTATGCTTTGGATGAGAGCTTCTCTCTATGAATGTTTAATATCTCACTTCCTTGATACAACCGATGCCAAGAGGAATGATGATAGAGGGAAATAGCAGATATTTCACCAACGTCAAGATAATCGGGCGATAAAGGTGTCTCGTGGTGGTAGTCAACCTTTGCAATCATAGTGCACAACGTTTATCTCTACTAGAGAAGTTTGCAGCAACAAGGAAGAGTAAGGAGGATACCGTTGGAGGTGGCCGCCTCCAATATGCTGTAGTAGCTCGTACCCATAGGGAAGGAGGTTCTCAGGTCGAAGAAGAAATGGTGCAGTAGTGTTACTGCTCGTCACAGCACCTGGTTGCGGCGGTGTTTCTCTATCAACGTAGGTCATCAGGGTGAGGAAGAAGATGGCAGGACAGAGTTATTGGCTGCACAACCTTTATCGGCCATTTCCTAGCGTTGGCGGTACTGTGTTGGGCGCCCTCCACGGCAGCATTCTGCCACATGGAAGAGGGAGGAAGAAGGGTTTCTAGTAGGGTTGCAAGTAGCTGGGCCACACGAAGAAGGAAAGGACAGTTTGTTGCGTGGAGGAGAAGGTAGCCATGCGGGGACGAAATTGAAGAGGGAAAGGAAGGACGAAGGGAAAGAGGAAGAAGATAAGAAGAGGGAGAGGAAGAGAAGACACAACGACTAGAGGACGCAGCGCTGCGTTCCGCAGGGGGGAATGCACATCGTGTGTTAATGGAGGATGCACGACCTTTACTTGGATTAGAATCGCAGTGTCGGTTTAGTGTAGTTAAATAGTTGAGCAGAAAATTCAAGAAATTAATTGAGTAGTCAAATGAAGTTAGAATGATACAAAGATTTAGATGATGGTAGAATAGAGTATCCAAATAAATTAATAACGTATTTCTCGAGTTATATTAGGCCATTTATTAGTGTCAAACTTTCATAAGCATTTTGTGACTACAAAAGAGTGTCACAATATACCCTTCTTTAACAGGATATCAAATGCTGATATTTAAATTGTATTACTTAAAATAATTATTTAAAGAAATTTTAGATTACTCATATTAATCATTGTGAATGCATTTAATTTAATCAAGTGACCAAAAAATCAAATGTCATTATTTCCAAGTTTTATGTTTGTAAATATTTAAATTACCTAAAACTCAGTGTGATACACATATTTACTCCCAAACATCGCACTATCCTAATTAATTTCTTAAAATCCATATTCCTCTTTTCTGTAGCTAGTGTTAATTTAGTTAGCTTCCTCTCTTATTTTTTACTTAGTCAATTGCCTTGTTCATGTCACTCAAACTTTTCTAGGGTAGTCAATGCTCGTTCTTAGTTACTTGTGTCAGTTGTTATTAATCCATTGCTAGTTTAGCCCTCTGATTGTCTTCTTAGTATAAATTATTAGCTTAGAGTATAAGTTTCATCATTTTTCCTTGATTTTTAAGCTATTCTCTTGACATAATTAGGATTTCTTTTAATTAGTGTAGTGTAGATTTCTACTTTAGCTTAGTGTAGTTGCCCTTCTTGGTTAGTTAGATAACACTAATTGTTAGGGTTAAGTTAAGTTTGATTCTTGTTCACATGCATTTCTTATTCACTTAGTGTATTACAAACTCTACCGTTGAACCCTAAAAACCATACAGCCCGAAATAGGAACCCAGTAAAACAAGTTGGATTTAGTGTCGCCATCTGTCCATGTGGATCAAACCCTAACTTGTCTGCTCTATACTATACTTTAAACCCGTGCGCTTGAGGGAAAAGTATTTTTTGATTTAAGCATATCAATTATGGTCTTACAAATTTTTGTTATCCGAAGTGTGCACGTTAAATTTTTGTTAGCCCAAGTATGTGTGTCTTGCATGTGCATCATCGTAATACACCCCAAACATGTAGTGCACACATGTTTAAGGTAAACTTTGCTTGTTTTTCCTTAGTTCTTAATGTTTCTCTAGTATCATGGAACTAGGTTGGTGTGTGTTTTGACTCATTATTTGTGTCTGTGTTTTATATCATTATTTGTCTAGTATACATGCTTTTGTTTTAATTCATTCTTTGCCTAGTATACATGTATGTTGTTAATTCATTATTTGTGTGTGTTTGTTATAACTCATTATATGTCTAGTATACATGTGTGTATTTTAACTCATTATTTGCTTCTGGTTTTATTTGTGTTTCTGTTTTAACTATCCCTCTAGTATTCATGTTTTTTTAACTCATGATTTGATTTTGTTATTATAAACTTGGGGTATGGTGGTTATTACACCTTCATCTCACAATATCCACAAAGCATGGGAATAGGAAATAAAATAAAGACTAAGCATCTCCTTTAACTTTTTCCATTTTGAAAGCCTTTTATTTATTATACTCAATCACAAGTTTAACCTTCCCATACAATTAAACACAATTCCTTACATCAGGGTATAATCATAACTATACATAATAAACCAAGCTTACAAATTTACAACATTTACATATCCACAAAGTTGAGTATAAAGTATGAACTCTTGAAATAAAGAAATAGTCTTATACATTATCATGCACAACTCTTTACCTCCATATTGCGACCTAGAGTGATGGAACAAATGATATATAATACACCAACACCTAACTTTGTGGCATAATCCTATAGGTTCATCCCTATTTCCATAATTCAGGTTTTACCTACAAAATTTGTTACTAGAAGAGTGAGATACTCACCCAGACAATGATTAGTTCAAATAACATAGTTAAATACTAATAATTATATATTTGAATACTCTTGAACATAAAATTTGAGAAATAATTCAATTCAAAAGTCTTATTATACATAAATATACATGTAAAAATTATATGCATTACTAATAGTTAACATGGATCTAAATCACATTTCTCTTACTCACTTTCTCTCTTTTCACTTATTCTAATTATAATTTGAATTTGATTTGACCATATGAAAAGTATAACTAACACAAATGAATATAACTTGACTAACTAAATTGAGAAGACTTTTTGTTGTTGGTCTATTAGTAACGACTGGCTGAAACTAGTTTGTCATTGGCCCACTAGTCATGATTGGCTATAACTAGTTTGTCATTGGCCCATTAATGAGATGAAATAGCCCATTAGTCAATCAAACAATGGAGGATAGTGGTCCAACTAATATTATAACATACTGAAATCTAGAAACTAATCCTATTCTAAGATTAAGAGGTTAGAAACCTTAGTTCTTTGGGCTTAGCCAAACAAGGATAAAGATATACACAATAGTAGTTAATTGAAACCCTAACATGTTAATATATGAATAAATCACCCAAACATGTAGACATATAAACAAATATGACATAATACCCTCATATTAGTCTTTAGACCAATAAAGGATATATAGAAAATGACACATGAGATAATATTGATTAAGGTATGATGATACGAGAGATAATGAGCATAGGAGAACTATGTGTTCATAATTGAGAGAAAATGTTACATTATCCAAATAAATACAGAATTAATAAACTTAATGAGATAAAAGACAAATATAAAAGATTTCGTGCATAAAAATGACATATATCCTTTTATTGGTAATATGATGGAAATAATAATCATCGTCATCATCTAAGCCTCAGTCCCAACTATGTTAGGGTCGGATACATGGATCCTTCATTTCCATTCAGCTCTATCATGGGCCATATTCTGGTTGAGATGTAGAGATTCAAAATCTCTCTTTATAAGCTCATCCCATGTTAACTTAAATCTTCCTCTTTTTCTATTTATTGTGCTTGAATCAATAGCATTTCTTTGTATAGGTGTATTTGTTGGTATGCATTGCACATGTCTGTACTATCTAAGTTGGCCCTCCCACAACTTGTCATCAATGCTCGCCACCCCCACTTTATTCCTGATATAGTCATTTCTCAAGAGATCTTTTCTAGTCTTCCCACACATACATCTTAGCTTACACATTTCAGCCATGTTCATCTTGTCGAGACCTTGTTACTTTACCACCCAACATTCACTCCCATAAAGCATGGCTGGTCGTATAACTGTTCTATAAAACTTACTTTTTAACCTGAGAGGGATCTTCCAATCATATAAAACTCTAGTTGCACTCCTCCATTTCAACCATTTTGCAGTGATGTTGTGACAAACTTCATTTTGGACACCCCATCTATTTGAATAATAGAACCTAAGTAACAAAATTTATCACATTTTGGTATATCTACTCCGTCCAACTTGGCTCCATCATTCACACTATGAGATTGGCTGAAATTACAATGTATATACTCAGTTTTAGTCCTGCTAATCATCAATCCATTTGATTCTAAAGCCATTCTCCAATGTTCAACTTCATCATTCAATACATCTTTAGTTTCATCAATCAAAACAATATCATGAGAAAATAGCATACACCAAGGAATATCATCCTGAACATTCTTTCTCAACTCATCCATAACAAGAACGCATAGATATGTGCTGAGTGTGGATCCTTGGTGTACCCCAACTGTGATAGGAAAATTATGTGTCTCTCCTCCAGGAGTCCTCACACTTGAAGTGAAGCTATCATACACGTCTTTGATCAAGTCAATGTATTTGATTGGCACACCCTTTTTCTTCAAAACCATCCACAACACTTCTCTGGGTACTCGATCATAAGCCTTTTCCAAATCAATAAACACAATATGAAGATCTATTTTTCTTTATATATACTTCTCCACAAGCCTCCTTATCAGATTAATAACATTTGTTGTTGATCTTCCAGGCATGAAACCAAATTGGTTGTTTGATATGTGCATTATAGATCTTAGTCTCTGCTCAATAATCATCTCCCAAAGCTTCATTGTGTGACTCATCAACTTGATACCTATGTAGTTTGTGCATCTCTGAACATCACCTTTATTCTTGTAGATGGGGACTATAGTACTATTTCTCCACTTATTCGACATCTTCTTGGTCTTCATGATCTTGTTAAAGAACTTTGTTAACCACATAACTCCTTCATTCCCCATACTCTATCGTACATCAATGGGAATACCGTCTTGTCTGCATGCCTTTCTCATTTTCATCTTTTTCAAAGCACTGTTGACCTTAAATGGTGAAACTCAACGTGTGTAAATGATATCTCTTGTATTCATGTCACACGAGTCTCTAACATTATTTGCATTATCTCCACTGAAAAGCTTATGGAAGTAATTTCACCACCAGTTTTTGATATCATCACATTTCACAAACACTCTGCCATCTTCATTCTTGATGCATTTTACTTGACTCAAGTCTCTTCCTTTCCTTTCTCTTATGTGAGCCATTTTATATATATCTTTTTCCCCTTCTCTAGTGTCCTACTTCTTATAAATATCATCAAAGTATCTAGACCTTGCCTCATAAACAACCTTTTAAGCTTCTTTCTTTGCTTGCTTGTATCTTTGGAATGTTACATCATCTAGAGATTTGGGCAAGCTCCTATAGATCTCCATTTTTATTTTAATAGCCTTCTATACTTCATCATTCCACCATCAAGTCTCTTTCTATGGAGGCCCACAACCTTTGGAATCCCCAAAACCTCTTTAGAAATTTTTATTATGCAGGAGCTCATATTATGCCACACGGTACTAATAGCAGCCTCCAAGTTCCAAGTTCCCTCCTTGATGAGTTTATCATGAAAAGTCAATTTCTTTTCTCTTTTAAGATTCCACCACTTGATCCTTCTATCTTGGTTTCTATTATTCTTGCCTTTATTGATCTTCATGTTAATATCTAAAACCACCAATCTGTGTTGGGTCGTGAGTTCTTCATCATGAATCACTTTACAATCCTTGCATATATTATGATCCACCCACCTCGTAAGGAGGTAATCAATTTGGGTACAATTGTGCCCACTATTGAAAGTAATATTATGAGTTTCTCCTTTCTTGAAATGGATGTTTGCCAAAAATCAAATCATATGCAACTGCAAAATCTAATATCCTCTCTCCTTCTCTGTTTCTGGTGCCATATCAAAAACCACCATGAACTCTCTCATATACAACATTGCTACTCCGCAAATGGCCATTTAAATCACTCCCAATTATAATCTTCTCCTCTGTTTGTATTCCTTGCATCAATTCATCCATGTCATCCAAAAAATCCTTTTTAGCATTCTCGCTAAGGCCAACTTAGGGGGCATAAGTGCTAATAATGTTAAAAATATTTCCCCCAAGAACAACCTTGATAGCTATGACTCTATCACCCATCCTTGTGATCTTGATAACATCATCCTTCAACATCTACCTATGCCATTTCTATGTTTATCAATACCTGTATACCAGATTTTGTATCATGTGTCTCCAATCTCTCTACAACGTTCCCATGTCCACTTGGTTTCTTGCAAGAAATCTATATTGACTTTTCTTCTCATCATGGTATCCACTATCTCCCACAATTTCCCTATCAAAGAGCCAATATTCCAAGATCCAACTCTAATATGATGGTATAATAATGAAATAATATATTAACTAAAACAATAATGGTCTACAAGTGTAAAACTCATAAGAGGAAAACTAATGGTTAAAGATAATTTCAGATTCATTTTCCTTGGGTTTTGTTTGGCTTGGAGGCCAAGTTTCATAATTTTAGAATAAATAATACCTATATCCCTTTTATTTGAAAAGAAAAGGTGAGTTTTCCTCAAAATATGAAATAAATTATTTAATGAGTCAAAAAGTGGTAAATAATCTTGAATTCATAATTTACGCATTAAAAATATCCTTTGGGTAAATTTTCATGTAATTTGGATAATCTAAAACATCCATGTGTACATTAGGAGAGAGAGTCCAAAATATTAAATAATAAGAAAAATAATTCTAAATGATAAAATTAATGGAAAATTCATGTTTAACAAGTTTTGTTTTGCTTAAGGATGAAGTTTCTCATTAATTGAGTAATTCTAGAAGTCTCTAATGTATTAAGAAAGAGAAAATATGAATTACTTTAAAAGAATTAAATAAAATACTTAGAGTCTCCAAATGTGAAAAATAATACCAAAATCGAATTCTATGTGTCCAAATTAGGCTAGGTGCCAAATTTTATTTAATTTGGAATTTGTTTGCATCCTCAATTAAAGAGAGATAGAAAAAGGAAAATTAATTTAATAACACTTTAGCTTTAATCGAGATTGTATTTATGTCACACTAAAGTTACCTGGTTTCCTATTTCTAGAATTCAATTTATCAGGGGCCTCTTATGGACCATCAGACCATTGATTTGATAGCTGAGAACTCATCCCCTACCCCGAGTAGGAAAGCCTCGTGTGTGAACACTGCGGCCGGGCTAGAGTTCTGATTATTCACACGTTTCTCAGTCATCTCTCGACGATTTTTTGATATTTTTCTTCCATTAGTTTTCTGAGAAGTTTTTACACCTATTGATGGCCTGTTTTAGACCTAGTTTCCATTATTTATGATTCACCCAATTATCCACTCAAGCTCCTCATAGCCACCTACTATCGAAGCCCTAAATCTAACTCCCATCTATAAATACCTATACCCTAATAGCCTCTGGCTCCCTTGCAACTATCCGACCATACCAATTGAACCCAAAACATCATCTTATCCTGACACCATGTCATTTTCCTTCTCTTTGTCAATTTCTTCATCACTGCCGACACCCGCTATTACGGTTCAATAGAAACTGAGGTAAGCTTCATAGAACCCTGGTATCAAAATTGGAAGTGTTACTTTGTCCTCAGAAGTGCCCCCTCTCTTTTCCCCAATTTGTGAGTTAGTAGCAACCTTGCCGCTCACTACCATGGCGTGCATGAGTAGAGAAGGATGATTCACCCCGATGAATTCTTTGGTTTTCCCTCCTATTTTCCTTCTTGTTCTTGTTTTTCAGCAAGGGGTATAATGGTCTTTTGTCCTCAGTTTTTGTTCTATATTTTACACTTACTGAGCACTGTGTTGGCGGTGGGACCGCCTGAGTTGGCCACCTATAGTTGTGCCAACTCATCACACCCGCCCTCTCCCTCTCTCTCATTCTCACAAAGTTTTGTTTTGCTTATGTGGAATTTCTCAATTTACTGAGCATTGTGTTGGCGGTGGGACCGCCCGAGTTGGCCACCTATAGCTGTGCCAGCTCAGCACACCCTTCCTCTCCCTCTCTCTCTTTCTCACAAAGTTTTGTTTTGCTTATGTGGAATTTCTCAATTTTCTGATTGGCCAATCTTGTAAAAATCATAACTTTTGATTTACTTGTCCAAAAAATTAGTAAAAATATGTATTGGAATGGGAAAAATGCGATCTTACTAATAAAAATAGTTTTTCAGATTGATTTCCATATTTTCAATGATGGACTTTGAGGATCTAATTAATTAACTTAAAAAGCCCTAAAGTTGGTAATTAATTCATATGAACTCCAAATTTAGTAAATAAATATGCTTTCTTGATCAGAAAAACCTTATAAGTCGATTGGTATAGCTTTGAGTCCTAAATCTGAGATTTTTCAAAGAGGTCTAAAATTAGGGTTTTCTTTATACATATATGAAATATAAACCCTAATACGAGGATGCATAGTGATTTAACTTGGCAGGTTCCCAGGGTGAACATACTCAAGTTTAATTCCGATGCTGCTGTGAAAGCAAACCGTGCAGCCTGTGCCATGGTGGCTAGAGATGATCAGGGGAAATGGAGAGGCGGAGCGGCGCAGCTGATTTATACTCAAGATGTTGTTGAAGCTAAGCTTAGAGGTCTGTTATTGGCTGTGGAAATTGCAAGGAAGAATAGTGTGGACAATGCTTATTTCGAGACAGATTCTACAACGGCAGCCCAGTTGATCACCTCTACATGGCAGGATAGTCCTAGATATATCAAATTGGTTATGAGGATTAAATCGCTCATCAGACCCGGCTGGTCCATAGTCCACACCTACAGAGAGAGTAACCAAGTGGCTGACAGCCTAGCAAAAACCCAGTTAGCACGGAATGAGGGATATACTATGTATACTCTCCCCCTACCGAGATCTATGATCTCCTAATTAGGGACCTTTGTAAGGGTAGTAGTACTACCTTGTTTAATTATGAAAACATAATTAGTGATTGTAAACTTGATTTGAATATGCTCGCACGAGGAGCGTGGGATGAATAAGTTTGCCTCTTGACTTAACCCTAATACATGTGAATATATTGTAATTAGGAAAAGATGACCTTGGAAACAACTAGATTGGTGAGGAGTGTTTTTAGGACTTTGAAATAAGGTATGTTTGCATCTCCTATTATTCTTTTGAGAAATAACCTATTTTCTTCTTTCTCTTGGTCCTATGGACACTAGCCTACACATTATCTCTTTTTCTTTGAAAATTATGGTTCATGTGAACTACTTTATTTGTTATTGATTTTGTGAGCATATTATCTTGTTTGGACATTCTTTTGGAATCTTCCTTATACAATTCTCATGGTGGAACATTCTTTGGTGATATATTCTCTTTTGCCCAGTTTTAAGGTGGATGTTGATTAGGATCATGTGATCCCACTTTATGTATTTGTTGGATGTTCTCATCTCTCTTATTTGATTCATTCTTGTTTATTTTCTTGTTATGCATCATGTGGTGACTACTAGTGTAATGTACATGTGCTTTTTATGTGGATGTTAAAATTCCCACACATGAATGCAGATGTAAAAATTCCTGCTTATGAAAAGATTTAGGGCAGGCATGTTTTTCCTGTCCAGGCAGATGGTGACAAACCCTGCCACTCCATATTTTAGAGCATATGTATACAAGACCCTACTCACCCCAAATTTTTGGTAGATGTGTTATTTCCTACCTACATGTTTATATTGTCTAGTATTGTCATAGGTGAAACACATGGATGCCTTGTTCTTATACGTTGCTCTTCTTTATCTCTTTTATTGTGATTCATTTCTTTTATGCCCGATTGGCTAGTCCTTTTCTTTTCTATGGGAAGCCTTTTATTTTGATATCCTTTATTCCATATATTGCTCAAGTTCATTCTAGTATGCACATACCAACTTTTCGCTGATGCTATCTATTTTTTTTCCTCTTGCTGGGTTATGCTTCCAACCCCAGGTGTATGTCATGGAGAGCCTGGTAGTTAATATGGACTTATCTTAAGGAGTTGACGCTTGGAGACAAACTTGATATGGTTTACATTTCCCTATGTCTAGATCCTTATGTTGTAATATCCATGTAAACCCCATATGAGAGAATGATGATGTACCTTTATAAAATTGATTACATCCATGAAACTTTTATTCTGCTTCTATTCTCCTTGGTCTTTTGTATACTATTATATAAGATTTGAAAATGTTACACCTGTTCTAGCATATCTTTTGAGTATGTTTGGAATGGATGTTTTATACTTCAAATTTTTAGTAAAGGGGTGATTTCACTCTTTTACAAATATATGCTTAGTCCAAAACCACTATTACAACACCACTAATTGGTCATGTTCATCACTTGACTAGTAGGCATTAGTCTGTCTGACTAGCAAAATCATACAACTTATTGACCCCATTATATCAACTGGACTTTGGTACATAACTTCACTATTCACTCATGATATTCAAAATTCGATGTGACTTGTACTTAGTCAAACGACTAAGGTTTTCTACTTTGGCAACACCCACTATCAAACATTTGTCTTAATAGTTGCTAATTGGTGTAATTTTCTATTGGTTAGTCACTCAATGGATCTCACTAGTCGAGAAACTAAACCTGCCAATTAGGGTTCGATTGGATAAAGTGTTCAAATAAAAAATTCCATAATACTAGACCCCAACTTAAGATATTGTCAACTTCTGTAAGTATTTAACTATGTATTTCCTATTATTTGATCACATGTGTGAATTTCCTCCTTCACTTTTATCTTTGATTCAAAATAGGGTTTGTGGCATGTCCAAATACACTTGAATTTAACATATACATCATAAAATGATATTCCTCCAACCAACCTGAGATTCAAATCATACATACCTTTCTATTATGATCAAGTTGTTGAAGTTGACCTTTTAAATATGGTAACATGTTTTAGTATCTGAAAGATGATAAATTCCATATATTTATCATCAATGAAACAAATATCATGAATATCATATAATTATATTATGAATTTAGATTACAATTTCTCTAACCCTAATATTACCAATTATGATTTAATTTCTATGTTGGTTCAATATCAAACTAGCTTGGATGTGGGGGGCTTAGTTGATCTTGCTCCAGTTCAATCGAGCGCTAATTGGTGCAATTTTTATTGGTTAGTCAGTCAATAAATCTCATTAGTCAGCCAACTAAATCTTCCAATTAGAGTTCAATTGGATTAAGTGCTCAAATTAATAATATTAAATTAGATATACCTTTCTATTATGATCAATATGTTGAATTTGACACTAAAATATGATAGATTCCATACATTTATCATCAATGGATCAAATATCATGAATATTATAAAATTATGTTATGAATTTAGATTATAATTTCTCTAACCCTAAGATTATCAATTAAGATTTGGTTTCTATCATGGTCCAGTATTAAACTACACTGGATGTGGGGGGGGGGGGTCAGTTAGCTTGCACCATTTCAATCTTCCCTAATGCCCCATGTGAGATCCCATCATCCCTCATATGGGAATCTGGTAGCCCTATTAATTAGCAAAATGGAAATTGTCAACCTAATTACTTTATTATAAGTTTAACATGTAAAATCCTATAAAATGCTATAAAGATCACATAACAAAATGTAATATATTGTATCTGTATAACAGTAACTGTATATAATAACACAAGATTATAAATGGTTTGAATATTTTCAATATATGTCATTCATAAGAAAACTAATGGATGACTATAAATGGATAAGACAGATATAGGTGAATATATTGACACATTAAATTAGTGGAACTTTAAGTAGACTTTTAGTTATCCCTAAAACACAAAGATGGACCTTGATTAAAATATTTATATTGGAGACATGTTGCTCTTGGAAAGTCCTAATTTCAAGTCCTAAAACTTGGAATATTTATAGAAAATTATATAATCTTGAGAAAAATACGAAATATGGAATATAAGATGCTTTGTTTTCCTAGAATTAGTAATTAACATGATATTAAATTTTATGCATGTAAGCATGAAATACATTATAAAGCCATGATTAGGGATAAATACCCAACTTTGATTATAGATATACTTTAATGATCAATTAATTATAGGAAAAGCATGTTGCCTTTATGTTTAGAAATGAAACCTAAATATCACATTTTATGATGAAAACACATCCACGGCCCTCAAAACTGATGCAATGCCTGAATATAAATTAAATGTTAATGATATACTTAAAATGGTACAATAACGATTATGGTTCCTTGAATCCAAACAGATGATAGTAATTAGTATAACAACTTTTAGAAAATGGTGCGTGCTAGGATCAACATAAATTAAAAATAGAAACTCTAGTCAAGTTCTATAGCTAATAATGATTATGATGCTAATGCATTCATGATTAATTGTCTTAATTAGTAATAGAAATCTAGATTAAGGACATGGAAGTACTCCTCATGTGTTTTTTGTTTATAGAAATGATTAAGATTATTATGACATGATTCTTGGAATCCTAATACCACTTACAAATTTTTTTTGTATTATGAGTATGAACCTTACATATCTAATTAGTATTGAAGGTTCGTGGTTAATGATGGGCCTCAAAGTCCTATATATATGCTTAGTGATCTTCTCTTACACAGGCTCCTTAATTTGTGAGACTGTTTTTATTATTTTGATTGTAGTATTATTTGTCATTTTTCTCTCATATAATATATATAAGATGTATTTAATGTCCCCCTAAATTGTTGACTTAATAATTTAACAATCTAACATTTAGAAACGTTCAAGTTGATTTGGTCATTGAACCTATATCTGTTGTGAAAATGCATGATTTGTCTCTCTTAATGTGTTCCCTTTCACATAATTAATGTATCATATTTATGTATTGCTTTCATGTGAACTATTTTACAATATTATTATTATGAAAAATACAATCATGCTAGAAAAGTATAAATTAACACATTTAGGTTTAGATATATAATAGGTCGCATGGCTTGGTATGTGAAGTGAGAAATATCTACGAGTAACTCTGTTAGAGATCCCTTGCATGTATGTGCAAGTTATTTTATATATTTACTGTAAAGATGTAATTTATATTTGTAAAGCCATGTAACTTTTACGTGTACCTTTGAAGTTTTATTGGGAATGCTTTTGATGTTCATGTGAATTTATGTCTTCCACTATGAATATGTGATGACTCTTATGCATGTCAAGGATTTATCCTTCTTCATAGTTGACATGGTACCAAACTCCTAGTTTTCCACAGGACAATCACTTTGATGGTTTGGTTTTTTTGGTCTCTAGATGGTTTGCTTTTGTCTTAAATATTTTCAAGATTCAATCTTTTTTTTGAATAATTTATCAGAGAAGAAAAAATGATAATGTATTTACACACAATAGAGTAGGAAGTTGTGAAAAAGTGGAACTTCTCTCTACTCCAGTTATGCAAGTCCTCACTTATAAGATACTAAAGTACACTAAATAATTTATCTCTTCATCAACTGGATGGTTTTAAGTTGCTCAATTGATGAGTTGTGATTGATAAATTGCCAAGTTGAACTAAATTATGAAAATTTGAATGCATTAATTAACTTTATAATGAAATTTAATTGATAACTCTCGACGTTTTCATCTTGATCCTATAATTTTTCTATATGAAGAAGAGGAAAATTTTGAGATAATGGTGAAATTTCACCTTAATTAGAGCTATGGTTTGCAAGTTTTACATGAAAACCCACATTGACTTCCTCTTCTTCTATCCTAACACGTCATTGGTCCGCTCTTTTCCCTCTTGGACAATAGGAGATCTTAGACATGGTCCATAGATCTTGGCCCGATCTAATGGCAACTAGCCTTGTCCTCCTCCCCACCCATGTCACACACTAGCTAGGGCCTAGTAGCCGGCCAACTTGCCATGTTGTGCCCAAGCCACGCCACACCACCTCCTCGCTAATGTCGACTTCTATGTTCTTCACCTACTCTCCCTCATAATTTGACCTCTCTTCATGTTGTGGTCGAGCCTCGATACACCCTCTCTTATTGTTCTTCTTTCCTACCTCTGTTGGCATCACCGTGGAAGGTTGTTTTAGGTTCTCTCAATGTGGGTTGAGGCCACTATCACCTTTGCAGAACCTAGGAAAAGCTTGGAAGCTTACTTCCATAGCCTCCCAAGGTCATCTACTCTCTCCCATTCAATCTCCTTTAGGCATGCCATGGAGGTAGCTGCTTTCTTCCTCATGCGGGAAGGGAGTGGAGGAGAGGACTCATGGCTATTAGATATAGGACAGACCATGATCAATGGCCCATATTATCCCCCACCACTCAGGCACCCCCCTCTCTCTCACCATGGCTGGTGGAGCCTATCTGTGTGGGTCTTCCATGTGGCCATGCTCGCTTCTCTCCCTCTCCTAGCGGAGTTGGTTGCTCCCTGTTGTAGGACCACTTATGAATGAAGATCCAACTACCGCTACTTTAAAAAAAAATGAAATATTACCTCTCTCTCAATCTATTTCAAAAAAGATAAATATCACCTCTCTCACAACCTACACTCAAATGAATCTCATGATTTTGCTAAATTATAAAAACCATCCCCTTGGACATATGTAGGCATATTATATATCACTTGACTGAAAAAATGTGATCATTCAATTAAAATGTTTTGAAGAGATATCTCTTCTTGTAGTTCTGCTGATCTCCTAAAATTGCATGATCTTTAACTTTTTAAAATGAATAATTCTACTTTATGCTCAATCATAATCAAATATGCTTCAAGTCTATATGAAGGACTATGATTTGTAACTCTTGACACCTAATGAACCCAGATCCAACCTTAACTCCAATATTATGTTTAGCGATGAATCTATACCATGAATGTGACTTTTTTGAACTTTTTAATTATGGAACTTAAATATTATGTAAAATATGACCTAATGGTGACTCAATGCTATTTCGAAACTCTACACCAGTAAAATTTGATGCTAGTTGAACCAATATTTGACTCTGATCACGGAAGTTTACCTAAATATGATGTTATGTCTATGTAACATGAAATGTAACATTATGTGTAATTTTTTACTAGTTCTTAAACTTTTGTAAAAATGTTTGATCTTATAATGCTAACTACTATAAGGACTCCAAATAAGTAATTTTGATGCTTTCTAATATGAAATTTCATGTGGACTCCTCTTATGCCTTATTAGTGACCTTATTTCTTGAAATATGACTCAAATGACTATGTTGAAAATGCAATCACTAGATCTTATTCAAATTTATGATTTCCCCATGAAGATAATTAAAACCCATTCTTGAAACCGCTGATATAGTTGTGATATTTCACCCTAAGTCATTAATGATCTATGAAGTTGTATAAAATATGACGCTGGACTTGCATGCACTATTTGAGATATAGAAATCAATGATTTTTCCTGTATAAAAATTTGCATAGATAGATTCTATTGAGCTCTACTCCCCCACTTGTATATATTTTTGTGATTATGGAATGAGAAGCACGCTTATTGATAAAAAAATCAATGTTGTAAGAGATGATACTTAGATTTGGTGAAACATCCAACTGTAATGAAAATGATTAAGATTACTAGATGCTATTGATTTTAATCAAATCACCCTTATATGTCAAGATCACTATGTGATTGTTTTGCATGAACTAATCAAGCTCATTAATCTAGTTTTACTCATTTCAAGGTACACTTATACCTCTTATTGAACCTAATTATGACAGTTATGCTTGCAAGTCTACGTATGAGTCCCTATGCTTGGTTATATATACTTATTTGAGCTACTTGTTCCCTAAGACTATTATTTTTTTCTTCTAATTATATCATAGTGACAAACATGAAAACATAATCATATATGTCCAATATGCAACCCTTATTATACTTTCATGTATTCTCAGGGTAAGGGAACAAGGCTCGATGCACCTACTTGATTTTGATCTAGAAAGGAAACAACTATTGGAACATGGTTAAGCCCTTGGATTTTGACCTCATGCCCCTTACATAGAAATAGGGTTAATTCATATCTTTTCCTTTGAATGTCCCTGATGGATTCATCCTTTGGGAAGCTAGTCAACAAAATTATGACGATGTTTTATGGGATAATGAAGATGCACTTAAAATATACTTTTCTTTTATAAGAAAGTCTTCTATGCCATTGTTTTATTTGTTTTAGCTCTCACCTTTGTGTAAGTTAGTCAAGAAAATATGTGTATAAACATGCAAGTTTTCATACCTTTTTATAGCATACCAATGCATTTGCATCAATTATGTTTGCTTTTATTATTCTTTGCATAACATGTACTATATAGATTATATTTTATTTTATTATTTTTTTAATAACATGTACTATATGACAATGCCACCATGATCATGCTTTCACTAGGATATGTTGAAAACTCTAGAACAATGTAAGTCCATGAGGTTTTTAAGTTAATTAAAGTGTGTAGATATGTTACCAATATATTGTAGATGGTTTGCTTTTATTATGTATATCTACAACTATGTTTTTGTGCATTCTATGTTGTGCAAATGTAGCCGGTCCCAAGCCTGGGTAAAGGAGGGTTGGTGGTAGGTAGGCAGCGAGCCATGGAACTTTGTCACTCTTCTTATGACAATGGATGATTATCAAAAAATTGGAGCATCCCTCCCTAGAGACACACTACATCCTATAAGGAGTGTCATTAATTTTATATGTTGGAGTTGTTTGTATATTAATTTAATATTTTGAAGGTTCTACACACTTTCTCTCTCCTAATTTCATCTTTTAAACAAACTTTCTACAAATTGAGTGAAAATTCACCCAAAGGCATATTACGAATATAAGATTATTTTCCACTTTTGAAGTCATTAAATATTTTATTTAATAATTTTAAGGAAAAATACCCTTTTCTTTTCTAAATAAAATAGATATAGTTATTATTATCCCAAATTGGTGAAAATTGGCCTCCAAGCCAATGCATATCCCAAGAAAACAAATATGAGGTTATTCTTATTCAATAAGTTTTTCTTTTAACACATTATCCATTACTTCTATTATTTCTCTCATTAAAAATTCAATATCTCATTAATCATGTTTTAAGCATTATCTTTGATTCCCTTTTTCTCTTCCTTGCACCATAAGGCAAAGGAAAAGATCTAGAACAAATATACTCTATCATTATCCCACATAAGTTTATTTATTTTGTATTTTGTGGAATTGAACATTGTTTGCACATTATTACATAATGTGACATTTATTGATTTTATGTTTAACTTGAAGGTATTAGGTAATATTAATTTATATTATACATTTTAATGTGACTTATGCATGCATTAATATATTTAAGGTCACTAAAGATCATACTCTAAACTGTGTTTGGCTAAACCTCAAAGACTAAGGTTTCTAACCTCTGGAATAAGATTAAGTTCTAGGTTTCGGTATGTTACATCATACCACCCCTTAAAGAGATTTTGTCCATGAAATCTAAACCACTATCTACCATCCCTTAAAGGTTTCATCCTAATAAGCCAATAAAAACTACAGATACAAAGATAACTTCTTTTATATATATCATGCAAAAGGAAACATAACTTGAAAGTCTAACTATGGGACTAAGGATTACCTTCAACTTGATCATCATCATGGACTTCTTGACCATCCAAAGCCAAAACTCTTCCGGCTCACCTTTCTACAGGTCTTTTACCATTTTTGTTACCATTGTTCTGATGAGACACTTAAGGTTGTTGTTCTTGAGCCGGTACATGTCCATTATGCAGATGAGGGCACCTAGGGTGAATATGCCCAGGTTCATCGCAATGATGGCACACAACCCGATAGTCAGGATGATACTTTGCTTGATTCCTGTCTTGAGAGAACTTCCCTGGAGGATGGTAACCATTGCACTTAGCACACATGTTTCCTCTTCTCATCAAACTCCCTAGGTTGAAACCCTGGGTATGACTCCACAGCTAAAGCTTTATCAACCATCTGCTGAAAGGTCAAGGGTAGTTGTGGGATAAGAGCATGACCCACATTGTAGTTGAGTCCTTGAAGGAACAGGTCAGCCCTACGTTCCTCACCCAAACCTACTGCATAACGTTCCAATAGTAGAAAGTTTTGCACAAAAGCAGAAACAGATAAGGAACCTTACTTCAAGCTGTAGAACTATGCTTCTTTCTTCTTTAGGGCAGTAGTACATATGTACTTCCCATAGAACAGAGCCAAAAACTCCACCCAATACATGGTTGATATGTCTCTAGTCCTTTCAATCCCATTCTACCAAACTCTTGCTAGTCCATCTAAAACATATGAAGCAAATCTAACCTTCTGGTGGGGAAGACAGGCATACCATCAAAAGTCCTCTCAATGGCTAACACCCAATCATCAACTTTGTCAACCATCTCTATCTCATCTTCACCCTTGAAGGATGGTGGTTGCATCTTCATGAACTCCATGATTGAGAGCTCCTTAGGCTTTTCAGGCAAAGATGGGTCTTTCATCTTTCTCGCCATCGTAGAAGCAAAATTTGTCAAAACATGGCCAACTCTTGCTCTGGAGTCATAACTAATCCCAAACTAGTAGAAGCTAAGGTTCCCTGACCAAACATAAGGTTTTCGGGTGTCTTGTAACAATGCTGGTTGTCAACTATCGAGTCATCTCCCACCATTAGGGTTTTGCCTGTACAAGGCAAGGTACTAGGTATAAGCAACCTAAGATAAAGGTAAACATCCTAAGGGAGACATGTTTGAAATAGTTAGATAATTGACAGCTACAAGCTTTGATACCATGTTGTAAGGAGTGGGATCCCATAGGGATCCACTCCCTACTAAAAATAAAATGGGTAACATCCACCAACAATTTTTTCTCTCAAAAGGGGATGAAATCAAATTTATTTAACATGATTGTATCATAACTCAAAGTATCAGTAGAATTGAAAGATATATCTAACCATTACAAGGATTCTTATCATACTAAACTTTCACCACATAGGGTGACATAAAGGAAAACTAGCTACATATGCAGAACTAGCTGAGGATCACCTAACAACTTCAAGCAAAGTCTGCCACAAAGACAACTACACTTGTTGAGGTCCAGGTCCACCTAGATCTCCTTCTCCTTGTCCAACACCTGGGGTTGGAAGCGTACCCCACAAAAGAAAAGAAAAGAGGATATGAACAAAAAGCTGGTATGAGCATGCTAAAAAGGAATTGAGTAATTTAAAAGAATACAGGGCATCAAGTATATAAGGCTTCCCATGAAAAAGGTAAGAACTACCCAAACGAGCATAAAAGGAAAGAATCACAAACATATGGTAAAAGGAATACTTGCCATTAAAACAATAATAAAAGTGGTGCCACAAAACCACTCATAAAGTTTTTAGGGCACAAAACCCATAACAACCTACATGTAGGTGAGATAAACATAGCACTAGAACAACATAGTAACAAAGGCGACCAAGTCTCATAAACTTGAAACCTGATAGAGATTGGCACATAACCAAACTCCCAATTTATAAAAAGTTGGCCAAACCTCATAAATTTGAAACTCGGGTATGGGGCATATAACCACCATCCCAAAATAATATTCATAAGGGAACATAATCCAAAACCAGTGCAAATTATATTACTCTAGGGCTACTGAGTCACACAACATGCTTAATAGGGAGGCAAGTAAAAGGTATAGTTGGATTTAACAAATTAATCACCACACAAGTGATCATCATTATCATCTACCTAAAAGTGGGCATATAGCAACAAATTGAGTTCCATAATGAACAAGGCATAATAAAGATTCCATAAGAATGTCAAGAAGTTATTATGATCACAAGATCAATAACAAGTAGGGTACTTCACATGAAGCATATTTTTCAAAAGAACAAGATATGGTGTATAGGCTAATGTCCATAGGACCAAGAGAAAGAAGAAAGTAGGATAATTGCTCAATAAGAATAATGGGGGATGCAAACAAACCTCTAACAGAGACTTAACAAGACCAAATTATTTCTAGATCCAAATCTAGGTTCCCAAAGCACCTAAAGTCATGTATGTGAAATTAGGGTTAGAACTACATTGATTATTCAAAACCCTAAAAATCCCCTTTTATTTTAGAATTAGGTTACGAAAACCATGTCATGTTTTAGGTCATATATTTCTGAGTTCAAAACATATTTTATTATATTTTTCTAACTTATAAATATTTTGTTATGAATTATACAAGTTATTAACTTATTAATTAGATCCATTAAAATCAACTCTTTAAAAAATGAGATTCAGGGACAAAACCAATACCATTAGAAATCTTGCATTTTTCTGAATCCAATGAGTAATTATTTGTAATTGTTTTGGATAAGTAGATAATTAGTTATGAATTTTTAAAGTTCGACCAATCAAAAAATCAAGAAAAACCACATCATCAAAGAAATTCGCGAGAGGGAGAGAAATACTTGGGCACACTCTACCTGGTCCAATCACCAATGGCCATGTCTGTGATCAAACCCACGTGGCACCGGTACACAAAAGATACAACTTACGATAAAAAATTGGGATTACCCTTGGCCGAGAAGACAAACAAAGAAGCAGCGAGGAGGGGCAAAATTGTAAAACCACAGAGGGGTTTCTTCCTCCTCTGCCCGTGCCATCACCGTGCAACATGAAGCTACAATTCGACCACTTTTGGAGTGTTTTGCAATACATGACCAAATGTGTAACTGACGGCACCGATGGAAAGCCAAGAACAAAATGAATGTATCCATACCTTCAATTCGATTAGAGAGGCTCTGTGGTGAGAGAGAGAGGCGCCACAAGGTCAAGACCAAATCTTGTTTACTGGCGGCAATGCACACGAGAACAAGAGCAATTAACTTGAGATAAGATTTGGGTAATGGCCAATGAAGACCCAAGTAGGGTTATATATAGCTGCGGGTGTGTGAAACTGAGAGAAGGGGTGTGGCCATGAAAACATGTTGGCCAAGTGTTACAACCCCAGTTTTGGGTTCATTTGCTGAGAAATGTAATTTCTCATATTAAAGATAAATGAACAAATAAGTATGTCTTTTTATTGAATGCATGTTTTCATTTACAATAGCCTTGATGGTTGTGTTGTGGGCTTTATTGGCTATTGGGCCCAATAACAAAGAAAAAGACAAAAGAAAATTCTATTATTGAGTAAATAGAAATGTGGAAACCTCTAGAAGGAAAATCCAAAGAGGGATTTTGTGCCTCTTGGGTTCCTTGGGTTCCAAGGAGTCCAAAGTTGCATAGAGAATGCAATAAGAAAAGAAAAGACCAATTAAGTATTTCATTGTTAAAGAAAGAATTGTAAATAATGATAAAAGGTGGAAAATATGTGAAAAGAGGTATAATTGAGTTATCCTTGGTGTATTTTCGTATCCCAAGGATTCCTAATGTTAAAATGAATTCCAATAGGAAAATAGAAGAGAGATGAAGAGAAATCCTTAAAAAGAGAATTAAAAAGGAAAAGAAATTGATTAATAAAAGGGAAACATGAGAAATTGACAATTAAAAGAGGATAAAGGCAAACCAAAATTCCCCAATGTGGGAATCCGTGCCTTTGGGTTTCCTTGAGGTCTAAGGGACCCAAAATATTAAGATAATGGCAAAAGGAATAGAAATATAAATTAATTTGGATTAATTGATGAGAAAACTTGGGAGAGAAGAAAGCCTTCTCATCCTTTGCTTTTGTTTGCCAAATTTGGTACAAAGATAGGCAATAATAAAAGGAACGTTCCCTTAAAATTTGAGCTGGAAAGGAATTATGGTTTGGGAGAAATCATTTTTACAAGTTATTTGCAAATTGGGAATTAATTCTGAATTAATGGAATAAAGCTTTCCTTTGCTTTGAACGCAAGCGATATGGTCCGTTGGATCTTCATCCAATGATGGACGCACAATGTCTAAGTCCCGATAGGACTAGGATTCTGTTGGATACAAGGAGGATTTCCCACCCTAAATTCTCGAGAATCCAGAGCATAAGCAAGCCTGGAGATCGTTCCTTTAGATCCAGGGGTTGAAACCGAAGGGAAAGGTCCCTGGTTTGACTAGGTTTGGTCGCGGTTTTGGAAAACACCCAATCTAGCAGGGACTGCCTCGACCCTATATATAGGGGAGGTTGAACGAAGACACCATCATCCTTTTTGGCTACTCCAACCTCTGCGGAAGATCACGTGGAGTGTTTCTGCGGTTTCAATTGCGCCAGCAACCCTAACCCAGACCACCGTCGACGCAACAGATCTCGCCGGATTCTGGCGAGTAGCGGAGTGGCTTGGCGAGGCTCCGGTGACCAATCGAGGTCGTCTTCAGCTTCGGCCGAGAGAGACGAAGCTCCCTGTACAATCCGTTCATGCGCAGGAGGTCAGGAGACCGAAGTCAACCCTGAGGTTGACCAACGTCGAAGCTGCTGCTACGCGAGGTTGAAGAAGGAGGCGTCTGCAAAATTACAGCCTTACCCCCCCCCCCCCGCGCCTCTATTGCTGGTAAGGGTAGTCGCGTCCTTTAGCCCTTTGATCTCTGTGTTGAGGGCGCGCACATCCGTGACCGTCAGATCCTCAGTGGATCTGCGGCCCATGGATCGGGCGGCCCTGCCTTTTTCTAGAAATAGTATATATATATCTAAAAAGGAATTATCTTGGAAAAATCGTATCTGGTGATAGAAAACTCAGATGAGAAAAGTCAATACATGAAAAATGATCAGAAAAAAATGAGAAATATGTTAAAAATGGTTTGAAAGCCTAAATCTATCTCTTTTTGCAAAAATGTATATTTTGAATAGAAAAGGGTTTAATGTGTGGTTAGAAACCCTAATTATTGATAAAAGATATATTTAGTCTTGCAAATAGGTTAATTCGAACATGTTTAACCTGATTAATGATTAAGATAGTTTTTAACCTATTTTGATGATAGAATTACAAAGTTTAGGGTTTTAACTCAATATGTGGATTAATATGTTAAAAAACCCTAAATTAGAGAAAAAGAAAAGAAAAGAAAATATAGAGTAATCCAAAAATTAGGGTTTTTGTGGACCAAACCTGATCTTAATAATCTTAATGGAAAATAAGATAAGAAAATTAGGGTTTGATGTATATTTTGATAAAAGTTAAATAAAATTGGGAAAAAGGTAATGAAACCCTAATTTTCAAGAAACCCTAAAATTGGAATAGCAATCCTAAGGAATAAAAATGAAATTGGATAAATATTGATAAAAGGAAGTTGGAATGTTTATTTCAGGATTCTTGTGTACCTTTCTTGCTTGATTGGACCTTTTCTCTCTCTACATAAATTCTATCTCCAAACCTGCGATTCAGGTATGTGGTTACGCTTATGACTACCCGAATTAGTTTTCCGGGATTCTGTCGATGTTTTCATCACGACTTGAACTAAACTATTGGATGTTTTAATTCATGCAAATTCTAAAGTGAATATGACTATCACATAAGAGATATGCCTACTAGCTCAGATCCTAGTCCCCTCTGTAGCCTAATGGGTTGACCTAGTAAATGGCTACCAATGGGGTAGGCCCATCAGGTCATTGAATGACTTAGTAAATGGCTACCAATGGGGTAGGTCTATCAAGTCACATTGAGTTAGAGATTGGACTACCTATGGGTAGTGCCATGCGACTCAACCCTAGATATTGATCTACCTGTTAGGTAGGATCATGCAGGGTCTAATAAGGATCTACCTAGAGAGAGGTAGTATCTCAGTCCGCTGCAGGGACAGCACAGAGATAGGGGATAGGAAAGGATTGAGTAGTATGGTTTAAATTGTAATCTTGGCTGTTAAATGATAATTGGATGATTAATTTGTTATTATAGTTGCATGATTATTGTTTCCCCCACATACCAACTTCTTGCTGACCGACGTTTTGTTTGTCGGCATTTTAGGTACAAATGAAAAGAACAAACAGTAAAGTGGCATATGTGGGACTGAATGAGAAATAACATA
This sequence comes from Alisma plantago-aquatica, assembly GCA_963693085.1. Classification (NCBI taxonomy): domain Eukaryota; kingdom Viridiplantae; phylum Streptophyta; class Magnoliopsida; order Alismatales; family Alismataceae; genus Alisma; species Alisma plantago-aquatica. The sequence goes on from OY856413.1 coordinate 1,115,488,981, forward strand.
CATAGGAGAATTAGTTATATTAGTTTCTTCATGGATAGAAGTTTAGAAATCCCAGCTTTTAAAAGGTAAGTACAATTTTATTTTATACCAATTTTCAGTTTAGTAGTAGAATTTCATAATTATTATTGATTATTTGTCGAACCTTTGATCCTGTTAATTGAATAACGATTCCGACCTTCAGGTCTCCCTTAATTGGGGGTTACCGGGAGGCGGGGTCGTTACACCAAGTTTTGGGTATTTCCTAAATCATCAATGAAATCACTTGATTTATGGCTTGAATGATGCGAAGTCCTCTCATGAACATGTCAGAAGAAAAATTGAGAAAATAGATTGACTATGGCCCAAGAAATCCGTGAAATAGCGAGGGCAGTTCGTGGGTGCACTGTTCATGGAGGACCCTACTCGAGGTAGGAGATGAGGTCTGCGCCGTTGGATTGAGATCTCAATGGATTAGATCACACGCAAAAGAAATGAGCCGCATGATGGAGAATCAGGGAATAAATTGGAATATTAAACCACATCAAAATTGAGCCAAAAATAAACCGCATGACAGAGTTATATTTCTATTCCCAATCAATTTCGAATAAAGTGTAAACACATTTATTTCTTTTCTTCTCTCTCTTCTTTTAAGGGTGCAAATGAATCCCAAATTTAACAAAAAAATTACATGCTGACTGACTTTGAGGTATAGAATCCGAATATGGAATTAGTTTTTCCTTTTGAGAACTTTTAATGGGTTATATAATTCAAAACTCATTTTCTCTTTCCTCCTTCATTAATGGTGATAGGATCACCCAAATTTTATGAAACTTCACCCACAAGTTAGATTTAATATGTTGGATACAAATTTGCCATTAATGTTACATGTTGGAGTTGTTTGTGTGTTAATTTAATATTTTGAAGGTTCTACACACTTTCTCTCTCCTAGTTTTATCTTTTAAACAAACTTTATCCAAATTGAGTGAAAATTCACCAGAAGGCATATTTTATTATCTAGATTACGAATCTAAGATTATTTTCCACTTTTGAAGTCATTAAATATTTTATTTAATAATTTTAAGGAAAAATACCGTTTTCTTTTCTAAATATAAGATATAGTTATTATTATCCCAAATTGGTGAAACTTGGCCTCCGAGCCAAGGCATATCTCAAGAAAATGAATATGAGGTTATTCTTATCTAATAAGTTTTTCCTTTTAACACATTATCCATTACTTCTATTATTTCTCTCATTAAAAATCCAACATATCATTAATCATGTTTTAAGCATTATCTTTGATTCCCTTTTTCTCTTCCTTGCACCATAAGGTAAAGGAAAAGATCTAGAATGAATCTACTCTATCATTACCCCACATAAGTTTATTTATTTCATATTTTGTGGAATTGAACATTGTATGCACATTATTACATCATGTGACATATATTGATTTTATGTTTAACTTGAAGGTATTAGGTAATATTAATTTATATTATACATTTTAATGTGATTTATGCATGCATTAATATATTTAAGGTCACTAAAGAGCATACTCTAAACCTTGTTTGGCTAAACCTCAAAGACTAAGGTTTCTAACCTCTAGAATAAGATTAAGTTCTAGGTTTCAATATGTTACACATCCACACCCAGGTACGAAGATATATATGCAAGGGATTTCAATGTAGTGACACCCGGTAGTGTTGAAGGAAAAGTAACGGTTCCCACACCTTGGGTGGGTGTGGGTAAAGAAGCTAGTCCCACTACATCATTGTATAAAGGTAGTGAAAAATGTGCAAGGGCAATCTTTTCAAAGGAGATAGGTGAAAAAGAAAGTTTAGCAAAATTGGATCAGAATTGGATGTTGGGATATTGAGGCTTTGAGAGGATAGTCTTCATAGATAGTTGATACCATATTTAGAAGAAATGTTAACATTATTTTCTTGCAGGAAATAAAATGGACAAGGGAACAATGCAGAGATATTGGAGACACGTGATACAAAATTTGGTATACAAGTATTGACAGATATAGAAATGGCGTTGGATATTATTGATAATATGTTGAAGGATGATGTTGTCAAGATCAAGTTGGGGAATAAAATCATATCTATCAAGGTAGTTCTTGAGGGAATGATTTTCAATATTATAAGTGCTTATACCCCTCATATTAGCCTTAATGAGGAGGAAAAAAAGGATTTTTGGGATGACATGGATAAACTGATGCAAGGAATACTGATAGAAGAGAAGACTATTATTGGGAGTGATTTAAATGTCTATGTGAGGAGTAACAATGTTCCATTGAGAGAGTTCATGGGGATTTTGGACATGGAAGTAGAAATGGAGAAAGAGAGAGGATTTTAGGTTTTGTAGCTGCTTATGATATGATCCTAGTGTATACACATTTCAAGAAAAGAAACCCTCATATTATTACTTTCAAGAATGGGTGCAATTGTAGCCAAATTGGTTACTCCTTACGATACAACTGGATACAAAAGTATGCAAGGATTGTAAAGTGATTGCTAGGGAAGAACTCACCACCCAACACAAGTTGGTGGTTTTGGAATCTAATTTTAACTCTATGTGGCAAAGTATGAGTGCATTCTTAATAAAAAATGCCAAAGAGGTATAGGGAGAGTCCAAAGGGTGTGGGCATCCACAAAAACAAACTTGGTGGTGGAATGATGAAGTAAAAAAAGCTATTAGATGAAAAAGGGAGATATATAGGAGATTGTAGAAATTTAGAGATGATGTGACTTTTTAGAGTTCCAAACAAGAAAAGAAAGATGATGAGAAAGTAGTTCAAGAGGCAAGGTCTAGCCACTTTGAAAAAATATATAAGAAGTTGGACATTAGACATGGAGAAAAAGATATTTATAAAATGGCCTATATAAGAGAAAGGGAAGGAAGAGACTTGAGTCAAGTAAAATGCATCAAGAATGAAGATGGCAGAGTGTTGGCGAAGGATGATGATATAAAGAACCAACAGAGAGATTGCTTTCATAAGCTTTTCAATGGAGATACTATGACAATGTAAGAGACTCAGATGACATGAGTACTAGAAATATTTCTTACACACGATGAGTTTCACTATCCTAGATCAAGAATTCTTTAAAAAGATGAAAATTGAAAAGGCATGTGGTCCATATGGTATTCCTATTGATGTATGGAAGAGTATGGGGGATGAAGGAGATATGTGCTTAACACATTTCTTTAACAAGATTATGAAGACAAAGAAGATGCCAGATAAATGGTGAAATAGTACTATAGTAATGATCTACAAGAACAAAAGAGATGTTCAGAGATGCACAAACTACAAAGGTATCAAGTTGGTGAGTCACACTAAAAAATTGAGAAATGATTATTGAGAAAAGGCTAAGAACATATTCATTAGACAACTAGTTTGGTTTTATGCCAGGAAGATCAACAATTGATGTTGTTTTTCTGATAAGGAGGTTGACAAAGAAGTATAGATAAAACAAAAGCAACATTGATATGGTGTTTATTGATCTAGAAAAGGCATATAATTGAGTATTGATAACATCAATTCTCATGCATATTTCATAGATTTTTCATAAATAAAATCATTTGATTTAATGTATAGATCTCTAATTTTGTTTGATTTGTTCTTCAATTACTAACTACTTAGTTTTAACCAAGTTCCTTTGAAAATTGTAGGAATTCAACTCATAATCATTAAGATCGATGGAATAACCATTAATTTTCAAGAATGATCATTTCTTCAAGCACCAACCTTGATAAGTTCCCACAGATCACCAACCTATCAGGTCAACATTTCATCCTTCATCTAGATATTGATGGATTCATCCATCGAGCTTCTAGCCATCGACCATAAAGAATGATGGATCTAAGGTCAATAGAAGAAAAACATAAGATCGACAAAGTTTCATCGAGCTCAAAGCCATTAAACCCACCTATCGATCTTCATGTCCACAGATTAGCCTATCGGTCTCACCAAGATTGACGACCCACTGAGATTGATGAAGACCCATTGGTCAATCAAAGATTCATTGACCATCAAAGTCCACATAAGGAAGATGAAGACTCCACACCTTTGGATCAATCAAAGATCAACAAAGAACAAGTCATATCCTATAAATAGGTCCCCAGCCATCACCTTCAAGCCATCTTGGATTTTGGGAGTCAAGAGACGAAAGGCTGCCAAGTTCAGAATCTAAGTCTAAAGATCATCGACCTGGCTAGTGTCATCAACCTATTTAAACCATTGACCTTTAGACTTGGCATTCAACTACTTCCATCAACAGATTAATGGATCTACTTGCTTGAAGTCTTGATTGTATAGAAGAGTGGAGGCTATTGATAGTTGGCCATCGACATGTGGTCATCGACCTCCTTGTTAGATCTACATCAAAAGGTGGATAGTCTGGTCATTCAATCTACCCTTGTATTGACTTCTTCCCTTTATTTTCCTTATCATGACTTACTCAAGTTGTAATTTGTTTCTTTTATATACTATGAGTGTCTAAACTCCATAATTTGGGTTTGGAGTAGCCATCAGACAACCATATAATTTTTCCTTCTTTTGTTTATTTCATATGTTCTTATATTTTTGTTTCTATTCTCTTGTTTTAATGTGTCACATGTTGATTAGCTAAATTCTTGTGACTTTTGATATCAATTTATTTGAGAGAATGATTTTAGTAAGATCTGTACTATAGATTAGTGATGAGACATGACAGTGGGGAGTTAGTATAATAAAAGTCATACCATTTATATTGGTCTTTTAGTTATCATATTGAGAGAGAGATACCTTTGGATAAAAATATACCCAAATCTTGAGAGATGGAAGGAGTGGATATCTTTTATGACTATTTATAAAACAAGTTAAAAATATATATAAATAAGTTGGAAGAGAATATTTTATATGGTTGAGGTTGGTTTGATTGGTGAAACCCAATCCAAGTTTTCCCTTTTATCATTTAACAATTATCTTTATTTTCTTTTGATCTTTTTTAACTTAGCTTTACAAATTGATTAGATTATATTTTTTTAAACTAAAAAACCAAATTCACCTCTTTGATTTGATGAAACTAAGCTAAGATATCCCATTCTTATTATGTTGATCTCCTTGTCCCTGTGTTTGACCTTGTATTGCTACAATAGACTTTGTATTGAGTTTCATATGCCTCTCATAGTTAGGTTTAAATTTAAAGTATGATATCTTTGACTGGACAATTGTGTTTACACTTTTGACCCAAAAAAAAGAGTGATATACTTTTGGTACCATTGCCAACGATAAGGCGACAAACAACCAATAAGGATTTGGGGTCTACTTAGATTTTGTCCATTGTTTTAAATCTAGAAACATATGTAATTACATACCTTTTATAACTTACATCTGCCTTTCAATATTTTTTACATTTCTAGTCTTAGACTTTGATTTGTTAGAATTCTGTTCAGGAGTCAAAATTTTTTGTTTTCAACACTAGAATTTTTTAGTGAATTTTGAAAAGTAGAGCATCTTTATGACGATCCAATGGCTGCTCATCCAGTCATAGGGCAAGCTCCTAAAAATCTTCCATGCCTCCACTTTTTGTCTACAACCCATGCCAATGATAATAGAGAACTTGTTGTCATACCTCACACACCCATGGTCAATTTTGAACTGTAACTTACTTTCATCAATATCATTCAACATCAGACTTTTAGAGGAAATTATGTTGAAGAAAATCCATACCATCACATTGATGCCTTGCAAAACCTTTGCGACATCCTTAAGATAAATAGGGTCCCTCAAGACGTCATCTATATGAAGGTTTTCCATTTATCCCTAAGAGACAAGGCTCTGGCATGGTATTTGTCTCTAAAAGGAATCACCACATGGAAATAATGATCTAAAGCTTTTGTGAACAAATTCTTTCCTATTTAGAAAACTCTTAGATGCTAGCACAAAATCACCAGATTTTAAGAAAGAATCCCACTAAGAACTTGTATGAGGCTTAGTAGAGATACCAAGAGTATTTGCAAGACTTCCCACATCACAATTTTCATGAAGGTTTTCTAATCACTAAAAGGGCTTACTTCCATAGAGAGGACACGTCTCAGTGTACCTAGTAGGAAGTGATTTCATAAACATGATGTTGAAACTACTAAAGAAATCATTGACAATATGGCCACACTGCAAGTGGGAAGGGACTATGACAGAGGTTCTATCGTAAATATGTTGGACATCAATACTTCTTCAGAACCAAAGTTGCTTGAAAGTCTAAATAACAAACTAGATAGAATGTCAACCGATGTACAAGACCAAAAGTAAGTAAACTATAGATACCATGCTGAGGCGGTAGTAAAATGTCTTACTTGTGGAGAAGGCAGCCGCGATATAGACCATTGCATCTATACCCACAAGTAAGAAGATCATTAGATAATTCTCGGGGAGATTTGTCTTATGTAAATTATAAAAAACCTAACCACCCATGCTTTTCATATGGAAATACCTGTGCTATAGAAAATTCTTTCCAACTAAACTAAACACGACAAGCAATGGGAAGAGGAAATCCTATGGGGTTTCCACATGAAAACCCTCATAACAACAAAGCAATTTCAACAGACAACCATGGGGAAGTTTGTTTCAATGACAACAGAACTCCAAAAATAAGTTAAATTCCCACACTAAAAGATTGGGAGAATGCATGGTAAGTAATAGTAACCTAATATCAGGCATGCAAGTTCAATTGGGCAATGTGAACACCCAAATGAGTGACCTAAAGAAACATAACAAAATGATTGATCAACAACTAGCCTTTATTGAAGCATCAATCAAAAGTCCAAATTGGCAGTTTCCCTCAAGTACTAAACAAAACCCAAAGAGTGAAAGCACATGGATGGAAACACTTTGATCTGGAACCACTTCCGATGTGCCACAAGATGTCCTGCCACCCACTAAAGAAAGTAATGATGTGATCAACCATAATGACAGAGAAGTTCCTACAACGAAGAAATCTTGAGGAATGACTAAACCTATTTCATCCATCAAGACATCTGAATTTCCATTTTGAGCACCTTTCTCCCATCACTTCATTAAGGCCAAGCTTGAGAAAAGATACACCAAATTTCTAAACACCATCAAAAAGATACCTTTGGATGTCCCTCTTCTGGACATCATCAATGAAATGCCCACTTATGCCAAATTTCTAAAGGATCTTATCACCAAGAAGAGAAAAAGGGAGAAATAGAAACAATGGGATCGACAAGGATGGAAACAACCTTTTTCCAGTCCACTATGCTAGCTAAATAGAAATACCATGGAGATTTCACCATACCCTTTCTCATAGGATACACTTCGCCAAGATACAACCTAGTCAATTTGGGGGTTAGCATAAGCCTCATGCCACACATCCTAGCAATCAAAATGTGTTTGACCAATGTTATTCACTCAAATATGAGAATCTAGTTAGCCGATAAATCTTTCACCAAGACCTTTGGTGTAGTCCAATATGTCCCCATCTGAATTGGAAATTTCTTCATCCCTTGTGACATTGTCGTCATTAATGTAGTTGAAGATCCTATGTGTCTGATGATTTTTGGACAACCCTTCCTCTCTAAAACTCATGCATTAATTTTGAAAACGGGATAATTACCATAAGAGTTGGTAATGAACACATCAATTTAAATGTGCTAAAACACATGAAAGGCCCTTCCTCAATAGAGACAAGTTACTTTGCCGACTGCTATAGTCAATTTTGTGCTGAAATTCAAGAACACAACACAATTGTGGATCCGTTGATGCGAGTGCTTACCAATCCAAATTCAGAGATCACTGATCCTAAATTTGAAGAAATCCAAGCTTACTTGGAAGCCACAGAAGAAGAATAAGAACATCAACAAGTATCAATTGAAATCTCCTAGTACGTCACTCTTTAGAGAGAAACAAAGGAAATTTCTACACCAAAGCATGTATATGAGTTAAAAACCCTTCCAGAGGGTTTGAAATATGAATTCTTAGATGATGAACAAAGAAATATAAATGCTCAGTTATCACCTAATTGAGAGAATCAATTTCTGATTGAACTCAAACTTCGACAAAAAGCTCTTGGTTATTGTATAGATGACATCAAGATATTGAGTCTTGTTGTCGGTATGCATCACATCAACTTAGAAGACACTGTTAAACCATATGATCAAGATCAATGAAATCCAAATGACAATATGTGTGAGGTTGTGCATAAGGAAGTCATTAAACTCTATGTTGCTGGAATCATTTATTCCATAAGTGATAGTAACTAGGTCATCCATGTGCATGTAGTACCTAAGAAAGGAGGAATGATAGTTGTGAAAAGGGGTGAGACAAGGAACTAGCCAACCACATAGTGACTAGTTGGAAAATGTGTTATAGACTACTAAATGTTGCAACAAGAGAAAGTCACTTTCCCCTTCCTTTTATTGACCAATTCCTAGAGAGACTTGTGCATCACTTCAACTTTTTCTATCTAGACACCTACTCTTGTTCTACCAAGTGCCTATTCATCCCAATTGCAACCCCTGACCTGGGTTATGGATTAAACCTAGATATTTTGCTTAAGTAAGTTGCTTACGAACTTGTTATTATCTTTTGAAAAGTAGTTAAGGCCCTTGTGAAGTTTATTTTCAAATTTGATCTTATATGCAAACTATGTGTGCATTATATGATAATCTAAGTGAAAAGTGCAATTTACCCAAGATAAGGGGTTATATTACAAATGTTACATGTTGAATGAATTCTAAGTGTTTGTATATCATTAAAGAGGATATGATGCTAAGTGGTGCTTGTGCAAAGTCTAAAATCTAAGTGAGAACTTTGCTAAGTGCTTGGTGCATCAATTGTGATACAAATTGCACTATATACAAAATGTAGGGTTGATGTGCAAATTACCACCTCTAGATTATTTTTAGTCTTATCTATTATTATCTAGAGAAGAGAGAAAGAATGAGACAATATTTTAGAAACATCTTAAAATGTTATCACTCTTAATAATGAAGAGACTAAGAAAATGTATAAGTTGAAAGTTATACATATGAGCATATCAAGTTGTGGACTTTGAAATGGGAGTTCCTATCAACCATAAAGACATAAGGAAGCCTCCTATTGGTTTGTGGGGTTTTGTAATTGCCCATGATAGGCAAGGCACTTCAAAGAAGAGATATGAATTGACTTGCAACTTGTCTTGGAAAAGATTGAGTTGAATATTATAATATAGTGAGTGGAAGAAGACTTGCCTTAGAAGATAGCTCAAGAGCTGACCCTTATCCCCTACATTATCCTTGGACTTGTTTTTTGCATGGAAAGATAATTATGGCATGCATGCAAGTGTATGTGTCGACCTTGCATGACTAGGTGGCATGAAGTAGCTTAAGCTAATGACACTTCTTACCCTCTTTTCCATAAACCTCTAGTATAAATACCTTGCCATTCACTTGTTAGTAAGATTTTCGAATCTTGTTAGTAACTTTACCTCTTGTATCATTCATAGTGAGGAGATTTTAGTGTCATAGCTTGGTATCAGCCAACGGTAAGAGATATCAGCCAATAAGGGTCATAATAACCTAGCAAGGGTTATATCGGCCATTGAAGTGGAAATATCATGCAAAGCTAGGAGCACAAGTTTCGATCTTGAGGAAGGTTCATCTTCAACCTTGGAACGTGAGGAGTGTAGCTTGGAGGCTACTTGATAGGTGGGTTATATAACTTGAACCCATCTATATTATTATCTTTTCTTCAATATTGTTCAACTTATTGATTTCTTTCAAATTTGGATTTCCTTTGAACAATTGATATATCCATGAGTTCCAATAAGTAGTTAGGACTGTTATCCATGGTTCTGAATAGTTAGACAAGGATCTTGAGGTTGAAGATGATGACATCATCATTGAACAACCCGATATGGGTTGAAGACTCTTGAAACCCAATATGGAATTCGATATAGAGGCTTACCCGATATAAAGGTAGGTCATATTTTATAAGACACGTCCTATGAACAATATGGAAGACACCTATCCATGTTTTATACTTGAAACAAGGTAAGAGTAATACCCTTACACGATATGGGCAAACCCTAGATGAAGACATGGGAACCCAATATGTTTTGGAACCTATTTTCTTTTAAAACCCAATATACCCCATTCCCTTGTGATGGGTAGAGGAGCAATTTAATATCCATCTTGTCATGTTTTTACAAGAAAAGAATTAAACCTTAAAGAGATTTTGAGTTTAAGGTTTTATCTATTGAAGTAAACTGATATGATGAACCCATGAGGTAAACCGATATGATATTCAGAAATGTGACCCAATATGATACCCAAGATATGTAAACTGATATGATAGCCAACATGGGATCACGATATGATATCTAACATGGGATCACAATATGGAAATACAATATTGGGACACGATATGGTAAACCCAAGATGAAATCCAATATGGCAATCCAAGAGGAAATCCTATATGATGGGAAATTGATATGGAAGTTTAAAATGAAATCTGATATGACAAACTAAGGTAAGGAACCAAAATAATATTATCTTAAAAGATAGATGGTAAAGCCATAGTGATATGCCCAATATGGGGTACTCTTGTACATGATATGAGAACCCAATATACCTCTATACCCGATATGAGGATAATGGTCTAACCCATACATACTATAAAGTTGACTTAAGATGATAAAAGATTAAGTGATAGCTAAACCAACATGACTACACGATGTGGTGTTAACGAATATGCCCTAAACCCGATATGATTTTGTGGTTTCACCACATGATTAAAATGTATACTAGTTATAATGATATATGCATTTTCAAGCAAGATAGGATAACATTATGCACCATGCTACCCGATATGGTAGACATGTTCTAATTCATTAGGCTTGTCTATGTGATGTATATGATTAATTTAATATTGAGACATAATGAGTTTAATTCAATTTGATATTGATAAGCTAGTATAACCTTAAAGAGGAGAATTAAGTAATCTATATCCTAGTAGGAATGAGAGAGAATCTAAGATTGGAAAGATAATTATGTGATTAACACATAACAATACTCCTGAGATGAGTGGACTATGAGTTAGGGCTTAATCTTTGTTAATGAAATCGTGAAACCCTAATCGATTGATTATAACCTAATTCATTAGGGAAAATGTCTTCTTTAGTATTTCATGGTTAAGACATGTGTTTGAAATTGTTGAAAGCATGATATACTAACTATGTAGGTATCATAAGGCAATGAGCATGGTTATGTAAGAGCTATGATGTTATATGATACAGATTCAATGAGCTATGTGAACTATGTGGATAAATACCTTGGTCTAATGACCTAGAGGTAATGATCATCTACTAAGTGGTGACAGTACTCAGTGATGAATTAAGGGTTTGAATACCCAAGTATGATGATGATAAGAGATTGAGATTCTAAGTGAACTATGTGTTTCATAGAACATGAAAGTACCTCATAAATACATTTATGCTTTTCATTGTAGCATTTAATATAATTCTTGTTTGTAACTTGATTGATGCTAAAAGATACAGTAATGCATTTAATTAAGCAAGATAAATGTTATCATGTAGTTGCCCAGAGCATAGATCCATTCAGTGTCAGCATTTGTTGAGTGGTGAAATGAGTTTTACTTGGAATGCATATTTTTGAATATGTGATAATTATAAAAGGGTGCTCAATGGACTCCCTAAATTAAATAAAGGTGCTAAGTGGACTCCCTAAATACACCAGGTTGCTCAGTGGACTTCCTAATGAAATTAAACCAGGATTGCTTAGTGGTCATCCTGATAATCTAGAAAAGCTAAGTGGTCTTCTCCCGAAGCGAGTACACGCTACGGCTGTAACTCCACAGCAAAGATGTCGCTATACCCCATCATAGCTAATTATAGTAGACACAAGATGTCATGCTAAATCTAAGTATTCTTGTACTGATCGAGAAAGGTGAGGTCTTGACAGCCGGCTCTGCCATTGACCTTGTATGGTACTGATTTCGATTTACTAGTGGTCGGTTGGAGTATGAGCGGTAAATCTCATCTCCTCTGGGAATAAGTGTGAATGTAAACATGTAATCAGCCATGTAGTGTATTTGTTCAAAGTATCGAATACGGAACACATTGGTTGATGCCTTATTAATTTTATACACCTTAGTAGATAGATGTTATACATATTCTTCATATTCATTTTTAAGCAAATAGATGACTTAAAAATATGTTATCAATACTTATGCTTTACAAATATATCTTCTAGTTGCATAAATATCCTTTATTCAGTCTTTATTATTTTCTATGATAATAATATTATTGGCAGAGAGTTATATCTCTCCCTGGGACAATAGTCTCACCCCGTGGGATCCACAATTTTTAGGTGCACGCGGACGAGGGACTAGGAACCAGACTATAGAAGAAGGATCGTATCAGCAGGGACAACAGTAGTAGCTCAGGTTGAGTACACTGTCTATCAGGGTTTTGTAGATAGAAGTTTATGTGTCATCTCTGTACTCTCAAGTCCTTGGGAGATAGCTCTTAGTGGTTTTTACGAATGACTTGAGATTTTGGTTTACTTATATCAAGGTTTTTATGTTGCTATTGTACATATTAAAGTAAAACAACTGGTACTTCTTATCCGTGAGAAGAGATGCTACACTGTATGTATAATATGAACCATGTGTATATAAAGCTTTGGTTCCTTTTGTAAGAGTTCCTGGAAAAAGGATCTATGTGCAAAGATGGTTTTAATTCTGAGTGATTTTTTTTTGATTCTGTTGTTTATGATAATTCTATGATTTTTACCAGTGATGGCTTGATTTGTATCGGGTCGTCACAAAGTTTTGGTTAGGGCTGGAAATCAGGACAATTTTGGGGTATATGTATATAAGTCTTAAAATTGAACGATAAAATAAAATCTTCAAAAAAATTAATTTAGGGTCATTTCAGGTCGGGTCTGGCTTATTTGGGGTCTCATAAAACCAAAAATATTCACAAATGAAAGAAATTTAGTTTGGAATAAATTGCACATTTTCGGGTCCTGTCGGGTCGAAAATTTCCAGCCCTAGTTTTGGTATCAGAGCCTAAGGTTCGCCGAGTCTACAGAGACATAGGATTAAGTTTGTTGAGTCTGTTCTAGTGTCCTCCAGTGTATCTTATAATAAATTCTCCTCATACAAGACAAGAAGTTAAACTGAAGATGGCTGGAGCACACGAAGAACATGCTAACTAAAGTAGTGTCGCTGTACCAGGAGGTGGTGTAAGGGATTAGGTTAGAGAAGAACCAGTGCCTGAGAACCCCCAGCTTGACCAAACTCTATTAGAAAACCTAGCTTTTCATGCTCTTTTCTGGAAAATCATGAATACAATGACGCATATGGCTGGCCGGATACCAGTACTAGTCCCTAGGACATCAAGGTCCAGTGAGGGACATGGATCTGGTAAGATCTTTGAACGGTTGCGCTGAGTGGGGGCCACTAAATATGCCGACACAGCTGACCCAACAGATGCAGATTCATGGCTTACTGAGCTAGAGAAAGCCTTTAGGATCCTTGATATTCCAGAAGTTGATAAGGTTAAGCATGTTGTATACCTTCTGAAGGGAAGCACTGACCATTGGTGGGCCATCGAAGAAGAGAAAAGACTGGGTGTTGAGATCAGATGGCACAAATTCCGGCAAGAATTTGTCAGTAGATACTTCCCCAAGACTTATCTAGATGAGAAGATTTCTCAATTTGAATGAATTAGATAGGGACCGGTGAAGGTTAGTGAATATGAAGCTAAGTTAATGGAGCTTCTATGGTTTTGTCCACATATGACCACCACAGATGAGGAGAGAATTCAACATTTCGAGAAGGGTCTGAATGCTTAATTAACCACACCTGTATCTGCTCTAGAGAATAGAGAGAGGTTTTCCACCTTTGTGGAGTCAGTTAGGAAGATATAAAGGTTTGTGATATAGAAACGAGAGGCGAACAGTAGGAAAGTACCTACACAATTTCAGAACCAGAGGTTTGGCATTTTTAAGAAACTGAGGTTTATTGCACTCGCAGAACCACATAGGTTCAATACTCAGACACAGTGGACATCTAGTCAAGGTAGAGGCCATGGTTTTCCATCAAGTGGAGACCATAGCTCAGCATCAATGTTAGTGACATGACCATCAAGGTCACAATGGGATGACAGAGTCATCTATAGGTGTAGGCAGACAGTTCATGTGATAAAGGATTGTCCAGTTAGGGACATGGGAGTGACCCAACCACTGAGGCAGAGTCAACAGGGCTCTCAGAGACAACAGTTCAGTAGTGGCACTCGAGGATGAGGACAAGCGTCTTAGGTAGGATCATTTGCACCGGCCAACAGAGGATGAGGTCGACAACAGGCGACGACAAGATTCTATGCTATGAATCAGCCGGAGGTAGTGGTTAACCCACGAGTTGTGACAGGTCAGATGGAATTATTTTATTCTGATATGTCTTCATCTTGTTTTGTATCTATTTTGATTGATATGGGTCATACACATTCTTTTATCACTCGAGAAGTGATTCATGACCGTAATATGATTGTCAATCCTAGAACGGATAATCTGTTATTAGAAAATCCATTAGTTGGACCTGTGATGTTGAGGGAGGTATGTTCTCCCTGTGTTCTTTCTTTCTCAAAACACAGCATTCAGGTGGATCTTATACCACTTGAAATGCATGGGTTCGATGTAATTCTCAGGATGGATACCCTAGAGAAATATAAAGTAGTCTTGGATTGTGGTTCCAAGCAGGCTATGTTTACATACAGTGATAAGACATGGGTCTTTCAGGGGGATAGAAAGACTCTTCCAACTTATTTAGTGTCAGCTATGGTAGCAGAAAAGTTGATGAGATAAGGGTGCTTCGCATTCTTGGCACATGTGGTAGATACCAGAATAAAGAGCCTTAGTCTTTTTGAAGTTCTGATTGTTAGGGAATTCAAGGATGTGTTTCCCGGGGAATTTCTAGGTGTTCCACCACCCCGAGAGATTTATTTTGAAATTAATCTTATTTTAGGTATGCAACCCATAGCCCAAACACCTTATAGGATGGCGCTAGTTGAGATGTTCTGAACTTAAGAAATAGTTGCAGGAGTTACTTGAGAAAGGTTTCATACGACCGAGTACTTTGCCATGGGGTGCTCCAGTTCTTTTTGTTAAAAAGAAAGATGGGTCTATGAGACTATGCATAGATTACAGATAGCTTAACAAGGTGACTATTAAGAACAAATATCCCTTACCAAGGATAGATGATTTGTTTGACTAGTTTTGTGGTGCAGCGGTGTTCTCTAAAATAGATCTAAGGCTAGGATATCATTAGTTGCATATCAAGGAAAGTGACATACCTAAGTCAGCCTTTAGAACAAGGTATGGGCATTATGAGTTCGTAGTTATGTCATTTGGACTAACTAATGCACTAGCTACATTCATGGAGTTGATGAATAGAATCTTTCATCCTTTCCTTGATCAATTTGTGTGGTTTTCATAGATGACATCTTGATATACAGTAGAGTCAGTCAACAACATGAACAACACCTTTGTTAAGCTTTGACTTTGTTGAGACATCACAAGTTATATGCTAAGTTTAGCAAGTGTGAGTTCTGGTTATCAGAAGTATCTTTTCTTAGACACGTTATATCTACTTCAGGTATTCGTGTTGGTCCAAAGAAGGTAGAATCTGTTATGGAGTGGGAACAACATAATACATTGATAGAGATTCGTAGTTTCCTAGGTATGGCGGGATACTACAGAAGATTTATCAAAGATTTCAGTTCTGTAGCAGTACCCTTAACCAGGTTGACAAGGAAAGAAGTCCCTTTTGTCTGGAATGATAGGTGTCAGCATTCTTTCCAGTTGTTGAAAGAAAAGTTGACTAGTGCACCTGTGTTAGTTCTACCCGAGCAGGGAAAGGGATATGTTGTTTTCTATGATGCTTCTAAGAATGGTCTAGGCTGTGTGTTGATGTAGAGTGATCATGTAGTTCTTTTGCTTCTCGACAGCTCAAGAAATACAAGGAGAATTATCTGACACATGATCTAGAATAAACTGTAGTGGTTCATGCGTTAAAAAATTTGGAGACATTATCTCTATGGAGAGATGTGTCAGATCTTTATAGATCATAAAAATTTAAAATATATTTTCTCTCAGCATGAGCTGAATATGAGACAACATCGCTGGATGGAGTTAATCAAGGACTACGATTGTACAGTTGATTTTCATCCAAGAAAAGCCAATGTAGTGGTTGATGCACTAAGTAGAAAATCCTTGTCTTTACCCTCAAATAATGCACAATTGAACTCTTTAGTATGTTGTAAGCAGGATATGCTTGTCTCTTTGAGACAGATGAATGTGCGGTTAAAGTATCTTGTTAGCAGGGTTATTAGCTGAGATGCATGTGAAACCTACTTTGAGAAAATAGATTAAAGAAACACAACATGCTGATACTGTGATTCAACAGATTAGGTCAGAGTTGGGTAGTGAGAAACGGGACGGTTTCCATGAGTCAGAGGATGAGATACTCAGTTGCCATGGTAGGATGGTAGTACCTGATAGTAATAACTTAAGAAAGTTAGTTATGGAGGAAGCTCACTCATAAATGTATGCAATGCATCCAAAATGTATCATAACTTAAAGGATTTGTATTGGTGGACCAGTTTGAAGAAAGATGTAGCTGAGTTCATTATGCAGTGTCCGGTGTGTCAGTAGGTTAAAGAAGAACACCAAAAGCCTACAAGATTGTTACAACCCCTATCTATACCTCAGTGGAAATGGGATCATGTGATAATGGACCTTGTGGTTGGTCTACCTAGGACAACCAAAAGTCATGACTCCATTTGGGTGATAGTTGATAGGTTGACTAAGACAACACATTTTCTTCCTGTCAAAACAACCTACACTATTGAGAAGCTTGCACAAATCTACATAGATGAGATAGTATAGTTGCACAAAGTTCCAACCACGATTGTATCTGATAGAGGTCCCCAATTTACAAGTCATTTTTGGGAACGATTACATAAAGCCTTGGGTACGCAGTTGAAATTTAGTACAACTTTTCATCCTCAGACAGATGGGAAGTCTAAAAGAACTATACAGATCTTGGAGGACTTGCTTAGAGCTTGTGTTCTTCAGTTTGTAGGAAGTTGGGACTTACACTTGAGCTTGATTGAGTTTTCCTATAACAATAGTTACCATGCTAGTATTGATATGGCACCATATGAAGCATTATACAACAGATGTTGTAAATCTCCATTATGCTGGTTTGAAATCGGAGAATACTGACTTATGGGTCCTGAGTTAGTGCAACAAACAATTGAAAAGATTAAAGTTATACAATGACAGTTGAAGGCTGCATAGGATAGATAGAAGTCTTATGCTGATAAACATCATAGACCTTTAGAATGCCAAGTTGGAGACAAAGTGTATCTCAATGTCTCTCCTTGGAAAGGTGTTCTCAGATTTGGGAAGAAGGGTAAGTTAGCTCCTAGATTTATGGGACCTTACCCAGTGATAGCACGGATTGAGAAAGCAACTTATAGGTTAGAGTTGCCACCTGATCTACACAAACTACATTTAGTATTTCATGTGTCTATGATGAGAAAATGTCATCCCGATATAGAGATGGTGTTGCAACCTATAGAGATTGAATTGAATGAAGATATATCCTATGTGGAAGGTCCTATGATGATTCTTGACAGAAGAGTCAAGAAGTTGAAGAAGAAAGACATAGTTCTTGTGAAAGTTCTCTGCCATCATTGTGGCATCGAAGAAGCCACATGGGAGTTAGAGGAAGAGATGAGGAGGAAATACCCTTCTCTTTTCTCTTGAGATTTTGGGGATGAAATCCCTTTTTAGGGGTTGATAATTATAACACCCTTGACCTGGGTTATGGCTTAAACCTAGATGTTTTACTTAAGTAAGTCACTTACGAACTTTTTATTATCTTTTGAAAAGTAATTAAGGTATTTGTGAAGTTTATTTTCAAATATGAGCTTATATGCAAACTATGTGTGCATTATATGATAATCTAAGTGAAAAGTGCATTTTACCCAAGATAAGGGGTTATATTACAAATGTTACATGTTGAATGAATTCTAAGTGTTTTTATATCATGAAAGAGAATATGATTCTAAGTGGTGGCTTGTGTAAAGTCTAAAATCTAAGTGAGAACTTGTGGTAAGTGCTTGGTGCATCAATTGTGATACAAATTGCAATATATACAAAATGTAGGGTTGATGTGAAAATTACCACCTCTAGATTATTTTTACTCTTATCTAGTATTATTTATAGGAGAGAGAAAGAAGGAGACAATATGTTAGAAACATCTTAAAATTTTAGCACTCTTAATAATGAAGAGACTAAGAAAATGTATAAGTTGAAAGCTATACATATGAGCATATCAAGTTGTGGACTTTGAAATGGGAGTTCCTATCGGCCATAAATCCATAATGAAGCCTCCTATCGGTTTGTGGGGTTTTGGAATTGCCCATGATGGGCAAATCACTTCAAAGAAGAGATAGGAATCACCTTGCAACTTGTCTTGGAAAAGATTGAGTTGAATGTTGTAATATAGTGAGTGGAAGAAGACTTGCCTTAGAAGATAGCTCAAGAGCCGACCCTTATCCGCTACATTATCTTTGGACTTTTGTTTTTTCATGGAAAGATAATGATGGCATGCATGCAAGTGTATGTGTCGACCTTGCATGACTAGGTGGCATGAAGTAGCTCAAGCTAATGATACTTCTTACCATCTTTTCCATAAACCTCTAGTATAAATACCTTTCCCTTCACTTGTTAGTAAGATTTTCAAATCTTGTTAGTAATTTTCCCTCGTATCGTGAATACCCTCTTGTGTCATGCATTGTGAGGAGAGTTGAGTAATAGAGCTTGATATCGGCCAAGGTTAAGAGATATCAACCAAGAAGGGTCATAGTAACCTAACATGGGTGATATCAACCATTGAAGTGGATATATAATGCAAAGCTAGGAGTACAAGTTTGGATCTTGAGGAAGGTTCATCTTCAACCTTGGAAAATGAGGAGTGAATCTTGGAGGATACTTGAGAGGCAGGTTATATAACTTGAACCCATCTATATTATTATCTTTTCTTCAATATTGTTCAACTTGTTGATTTCTTTCAAATTCAGATTTCCTTTGAACAATTGATATATCCATGAGTTCCAATTAGTATTTAGGAATTTTATCCATGGTTTTGAATAGTTAGACAAGGATCTTGAGGTTGATGATGATGACATCATCACTGAACAACCTAATATGGGTTGAAGACTCTTGAAACCCGATATGGAATCTGATATAGAGGCTTACCCGATATAAAGGTAGGTCATATTTTATAAGACAGGTCCTATGAATGATATGGAAGACACCTATCCATGTTTTATACTTGAAACAAGGTAAGAGTAATACCCTTACACGATATGGGCAAACCCTAGATGAAGACATGGGAACCCGATATGTTTTGGAACCTATTTTCTTTTAAAACCCGATATACCCCATTACCTTGTGATGGTAGAGGAGCAATTTAATATCCATCTTGTTGTGTTTTTACAAGAAAAGAATTGAACCTTAAAGAGATTTTGAGTTTAGGGTTTTATCTATTGAAGTAAACTGATATGATGAACCCATGAGGTAAGCCGATATGATATTCAGAAATGTGACCCGATATGATACCCAAGATAGGTAAACCAATATGAAATCCAACATGGGATCACGATATGATATCTAACATGGGATCATGATATGGCAAATCCAATATGGGGACATGATATGGTAAACCCAAGATGAAATACGATATGGTAATCTAAGAGGAAAACTGATATGATGGGAAACTGATATGGAAGTTTAAAATGAAATCTGATATGACAAACTAAGGTAAGGAACTAATATAATATTTTCTTGAAAGATATATGGTAAAGCCACAGTGATATGCCCGATATGGGGTACTCTTGTATATGATATGAGAACTCAATATACCTCTATACCTGATATGAGGATAATGGTCTAACCCAAACATGCTATAAAGTTGACTTAAGATGATAAAAGATTAAGTGATAGGTAAACCAACATGACTACATGATATGGTGTTAAGGGATATGCCCTAAACCTGATATGATGGTGTGGTTTCACCACATGATTAAAATGGATACTAGTTATAATGATATATGCATTTTCAAGCAAGATAGGATAACATCATCCACCATGCTACCTAATATGGTAGACATGTTCTAATTCATTAGGCTTGTCAAAGTGATGTATATGATTAATGCAATATTGCGACACAATGAGTTTAATTCAATTTGATTATGATAAACTAGTAGAACCTTAAATAGGATAATTAAGTAATCTCTATCCTAGTGGGAATGAGAGAGAAACTAAGATTGGAAAGACAATTATGTGATTAACACATAATAATACTCTTGAGATGAGTGGAGTATGAGTTAGGGCTTAATCTTTATTAATGAAATCTTGAAACCCTAATCGGTTGATTATCATCCTAATTCATTAGAGAAAATGTGTTCTTTAGTATTTCATGGTTAAGACATGTGTTTGAAATTTTTGAAAGCATGATATACTAACCATGCAGGTATCATAAGGCAATGAGCATGGCTAAGTAAGAGCTATGATGTTATATGATACATATTCAATGAGCTATGTGAACTATGTGGATAAATACCTTGGTCTGATGACCTAGAGGTAATGATCATCTGCTAACTGGTGACAGTATTTAGTGATGAATTAAGGGTTTGAATACCCAAGTATGATAATGATAAGAGATTGAGATTCTAAGTGAACTATGTGTTTTAGAGAACATGAAAGTACCTGATATATACATTTATGCTTTTATTTGTAGCATTTAATATAATTCTTGTTTGTAACTTGATTGATGTTAAAAGATACAATAATGCATTTAATTAAGAAAGATAAATGTTATCATGTAGTTGCCCAGACCATACATCCATTCAGTATCAGCATTTGCTGAGTGGTGAAATGAGTTTTACTCGGAATGCATATTTTTGAATATGTGATAATTATAAAAGGGTGCTCGGTGGACTCCCTAAATTAAATAAGGGTGCTCAGTGGACTCCCTAAATACACCAAGTTGCTCAGTGGACTTCCTGATGAAAATAAACCAGGATCGCTCAGTGGTCATCCTGATAATCCGGGAAAGCTAAGTGGTCTTCTCCCGAAGAGTGTACACACTACGACTGTAACTCCATAGTGAAGATGCCTCTATACCCGTGCATAGCTAATTACAACAGACACAATATGTCATGCTAAATCTAAGTGTTCTCATACTGACCAAGAAAGGTGAGGTCTTGACAGCCGGCTCTGCCATTGACCTTATATGGTACCGATTTCGACTTACTAGTGGTCAGTTGGAGTATGAGCGGTATATCTAATCTCCTCTAGGCATAAGTGTGAATGTAAACCTGTAATCAGCCGTGTAGTGTATTTGTTTAAAGGATCAAATACAGAAAACATTGCTTGATGCCTTATTACTTTTATACACCTTAGTAGATAGATGTTATACATGTTCTTCATATTCCTTTTTAAGGAAATAGATGACTTAAAAATCTATTGTCAATATTTATGCTTTGCAAATATATCTTCTAGTTGCATAAATATCCTATATTCAGTCTTTATTATTTCCTGTAATAATAATATTGTTGGCAGAGAGTTATATCTCTCCCTAGGACAATAGTCTCACCTCGTGGGATCCAAAATGTTTAGGTGCATGTGGACGAGGGACTAGGAACCAGACTATAGATGAAGGATCGTATCAGTAGGGACAACAGTAGTAGCTCAAGTTGAGTACGTTGTCTGTCAGGGTTTTGTTGATAGAAGTCTATGTGTCATCTCTATATTCTTAGGTCCTTGGGAGATATCTCTTAGTGGTTTTTACGAATGACTTGAGATTTTAGTTTACTTATCTTGAGGTTTTTATGTTGTTGTTGTACATATTAAAGTAAAACAACTGGTACTTGTTATCCTCGAGAAGAGATGGTATACTGTATGTACAATATGAACCATGTGTATATAAATCTTTGGTTCATTTTGTAAGAGTTACTGGAAAAAGGATCTATGTGCAAAGATGGTTTTAATTCTTAGTGATTTTTTGTTAATTATATTGTTTATGGTAATTCCATGATTTTTACTGTGATGGATTGATTTGTATCGGGCCGTCACACCAATGATCAAGAGAAAACCACTTTTACTGGTTGTTATGGAACATCCACCTTCCATCGAATGCCGTTTGGCCTTTGTAATGCTCTATCCACGTTTCAAAGATGTATGTCATCAATCTTTGCAGACACCATCGAGTAGATCATGGAAGTTTTCATGAATGATTTTTTCGTATATGGGTCATCATTGGTAGACTATTTAAAGAACTTATCTCTTGTTCTTCAACAGTGTGAAGGAAAACAACTCGTCCTCAATTGGGAGAAACCCCACTTCATGGTTCATGAAGGAATTGTTCTCAAACACAAGGTTTCAGAAGATGGTATTGATGTTGACAAGATCAAGATCAAAGCTATCTCCAAGCTTCCTCCACCTTCTTCTATCTCCTCTGTCTGAAGTTTTCTAGGGCATGTCGGGTATTACTATCATTTTACCAAAGACTTCCCCAAAATTTCAAAATTATGAATAGACTCTTAGTAAAGGACACACCCTTTATCTTTGATGAAGAATGTCTTAAGGCTTTCCATACTCTGAAAGATGCCCTAACCTATGCACTGATTATGCAAGCCCCAGATTGGGACCTCCCTGTGGAGTTCATGTGTAATTCTAGTGACTATGCTATTGGGGCAGTCCTATGGCAAAATAATGATAAGAAACATCATGTTATATGTTATGCCAATTGTAACACCCCACTATTCACAACATATAAATATCACTAAGTGGAAGCATTTGTTTCAAAGGAGATGTCACAATATGCTAATCGTTGCAATAAAAGTAAATGAAACACCTTGCATTAATTGGAAACAAATTCATACATAGTTCTTGGACATGTAAACTACACCTGGTTCATCTTGAAATCTTAATCTATTAATCTAGGCTTGAAATAACATGACTAAGCATAATTTAAAAGATATCTAAGAGTTTGGATTGACTTAGTAAATGGAACCCCACCAAGTAAGGCTTCAAATACTCCTAGTCCTTGATTGTCCTTGTTACTCTTCACTTGCCTCAAGTCCTATGGACATCACATCCCCATCCATGCAAAACGAACATCACATCAATAAATGATATTTGGCACTTTATGTAATACAAAGTAAATATAATTTGGCATGAAGTAAACTTGACATGAAATAAAATTGTCATGAATTTGCCATGGATTTATCTTAAGCATTCTTTGATTAAATTTAGATATGATGAATTGAATGAGTGAATGCATTCTACCTCTCTTAATGCCCCATAGGAGACCATAATTGCTAAGAAGCCCATAATGCTAGGAAAGCCTGTAACGACCAAAAAGTCCATGATGGAGGTGTGTATAAACACTTAGTCAATTCCTTTAGTCATTATCTTATATCGTTATTTAGTCATTAAATGTTCTCATTCTTAATCTTGACCATAATGTGATTTCTCCCTTATAATGGTCTTAATAGGATTTCTCCCTCATAATGTCTTAGTGAGTTTCTCTCTCATGATGTCTTACTGGGATTTCTCTCTCATAATGCCTTGATGAGATTTCTCCTTCATAATTTCTTAATGGGATTCCTCCCGCATAATGTGTTAATGGGTTTCTCCCTTCATAATGTCTTAATGGGATTTCTCCCTTCTTAGAACATGATTCATTATTCATAGATCATAGTAATAGCCAGGGTTTATACAATATAACATAAGAAATCAGTCACACAATGCTATCTATACATGTTGTTATCTTAGAAAGCAGTGACAATTTCATGAAACATACTATTATTCATAATCATAGAATAAACATTTAAAAAACCAAATTTTACTTGTACCAAATACGTATGACCTTCTTACCTAGAGTATATCACCTTAGGTCAAGTCCTCTGACTTTGTTGAGCCTTTAATTACTTGTAATTCGATTAATAACATGATATCTACATTAGTTAATAATAATTAAACCCTAATCTTGGTCTTTGAATTGTTGAAGAGATTCAATGTGTAAAATAGTGTTTGAAAATAGGATAGACCGATAGATAATAAAATGGCTTTATAACACATATTTTCCCATAATTTTTAAGGTCATATGCAAAGGTTATGATTTTTACAAAGTGCACCAAGAAGAATTTAGGAAAACGTTTGTGTGACAGTCATTTAAATCCCAATTAAAGCCGATGTAAATAAAATGCAAAACACTAGAAAGGACCATGGTGCATGAGGCACATTTACTGAAATCTCTGAGTCAAAAGTTCATTTAATCATAATTCATTTCTCATGACAAAAAAAACAAATCATGCGACAAAAATGCCCATGTAGTATTAATTATTTGATTAAATGCCTAGGGGCACCATGGTCATCCGTTGACTTGGTTTGTTCCTCCTCTAGCCATGGTGCAAGCATTTCACCAGGTCCTTCTATAGCCATGATCCCATGTGGTAGCCCTTGCCTCACAAAGAACCAACTGCTCCATCAAGTTCCCATAGAGAAAGAACAACCAGAGAGACTAGGCTCATGTGTTGGGGCGTTGGAGCTTGAGGAAAACTCCAACCATGTCTAAGAAGTTGTTGAAGCAAGGTCAATGGGGAAAACATCGTGAGTCATTGAGTTGAAAAGGCACAGGAGGACTCTTGGGAGGCCGACGGAGGAAAAGGCATAGGTGGTGAGGAACAAGGATCATTATATCCATGATAAGCATTAGAGGAATCCAAAAACCAAGGGAGGAGGTAGAAAGTCAAATCCAATAACAGAAGCCACTAGCAATCCAGCTAATTATTAGGAAACAAACAAGAGGTTTAGGTGAAGCTCAAGCTCAGGTTTCCTTGTCTAGAGGGCCCTAAAGTGCCATGGTGACAAGCACTGATTGACGAACTCAACCCTGACTATAGGGTACAACAATTGGGGCAAGCTCGGGGTAAAACTACGATTGGAAAATCACAAGGGGTCATTTGTGATGCTCACACAAATGTTAATTTCAGAGAAGGCAATGCTGAGGGCTATGGTGCAGTGACGGTAGATGGATATTAAGGATGAGTAGGCTGATGTGGAATGGGGGCACAAGGAGAACAATTGTCAGTGGAGAAGGGAAGAGCAAAGGACAAAGGTGCTTTTAGGATGGTTATATAGGGGGTTTTCTATGATGCCTCTACAACGATACACGGAGAAGATGGAAAACCCTAGATTAGGCATTCTCTCCACATACCATGAGAGGGGTTGATCTAGGCTCAATCGGTTTGGGAAAGGAAGGAGAAGAAAAGGAGAAGAAATTGCAAGATGAGGTTGAGTAATGAGAGAGAATGACATTGAGAAAGGAAATCATAGTTATTGTGCTCCGACCTAAAAAGGAAACGGAAGGTAGGAGATGATGTCGTTCATTCGATCTGGCTAAAATTAAATCACATTCATCAGATGGCACACATCAAAGGAAAGGAAACATTAATAGGGTGTGTGATAGTGAGAAATTTGGGATCTTAGGGTTATTTGGTGCATTAAATGATTTTTTGTTAAATTTGTAATAAAACTATATGTAATTCTTCCCTAATTGATTTGGGCGGTCAAACATGGGTAAAACAAGACCAAACTTGGACCACACATTAACTAAGTTGTCCACATCCTTCCTAGATAATTAAATTTTGGTTTTGTATAAGTTTTGTCCATAGTTTCCATATAAGTCATTTAGTTTGATTTTTAATGCATTAAAAGGTGCAATGTGATAGATCTTTCCCTTAACTGATTTCTTGAGTCCAAATCTGAGTTGAATAATTGTTGTCCACAAAATATTTGTATTATACATCCTTTTTATGCATTTTGGGAAACTTTCTTAGAAGACAGAGAAAATGAGATTTTGATACTTTCTTCTTATATTAAAAGCTAAACAGGAAAAAGGAAAACTTCTTGTCCACGTTAATGTTATATATTTTTGGATTCTACTCCTTTCAACTTCCTCTTTTATTTTTTATAAACATTTTCAAGGAGAAGAGAGAGAAAATGAAAAGGGAAACTAATATCCATCAATTTGAGTTAATTGTAACACATAATGCATATATAAAAGAGAAAAAGTATTTTGAGCCTCCTTTTATTTTTCTCATTTTATTATTCTTTAAGAAATTTCATTTCATGGTCTTTTTATGTTAAGCCCCTCAATTATCATTATTTCATAAAAACAAATTCGTAGCCTTAAATAAATTTTGAATATTTGGGATGTTACAAGTCTACCCACCTTAAAATGAATTCCATCCATGAATTAGGCTACCACCCACCTTAGGGTTTTTCTTACCTCCTTATTTAATGATTGTTGATATTTCAAAGTCTGTTTGTGTTCAAAGTTGAGCATGAAAAGAAATATGCAACATATGAAATTTAATTTAATTCTTTTTTAATAAAAAATTTATGTGAACATGGATTAGCCATGAGTTTGGTCCTCTTCTCAACTTATACTTAGGGTTGATGAAACCAACTTATCACTACACCTAGGGCATCTACCGTAAACTTTTCACAACATTCTAACATTTAGGCATAGATGACTATCCAATGTTAGGCCTTTAGGTGCCTTTTACATTACTTGATGTGTGATGATCAGGCATATACCCAGAGATGTGGAATTTTGTCATTCTATTCATCACCAACCTACTTGTACATATATCCCATACCACATGGATTAGTAAGAAGGGAGAAGATGCATCATAAAGTATCATGCTTATGATATTCCTCTTCAACTCTCAATTGGTTGTACATGACCATTGAGGATGGAGATTCTATCTGATTAGCTAAGGTTAGGTCAGCATTTGGGGTCTATCTAGATAAACTCATCACATCTATTTCTTCTCTTAGTCATTCTAGGGCATGGTATCTTTTCTTTTGGTCTAATCTCATTTTTGTTCTAGGGTGACTATGAGAATCATATTTTCCTGGTGGACATTGATACCATATCGTAACACCCTACTTTCCACAACATATAAATATCAATGAGCGGAAGCATTTTTCTCAAGGAAGGGTCACAATATGCTAATCATTTTAATAAGAGTAAATGAAACACCTTGTATTAATTGGAAACAAATTCATACATAGTTCTTGGACATGGAAACTAGAATTGGTTCATCTTGAAATCTAAATCTTTTAAGCTAGGCTTGAAATAACACGACTAAGCATAATGTAAAATATATCTAACAGTCTGGATTGACTTAGTAAATGTCACCCACCAGGTAAGGCTTTAAATATTCCTAGTCCTTGATTGTCCTTGTTTCTCTTCACTTGCTCCAAGTCCTACAAACATCACATCCCTAGCCATGCAAAACAAACATCACACCACTAAGCAGTATTTGGCACTTTATGTAACACAAAGTAAATATAACTTGACATGAAGTAAACTTGACATGAAATAAAATTGACATGAACTTGACCATGGATTTATCTTAAGCATTCTTTAAATAAATTTAGACATGATGAATTGAATGAGTGAATATATTCTACTTCTCTTAATGCCCCATATGATCCCATAATTGATAGGAAGGTCATAATGCTAGGAAAGTCCATAACAACCCAAAGGTCCATGATCGAGTTTCATATAAACACTTACTCAATTCCTTTAGCCATCATCTTAATCATTAAATGTTCTCATTCTTAATCTTGACCATAACAAGAGTGATCCCTCATAAGGTCTTAACATGATTTCTCCCTCATAATGTCTTAATGGGTTTTCCCCTCATGATGTCTTAATGGGATTTATCCCTCATAATTTCTTGATTGGATTTATCCCTTATAATGTCTTAATGGGATTTCTCCCTCATAATGTCTTAATGGGATTTCTCCCTCATAATGTCTTAATGTGATTTCTCCCTTATTTGAACATGATTCATTATTCATAGTTCATAATCATAGCTAGGTTTTATGCAATAGAACATAAGCAATCAGTCACACAATGATATCTATACATGATGTTATCTAAGAAAGAATTCATAACTTCATGAATCATACTAATGTGCATAATCATAAAATAAACATCAAATAAACCAAACTTTACTTGTTCCAAATATGCATGGCCCTCTTACCCATCGTAGACCACCTTAGGTCAAGTCCTCTGATGTGATTGAGTCTTTGATCACATGTAATTCCATTCATAACATGATATGTACATTAGGTCATAATCATTAAACCCTAATCTTGCTCTTTGAATTATTGAAGAGTCTGAATGTGCAAAACAGAGTTTGAAAATAGGCTAGATCCATAGAGATTCAAAATAGATTTCTAACACATATTTTCCATCATTTTCTATGGTCCATGCAAAAGTTATGAATTTTGCAAAGTGGATCGATAAGAATTCTTGAAAATTTTATCTAACAGTCATTTAAATCCCGATTAAAGTCAATGTAGGTAAATGCAAAACACTGGAAAGGACCATGGTGAACGTGGAACATTCAATGAAATTGTGGGGTCAAAAGTGACATTTAGTCATAATTCAAATCTCATGGCTGAAAAACAAAATCATGCATCAAAGGGAAGAAATGCCCATGCAATATTGATTACTCGATTAAGAGGTCAGGGGCACTATGGTCATTTGTTGACCTAGTTTGTTCCTCCTCTAGCCACTATGTAAGTAGTTCACCTAGTCCCTCTCTAGCCTCGATCCCAGGCAGTATCCCTTGCCTCACTGAGAGTTGACTGCTCCATTGAGTTCCTGTAGAGAAAGGACAACCAGAGAGTCTAGGCTCGGGTGTTGGGGCATTTGAGCTCGAGGAAAACTCCAGCCATCTGAGAAGCTATTGAAGCAAGGCCAATGGGGAAAACATCACTAGTTGTTGAGTCTAAAAGGAATAGTAGGACTCTCGGTATGTAGACAAAGAAAAAGGCATAGGTGCTGGGGAACAGGGATCATCATATCCATGAGAAGTGTTGGAGGGACACAAAAAATAGGGGAGGAGGTTAAAAGTTGAAATCATGAACAGATCCCAATAGCAGTCCAACTAATTATCAGAAAACAAACAAGAGGTTCAAGTGAATCTCATGGTCGGGTTTCCTTGGTCGGAGGTGCCCTGGAGCACCATGGTGACAAGAACCGACTGATGACCTCAACCCTGACTATATGGTACAACAAATGGGGCAATCTCGGGGTAAAACAATGATTGGAAAATCACAAGGGTTCGTTGGTGATGCTCACACAAGTGTCAATTTCAGATAAGGCAATGTTGAGGGCTTTTGTGCGGTGGCTGTTGGAGATGAAGGATGAGTAGGTTGAGGTATAGCGGGGAACAAGGAGCATAATTGGAAGTGGAGGAGGAAAGAAAAAAGGCCAAAGGTGCTTTTAGGATGGTTATATAGGCAAGGGGGGTTCTCTATGATGCCTCTGCACTGCCACATGTTGAATATGGAAAACCCTAGATTAGGTGTTCTCCCCACAGACCACTGGAGGGGTGGATCTGGGGCTCAATTGATTTTGGAAAGGAAGGCAAAGACAAAGGAGAATAAATCACGAGATGAGATGGAGTAATGAGAGAAATCAATTGCGAAAGAAATAGAAGGTAGGAGATGATATCAATGTCGTTTGACCTGGCTGAAATTAAATCACATCTGTCACGATGGTGTACGCCAAAGGAAAGGAAAAATTAAGAGGGGACGTGACAGTGAGAAATTTGGGATCTTAGGCTTATTTGGTGAATAAAATTAATTTTTGTTAATTTGTAATAAAACTATATGTAATTCTTCCCTAATCAATTTGGAGGTTCAAACATGGCCAGAACAAGACCAAATTTAGACCAGACGATAATTAAGTAGTCCACATGCTTCCTAGACAATTAAATTTTGGTTTTGCACAATTGATGTCCATATTTTCCATATAAGTCATTTAACTTGATTTTTAATGCTTTACAAGTTGTGATGTGATACATCTTTCCCTTAACTGCTTTCTTGAGTCCAAATTCAAGTAGACTAATTGTTATCCACTAAATATCTATATTATACATCCTTTTTGTGCTTTTTGGGAAACTTTCTTAGAAGACAGAGACAAAGAGATTTTGATACTTTCTTCTTATATGCAAAGCTATAAAGGAAAAAGGAAAACTTCTTGTCCAAGTTAACTATATTCCATATTTTTGGATTCTACTCCTTTCATCTTCCACTTTTCAACATTTTCAAGGATAAGAGAGAGAAAATGAAAGTGAAACTAATATCCATCAATTTGAATTAATTGCAACACATAATGCATATATAACAGAGAAAAAGTATTTTTGGCTTCCTTCTATTTTCTCACTTTAGTATTCTTTAAGAAATTTCATTTCATGGTCCTTTTATGTTAAGACCCTCAATTATCATTATTTTAGAAAAACCACATTCTCAAGATTAAATAAATTTTGAAAATTTGGGAAGTTAAACCAACAAAACTCTCTCTATGAGGCACAAATAAACTACACCATCCCAACAAAAAAAGAAATACTTACAATCAGTTATGCCTTTGATAAGTTTAGGTCATATTTATTGGGTTGACATGTGATAGTCTACACAGATCATGGAGAAATCAAATAGTTAATACAAAACAAGGATAATAAGCGTCAACTCTATGAAGGGCTCTCATGTTATGAGAATTTGATCATATAATTATCAATAAGAAGGGATCTGAGAATGTGGTTGTAGATCACCTTTACCATATATGTTTTGAAGAAAGAAATCCTCTCCCCATCAATGAGTCCTATCAAGATGAGTCAATTCTAGCTATTCACACTATGGAACCAGTCACACAACAGTATGCAGATTTTTGCAACTATCTTTCTGTCCAATAGCTTCCGAGATGACATATAATCAGAAAAAGTTCTTTTCTGACATGAAAAACTACTATTAGGATGACCCATTCATGTCCAGAAAATGTGCAAACAATGTCAATCTGATGCATTTCCAATGAAAAAGCTCATTCTATTGTAGACAAATGTCATGCTTCTCTATACAGAGGACATTTGGGTGTTGAAAAGGCTACTATGAAAATAATGAATTCAAGATTCTACTGGTCAACTATTTTTAAAGATTCTCACACCTATGTAAGGAAATGTGATGCATGTTATAACCTAGTTTTTCCCGTGTTTTAATATAATTGATTGAAAATAATATAATATAAAGGACACATTAAAAAGATGGTTCTCTATGTGTCTTGTTTGGAATTTATGGATAGAAAGTGCAAAAACTCCATATGGGATGGATTTCATGTAATTCATTGTTTTCAATAAACTATTAATAGATTTTGGACAAAGAAAGAGAGGAAAATCCAATTATAAAGAAATTACTAAAGGCATTTTACAATGTATGTTTTAATATGGAATTGTGTGGAACACTCTGGAAAAGAGAGTTTTTGTGCATAAATGAAGGATAATTACTTTTTTTGAATTGTTGAATGATAGAATTATGGAATATTGGAAAATTTTCCAAAAGCAAATAAAATGTCTAGTGTCTTAGATAATTAAAAGAATAATTATCTAGACATTATTGGCAACACAACATTTTGAGACATCAATTGAGAATATTCTGATCTAACATTTGGTATGTTTAAAAATAATAACGAAAAGAAAAGGATTTGAGAAAGTAAGAAGGAAAAGGACATTCCACAAAAAAAATGATAATTATTTTAATGGAATGCAAATTTTATTTAGATACCATGGATTAGAAACAAGTTGAAAAGAAATTAATGGTTTTCCCTTTTATATACAATGTTGTCAAACCCATGTTTTATGGGGAAGTGGAGAGTTCCTTCTCATAACATTGGGATTTATGCAATAAATAACTTAAGAGTTTTTCTTGATAAATTAAGGTGAGAGGAATATAGTTAATTCTTTCCTAGATTTATGCTTTTCCTTTCCCCATGTTTTAGTTTGTGTTAAATTTATTTATGTAAAATAATATATTTCAAAAAATATAGAAAAGGGGGGCAACAATGTGGCTAAGGAATATAATAAAGTGCCATGTATGGCTTTTGGTGTGTAAACCAAATAATATGGATATTTGTTTTAGAAATGTATTAATGAAAGACAAAAAGAGAAAAGGAAGTGTCTCATGGGTAACATGTTTGGCTCTCTTCTTAATTAATCAACAATTAACAAAATCCATAGGGTAAAGGAAAATAAGAAAGAAAGTATCTAAATAATTTCTAAAGGTGAAGCTTTGCCAAACTTGGATACCAATCCATCATTCCACATATACCTATTTATATACTTATAAGGGGTTGTATACCCCCAATACCTTGAGGGAGTGCATGTCTCCTTTCTCATCCTAGCCATTTTCCCTCACCCTTTTTAATCCAAGGTTCTTGACGGGAGGACCATCCCCAACAGTGAGTTTGTAGGAAGTGAATTGGTTGCAGCAACACTATTCATAATTGGATGTTAACATACTCTCACTTACTTCATCGAGATATTCCTAGAACTCCCCTCGATGTCCCCAAGTTCATCACATCCTCTTCTATACAACATTGACATAACATCAGTGAGGATGCACTTTCAACCAGGGATTCCCTAGGTCGGGTAGGTGACCAAGGAGTAGTAGTTAGAGGTCTAGGGGGGTGCCTTGAAGAAAAAGGGTGGCCGACATGATGGCGGCATCATAGCACAGTCACCTTGCGATTGGCGTAGGCCATTGCCTCTGCTACAGTAGCAAGGAAGCAAGGCTGAGGATCAGGGAGACAAAGCAAGGGTGAGTGACATATGAAAGAAGGGTTGGAGGGTGACCCTCGGAAAGCGTGGTGGCAAAGAGGAAGCCAGGAAGACAACAACTTCAGCTGTGAGGTTTGACACAGGCTCCAATTCGGAAGAGTCTGCTGCAAGCAAGTCAACATTTGTGGACGATGGGTGGTGCCTCAATGACATGGGAAGATGCAAGGGCTGTTCATCAGAGAGAGAGAGAAAGACAAAGAGAGGTGACATTACTTGCTGGTTGGCCACAGAACTATCACCGTTCAGAGCAGCGAGCGGGGAGGAGTCACACCCAGCGTGAGGGAGAAGACAATTCAGAGTCAAAGGACATGAATGACCCCACCTGCTTGTTCAATATCCATGGATAAGTAAGTGTTACACCTAAATCTTGAGCATTTTTTTAATAAGTTGATAAAAGGATATAAAGATGATGTGGCAGCCTTTGATTGGCCAAATAAAAGTAATCTTGAAATAATCAAAGAAAATGATTGGTAACTTGGATGAAGACAACTTATATATAAAATCAATTTGAAAAATGAGAGAAATGCAACTAAAATATAATTAAGATATTATTAGGTTTCCTTTTCCAAAATAATGAAAAGATGGGTTTATATGGTGATTAGTGTATTAAAACCCTAGATTTGGTATATTAACTTGTTAAATACATTAATGCTCCCAAATCGTGTTATAATATGATAATGTCGAAGATAATGATGATTCTAGATAATCATTATCATGTTGATAATTCTTAGGGTTTCTAATGAGAATAATCATGTATTTGAATAAGTAGCATTTATATGATCCTAACATGCCATGTTATAAATGGTGTTAATTTGATCTAAGTGTTGATGATAAAATGATATGGTAGATTTTATTATCATGACAACACCTAATAAGAATTGGGATTTGTAAGTCACCAAAATGATTATCATTGGAATTTGGGTTTCAAATCATAACTCAAGTAATAATTTGATACCAAGAGAACATTAAGCCTAGAATAGGATTGAGTAGAGTTTAATGTGAATAATACGATTGGTGGACACTTTAGGATTTACATACATGCCAATTAAATGATTGGATTCTTCTATTCTTAGTTGGATCGGTGACTGGTTGATTGAATCTACAAAAGTATAATTTTATAATTTGCATGGCTCACCATCAAGGTATTTGGTTACGCCTAAGACTAATCACATTAGTTTGTCGATGTTTTTAGAGGATTGTCAAATAGATTGAAAATAAATGATTGCTTGCTTATTTATTTCCTGCATTGTATAAAGTCACTATGGGTATCACATTATTTTCTAATAACTTGCTCGAACCTCTCATACCAACTCTGGAAATTTTAGAATACTAGGACCTAGGCCTAGATTGGGAAGGTCATATTTGAAAAGACTATGACCTGGACCTAGATTGGGAAGGTCATATTTGGTCTAGCCCCTAGGTTGGGAAGACAAAAATGAATCATAACTCTAGATTGAGAAGGTGGCCGACCAACATGGTGCCTAGCCTCCTTATTGAGAAGGTGGCCTTTTGTCCACTGTAGGGACAAGACACTGAAAGGGTATACCAAAGGTTGAGTAAAAATGGGTTGATAAGTTGTGAAGAAAATGTTAATTTTGATTCTGAAACAATAACTATTGTAAATATGTGGTTACAACTAGATGTGAATATTTTTCCCCCACATACTAGTAGAACTTGTTATACTGAATGTGTTTTTGATTCACGTCATTTTAGGTACATGCAAATTGTAAAGATGCTTAGTGGCAAGGTAAACATGATGAAATGACATGAAGGCATTCATCTATGGAGGATTAGCTAGACACTTCTTCTCTATGTAAAGTTTAATGATAGAAAATCATGTAACTCTTTAGAAGAGAAATTTGTAAATATTATTTGAATTAATGAAAATTATTTTCTATTTTATATTATTTAGTAAAATTTGGATCCTTGGAAAAAAATTAGGTCATGCCTCTCAACTTTAAGGCCTTCCTTAATTGGGGGTTGCCGAAAAAGTGAGTTTGTTACATTTCGTATCCCCAAAATTTTGAAATAATATTTAATAGTTTATAATTTCAAGTAATCCATAGAAATATCTGGAAGCTTATTAAGTCAAAAACATAATGGAAATGGTGTCTAGAAAGGATCATGATTTTGGGACTGCGAATATTTCCCTCCGCACCATTAATTTGGTATACAAGGACTCCCTTATCCAATATGATATCGACCTAGCTAGAACCTAGAGTTAGCCTTTAGTAATGTTTCCTCTAAGTCTTCTCATCTTTACTTTCATCCACTTATCATTATCTTTCTTAATAAACCCTAATAGATACTTCCCTCCTCACCCTAAGATAGGGTTTTGAGAAAAAGTAGCATAAATGAATCCTCCACCAATTAATGAACATATAACGTAGAAATAAAGAAAATAATTTCATGGATTTTTCCTTATACGAGTAAACCTTAGATGGAGCAAGGGTTAGTTTAAAAAACCTCTAAGTGGGTCAAGGGACATAGAAAAGCCTAAGGTGTTGGGGTATGGTTCCTAACCCTAAGTCCTAATAAACTCTTAGCCATGGATAAAGAAAAGACACCCTAGCATACCCATGCATGCAGGTATGTGGAGTGAGGCATACATGTACATGAGACAAGATTGTACTTACATGGGTAATAAGTGGTTACGTAATGAGGGAAATATGGAAACCATTACTGGAACTTTTAGGATTGGTGTCCTGACCTAGGGTGGGTCAACACAAGGGTGAAAAAAAGATCTATGAAAGCGATAAAACCCTGATGTCAAGTTTTTACTAGGTAGTCTAAACTCCTTCTGATTGGAACCATAACAGGAAGGGTGTCCCCACACTGATACAAGCAGAGGTAGACATGCATCTATGTGAAAATGGGTGACATCAAGGCTGGAAAAGGGTTTAATTCTAAGCCAGAGGGTTAATGCATTTTGGATTATGAGACAGACATACTAGATGGAATGGATGAGGAGTTTAGCATTACATAATGAGATAATATTGTTTATGATGACCTCAATCAGATTTGAGAATTTGACTTTAGTTTTGAAATTTCAAACAATAAGATTTGATAATACAAGTGTGTGAGCTTCTCCGATAAGATAAGATAGGTGAGGATAAGATGTGAATCTACATGAGCCTCAACCTCTTATACAAAGGGGGCCCTAGTGTTAGGACCAGTTATAGGGATAACTCCAAGCAAGAGTGATACTCAGAGGGAGTCGAGAACTTAAACTCTAAGGCATGAGGAATTATGATAAATATATGTATGGTAGGTTATAAACTAAACTACCCCTGAGTGGATGAGTTGAGTTACTGTATGCATGATCACTAGAGGTTTTCTACCCTAGATATCCTTGGAAGAACTAAACCCTAGATAGAGAAATAGGTTTCTTACATGGATGTGTATATGATATGTGTACCTACCATCTAGGTGAGGGAGAGAGAGTTGTTGTGTGAAATATATATCATCTTTTCACATGTTATCACACACAAATTTGGTTCTTTCTGATATAACTCAATCTCTTTCATATTAGTTTTGCCATCTTTTAGTCATTCTACTTATCCCATAACTTGTATTGCAGATTTGCCACAAAAAGAACTGAATTCGGATGTTATTTCTACTAAAACAGAAGAATGTACGACGTGCAACTCAGATGCACGGCGTGCACCATTCCAGAAAAAGACTGGGTCGCTGAAATAGCAAAGTACACGGCGTGCAAATCAAAATGCACGGCGTGCAACTTTCTAGAGAAAAATTGAGTTGTTCAGCCAAGAGAATGCACAATGTGCACGGAGAAAACGCACGGCGTGCGAGATTCCAGAAGTGTACAGAAGGACGAATGCACGGCATGCACCTGGAACGCAATCTGCTGAAGAAAAGTTCTGGAAAGTCGCACGGCATGCAATTCCTCAGCGCACGCCGTGTACGGATCAACCCGATGCAAACTGCATTGCAAGTGCACGACGTGCACCCAAAATGCACGGCGTGCATCTGGTAGTTTCAGAAATTTGAAATTTCAGAATACGATTTTAAAACAAAGAGGGAAGGCAAGGGACAGTTATGTTCGGTCATTTTGAAGAGTTTCTCTTGTCCCAGAGCCAGAGGAGAGCAGAGGAAGGTGAATTTGGAGGAATCTATGGTGGTTTCTTGCATAAAGAGACCATTTCTTCTTCTTCACTTCTCCATTGTCTTCTTCAAGGTGCAGCCAAGCTTCCCCAACTCCGAGCAGCTTCTTGGGAGAGGAACTAGTTCGACTTGGAGCAGCTAAATGAGGGGAATTTCGTCCTCAAGACAGAATTCTTGCTTCTTGTGGTTACATCTTCAGTTCTCCCTATCTTTTCCTTCCTAAACCATGTCTAGAACTGAAAATGTTGTAGCAAATATGCCGTACATTGTTATGGACGAGTAGATTCCTTTTTCTTGGGCATGGGAGAGTAGTTCCCATGTCATAGCATGTATGGAACAAGTAATTTCATACTAAATGCATTTGTTCTTGTTTCATTACCATGAGAGTGCCGGTTTATTCTTTTCTTGCATGTATTGTTGGCCACCTTATGTGTATATTTTCTGCCTTTTGCTTGATTTGAGAAGACAAGTAAGAATGTATGGAGGTGCTCATCTTGGCAACTCTTCCTCTTCTATGAGAGTAGAGAGGAATGAGTTGAGGGACTGTTTGTGATCAAAAATGAAATTTATACACGAGAGTGTTGATTTGAGTTATGATCGTTACATTTTCACCGGGAGGTGAAATGTGACACAACTTTCCCTTGAAGCATGATCTTATGTATGTTTAAATTATTTTGTCCTCTTAATTGCTATGATATGTGAATGAAATCCCAATGTCCAAAATCCCTAAACTTTCTGAAATTGAACTTCGTTTGTGGTTCTTGCTTGCTAATTAGAATATGAAATTCCTGTAGTTAAAATCTGATTTTATGCTTTTAGAATAAATCTTCTCTACTCTTTAAAATCGGTCTTGATTGTTGAACTTTAGTACTATTGCGCTCAATTAAGTTAGCTAAGCTCCTTGTGTTTGACCTTGACTATACTACCTCCGTATACTTGCGGAGTTTGGTTAAGTTGAGTAAACTATCCTTTACTTGGATTGAAACTCGTTAGTGTAAACAACCAACAAGTTTTTGGCGCCGTTGCCGGGGAGCTACGGTAATTTAATTGGAGTAATAAGTACTACTTAGTATTCGAGACTAGACCATCACTCATAATTTTCAAGTTTCCATATACCTCTTAGTGTGTTCTTAATTTCTCTTGTTATTTTTCAGGTTGTATGCGTCGTTCACAACGAGGTCTCCAAACATCTTCTTTGTTAGACCTTGAAATAGAGCGAACTCTTTCAAGTTTGAGAAGAACAAGAAGAGTAGAACAATCACTGTTTGGAGGTACTTCACCGTCACCACCGCCATCATCACCACCACCATCTTCTTCATGTTCTGCAGTAGCTACACCAATCATTTCAGCCATGGAGGACGATCGTCCTTTAAAAGACTTCGTGATGCCGATTTCCACAAACATATGTGGAGTCATAGACTTTCCTGTTGTGGAAGCAAATAACTTTTCGATTGCCCCTTCTATGATGCAAATGATACAGCAAAATCATTTTGGGGGTACAGCCAATGAAGACCCAAGTCTTCATGTTGCAGAATTTCTGGAATATCTGAATACTTTCAAGATTAATGGAGTGACTATTGATGGAATTAGACTTATGTCATTTCCCTTCACTTTAAGAGATAGAGCCAAGGCGTGGATTTTGTCTCTTCCCAAGAAGTCTATTAGAAGTTGGGACTAACTCCATAATGCTTTCCTTGCAAAGTACTTTCCGCCAAGCAAGATAGCCCATCTGAGGAACCAGCTCACCAATTTCTCTCAGAGTGAAGGAGAAACCCTATATGACACATGGGAACGGTTCAAGGATCTTCAACGCCTTTGCCCGCACCATGGTTTGACAAACTGGATTTTGCTGCAAACTTTCTCTTACCAGAATCCTTATTCCAACCAATATAATCTGGGATGGAGAGATCACCTTAATTTCTCTTACCAGAATGCAAGCAACACTCAAAATTTCCAGCAAGGACAACAACAATAGCAACATGAAAACCATCAAGGAAATCCACCGGGTTTCAACAACAGGGGTTATCAACAGCCACAACAACCCCAAGGCTCTTCTCTAGAAGCTATGATGGAAAAATTCATATCAACTCAAATGCAACAGAATGAGGAACTCTGGGGAAATGACAAGATTTTAAAAGATGCTATTGCTCAACTTTCTGTGAAGGTGGATGGTATTTCTACTCACACCAAGATGTTGGAAAATCAAATAGCACAACAAGCTCTAAATCAACAAAGGACTTCACAATTTGGTTCTCTTCCAAGCCAACCGGAAGTAAACGCAAGGCAGCAAGCTCATGCAATTATCCTAAGAAGTGGAGCTGAAATTGAAAGACCTTCTCCACCCGAGGAGAAGAACATGAAGCAAACTGTAGAAGAGGAGGCCAACATCCCAAATTGCAGCCAGGAGAAAGGTAAAGCTGAAATACCACCCTCTTTCAAAGCCACTGCACCCTTTCCTCAAAGATTATCCAATAAGAAGGAAGACCAGAAATTCAGGAAATTTATGGACATAATCAATAAATTGCATGTAAATCTTCCTTTTGCTGAAGTTATTGCTGAGATGCCTTCTTATGCTAAATTCCTAAAGGACATTCTGACTAAAAGAAGAAAAGTTGATCAAGTAGAAACTGTAATGCTTTCTGAATGAGTGAGTTCTATTATTCAAAATCGTCTTCCTCAAAAGCTTGATGATTTGGGAGCATTTACACTGCCTTGCAAGATTAATGACCCCACTTTTGATTAAGGTCTAGTAGATCTCAGTGTCAGTATTAGTCTCATTCCATTTACCTTATGGCAAGAACTAGATCTTGGGGATTTGAAGCCCACAAGGATGGCTATTGAATTAGCTGATCATTCTATTAAATATCCTAAAGGTATGGTGAAAGATGTACTTGTACAAATCAGGAAATTCTATATACCTTGTGATTTTATTGTTCTTGACATGGCGGAAGTTCCTTCCAACCCCGTTCTTTTTGGGAGGCCATTTTTGAGGACTGCCAGATGTCTTGTTGATGTTCGGGAAGGAAAGTTCACTCTACGTGTTGGGGAAGAAGCTATGGAATACTCTATTTATGAAGCAATGAAAGCACCCGCACGTGTTGAAGAAATATGCTTGCTTGATATTATTGATCCTATTGAGAATGATAATGAAGATGATGGTGATTTTATGGTTAATCTTTATGATGATGATGCAATAGAATTCAATAATTCTGAAATTTCTGGAGTACTTTCTACTTCTAAAGCAGCAGCTATTAATGAAGATGCTCCACTTATTGAAGATAAAATTGATGAAAGTACAACATGCAAAAAGTTAGAACTAAAAGCCCTTCCACCTGGGCTAAGGTATGCAGTTCTTGACCCAAATTCTACATCTCCTGTTATAATAAATAATGAATTGACCAATGATCAAGAAAATAAATTGCTTTCCGAATTGCGTTTGTATAAAGATGTCATTGGTTATTCCATAGAAGATTTAAAAGGCATTCATCCTTCAATTTGTATGCATAGAATAAATATGGAAAATGATGCTAAACCAACTA
The DNA here is from genome assembly GCA_963693085.1 of Alisma plantago-aquatica. Taxonomy (NCBI): domain Eukaryota; kingdom Viridiplantae; phylum Streptophyta; class Magnoliopsida; order Alismatales; family Alismataceae; genus Alisma; species Alisma plantago-aquatica. The sequence continues at coordinate 1,115,529,461 of OY856413.1, forward strand.
TTGAACCACCTAGACGTCTAAATCAAAATATGCTTGAGGTGGTAAAGAAAGAAACTTTTAAGTTAATTGATGTTGGAATCATCTATCCCATAAGTGACAGCCCCTGGGTTAGTGCCATTCACGTGGTACCTAAAAAGGGGGGTGCAACTGTTATTAAAGGAGACAATGATGAGTTAATACAAACATGCATGGTTACCGGCTGGCGTATGTGTATTGATTACCGGCGTTTGAATAAGGCAACCCACAAGGATCATTTTCCGTTGCCTTTCATTGATTTGATGCTTGAACGTCTTGCCAAGCACTCTTATTTTTATTACTTGGACGGGTATTCTGGATTTTTTCAGATTCCCATCTATCCTCCCGACCAAGAGAAGACCACTTTCACATGTACTTATGGAACATATGCTTATCGCCGTATGCCGTTTGGTCTTTGTAACGCTCCCGCTACTTTTCAGCGGTGTATGATGGCCATATTCTCTGATTTTATTGAAAATATAATGGAGATTTTTATGGACGATTTTAGCGTGTACGGCGATTCTTTTGATCAATTCCTATTGAACCTGTCACTAGTCTTAGCCCGATGTAAAAAGGTTAACCTAGTGCTAAACTGGGAGAAGTGCCATTTTATGGTACAATCCGGTGTAGTGCTAGGACATGTTGTATCTAACAAGGGTATTAAAGTGGACAGGGCAAAGGTCGAAGCAATTGAGAAAATGTCTACTCTATCTTTAGTAAAAGACATTCACAGTTTTTTAGGACATGCAGTTTTCTACAGAAGATTCATTAAAGATTTCTCAAAAATTGCAAAGCCGTTGTGTTCCCTTCTTACAAAGGGTACAAAATTTGTGTTTGATAATGATTGCAAAGCAGCCTTTTCCAAGCTCAAAGAGGCTCTAATTTCAGCCCCAATTATCCAACCTCCAGATTGGGATTCTCCCTTTGAACTCATGTGCGATGCAAGCGATTATGCAGTGGGAGCTGTTTTGGGACAACGGAGAGACAAGAAGCTCCATGCCATCTATTATGCCAGCAAAACTCTTGATGAAGCACAAATCAACTATACAACCACATAGAAAGAAATGCTTGCAATTGTATATGCATTCGACAAGTTCCGACAGTACTTAGTAGGATCAAAGGTGATTGTATACACTGATCATGTTGCCATTAAGTATTTGCTGAATAAAAAAGATGCCAAACCACGCCTTATTCACTGGATACTACTTCTGCAAGAGTTTGATCTTGAAATCAAAGACAAGAAAGGTACCGAGAATAGTGTTGCTGATCACCTCTCAAGATTGACCACGAAGGCTGGAGATCTATTGCCAATTGAGGATCATTTTCCTATTGAAAAACTCTACGCATTGTCATCCATTCAAGCACCATGGTTTGCAGACATTGCTAATTTCTTTGCTACTGGACAGCTACCCCCGGATTTGACATATCAACAAAAGAAGAAATTCTTTCATGATGTAAAATTCTATTACTGGGATGACCCGTTGCTATTCAAGCATGGAAGTGATGGGCTAATCCGGAGGTGTGTTGTTGAAGAGGAGGTTCCTAACATCATTGCTAATTGCCATGCCTCTCCTTATGGAGGCCATTTTAGAGGAGAAAAGACCGCTGCAAAAATACTTCAAGCTGGTTTCTATTGGCACACATTATTTAAAGATGTCAATCTATTCGTCAAATCTTGTGATTGGTGCCAAAGAACAGGAGGCATATCCTGCCGTGACGACATGCCACTCAACTCTATCTTAGAGGTTGAGGTGTTCGATGTATGGGGAGTGGACTACATGGGACCATTCCCATCTTCCTATGGGTATCAATATATTCTTGTTGCTTGTGAATACGTTTCTAAATGGGTGGAAGCCATTCCAACCCAAGCACCGGATGCCAAATCTGTAATTAAGCTTTTTCAAAAGATTATATTCCCTCGGTTTGGAGTTCCACGTGCCGTTATTTCTGATGGAGGCACACACTTTGCTGAAAAACAATTCAACATTCTTCTCTCCAAGTATGGTGTGACTCATAAAATCTCTACGCCCTATCACCCTCAAACATCTGGGCAAGTAGAGATTTCGAATAGGCAACTAAAGAATATTCTTGAAAAGACTATCTCTAGTTCAAGGAAAGATTGGGCACTAAAGATTGATGATGCATTATGAGCATATCGCACAGCCTACAAAACCACCATTGGGACTACTCCTTTCAAGCTGATTTATGGCAAATCATGTCACCTTCCGCTCGAACTGGAGCACCGTGCTTTATGGGCAATTAAGTTCCTAAACTTCAACATGAAGAGAGCAGGAGAAAAACGTCTTTTGCAACTATAGGAGCTTGAAGAACTTCATCTTGATGCATATGAGAATGCAAAGTTGTATAAAGAAAGAACAAAGTCTTGGCATGATAAAAGAATCCGTAGGAAAGACTTCCAAGAAGGAGATAGAGTGTTGTTATTCAACTCTAGATTAAAGCTTTTTCCAGGAAAATTGAAATCCAAGTGGTCCGACCCGTTCCTAGTACTAAAGATTTTTCCATATGGAGCTGTAGAACTCCAAGGCAAAGATGGGACCTTCAAAGTCAATGGACAATATTGCAAACACTACTCTTGCGGAGAAGAAGTGGAGAAAGGAGCTACTTGCTCCCTCCAAGATGCCTAAAGTTTTAGAAGAAGTCTTACTCCGGACTCTAAATGGAGGACCTCATGGGAGTTGACCCCACATTAGGATAGATTTATTTTCAGTTTTTCGAATCACAAACACTCTTTAATTTCATTAATAAGCATGTCATGGATGAATGTAAAAATCTAGACTTGATTTCTACTCAATCTGTCATAGTTTACTGCTGACTGACTGCAATTTTCTGTAGAAATCGCAAAGTGCACGACGTGTCTTTTGAAGACACGACGTGCACTTAAATACAAAATACAACAGAAAGAAGTTCTGGAAACTGACACGGCGTGCATTTTCACTTTGCACACTGTGCACCTGGTATGCAGGATCTACAAATTTTTTTTGGAAACTTACACGACGTGCGTTTTCAACATGCACGCCGTGCAGCTGGAGATTTGAAGATCCAGAAGTTTTCTGGAAACTGACACGCCGTACATTATCAACACGCACGGCGTGCATCTGGGAAATAAAAAGTTCGGCAACTCTTTGGAAACATGCACGCCGTGCATTTAATAGTTGCACGACGTGTACCTGGTCTTCGAGAATTCTGTAAATCTTCTGGAAATAGACACGGCGTGCATAGTCCATACGCACACCGTGCACCTGTGCGATAGAAATCTGTAAAGTTTCTGGAAACTCGCACGACGTGCACATACAAAATGCACGCCGTGCATCTGGACTCAAGGGAGAAGTGTAAATCTAAACTTTACAAAAGCACACGTCGTGCATTCAAAACGCACGCAGTGCACTTTTTAGTAAAGTTTAGACAAAAAGGGCCGGAGTGCATGACCTAATCACTCAAACCCTAGAGCCGTGCACCCCGACCCTTACAGCCGTGCAGCAGCTGCCGACAGAAGCAAGAACAAGCGCACGCCGTTCGCCAACCGTGCACTCTCAGCTAGCAGCCGTGCGCCGTTTCCGCCTCCAGCTTGTAGCCGTGCACCAGCACCTCTCAGCCGTGCACGGATCCGTCTCCTTCCTCCAGCAGCGCCGCTAGCGCCACCCAGCCCACTGTCTCCTTTCTCCAAAGCTGCAGCGCCGTCAACAACCGCCATGCTTCTCCAAGCTAGCAGCAGCTCCGTCTGCACAACCATCAGCCGCTAGCCACCTTGCCGCCACCCTTCTTCTCAGAAACAACTAGTAGCTCACAGCCGCACCATCATCCGCAGCTGCGCCGCCCCCTACCAGCCGCCGAGCTTCAGCAGTGACCGTACAGCAGCTCTGCGCCTCCAACCTGCCGCCGAGCTACCGCCATCGCTCTGCCAACAACAGTAGCAGCTCCATACCGCCGCCATTTTCTTCTCTTCTCGGCACAACAACAGCGAACGAGCAGCTAGCAGCTCGCAACAACCAAAGCAGCAACCGCAGCGCCGAGATCCCGACCCCAGCATCCACCTTGGCCATCCTAGCAGCCGTCTGTGCAGACTTTTGATTTTTGCCCAAAATCCACAGGTGCACGCCGTGCACTCAATCTGCACGTTGTGCGTTTGGCTGTCTGAAGAAGACGAACAGTATCTCTGCACTCCGTGCATCATCAAGACACACCGTGCACTCTTACAGACTGAATGGCACCGATCAAGAAGAAGTCCGGCCGACGCCATGGAACATACCACTCATCTGCTGCACCTCCCTCTACTGACGCAGGATCTTCCGCACCAGCACCTCCAACGTTTATACCATCTACTCAATTCAGAGTCAAGCCCGGGGAGGACGCCGACTACCAGTTCCTCATCACACAGCGTGTCTTGCCCTCCCGATACATGTGCGATGAAGCCCTTACCAAGTTGGGTTTCAAAAATGAGGTAGTCAATCACTTAACATTTTTGGGTTTACACTACCTCTACACCCGTGTTGCTAAGACCTATCCCCGCCTTGTCTACGAGTTTCTCACTACTTTCAAGGCTGAGAATGACCCAAATCACCGCATCATTCCTTATAAAAATATCAGTTTTCGCCTTTTGGACAAATCATTTTCTATGAATCTTGAGCGGTTTTGCACTTTGCTTAAATGCAACTACGGCAGTTACACTGATTATCCTCCCGGTTTCAATAGCGATCTGTTTTGGTTTGAGATCACTTCTGATACAGTGCATAGAGCAAGGAATGCTTGGGCTTCTAGTATCCACAATCAAATTTTCCGAGTTATTCATCATCTTCTTAGCACAAGACCTTTTGCAAAGAATGAAACTCAAGGTGTAGTGGGAAAGGCTGATCTTTTCTTTTTATGGTGCTTGGTGCAAAATGAGAAAATAAGTTCTGGATACTACATTGTCAACAAGCTTCTTGACACTAAAAAGCAAAAGAAAAGGGAGGCATGTGACATTATGTGTGGCGGGGTAATAAGCATCCTTTCTATGCAGTTGGGTTTAGATTTGGGTTCCCTAGAACCTACATCAGGGAAGAACCTTGTTGATATCAACTATCTAATCACTTGTGGTCTGATCTACAGACATGGCAACAACACATCAAAGTTCAAGGTTTTTATCACAAAGAAGCAGTTCATCACCATCCCCGATGCAGGTCGGAATGATATCAAGAACAAGGCAACCTGGAAGGTAGAGCTACAGCCAGAGACTGACGAGGAGACACCCACCTGGGGTGCCAGCAGCTCTACACCAGGGCCTACTCCATGAGCCTCTACTCCTCTGCCATCGTCCACTGGTACTCAGATAGGGTACAGCTGGACAATGCCGGATGTTCAACACCTTTACGACTACGTGCAACAGAGATTTGATCATATGGATACTTGCCTAGACCACTTGGGCACGCAGTATGACACCTGATTTGACCATTTGAGTGCACAGTACTCGACTATGTACGATATGGTCAATAGGATGGATGCGTGGCACATCTCACAAGGCCACTACCCTGCACCGCAGTCTTTCCAGTCCCCCCCTCGCCAGGAGACCACAGTTCCAGATGCTCCACAACACGAGTTCCCCTAGGACTAGCAGCCCCAGGACCACCAACAGCAGCAACCAAAATCATCCGCCACGCCGATGGACATCCCTGACATCATTAGTCAGTTCTTCCCTGAGCAGGGAGGCGGCAGATCATTTTTCTGATCTCTTCATGATAGGTATCCGGTTGTGAACTCCATAAGTGCGATTAAAGTAGTGAGGACACTACTGATTTCAAGCTTAGGGGGAGCAACCGGATGGTATTGGTATCCTAGTTTCTTTTAGCTTTTTCTTTTCATGTTATTTGCTTCTTGTCATTTCCTTTTGTTTTGTTTTCATTTTTTAGTTGTTGTTTTCAATCCTTTTCTTAAGATGGCAAGTCTAATATGATATGAGATTTATCTTGTATATGTGGATAGAACCCCTATGCTTAACTGTTTGTCCTCTTTTGATGAGAAATATCATTTGAAGAAATTGTAAAAGACATGCATTAATCAAATGAAACATTTTGACCATCAACATGTGCTTAACTCTGGTTTATATTTCTAATATGAACATTCATCTTTCACATCCTTGATTTTTTAAAACATGTAATGGTCTCAATTTTTGTGAGTAAATCAATTCTAAAACATAATTTAGAATACATGATGACCTTGCCAAGCTCTCAGTGCACTTGCAACCACTCTTTCAATGAAATTTTTTCAAAACAAATGAATGAAATCTAGCTAATGTTGCAATTCAGTTGACTCTCCTATATTTTAGAAAAATTAAAAAAAACTCTTATACCCCTTTAAAGATGGCTAAATTGCCCACTTATCATGCTAGCCTAGTGTAAGTCCGATCTGGCCACGATGGTTAGGTGGTATGTCTTAAAAGAGGGTAAAATACCCCAATCAACATTCCACGTGTGCATAAGCCTACATTAGCAGCCGAGTGTCGGAACCCATAATCCATTGTCATATCTTTTTTGGGAAAAGAAGGAGAGTATAGCAAAAAATTGTCAATCTTTAACTAAGAGTTCATCTTTTGTATCCTTAATAGTTGAGAGTTTGAGTTGCACATCCACTAATTGTTTGGCTTGGTCATCCAAATCCTACCTAGTGTTGTTTAATTGATTGATTCATTAAATTGAGACCACCCCTACTGAACTAAAAATCTCTTTCTTGGGTGTTTGAGTTGAATTGATGGCTATGAGCATAAACATGTTGATCATGGTTGGATTGGTTTTATACACATCTTTCATTTCATTTGATCTATTCATGATCTTGACAATTCTTCATTTATGTTTCTATGCTCTTCTTGCTTGAGGACAAGTAATGGTTTAAGCTTAGGGGGATTTGTTGTGTGAATTATATATCATCTTTTCACATGTTATCACACACAAATTTGGTTCTTTCTGATATAATTCAATCTCTTTCATATTAGTTTTGCCATGTTTTAGTCATTCTACTTATCCCATAACTTGTATTGTAGATTTTCCACAAAAAGAATTGAATTCAGATGTTATTTCTTCTGAAACAGAAGAATGCACGACATGCACCTCAGATGAAGCAAACTGTAGAAGAGGAGGCCAACATCCTAAGAAGTGGAGCTGAAATTGAAAGACCTTCTCCACCCGAGGAGAAGAACATGAAGCAAACTGTAGAAGAGGAGGCCAACATCCCAAATTGCAGCCAGGAGAAAGGTAAAGCTGAAATACCACCCTCTTTCAAAGCCACTACACCCTTTCCTCAAAGATTATCCAATAAGAAGGAAGACCAGAAATTCAGGAAATTTATGGACATAATCAATAAATTGCATGTAAATCTTCCTTTTGCTGAAGTTATTGCTGAGATGCCTTCTTATGCTAAATTCCTAAAGGACATTCTGACTAAAAGAAGAAAAGTTGATCAAGTAGAAACTGTAATGCTTTCTGAATGAGTGAGTTCTATTATTCAAAATCGTCTTCCTCAAAAGCTTGATGATTTGGGAGCATTTACACTGCCTTGCAAGATTAATGACCCCACTTTTGATTAAGGTCTAGTAGATCTCAGTGTCAGTATTAGTCTCATTCCATTTACCTTATGGCAAGAACTAGATCTTGGGGATTTGAAGCCCACAAGGATGGCTATTGAATTAGCTGATCATTCTATTAAATATCCTAAAGGTATGGTGAAAGATGTACTTGTACAAATCAGGAAATTCTATATACCTTGTGATTTTATTGTTCTTGACATGGCGGAAGTTCCTTCCAACCCCGTTCTTTTTGGGAGGCCATTTTTGAGGACTGCCAGATGTCTTGTTGATGTTCGGGAAGGAAAGTTCACTCTACGTGTTGGGGAAGAAGCTATGGAATACTCTATTTATGAAGCAATGAAAGCACCCGCACGTGTTGAAGAAATATGCTTGCTTGATATTATTGATCCTATTGAGAATGATAATGAAGATGATGGTGATTTTATGGTTAATCTTTATGATGATGATGCAATAGAATTCAATAATTCTGAAATTTCTGGAGTACTTTCTACTTCTAAAGCAGCAGCTATTAATGAAGATGCTCCACTTATTGAAGATAAAATTGATGAAAGTACAACATGCAAAAAGTTAGAACTAAAAGCCCTTCCACCTGGGCTAAGGTATGCAGTTCTTGACCCAAATTCTACATCTCCTGTTATAATAAATAATGAATTGACCAATGATCAAGAAAATAAATTGCTTTCCGAATTGCGTTTGTATAAAGATGTCATTGGTTATTCCATAGAAGATTTAAAAGGCATTCATCCTTCAATTTGTATGCATAGAATAAATATGGAAAATGATGCTAAACCAACTATTGAACCACCTAGACGTCTAAATCAAAATATGCTTGAGGTGGTAAAGAAAGAAACTTTTAAGTTAATTGATGTTGGAATCATCTATCCCATAAGTGACAGCCCCTGGGTTAGTGCCATTCACGTGGTACCTAAAAAGGGGGGTGCAACTGTTATTAAAGGAGACAATGATGAGTTAATACAAACATGCATGGTTACCGGCTGGCGTATGTGTATTGATTACCGGCGTTTGAATAAGGCAACCCACAAGGATCATTTTCCGTTGCCTTTCATTGATTTGATGCTTGAACGTCTTGCCAAGCACTCTTATTTTTATTACTTGGACGGGTATTCTGGATTTTTTCAGATTCCCATCTATCCTCCCGACCAAGAGAAGACCACTTTCACATGTACTTATGGAACATATGCTTATCGCCGTATGCCGTTTGGTCTTTGTAACGCTCCCGCTACTTTTCAGCGGTGTATGATGGCCATATTCTCTGATTTTATTGAAAATATAATGGAGATTTTTATGGACGATTTTAGCGTGTACGGCGATTCTTTTGATCAATTCCTATTGAACCTGTCACTAGTCTTAGCCCGATGTAAAAAGGTTAACCTAGTGCTAAACTGGGAGAAGTGCCATTTTATGGTACAATCCGGTGTAGTGCTAGGACATGTTGTATCTAACAAGGGTATTAAAGTGGACAGGGCAAAGGTCGAAGCAATTGAGAAAATGTCTACTCTATCTTTAGTAAAAGACATTCACAGTTTTTTAGGACATGCAGTTTTCTACAGAAGATTCATTAAAGATTTCTCAAAAATTGCAAAGCCGTTGTGTTCCCTTCTTACAAAGGGTACAAAATTTGTGTTTGATAATGATTGCAAAGCAGCCTTTTCCAAGCTCAAAGAGGCTCTAATTTCAGCCCCAATTATCCAACCTCCAGATTGGGATTCTCCCTTTGAACTCATGTGCGATGCAAGCGATTATGCAGTGGGAGCTGTTTTGGGACAACGGAGAGACAAGAAGCTCCATGCCATCTATTATGCCAGCAAAACTCTTGATGAAGCACAAATCAACTATACAACCACATAGAAAGAAATGCTTGCAATTGTATATGCATTCGACAAGTTCCGACAGTACTTAGTAGGATCAAAGGTGATTGTATACACTGATCATGTTGCCATTAAGTATTTGCTGAATAAAAAAGATGCCAAACCACGCCTTATTCACTGGATACTACTTCTGCAAGAGTTTGATCTTGAAATCAAAGACAAGAAAGGTACCGAGAATAGTGTTGCTGATCACCTCTCAAGATTGACCACGAAGGCTGGAGATCTATTGCCAATTGAGGATCATTTTCCTATTGAAAAACTCTACGCATTGTCATCCATTCAAGCACCATGGTTTGCAGACATTGCTAATTTCTTTGCTACTGGACAGCTACCCCCGGATTTGACATATCAACAAAAGAAGAAATTCTTTCATGATGTAAAATTCTATTACTGGGATGACCCGTTGCTATTCAAGCATGGAAGTGATGGGCTAATCCGGAGGTGTGTTGTTGAAGAGGAGGTTCCTAACATCATTGCTGATTGCCATGCCTCTCCTTATGGAGGCCATTTTAGAGGAGAAAAGACCGCTGCAAAAATACTTCAAGCTGGTTTCTATTGGCACACATTATTTAAAGATGTCAATCTATTCGTCAAATCTTGTGATTGGTGCCAAAGAACAGGAGGCATATCCTGCCGTGACGACATGCCACTCAACTCTATCTTAGAGGTTGAGGTGTTCGATGTATGGGGAGTGGACTACATGGGACCATTCCCATCTTCCTATGGGTATCAATATATTCTTGTTGCTTGTGAATACGTTTCTAAATGGGTGGAAGCCATTCCAACCCAAGCACCGGATGCCAAATCTGTAATTAAGCTTTTTCAAAAGATTATATTCCCTCGGTTTGGAGTTCCACGTGCCGTTATTTCTGATGGAGGCACACACTTTGCTGAAAAACAATTCAACATTCTTCTCTCCAAGTATGGTGTGACTCATAAAATCTCTACGCCCTATCACCCTCAAACATCTGGGCAAGTAGAGATTTCGAATAGGCAACTAAAGAATATTCTTGAAAAGACTATCTCTAGTTCAAGGAAAGATTGGGCACTAAAGATTGATGATGCATTATGAGCATATCGCACAGCCTACAAAACCACCATTGGGACTACTCCTTTCAAGCTGATTTATGGCAAATCATGTCACCTTCCGCTCGAACTGGAGCACCGTGCTTTATGGGCAATTAAGTTCCTAAACTTCAACATGAAGAGAGCAGGAGAAAAACGTCTTTTGCAACTATAGGAGCTTGAAGAACTTCATCTTGATGCATATGAGAATGCAAAGTTGTATAAAGAAAGAACAAAGTCTTGGCATGATAAAAGAATCCGTAGGAAAGACTTCCAAGAAGGAGATAGAGTGTTGTTATTCAACTCTAGATTAAAGCTTTTTCCAGGAAAATTGAAATCCAAGTGGTCCGACCCGTTCCTAGTACTAAAGATTTTTCCATATGGAGCTGTAGAACTCCAAGGCAAAGATGGGACCTTCAAAGTCAATGGACAATATTGCAAACACTACTCTTGCGGAGAAGAAGTGGAGAAAGGAGCTACTTGCTCCCTCCAAGATGCCTAAAGTTTTAGAAGAAGTCTTACTCCGGACTCTAAATGGAGGACCTCATGGGAGTTGACCCCACATTAGGATAGATTTATTTTCAGTTTTTCGAATCACAAACACTCTTTAATTTCATTAATAAGCATGTCATGGATGAATGTAAAAATCTAGACTTGATTTCTACTCAATCTGTCATAGTTTACTGCTGACTGACTGCAATTTTCTGTAGAAATCGCAAAGTGCACGACGTGTCTTTTGAAGACACGACGTGCACTTAAATACAAAATACAACAGAAAGAAGTTCTGGAAACTGACACGGCGTGCATTTTCACTTTGCACACTGTGCACCTGGTATGCAGGATCTACAAATTTTTTTTGGAAACTTACACGACGTGCGTTTTCAACATGCACGCCGTGCAGCTGGAGATTTGAAGATCCAGAAGTTTTCTGGAAACTGACACGCCGTACATTATCAACACGCACGGCGTGCATCTGGGAAATAAAAAGTTCGGCAACTCTTTGGAAACATGCACGCCGTGCATTTAATAGTTGCACGACGTGTACCTGGTCTTCGAGAATTCTGTAAATCTTCTGGAAATAGACACGGCGTGCATAGTCCATACGCACACCGTGCACCTGTGCGATAGAAATCTGTAAAGTTTCTGGAAACTCGCACGACGTGCACATACAAAATGCACGCCGTGCATCTGGACTCAAGGGAGAAGTGTAAATCTAAACTTTACAAAAGCACACGTCGTGCATTCAAAACGCACGCAGTGCACTTTTTAGTAAAGTTTAGACAAAAAGGGCCGGAGTGCATGACCTAATCACTCAAACCCTAGAGCCGTGCACCCCGACCCTTACAGCCGTGCAGCAGCTGCCGACAGAAGCAAGAACAAGCGCACGCCGTTCGCCAACCGTGCACTCTCAGCTAGCAGCCGTGCGCCGTTTCCGCCTCCAGCTTGTAGCCGTGCACCAGCACCTCTCAGCCGTGCACGGATCCGTCTCCTTCCTCCAGCAGCGCCGCTAGCGCCACCCAGCCCACTGTCTCCTTTCTCCAAAGCTGCAGCGCCGTCAACAACCGCCATGCTTCTCCAAGCTAGCAGCAGCTCCGTCTGCACAACCATCAGCCGCTAGCCACCTTGCCGCCACCCTTCTTCTCAGAAACAACTAGTAGCTCACAGCCGCACCATCATCCGCAGCTGCGCCGCCCCCTACCAGCCGCCGAGCTTCAGCAGTGACCGTACAGCAGCTCTGCGCCTCCAACCTGCCGCCGAGCTACCGCCATCGCTCTGCCAACAACAGTAGCAGCTCCATACCGCCGCCATTTTCTTCTCTTCTCGGCACAACAACAGCGAACGAGCAGCTAGCAGCTCGCAACAACCAAAGCAGCAACCGCAGCGCCGAGATCCCGACCCCAGCATCCACCTTGGCCATCCTAGCAGCCGTCTGTGCAGACTTTTGATTTTTGCCCAAAATCCACAGGTGCACGCCGTGCACTCAATCTGCACATTGTGCGTTTGGCTGTCTGAAGAAGACGAACAGTATCTCTGCACTCCGTGCATCATCAAGACACACCGTGCACTCTTACAGACTGAATGGCACCGATCAAGAAGAAGTCCGGCCGACGCCATGGAACATACCACTCATCTGCTGCACCTCCCTCTACTGACGCAGGATCTTCCGCACCAGCACCTCCAACGTTTATACCATCTACTCAATTCAGAGTCAAGCCCGGGGAGGACGCCGACTACCAGTTCCTCATCACACAGCGTGTCTTGCCCTCCCGATACATGTGCGATGAAGCCCTTACCAAGTTGGGTTTCAAAAATGAGGTAGTCAATCACTTAACATTTTTGGGTTTACACTACCTCTACACCCGTGTTGCTAAGACCTATCCCCGCCTTGTCTACGAGTTTCTCACTACTTTCAAGGCTGAGAATGACCCAAATCACCGCATCATTCCTTATAAAAATATCAGTTTTCGCCTTTTGGACAAATCATTTTCTATGAATCTTGAGCGGTTTTGCACTTTGCTTAAATGCAACTACGGCAGTTACACTGATTATCCTCCCGGTTTCAATAGCGATCTGTTTTGGTTTGAGATCACTTCTGATACAGTGCATAGAGCAAGGAATGCTTGGGCTTCTAGTATCCACAATCAAATTTTCCGAGTTATTCATCATCTTCTTAGCACAAGACCTTTTGCAAAGAATGAAACTCAAGGTGTAGTGGGAAAGGCTGATCTTTTCTTTTTATGGTGCTTGGTGCAAAATGAGAAAATAAGTTCTGGATACTACATTGTCAACAAGCTTCTTGACACTAAAAAGCAAAAGAAAAGGGAGGCATGTGACATTATGTGTGGCGGGGTAATAAGCATCCTTTCTATGCAGTTGGGTTTAGATTTGGGTTCCCTAGAACCTACATCAGGGAAGAACCTTGTTGATATCAACTATCTAATCACTTGTGGTCTGATCTACAGACATGGCAACAACACATCAAAGTTCAAGGTTTTTATCACAAAGAAGCAGTTCATCACCATCCCCGATGCAGGTCGGAATGATATCAAGAACAAGGCAACCTGGAAGGTAGAGCTACAGCCAGAGACTGACGAGGAGACACCCACCTGGGGTGCCAGCAGCTCTACACCAGGGCCTACTCCATGAGCCTCTACTCCTCTGCCATCGTCCACTGGTACTCAGATAGGGTACAGCTGGACAATGCCGGATGTTCAACACCTTTACGACTACGTGCAACAGAGATTTGATCATATGGATACTTGCCTAGACCACTTGGGCACGCAGTATGACACCTGATTTGACCATTTGAGTGCACAGTACTCGACTATGTACGATATGGTCAATAGGATGGATGCGTGGCACATCTCACAAGGCCACTACCCTGCACCGCAGTCTTTCCAGTCCCCCCCTCGCCAGGAGACCACAGTTCCAGATGCTCCACAACACGAGTTCCCCTAGGACTAGCAGCCCCAGGACCACCAACAGCAGCAACCAAAATCATCCGCCACGCCGATGGACATCCCTGACATCATTAGTCAGTTCTTCCCTGAGCAGGGAGGCGGCAGATCATTTTTCTGATCTCTTCATGATAGGTATCCGGTTGTGAACTCCATAAGTGCGATTAAAGTAGTGAGGACACTACTGATTTCAAGCTTAGGGGGAGCAACCGGATGGTATTGGTATCCTAGTTTCTTTTAGCTTTTTCTTTTCATGTTATTTGCTTCTTGTCATTTCCTTTTGTTTTGTTTTCATTTTTTAGTTGTTGTTTTCAATCCTTTTCTTAAGATGGCAAGTCTAATATGATATGAGATTTATCTTGTATATGTGGATAGAACCCCTATGCTTAACTGTTTGTCCTCTTTTGATGAGAAATATCATTTGAAGAAATTGTAAAAGACATGCATTAATCAAATGAAACATTTTGACCATCAACATGTGCTTAACTCTGGTTTATATTTCTAATATGAACATTCATCTTTCACATCCTTGATTTTTTAAAACATGTAATGGTCTCAATTTTTGTGAGTAAATCAATTCTAAAACATAATTTAGAATACATGATGACCTTGCCAAGCTCTCAGTGCACTTGCAACCACTCTTTCAATGAAATTTTTTCAAAACAAATGAATGAAATCTAGCTAATGTTGCAATTCAGTTGACTCTCCTATATTTTAGAAAAATTAAAAAAAACTCTTATACCCCTTTAAAGATGGCTAAATTGCCCACTTATCATGCTAGCCTAGTGTAAGTCCGATCTGGCCACGATGGTTAGGTGGTATGTCTTAAAAGAGGGTAAAATACCCCAATCAACATTCCACGTGTGCATAAGCCTACATTAGCAGCCGAGTGTCGGAACCCATAATCCATTGTCATATCTTTTTTGGGAAAAGAAGGAGAGTATAGCAAAAAATTGTCAATCTTTAACTAAGAGTTCATCTTTTGTATCCTTAATAGTTGAGAGTTTGAGTTGCACATCCACTAATTGTTTGGCTTGGTCATCCAAATCCTACCTAGTGTTGTTTAATTGATTGATTCATTAAATTGAGACCACCCCTACTGAACTAAAAATCTCTTTCTTGGGTGTTTGAGTTGAATTGATGGCTATGAGCATAAACATGTTGATCATGGTTGGATTGGTTTTATACACATCTTTCATTTCATTTGATCTATTCATGATCTTGACAATTCTTCATTTATGTTTCTATGCTCTTCTTGCTTGAGGACAAGTAATGGTTTAAGCTTAGGGGGATTTGTTGTGTGAATTATATATCATCTTTTCACATGTTATCACACACAAATTTGGTTCTTTCTGATATAATTCAATCTCTTTCATATTAGTTTTGCCATGTTTTAGTCATTCTACTTATCCCATAACTTGTATTGTAGATTTTCCACAAAAAGAATTGAATTCAGATGTTATTTCTTCTGAAACAGAAGAATGCACGACATGCACCTCAGATGAAGCAAACTGTAGAAGAGGAGGCCAACATCCTAAGAAGTGGAGCTGAAATTGAAAGACCTTCTCCACCCGAGGAGAAGAACATGAAGCAAACTGTAGAAGAGGAGGCCAACATCCCAAATTGCAGCCAGGAGAAAGGTAAAGCTGAAATACCACCCTCTTTCAAAGCCACTACACCCTTTCCTCAAAGATTATCCAATAAGAAGGAAGACCAGAAATTCAGGAAATTTATGGACATAATCAATAAATTGCATGTAAATCTTCCTTTTGCTGAAGTTATTGCTGAGATGCCTTCTTATGCTAAATTCCTAAAGGACATTCTGACTAAAAGAAGAAAAGTTGATCAAGTAGAAACTGTAATGCTTTCTGAATGAGTGAGTTCTATTATTCAAAATCGTCTTCCTCAAAAGCTTGATGATTTGGGAGCATTTACACTGCCTTGCAAGATTAATGACCCCACTTTTGATTAAGGTCTAGTAGATCTCAGTGTCAGTATTAGTCTCATTCCATTTACCTTATGGCAAGAACTAGATCTTGGGGATTTGAAGCCCACAAGGATGGCTATTGAATTAGCTGATCATTCTATTAAATATCCTAAAGGTATGGTGAAAGATGTACTTGTACAAATCAGGAAATTCTATATACCTTGTGATTTTATTGTTCTTGACATGGCGGAAGTTCCTTCCAACCCCGTTCTTTTTGGGAGGCCATTTTTGAGGACTGCCAGATGTCTTGTTGATGTTCGGGAAGGAAAGTTCACTCTACGTGTTGGGGAAGAAGCTATGGAATACTCTATTTATGAAGCAATGAAAGCACCCGCAC